>CM028378.1:44318183-44607877 GCA_013146195.2 Codonopsis lanceolata | reverse complement strand
GAAGAACCACAAGATCGAAGCATGCTTTTGGACAAAGGGAGCTTGTTTCAATTGCAAAGAAGTAGAGCGTCAGGATTACCTAGAACCACCGAAGGGTGGTGCTAATCAAGGAGCATGAAGAAGATAAGAACAAACCGAGAGGACATGGAAGGATATTTGCAATGCAGAGAGCCAAAGGCTACAAATGGTTGGCGGTGTACTTTTACCTCATTTATATGCATTGATTGATCCTCGTGCCACACACTCAATTATATGTACCACACTCCACATCGTATGAAATTGTGTTCTCAAAATGGAAGTTGACCTAGTTATAGACACGCCTCTAAAGAATCCATTCATGTAACCACAGTGTAAAAGTCATGCCACTTTGCTGGAGGATGAGAAATGCCTATTGATTTGCTACCTTTAGATATCCAAGACTTTGATATAATATTAGACATGGATTGGCTAGCTGCGTTTCACTAAGGTAGACTTGTTCGAAAGAAGTCATATGTTGCATGTCGGATGAGGCGAAATTTCGCTTTAAGGGGTCTAAACCAGTAGTTCCATCTTGTATCATTTCTTCCTTGAAGGCGAGAAGTTGTTAAGGAAGGGTTGCCGAGGCTATTTAGCCTCCATTATCGATAGTCGAAAGGAAGGGGTTAGTTGGAGTCCTATCCGTGGTTAAGGAGTTTGAGGATGTGTTTAGGATTTACAGTCTTCCACTGAGCGGGAGGTAGAGTTTGGAATTGATCTTAGTACCGGGGGACGCCTATTTCTAAAGCACCATATAGAATGGCACCAGTAGAGAACTTAAGGAGTTAAAAGAACAATTATAGGAGTTATTGGGGAAAGATTTGATTAGACCAAGTGTTTCACCTTGGGGCGCCTCGGTATTATTCGTGAAAAGAAGGATGGGAGTATGAGAATGTGCATCGATTACCGTGAGCTCGGGTCACAATAAGGAATAAGTACCCACTACCTAGGATTGACGACTGTTTGATCAATTATAAGGGGCGTGTTACTTTTCAAAAATTGATCTTCGCTCGGGGTACCACCAGTTGAGGGTTAAGAAAGAGGACATTTTGAAGACCGCTTTCCGAACTCGTTATGGGCATTATGAATTTTTGGTGATGCCGTTTGGACTTACAAATGCCCAGCTTGCCTTCATGGATCTCATGAATAGGGTTTTCCGAAGTTCCTACCGGTGTGTGATCGTATTTATTGACGAAATTTTGATCTATTCGAAGACCGGAAGAACACGAGCAACACTTGAGGTCGGTCTTTGCAAATATTAAGAGAAGAGAAGTTGATGCCAAGTTTAAGAAATGTGAATTTTGGATGGAGAAAGTAGCCTTTTTGGGACATGTTGTGTCTAAGGATGGAATTTCGGTCGACCCCCAAGATTGAAGCTATTGTGAGTTGGGAAAGGTCGACGACGAGCGAAGTTTCTTGGGTTTAGCAGATATTACCGTCGCTTTGTGGAAGGATTCTCGAAGATCGCGACACCTTTGACTAAGTTGACTCAAAAGAACATGAAATTTGTGTGGACAGAGGACTGTGAGTGCAGCTTTCAAGAATTAAAGAAGTGATTGGTTTCAGCACCAATTCTTACCTTACCATCGGGCACAGACGTGTTTGTGATCTATAGCGATGTTTCTTTGAAGGGTCTGGGGTGTGTTCTGATGCAAGATGGGAAGGTGATTGCCTATGCATCACGACAGTTGAAGAACTTTGAGAAAAATTACCCAACCCACGATTTAGAGTTGGCCGCAGTGGTGTTTGCGTTGAAGATTTGGAGACACCACTTATATGGGGTGACATGCGAGATTTACATGATCATAAGAGCCCAAGTACATTTTTACCCGAAGGAATTGAACATGAGATAGAAGGTGGTTAGAGTTGTTAAATGATTACGATCGCACTATTTTATACCACCTGCAAGGCCAATGTAGTGGCCGATGCCTTGAGTCGCAAGAATAGAGGAACATTAGCAATGATGCCGACAAAGGAGAAGAGACTTCGAAGAGATCAAAAATTTGGGCCTAGAAGTGCGGGTAAGAGGAGGAAAAGGTTATGGCTCGTTTGAGTCTTCGACCGTCGTTACTAGAAAGAATAAAAACAGCTCAGAGAGTTGATCCAGAATTAATGAAAATTTGGGAAGGTGTAGAGATGGGAGCTTAGATAAATTTTCGACTTGGAGGGGATGGTATTCTACGTTTTGGAAGAAGGATTTGTGTACCATAGGATCCAGAGTTAAAAAGAGAAATGTTAGAAGAGGCTCACAATTCAAGGTTTGCGGTACATCTTGGGAGTACAAAAATGTATCGAGACATGAAGGAGACGTTTTGGTGGGAAAATATGAAACGAGAAATTGTAGAATTTGTCGCTAAGTGCTTGGTGTGCCAACAGGTTAAGAGCGAACATCAACGACTGGTGGAATGTTACGTCACTACCGATTGCCGAATGGAAGTGGGAACACATTACTAATAGACTTTGTGGTGGTTACCTAGAACGTTAAAGGGCACAATGCTATTTGGGTTATCGAGATCGATTGACCAAGTCGGCTCATTTTCTTGCTTTCAAGATTAACGACTCCTTAGAAAAGCTAGCAAAGTTGTACGTTGACGAAATCGTCGACTACATGAAGTCCCGCTTCTATAGTTTCGGACGGACCCCATTCACTTCAAGTTTTGGGGTAGCTTGCAGAAGGCCTTGGGCACAAATTTGAGCATGAGTACGACTTTCCATCCACAGACAGATGGCCAATCAGAACGGACCATACAAACATTGGAGGATATGCTTGGGGCTTGTACTTTGGATTTACAAGGGAATTGGGATGGCCATCTGCCGTTGGTCGAGTTTACGTATAACAATAGCTTTCATGCGAGTATTGGTATGGCACCGCATTTAAGCATTGTATGGGATGAGATGTAGATCACCTACGTGTTGGGATGAAGTGGGCGAGAGGCAACTGTTGGGGCCAGAACTTGTGTAGATTACATCGGATAAGGTACAGTTGATCAAGAAGAGACTTCTTACGGCCCAGAGTAGACATAAATCGTATGCCGATAAGCGTTGTCGCGAACTTGGGTTTGAAGTGGGAGATCATGTGTTTCTAAAAATTTCACCGACAAGGGGAGTTATGAGATTTGGCATTAAGGGGAAGCTCAGTCCTAGATTTGTAGGCCCTTTTGAAATATTAGATTGTGTGGGGGAAGTCGCTATATGCTTGCATTACCACTTACGCTTTTAGGAGTTCACAATGTATTCCATGTGTCAATGTTGAGAAAGTACGTCCTGCATCCAAGCCACGTGATTGCTTTCGAACCCTTACAATTGCGTGAGGATTTGTGCTACGATGAACAACCGGTTAGTATAGTGGACCAGGAAGGATCAAGTGATGAGACGACGCACCATTCTCGACGTGAAGCTATAGTGGACTAATCACACCGAGAGAGAGACTACTTGGGAATTAGAGGAAGATATGCGAGAAAGACATCCAAGCCTCTTCGACTGATTAGGTACGTTAAGTTTAGGGACTAAACTTCTTTTAAGGTGGTGAGAGTGTAATACCCCGATAATTTTAGTAAAAATATTAATTTTTTTTCGTTAATTAATATTATGATTGTTTTGGACCTATATAATTAATGTTATAATTATTCGTGTTAGATTAATACTTTGAACCTATTAAGTAACTAATTAAATTGGTTTGGGCTTGGCCCACTTGTGACTAGGTTTAATTACAATTCTCTAATAATATTACCTAATTAAAGATTGGTCTTGACCCATTTAATGTTAGGGTTAGAAAACCTAATAGGGTTATTGTATAAATAAATGTTTAAAGAATGAGGAAACCCTTACCTTTTAACAGAAAAAAAAAAAGAGAAACGTGAGAGCTAGAGGGGCGGCGGCAGAAGAAAGCGACATTGAAGGTATGGTTAACCATTCATCCATTCATCTTCCTTGTTATGTTTAAGAATATGTGAGTTATATATATATAGTATAATGATAGGTACTGTTTGAATAGTTATCAAATAGGATGATAGGTATGCCACCGTGAGAGTGTTTGTGTGATTACTGATTAAACTTGACCTTTAAAAAAAAAAAACTCTTCTCTTGATTATGAGTTGTGTTAATATTATAATCTAAACATTGGAAGAGTGTTGATTTCCTATTGATTAACGAGCGACAGTGAAAGAGGGTATAAAAATTTATTTATTTTTATGTACAGAGAACATAGGTATTTTGGTGGTCATAGGTTTTGTCTGTATGCGTGTATGTCCCATTTGTTTTTGTTTGTTTGATGGGAAGGTGTAGTAGGATTAAAATATGTATGTAATACATGTGTATGGGTGGGGTAGTATGGGGGATGACAGAATGTTGTCTTTTGTTGTGAATAGTTATTAGTTGAGAATTAATAGAAAGAATGATGAAGGTTGTGATGGCGGGTGCTCGACATGAAATAGTTTGGAGTTGAGTTTAATACAAAAATAATTATTAAGGTTACATGATTACCCACTTATTAGATGTGGTTATTAATTAGTGTTATTATTAGCATTAACGATTGGGGTTAATTATTTGAATAATAGTAGTCAATAACTTTTGTTACATTGAAATTTTTAGAACTTGGCAACCAAGCTTAGGACGACCGTTCGTGTACGGAGTTATCTTCGCTAAGCATTTCGAGGTAAGAGATTATACCTCTTTTAGGTCTCTAATTTTTATGTACCGTTTGTTAGGTTCTCATTAAATTCCTTGACTTCGATTTTTCTTGAAACGTACGCTGACTTTAAATCGACATTTGAATTCGAACTCCGTTGCTTACACTTCTTTCGAACTCATAATTTGATTATCTGTTCATTCTCACATAATTATTAAATTTCATATGAGATACCTTTGATATGAAAAGTACGATTTTTGGCGATGCCTGATTTTGTAAAATTATTTGATTACTTGAAATTCTACCATGATCACTAAGTTGAATTTATGACACTATGAATTATGAAACTATGATTTATGATGCTTATGAACGCCACTTGGCCCGTGGCGTGGTTATCCGGATATACCAATGATCTATGATTTATGATCTATGATCTATGAACTATGATTTATGAATTTGCTTATGTGATCATGGGATTCTGTGAGTAGTCAATTGTCACTAATTGGTATGAGACGGTTGGTGATAGTTGATTACTCGAGTCACCTTTGAACGTTTATTTTCATTTGGATTCTTGCTCACTTAATTCGAAATTTGATATTTGCTTCTGCTTATCGATTTCTAATTTATGAATTTTGATTATTCAATATATATATATATATATATATATATATATATATTCATCTCGGATTTATTTCTGGTCAACTCCTCCTTAGTAACCGGAGGGTTTGTATATGAACTTACTGAGCATTGTTCGCTCACCCTTTTATACTCTTCTTTCTCAGGTAATGAGTAAGATTATTAGAGGATTATGGCTCGGGTAGACCAAGATGACGGCTTCCGAGAATTTTAGATTTAGTCTTACTTATTGAATTATTCGACAATACTTTAAGTTAATTATGGACTCATGTCAAGTTTTAGATAGATTTTGTATTTAATCATTTTGGGTTATTTTTGACTTAAGTCAAGGATATTAAGATTTAATTATTACGAGATTTGAAAATTTATGATTGTTGGTGACGTGGCCAAATTGTGGGACCGTGGTGTCGAAGCCGAATTTAGGGCGTTACACATCTCTCATTTGGTAATAATAGTAGAAGTCTTTTATTTAAAAAAAAATTATAACAAACATCTCTTTCTAAACAATATAAGATATATATCTTCCCTTATATTGATGATAAAAGTAGAAGTTTTTTATCTAAAGACTTTTAAAACCAACATAACTTTTTAATCAATGTATGATATCTCTTATATTAGTAATGGTAGTAAAAGTCTATAAACTGAGATTTTAGATCTATTTTTGGTACGTGGGATGATTAGCTTGATGATTACAGTGACTACTTTTATTTAAAATTAAAATCAACATCACTTTCTAACCAATGTGCGATATACATCTTTTATTGATAATAATGGTAGAAGTCTTATATCTAAAGACTTTGAAAACCAACATTACCATCTAACCAATGTATTATACATCTCTTCTGTTGGTAATAATAGTATTTTTAAAACCAACATTTATTTCTAATCAATGTGAGATACATCTATTCTATTGATAATAATAGTAGATTACTTTGTAACCAATGTGAGATACATGAATCTATTCTATTTGTAATAAAAAATCTTTAATTTAAATACTTTTTAAACCAACATTTCTTTTTAAACAATGTGAGATACATATCTTTTATTGGTAATAAGACTATAAGGTGTCGTTTGGTAGTCAGGATTAAGATCGATATTATAAGAGTTACTTTTAAAACTAATAGTACATTATCCGGATGTTTCTAAAAAAAAAATTAGATTAACATTTGTATCTCAAAACTACCCCGTAAGAGGATAATAGCATAATCTTTAATATGGTCATAAAATAGACTTTTAATAACTTTTAAACAATGTAAGATACAAAATAAAATAGAAATCTTTTATCAAAATACTTTTAAAACTAACATCAATTTATAACCAATGTAAGATACATATTTTCTATTGGTAGTATTAGTAGAGATATATTTCATATTGGTTATAAATTGATTTTGGTTTCAAAATATTAGAGAATAATATATTTATTATTATTCTTGTTTATTTGCAATTAGTAATTAATGGTAATTACCTTGTATAGTTCTTTCCTTATTATGTTACATTCCTTGTATAGGTTTCTTGTACCCTACTCCAAGTGTAACCCTAATTTTAACTTTCCCTATAAATAGATGATTCAATCAATGAAAATGATATGCTGTTATTCCTATACTTTATTAGTTTCTTCATGGTTTCAGAGCTTTGCTCATAAAACCTTCATCTTCTTCCTCTAGCCGCCGCCCCTACCACCCTCCGCCATGGCCAACAGAAATTACTCCCTCACCATTAAAAACCCTCTTGATCCCACACAAACCTTCGACCTCATCAACACCTCTCACCACATCACCAAACTTACCTCCACAAACTACATAGCTTGGAAACTCCAAGTTGAGGCCACCCTCATTGGCTATGACCTCTAGAAGTTTGCAGGGCCGGCCCAGAGGGGGGGTCTGGATGGGCGACCGCCCTGGGCCCCCAATTTTGAGGGGCCCAAACTTATAATACAATCATTTATAGATATAAATATTATACTGTCACTTAAATTTCATATGTAATTAAGTGGCCCATTGGATAAGGTGCTTTGATTTAGTTGAGAGGTCATGGGTTCAATTCTTTGAAAACCATGTTAATTTAATTTACTTTTGAACTCATTGAAATTTATGTAAATTTTATTTTATTTTTGATTTGTGAATTATCAAGTATTATATACTCACTCCATTCGTTCCGAGTAAAGAGTTCCCGTTTGAAAGTCAAACTTTTTAAAAAAATAACATTTTTAGTAACTCATTAATAATAAAATAACACGTCTAATCAACAAAAAAAAATAATTATTTTAGATTATGGATTAATTGATTACAATAATCGAATAATCAACAAAAAAACCAAATGAACATGTAACGAATGAGCCAAAAAATGAGAGAATGTAATATAATTTGATGATATAGTTGAAAAAGATATTAGATGAGTGAATAAATCTGAAATATTGTATAGATATGCTTTATAGACATTTTGTATATTTTAATATATAAGAAAATTACTAAATCAAGATAGAAAATAACTAGTGTACCGGAATATGCAAACAAAGTAATTCTAAATAATTATTTCATATATTTATATATTAGTATGGTTGTAGATGTTATACCAATTGAATACTTTGAACGATGAAAAATTGAAATTTTATTTATTTTAAAATTTTATTTTTATATATATAGGGGCCCATTTTATCATTTTTGCCCTTGGCCCCTAAAAGTTCAGGAACGGCCCTGGAAGTTTGTACGGCTCACACCTATGCCCGCCTCCCACCGTCCTAGCCAAGGATGTTCCTGTCCCTAACCCACACTACCAACCATGGATCCAGCGAGACAAACTATTGTTCGGAGCTCTTGTTGGTTTCCTCTCTGCTCCTCTAGTTCCTAGGATCCAGTAGGCCGCCACTACTAGAGAAGCATGTGAAACTCTGGCTCACACCTATGCTCACTCGACTCGTGGCTACATTAAGCAAATTAAAGACTACCTCAAGTGGGCATCCAAGGGCACTCAGTCGATCTCCGACTATATGCAGTCTGTCAAAAGTCGGGTAGATGAACTCGCGGCTCTAGGCAAACCGCTTGACCACGAGGATCTTATTGAGACCATCCTTGGTGGTTTGGATAATGACTACCGTCACATCGTGGATGTGGTGGAAGGCCAGGACACTCCCATATCGTTTGATAAGCTCCATGAAAAACTCATCAATCGCGAACTGCTTTTCAAGCAGTCACAGCCCGCGTCTTTCTCGCACCCGGTCTCTACTAGTGTTGTTACCTTGAGGAACCACGGCTCGCGTGCTCGACACTCTTCCTCACAAGCTCGGGCAGCTCCCGTTCAACAACGACCTTACCTTGGTAAGTGTTAGGGTTGTCGCCAATAGGGACACACGGTTGCTCGCTGCCCAAACTTTCAATTGGTCGCCACCGCATCTCTGCCCGCTGACTCCAACTCGGCTAGTAACTACACAAGGCACCCACGTACACACCTTGTGACTACAGTGGACACCGGGACTTTGGGATGACTTCTCGATAGTGGTGTTTCTCACCATGTTACCAATGATCTTGGCAAACTCCATCTTCACTCCAACTATCCGGGCACGGATGACATCGTCATTGGTGATGGTACATGCCTACATATCTCCGAAACTGGTTCTTCTATCCTCCACACCCCTGAACACACCTTTAATTTACAAAATGTCATGTTTGTTCCTAGCATGAAACGTAATCTCATATCCATATCTCAATTCTGCATCCAATAACATGTCTATTGAGTTCTTACCATCTTCTTTTCATGTGAATGATCTACTGACAAGGAGAATACTGCTGACCGGACAGTCTAAAGATGGTGTGTATGAATGGCCGACCACAGCTCCCTCTCCTCGCCCCTTTGCTTGTGTCAGCTCTAAAGTCTCTCACCAAGATTGACATTATCGCCTTGGTCATCCGTTTGGCCCCGTCCAAAGTCAAATACTCTCTAACCTAGGTTTAGCATTAGACACTACTTGCACGCATATTCATTGTAATGATTATCTTTCTAATAAAAGTCATAAACTTCATTTTCATCAAAATACTATTGTGTCTACTCTCCCACTACAAACTATTTATACTGATGTTTTGACATCCCCCTTCCCTCTATTGATGGGTTCAAATATTATGTAATCTTTGTTGATCACTATACTCATTACATTTGACTTTACCCGCTCAGACTCAAATCTGAGGTCGCTACCATCTTTCCCAAGTTTAAAGCCTTGGTCGAAAATTATTTTAAAACAATCATTGTCACTCTTTACTCGGATAATGGATGTGAGTACATGGGGCTTACCCAGGATTCTAGCTTGGTTGCCTACCTGTCTGCCTATGGCATCTCTCACCTCACCTCGCTCCCTCACACCCCGGAACACAATGGGTTCTCGGAACGTCGCCATTGCCACATTGTCAAAACCGGTCTCTCCCTCATCTCACGTGCATCTCTTCCGCTACCCTTCTGGTCATTTGCCTTCCAAACAGCGACCTGCCTCATAAATCGGCTACCAACACTCACTCTTGCTCACCAGTCTCCCTACCATAAACTTTTTGGCTCTCCGCGCAACTACTCCAAACTTCGTGCCTTTGGTTGTCTTTGCTACCCTTGGCTCCGCCCTTACTCCGTGCACAAACTCGCTGCTCGCTCCACTCCGTGTGTCTTCCTCGGTTACTCGCTCACTTATAGTGTCTATCGCTGTTATGATCCGAGCACCACCAATTGTACATTTTGCGTCATGTTCGCTTTATCGAGTCTACCTTTCCAATGTCCACCCCGGCCACCCGCCCTGATCGCCCAGATACATACGCTAGTGTCTCTTAGCTACCTCCTCATGAACTGTTCGGCCACTCATACACACCGTCGACTGCTCGCTCTAGTGCCTCCCTACCAGTTTCTCCTCGCACTAGGTTGATCTCAGCTCACCCATACACCAGCCTCAACCACCTTCACCACTGCCCGTTCCTAGTCCTTTGTTGTCTGCTCAACCCTCCTCGACAACCAGCTCCATGCTCGAGGATAACAATATGCCCACTTGCCCCGTGCCCGCTGACCTAGTTCCTATGCCCGCCGACCCTGGTTCTGTCCCTGTGCCCGCTGCTTCTGGAACTTCATCCATAGTGACTCACTCTAAGAACAATATCTACAAACCCATCACCAAACTGAGTCTTTCGGCTCAACTGGCAACGGACAGTGAACCAACATGTGTCACTTAGGCTCTAAAAGATAAGAAGTGGCGTCAGGCCATGTCTAAGGAGTTTGATGCTCTAGCTTACAAGGGAACCTGGAATCCTATCCCATCGACAGATGCTCGCAATATTGTTGGCTTTAAGTGGATCTACCGCATTAAAAGACATGCTGATGACACTATTGATCGCTACAAAGCTCGCCTAGTTGCCTAGGGATTTCACCAGCGACCAGGGGTTGACTATCACGAGACTTTTAGTCCGGTGGTTAAACCGACTACTGTTCGTCTTGTTCTATTGCTGGCCGTTTGTCAAGGATGGGATCTTCGATAACTAGATGTGAATACTGCCTTCCTTCAAGGCAATCTATCAGAGGAGGTATTCATGACTCAACCACCTGGTTTCACTGACAAGGACAAACCTCAACATGTGTGTCGGCTTCATAAGGCTATTTATGGTCTCAAACAGGCTCCCCGAGCATTGTATAATGAGCTACGTCAGTTTCTACTTGCCTTCGGCTTCAAAAACTCGGTGGCTGATACATCACTGTTCATCCTTCGTACTGCGGGAAACATCATCTATCTCCTTGTATATGTGGATGATATCATCGTCACTGGGAACCAGCCCGTTGCCATTCAGACTTTCATATATTTGCTCGCTAATCGCTTCTCGCTCAAGGACCTTGGTGATCTTCACTATTTTCTTGGGTTGAAGTTGTTAAGCGCCCAAGTGGCTTCTACTCTCCCAGTACGAGTACATAGCTGATCTCTTTGCTTGCACAGGCATGACCGATGCTCGCCCAGTAGCTACGCCCCTTGCTACCTCGCCTACCTTGACTCTTCATACGGGCACTGCTCTCACAGATCCGATAGAATTTCGAGCAATGGTCGGGAGTCTTCAATATCTATATCTTACTCGGCCTAATGTTGCCTTCGCTGTCAGCAAACTCCCTCAGTTCATCCATAGGCCGACCACTGAGCACTAGAATACGGTCAAACGCATTTTTCGGTATCTCCGTGGCTCTATTAATACGGGCATCCTCCTTCATCGCCAGTCTCCTCCTACCCTCCATGCCTTCACTGATACGGATTGGGCTGGCAACAAGGATGACTACACATCCACCAGTGCCAACATTGTCTATCTTGGAAGCAACCCGATCTCTTGGAGCTCCAATTAAGAAACAACGCACTGTTGCTCACTCCTTGACTGAAGCTGAATACCGAGCAGTGGCTGCCACTACGGCTGAGGTCAGGTGGATTGTGTCTTTTCTTGGTGAACTCGGTCTCACCTCCTTGACTTAGCCAGTCATTTACTGTGACAATGTGGGTGCCACGAGTCTCTGCTCGAACCCGATTTTTCATATTCGCATGAAGCATGTGGCCCTGGATTTTCATTTCATTCGGCAACAAGTTCAGGATGGGCTTATGCGAGTTTGCCATGTCTCCTCGGCTGTTCAGTTGGCCGATGCCTTGACCAAGCCTCTTGCTCGCCAGCGGTTTCGTCAATTACTTCACAAGATTGGTCTCTCCTCTCGGACGTCCATCTTGCGGGGGCATATTAGAGAATAATATATTTATTATTATTATTGTTTATTTGTAATTAGTAATTAGTGGTAATTACCTTATATAGTTCTTTCCTTATTATGTTACCTTCCTTGTATATGTTTCTTGTATCTTACTCCAAATGTAATGCTAATTGTAACTCTCCCTATAAATATGTGATTCAATCAATGGAAATGCTATGCCGTTATTCTTAAACTTTATTAGTTTCTACACAAAAGTCATTAAATTAAAAAATCTAGCATTTTATTACCAATAGAAGAGTTGTATCTCACATTGGTTTGAAAATAATGTTGGTTGTAAATTATTTTTATATATAAGACTTCTACTATTAACAATAGAAAAGATTAATAGCAGAGATTAATATCATTTTATTATATTAATTATTAATACCTATTATTAATAGGTAATGGTTGAAAATTAAAGAGACACACATTAATACTTGAGAATAATAATAGTATTATTGTTATAAAAAATAGTAACAATAATAATAGCAATAGTAATAGAAATAAAAAAAATAATATTGTACAATTCTTATCATCATTGTCATAAATGAAAAAAAATTCGTCCAAATGAAAGCTTTTAACATAATTGCGTTAGTAGACACCTCAAATTTTAGATTTTGTGGTATTAAAATTTTTATTTTGAGACTTTTAAAATCATTATTCATTTTCTAACAATGTGAGATACTTATTTTCTATTTCTATTGGTAATAAAAGTTTAAGAATTTTATTTAAAAACTTTTAAAACAAACATATCTTTCTAACCATGTGGTATATATCTTTTCTATTGGTAATAATAATATTTTTATCAAAAGACTTTGAAAGCCAACATCACTTTCTAATCAATGTATGATACATCTATTCTATTAGTAATTAATAATAGTATTTTTAAAACCAACATCAATTTCTAACCAATGTGTGATACATCTCTTCTATTGAAAATAAAAGTAGAATATTTTGTAACCAATGTGAGATACATCTTTTATAAGTTAAAGACTTTAAAATCCAACTTTTCTTTTTAAACAATGCGAGATACATCTTTTTTATTGGTAATACGAGCAGAAGTCTTTTATATAAGATTTTTAAAACTAACATCTTTTTCTAAATAATATAAAATACATCTCGTCTCGTCTATAGTGATAAGTATAAGTCTTTAAAAAAAAAAGTATAAGTCTTTCATCAAAAAAATTTTAAAATCAACATAAAAAAAAGATGTATCTCACATTATTTAACATATAGAAACATATTCACGTCCTACATCGCATATACTCTGCTGGAGTAATGGAGTACACTAAATACATATTTTCCACATACAGAAAACTAGGCTTCAAACTCTCTTCACAATATTATAACAAAATAACTAGACTATATTTCTAAAGGTACAACCTTTGAGACTGCCTCACATTAGCTACCGACAAGACAGCTACGTACCCCTGTATATTAAGTCTAACGAATTATATATGAATTAAGGGAAAATTGCTTTCTTAATCAACGTATAAATCGGGGACGACAAATTTAACAACGCACTTTCAATAAGACTAATTTAATAAATGTAATAAATCATGAAGACAAAAATCACCAATTTTGTTAAGTCTTCATCCAACTTCGTTAATAGATTGATGATGTGGACTGTGTGAGCTGCTGTATGAATGTTCAAGGGTTTCATTCATAAATTTTGAATTAAATGTATCTCTATGTAATAATAACCAAATTTCTCATTCATCATCGTCCTCACTCTGCTTCACACACACACACACACACACACATCCTACGATAATATTTTAGACAAATCCACTGGGAAAGATCCCCTCCCATCGTTTTTCACAGTCTCCGATCAGACCAAACCCATCTCCAATCAATGATCCTACGATATTCCGGCAGAACCCAATCCAAGATATGCAGCAAAACACGAACGAGTCGAAGTTGAACACCTGCTCGGAAATACCGACGAGCTCTTCCAAAGCAGAGATCTCAAACGCGATATTCCGGCAGAACCCAATCCAAGATATGCAGCAAAACACGAGTAAGTCAAAGGTGAACACCTGCTCGGAAATACCGAGAAGCTCTTCCAAAGCAGAGATCTCAATGGCTGTCGCGATTTCGCCGTCTTGGCTCATGAAACCGAGCTCTTTCTCGACAGCTCCGATCAGATCTAATTAGCCGTTGTCAACGTCCACATTGCCGTCGAGTAATGGATCAAAAATCAACCCGATTGGTATGTGGTTTTTGAGGCAAGAACTTGATGCGGTTGTGCAAAGTTGTCGTTGCGTTGGTCTGTCCGATGAGTTAATGGTCATGATAGGCCATGTTTTTCACTGGTAATGGCTGTGATTCGTCTTGCCAGCGGGAGGCAATGGAAAAGGTTTTTAAAGGTGTGATTTTGGTTTATTGAGTAATAAATAAAGAATTAAATCTCTAATTTCAAAAGATAGAATTTTAAGTATTTTGGAAGAACTAGTTGCAGAAGTGTGCATGAAATTTGTTGGAGAAGAAGACAAAATTACATATTCCTCCCTTGAAGTGTTTGGTCTTCTACAATCTGCTTATATCTTCTTATTGATCCCTTAGTTTTAAATTTTTCGCACAAGCCCCCACGTCATTACTCCATTATTGACGTTGGATGAGGACTTAACGAAATTGGTGACATTTTGTCCAAATTATTTGTACATTTCATACATTTTGTTTCAAATTTTAGTACATTAGTTAAATTTGTCTTATACAAACTACGTGGTTAATTGTGTCACTAGCGTATAGTACGTTGGCAAAAATCTTAAAAGCGATCTTGAGAATGTATGGAGCCTGCTATCTGTCAGGTCGGTTCGCGAGTCTGAATCGACTCGTCAAGTCTCAGCAAATAGACTCTGAGCTGCTTGGTAGGCTTTCCATGCTACTCACGGTTTACTGGATACCTCCCGGTATGTCAGTCTCTCGTGTTCATCCCGAAGCTGCCCAAAGTTTTGTGACAATCATTGCTTCTTGAGTTCTTGCTCGCTTTGCCATTATACCTTCGCCCAATTCTTTGATTATGATAAGACAGAAGAAGATAGATTCTAAAATGAGAATCAATCAGAGGAAAATGACTCATTCCTTTCCGTTTTCAAATCCCTCTTTATCAATCAATAGAAAGGAAGGCCATAAAAAAGATTGTGAATTCACCCCCAGAATCCAAGCTTTCTTACATGCCGACAAAACGAACGGAAAAGACGGAAAGAAAATAAAGAAACGAAAAAACAGAAAAAAATCACCAAACTCCAATTTTGTCTCCCCTTTCTAGTTCAAATCTTCTAGTTGGCATATGAGCATATACAATGTGCATTCCCTTTCTATATAGGTCGTGCGACGAGATTGTGCCCTTAGCTAATATATATATATATATATATATATATATAGATTCTGTCCCTAAAGACTAACGTATTTCACTATATCGAACTGAAGCCTCAGTTGGAGTTTTCTTTTCTCCTTCCCACAAAGATGTAGCAAGCTCAAATGCAGAGAATTAAGACCAAAATGGATACATTAATTCAAGGGTCATGAAGGTGCAGAAGGTTTTCTTCTTTCTTAAGAATGAGAGTGTCTGATCAAATCGAAAGTCTAAATCACATCATTCCAATAGGACATCATCGGTGCTAGGGACATGAATCGATTAATATTATTGAACCAACTATCTTCTGTTCACGTTTGCAGTTCAGGATGCTTCTTCTCATTTTGCTGCATCACCAGATACATCAGCCCAACTCGGAATTTTTCCAGGATAGTCAGATTTTGAGGAATCTGACCCAACATTACTGCAAATGACAATGCAGAGGTGAGAAAAACTAGAAGGTAGAGTTATATGATAGTCCTACACTTTGACCAATCTCACTAACTACCACGGTATTTGGGAGTCAACTTTAGGAATCGATAGAATATGAACCTCAAACTTATTACTGAAAGTTAAGAGGAGCACATTCTCAAGGATCCTAGAGCTACATGCTCACCTGGTATCAACAATGACCACTGAACGAAGCTCACAATTGTTGAAGCTGAAAGCACACACCAAAAACAAAAAAGTAAGGAAAAGAACATTACCATAGCTCCATAAGGAACAAACTACGTATCGTTGTTTATGAGTACAGCTGCATAGCATGAGTCAGCTTAAATATTAAATGTACACATCAGTTGTATTGAACTAGAATCATACTTTCTTTATAGAAACAGAACATGAAGCAGAATACTATTTGACTGGGTGCTGTTGTGGTATTTGAACTAGAATCATACTTTCTTTATATCTGATATGTTATTGATAGAGAATGAATGTTAAAACTTGGAATCGAAAAAGATAATCATCAAGTCTTGAGGGGAAATGGGCCATACTAGCCTCAAAAACCATTGGGATAAAAAGAACAACAAATCCCCAAATCCCTTAAATTTTTTAGCCGCCATGATTAGAAATTAGTCTATTAAAGATTATAAACAAAAGGTTCCATCACATCTGCCCAAAGTTTAGTATGATGAAACTGAACTTTATGACAATTTCTTGGTTAGATTGTCAGGGAATATGCACCAAATATTGTCAAGGATGATTGCTTACAATAAAAGTAAGTAACAGATGTTTTTCTAAATCTGTAGGTACAAATGCAGTAAAATCCCTGGTCTTCTGAAACTAAGCACCCAATTTAATCAGGAATAGAAAAATATGAGCAAACTGCATATAGTTGGGGCAGCATATTACGCCCCTGTAAAAAGAGCAAAACAGTAGAGTAAAAGAAGGCAATAAAGTGGAAATCATCTATTAATTCCAAAAAGCTTTAGGGCTTTCTCTTGTGCATCTGTTCCAAAAAGCATTTCTCTTGTGCATCTGTTCCAAAAAGCATTTGCATTGGGATTCCACCTAGCAGCGCTAGCAATGTAAATATATAGTAAACAAGATGAACCATTTGCTCCATTCATTTAACATTCTCATCTAGTCATCAACAGCAATGAGCCAATCCCAATCCTTGGATAGACCTTGTTCCTTGACCAAATGGCCAGGTTAGTTTTTCTGACACATTGAGGTTAACATATCATACTTCAAATAATAAGTTTCTGATGTGAATGGAATACTTACTGCCTGGACAGTTCATTCTTCACAGATGGATGACAATCATTTCCATATGCACTCAAAGTATGAAACAGGAATCCACTGTGGGAAACCACTGCAATCTCCTTCTCTTTCCGTGTACACAACCTGGACCAAATTTGAAGAGTCAAAAGGTAAGAAAAAGGAGGGGAGGGGTGTCAGGCCTCCATCCACCATCACCAGCAGGCACTGTGCTAATATATGCGTGAGAAATATATCTAGATCAACAAAAATATTACTACAAAGACCATGCAAGGACATGTGAAAGGTACTGGTGGCAACCATAAGAAAATGTGAATACCGTACAATGTCCCCAAAACAAAAAACCCTTCTACTAGTTTCCCATACCACCTCATTAACCCAAAAGAATAAAAAAATACGCCCACAAGAGCTAATTTGATATGGCCAAAATTGATGTTCAGATGTATATGCTGTTTAGACCACTTAAAGAGTTAAAAGCATGAGAAGTGAGTTGACTCTCTAAACAACTTAGATGCTTAAATCTATGAAAACCCCAACTGTTTTATACATTTTGGACTACAAAAGAGTTCATCTGTTTAAAAATGCATGCATGATGCCTTTGCTTTTTTCTGGCAAGCAATACTAGATTAAGAATTCACCAGTTCATAAAGTTTATTCCCCTAGCAGCAAGGTCTTCATCCTTCTCTCTGACATCAGCCTTCCACAAAATGTCACCCTCATTTTCTATCTGCATAAAAGATAACACATTTTTGTGCAACAGAATTGAAACCTCATTCTACCTTGACTAAAAATAATTAAAAAAAAGGTAAAAAGGAAAATGCATCATTTATAAGAAGTTCTTTTAGAGGTTGAGTAACTATTAGAGAAACTACTTGCCAAGGAAAAATCAATTGCTGGAAAAAGAGGCTTATACTCTTTAATGCTTCTCCTCCTATCACATGGATGAACTCCCTGCATCATATAGCATAAACATGAGATGAACAACCCTTGAACCATACGCCATTCAAAAGGGTAAAGAAACAACACAGAAACCGCAAGAAGAAATATTCTCTATGTGTCTCTGAAAGTTTCCAATTTTTCTAAAGTATGTGATGTATGGGAGGATGAGGAGTATTTAAAGAGCAGCTCTGGTCCATATAATGCTTTCTCCTTGGGGGAGAAGTTAACGGACGCCATAACCAAAAGGTTGCAAGAAAGATACGTGGAACCAAGAGATGTATACACGAAACAAAAAAATATAGTAATACGTAGAAGAAAAACATATGCTTCATACAAGTTAAGGTACCCTACTGTATCTGATATCACTTACCAAATGCTCTCGACATTGCTCCACAGCTATGAATGGTGGACAATTCAGGCTTGAAATCGCAGGACGGCTACTATCCCCAGTTTTTGCCACCATCAATGGGGGAACATCTATCCCATCATCATAACCTTCACCCCCAAATGCTCCTACTGCTGTTTGCATGGTCCTACAATGAAATTACAAATTATCATCTGCAATTGTATACTTCAAAACCTGAACCATGATTTTTGCATACAATCTATTTCGTGCTTGATACTCAAAAGATGAAAAGCACAGCCAGAGTATGTCAGGCCACACTTAACTTCCAACCACCATGTCCAATCTACAATCAAATTGGATGTTAGCAGGCTGACATTTAAAAAAAACGTTAATGAATATGTATATATGTTGCGCATGGATGAATTAGGAACCACTTGCATGAAATTAGCTTCTTTTGTGTAAAGGAACTGGAAAAGTACTTTATATGATTGAACAAGGTCATGTATATATGATACTCATCGCTGCTAGTTTGGTTGCGAAAGTATTTTATAAAGCATGTCTCAGTTTTAGTGCTTTAGTTCTGAAGTAGAACTTCTTAACTTGCAGAAAATCACCAAATTTAGCTGACCCCAAGTGATAATGACAAAGGCTGAGTTGATTTGAGAAAATTGACCATGTTCAGGCAATTCAGTGAAATAGGAAGCGCCAATACGCAACACTCTCTCCACTATGGATCCAAGTAACATTTAATGTACAGACCGTTAAAAGCAAATAAGTCATCTTCGCAAAACATGGGATGCCTAGCTCCAATGGAGCATCCTCACTCTTACAACTTAAAAAGCAAAAAAACTACAATAAAACAGTAAGACATGCAGGAAGATTTGACAAAATGGATAAAACTAAAAGAAGACGGTAAGAATTTCTAAAGATATGAACTTGTTAATGTTGGATTCTTAAGAAATCCTTGAGGATTTTGTTAACAAGTGCTCCAGGTTCACCTATTAAGAATCCATTTACGGAATTGCTTTGTCTTGAAAACAATTACCAACGTGTTAGTGCATGTTTCTTCCTGTCTTATTATTTTCAAGCCCACTTGCCTGGAGATTCTAGCTACACCATTAATGATTGGCTTGAGGATTTTGGCTATTGAAAAATCGTAGATTAAAGGGAATGCAGTCTTCTGGAGAGCTTTTTAACGGTTGTGTTTCCTTTTATGTGCAGACAGGTCATGCTCCATGTTTGCGTGCTTTTAATAATACACATACTTAAAAAGGGTTTAACCATTTCATGAACTTGCAAGGAAAGGCTAACAAAGTCGGGTTGTGACACCGACCAAACAATTAATCCAGTAAACACAAACAGTATGAGATAAATGAAAGTTTGACAACTACGAGAGAAAAGCAAAATATAAGCCTCTGGTACGAGCTACTGACCAGTTGATCTACGGTAATCTCCAGGTACCAAAGTACATCTATATACTGACCATTTAGAGCGTTTATTATGCACAAATTGAAAGTGCAAGAGTTTTCTTGGTCAGTAACAAATTATGCTTAAATGTCACCATCTGGTAAAGAACCCCAAGAGGGAAAAATGGGAAAAGGAAAGCACTCTCCAAATGACAAGGTCTAAATATCTACAATATATATTCATAAAAGTGAAGGCTAAAAGCATTAGAAAAGGTTATCAGCAACAGAGACTTAGATACAGATAAGTTCTGTGGTCCCGGAAGTGGTGAGAGACTAATCCATTTCCAACAAACACTGCCTTGGTTGGTATTGTCCAATGTCCATCCCTTCCTCCAAAGATGTAAGTCAAATTATAAGCTTTTGTTGGGTGCAATGGAATAAAATTATAAATAATGATAAATAGTAAATTTAGTAAAGTAGCTTAATCTGTTACTATCACATAATCAGCATCTTTAATACTCTTCAAGATGATTTCTCCATTCAAGTTTAGCATAGTGATATATTGCATGTAGAGTATTCCATATTGTTTCGAATGTATTTTGCATCTAACTGAGAGAAGAATAATTATAGGTGTGACTTGTGAGTGGTAGTTTGGGACTGCTAGCAAGAAAAAGGGTGTGTTGTATGTGATGACATTCCTTCTTGGGTTGTCAAGATAGTACTTCTATATAAACTTTATAAGGATTTCCGTCGGCACCTACAGATATATTACAATCCTAACTAAAATAGCATGAGAATAACACTGAAAATGGGGTAAACTGAAAGTACCTCAACAAAGGCGAAACAATGACTAGCTCGATCCTTTTGGAAAGTCCAGATGCATGGACATGCTTCCTTAGATTATCTACCTGTAGCGATAACTCAAACTCAGCATTAAGGATCTTAACAATAAGTTACTGGAAAGTGGGATATAGAATTAATCATGTTGATATGGAGCCTTTATGTTTGTGAATCTAGGCAATTACTAATAACATATACTCATATAGTGCCACCATAAGATGACAGTGGTCTGATAAAATCCTAACATGGTTGGCTATTACCTGCTGCCAGCCAAGAGGGGTAAGGTGTGCATCAAAAAGTTCTTCAGACATGTAAGCATCATGGTTCTTTTCCCCTTCTACATTGTGAATCCCTTGCGCATGCCTCACCTACAAACACACACTATCAGTTATTATGACCAAATAGCTTTTGAATAGACAGTTATATATTAAGATTGAATATGCTATGCCCCCACATCCACAACCATCAATTATCGACATTTTTCTACTAAAGAAAAAGGGGAAAGAAAACCAGAAGTCAGAAACGAGAAACGAGGGGAAATACCAGGTGAATTGTTTTAGTACGGTGCAAAGGATATACACCTCGACCAGCAGTGGATTCCATATCTGCAAGTTGTACAAAAGAGTGTAGGTGTTTGTTGTAGTTTCCTCGGAATAGAAAATGATAATATTTTAAATAGAAAAGGAGATGAGGAGAAATTTAATTATATATTATATATTAATTAAAACAGCAACTTGAAGTCGAGGCTCGTGTTGGACACGATATTTGCAAGACGAAATTGCCTCGTACTATGCTCACGGTTCTTCGGAAATTGTCTCTAAGATACAACGATTTTTCAATATGCATGTGGCTGTTTGGGTGGTGGCTCAGTGTGGCTCCTCAGCTCCTAAGTCTAAAGCGCTCAATGCGACCTGCGCATGCGGGCTCAAGCTTGGAAGATGCGAACCCTTGAACGGCGGCTTGGATTAGCCGAAGCTAACTCACATGTGTGACACCACTAGATTGCACCTTGTGGAGCGCTTGATGATCCTTACCAAGGTGGGCCTATTAATAAAGTGCCTAAGAGCTCTTTATTTTGCCAATGTGGGATAGGACTTTCCATACCTACTTTACTCTTCAATTAACAAAGTTAAGTTGCTTAGTTTGAACATTAATATCTCATTCACCTGAAATTGGTTTTGAGATAATAAATATATTAACTTAATCTACTCGAAATATTGGTAAAACCAATATTAGTAAAACCAATTTCCAACAAAGAGAAAAAACAGAAGAAAGAAAAAGGCTGGTAAAGATAATATGAGAGAGAGAGAGAGAGAGAGAAACAGAGAGAGAGCAGGTCATGAAAAACGGTGGTAAAGCTGAGCAACCTTGGAAAACGTCCGGTAAAAGGGAAAAGTTCATGGAATCAGTAGTAAATAGAGGTCAAAGTGCACTTATCATGAGTAATTACTTATTTGGCTGTGATGCTCCAAGTGGAATGGCCAATGAAAAACATCAAGTGACATTAGGACCACAAAGAGCCAGTATAAAGTTCTCTCAGGAAATATTTACAACATTGAGAAACAATGGCGAGCATTATAAGCACTCAATGTCAATGACCTCCAAGTAATTAAAACTTAATTTATCAGGAAAATAACAGTCTGCAGATGTCCATTCTAGCCTTTGCAGTCACAAGCATTACCATAACTCGTGTGAATAAAAAAACTTCCTTTTATGCATAGCAACCTCGTTACTATCTGAAGGAAATAATAAGCGCCAACTACGAGTAAATTGCAAATTATGAAAGAGCTCCTATAAGTTTGGCTTTAAAAAGGATTTATCATAATATTGAGACTTGAGTAAAAGTCAAGCATGGCATTTATAACACCCTGCTGCGTACTAGTTAAGAAAATCACAAGGTTTTCCAGATTGCATTAACTGTCATTTTAAGTTGAGAACCATCTGTCTAATTCACATTCGTTTAAGCTAACCTAACAATCAAGATCTAGTATATCCATTCATTCCGGGCAAAGAGTTCAATATTCCATTTTTGGTTGTTTCACTTAAAGATTTCACTTTTAAAAATTAAAGTATAAAAGTTTTATTTTATTACAAATATACTGCTAAGGAGTATAAATATTATTATAATACAATTACACCAAAACATGCACAGATTAAACTGTCCCAAGGTTTCACGGTTCGTGAGTCGAATGGCAATGGAAAGAAAAAAAAAGTTGGGAAACTAAAGCTGGATCAAAGCAGAGCCAATGAGAAATGAAACAGTAGTTAATCAATTATTATGCAAAAATAATCGATGAAAACCAACTGATTCGCCGCGAATAATCAGACATCAAAATTGAGATTTAAAAAATGCACATGTCAAAATCAATTACCGAGTACATCAAAACAAAGAAAACCTCACATTTTTCACATTCTTACGAAACGAATGTCAAATAGACTTGGCAAATAACAATCAATCACGTAAGAAGACAAACGCAGGAACAGAGAGAGAGAGAGAGAAAGGTGTGTGTGTTACCGTAGAGGGAGGAGGAACAGCGGCGAATAGAGGATTGGGGAGGAGGGGGTAGTTGGCGTGGGGAAAAGCGGAATTGTTTATGGCTTTTAATGGAAATGGATTGATAATATGCCGTACTAGTACTGCTATTATTACTGATAAAAGTTTCAAAATTGGATACTGCCACTGAGACGGCCGAGGGACCAAAGAAATCTTTTAAAGAGGGTGCAGGAGGTGTCATGGCGCCAGCTGCCAGCGGGGACCAAGTAACGAACAAGTTCACGGCATATTCGTACGGGTTTGGACTGGAGAGAGAATGGTGGGCGTGGGCGTAGGGCAGAGAAAAATAACGAACAAGCAAAGTGACCAATTCACACACGGCGCACGCCAACAGGCCCAACAGATCCCTCCTCCGGTTCCAACGCCAACTCCACATAATAGATTTCAACCTTGTTTTTCTATGTTGTAAATATTGACGTATAAAATATAGAAATAGATTTGACTTAATTCTTATGGAGATAACAGAAAACGTACCTTTTAATAAGGGTGACAAAAATTTATCAAATTCATTGGGTTATCTATTATATCTAGAGCTGTCAAAATCGAGCTCGGCCCATAGGCCCGGTCCAGTTCCGACTTTTCAAGGATATGGCCTCAATTTAGTAGGACCGAAATCTTTGGCCCGGCCCACTAGGCCCGTGGGCCGCGTTAGGCCCGAGATTAAAAAGCCCGAAAAGCCCGGCCCGATCACAAAGTTAAACACTTAAACTTAATTACAAAATTAAAAACTAAAACATAAATCTAAAAAGAAAAAAACTATCAGACATTCATTTAGACCACTTTTTTTTCTTTTTTTTTCTTTTGGTTAGATAAATTTATGACAGAATATGATCTATTTCCAAATCATTGTTCTTTTTTTGGTTGAAACTCATAATCTAAATTGATGGAAGTGACACTTACAAAGAAGAAATGAGGTTGATCTTTCAAGTTCTAATCTAGTTTAGTATGGTTGTAGTTAGTAATTTTATCGAAACTGATCTATTTAATTGAGTATCTCTATATGATATTAGCTAATAAAAAGTCTCAATAGTATAAACTTGATAAAAAAAAATTAAATTAAAATGCTAGATTGTGTCGGACGAATAAAAAAATGAACATTTGCTAGTTAGTATGGTTTTGCAAACTAGAACCCGAAAATTTTTGTTTATCCTTAGAAAACACATATTAAAAAATTGGGGACAATATGATGAACTTCAATTTGGTTATAAATTTTTTGAAAAAATATCCTTCAAGTAGCACATGTATTTTTTCTTTGATCTGTAACATTATTGTTTTTCTAGTTTCTGTCTCGTTCAATTGTTGAAATTACTACCTTTGTTTATATTTGCTTTGGTTGCATTTTTGCTTTGTAATTATGTAAGTTAGACTAGTAAGTATGTGTGTGTTTGAACTTTTGATGTGTTATATAACATTTATTAGCTAATTTGTGAGTTTTTTTTAATAAAAAAAATATTTATTTTTTTGGCCCATAGGCCCGAAATGCGCATGGGCCGGGCTTGAGTTTTATGAGGCACGACACTATTTCGGCCCGGCCTGCCGTCAAGCGAGGCCCGGTGGGCTTGGGCCGGGCCGACTCAGCCCAGCCCGTTTGACAGCTCTAATTATATCCATTATAAAAGACTTATTGGGTATTATCTATTAACACCCATTAACAAAATGGATAATTTATGGATATTAACCGGTTATCCATTGGGTTTATCTATTAATGTCACCACAACCATTTGGTTTATCAACTTATGCCGCCACCACCACCCGCTGCCACTTCTCAACTCCGACAACCACCACCAATCACCATCACCCACTGCCCACCGCCACCACCATCTGCCGCCCATCGCCACCAATCTCCGACCACCACCGCCGCCAACCTCAGCCTTCGGTCACCAACTTCCGCCACCTTCGCCCACTGCGACCACCACCACTTGCTGCCCAAGTGCCCATCGCCGCCACCACCACTACTATTTGTTCTTTACTTAAAAATTATAATAAATAGAAATGTAACTTGTTATTAACAAGATTCGAGCTTTGATCAAATTACTTTATATCAAAACTTGTTACCACTAAGCTAGACCCATTTTTGAAATTTATTTGAAAGTTTAATATAAATATAAACAAGTAATCATAAAAGTTGTTGATTATTATGAACTTATTTATTATTTTGTTTTTGATTATTTATAATTATAATGAATATAAGTATTTAAATTTAATTTTTTTTTGTATTTTGTAAAAATTGCACCTAAATTGCATCAACTTATTATACCACACACTCTTCATTTACTTGTCAATTTTATTTTGTTAAATTAACAGTTGACCCCATTTCATTTATTTAACTTAATATTTGTTGCTCCATTTCATTTGGTTTAAAAAATATTTAGCTAGAAATTAAAAGTTGGCAAGACAAAAAAGAAAACAAAGTCTACACAAGTTTAATATGCATTTTTTAAAAAAAAAATCATGACCACAAATTATGACATTTTTTAACAAAAAAATATACATTTTTTTTTTAAATATTTGATGATCCATTTCATTAACTTTTAGTAGCCTATTAGTAATAAAATGACATTTTTATGCCTTAATTTTTGAAAGTTGACTGTTTAAGTGAAATATCTCGAAATGAAATAATGAACTTTTTGCCCGGAATGAAGAGAGTATATTGGTCTGATAGTCGTGAGTGTTTGTTAGTATAGTCGGAATGATTAGCTATTCACTGTTTGTTGTCTTTTTTAATCTTTGCATATGTTACTTTTTTTTATTCTACTATAATTTCTCTAATTTATTTGGAAGAACAAAAATATTTTATAGTCATCATGTGCCGAGACAACTGAAGCATTTTGTGATATAGAGTTTCCTAGAAAGTTCCCCAAGCTATGGTTGTTTTTCTTGCCAATTGTAATTAACACAAGTTATGGTTGTGTTATTATTTGAGCAGGTGTTGTGTGAGTGCTCGCATATATATACTAGTACTCTTGCCCGTGCCGATGGCACGGCGCCAATATATTTCAAATATTTCAAATTACAAAACTTACGATTTTTTTTAAATTTATTTGTATAAAAAATTGAGTGCATAAAATTGGCGGGTTTGGTGGAGGAAGAATTAGCGGCCACCAACCGTGAATAGTGGGGGGAGTTGGAGAGAGAGATGAGTAGTTACTCAACCGCCGTTCACACATGTAAACTCGGGGAGTGATAATGACCGTAGGATCTCAGTAAATGAATCAATCTCAGCCGCTTTTTATTCCAAGTCAATTACGAGCGTGCGACTATGACCTCTATTGTATTATATATATATATATATATATATATATATATATATATATATATATATATTATGTGTGTGTGTGTGTGTAGTTTTGTGCGTTTTTTTATGTGTTGTGATTAGTGAATAATAATATATCTAGAAAAATAATACTCAAAAATAAATTAAAATATGATGTTACTTATTGGGAATTATCCGGATAATATCAATTTATTAATGGATAGATTTGGATATTATCCAATAACACCCATTAAGCTTAATGGATGTTATTGGATAATATCCAATAACACCAATTAACTATATAATGATTTTATCCAAATTATCCGATAACACCCGATTGCCACCCCTACCTTTTAATACTCATATTTAGAAAATAAATATTTGGAATAAGCTAAGAAAGATCGTGCATTAAAAAGAATTAAAAAAACTATCCATGACAGTTTTTTTTTAAGGTATATTTTGTTTTTACCTTCGTCACTACATCTCTCTCTCTCCCTTTTTTTTTCTAACTTTTTTTTTCTTTTTTCTTACTAAGGAGGGCACGGAAGGAATCAAACTTGAGACCTCACACTTTGTGAAGCTCCCTGTCTACCACTGCGTCACCCTCTTAGGAGCTTAGCATCTCTCTATCAATCTCAATTCATATAGCATAAGTAGTTCTCAAAAATCTGCACTTCATTGAGTAACCGGGGATATGCATTTGTGTTAGCCACTCGTGGCTTTATCCTGTACACCAGTCACCAAGACTGAAATCAAGGTGTCCCAAAGCAATGTCAGACAATCGGAGTCAAATCGAGTTGATGGAGTGATGATCAATAGAAAACGGAGAAATGTGCACGTGTAGATATATGAAAACTCCATCCATTTAATTACATGTTATGACCAAAGGTTCCCATTGGAACCTCACTTGCTTACTCTCAAACTCAAATTCTGAATCATGTCCCTCTTGTGCTGCTGCAACTTGGAAAAATCCCTGCTGATCCACAAGTTTCACCAGATTAAATGTTGGAGAAGTTGGAGCAGCTGCGGCTGCCACAGCCTGGAAACTGACCCACTTGCCTGAATCAACACATTCTAGAATTGTTGCCGGGGTAAAGTGATGCTGGCGAGTAGGACTTGTTGGGGGCAGAGGCAGCAAAAAAGGGGTGGTGAAAAAAATGCAAAGCTCCATTAGATAGCAATTCTCAGTCTGGCTTCGGCTTCGAGCATCTTGAAGTTGGGGAAGATACAGGGGCACTATTTGATATTCTTTTTACTCTAACACACATATACGTACGTACTCAAGTTCATCACTGAAGCTTTAAAGATGAGTTTGCACTACTACAGTTTGTGTTACTTGGTGTAAATTACTCGTCGAATGAGGTAAGTGAACATTATAAAACTGAAAACACATACAATGAAGCCTGGTTGGCTTGGGAAGGTTGGGTGATATTACTAGCAATGAAGCCTATTTCTCGTATGTAGCCTTGTCTTTGAGTTTCTTCCTATCTAATCATGTAGTAGGCTTCTCTAATAGTTAGTAGAGGCTTCATCCTAAGTAATTGACCCCTTATGTTCATGAAGCTTTCGTGAAGGCCCATCAGAAATTACATTAGCTGTCTTCTTTGTTCTCTAGATTCTTGGTTCTTGACTTCACCACAGTTGCAGGGACATCTGCATGCTATTGTGGGATCCAAGGCTGAACTTTCATCCCGGACCCCTTTCATCTTATGGTAGTAGAACTCTACAGAGTTTGCACCTTGTTCAAGCCTGTGAAGATCCTTTTCCAATTGAAAGATTCTGTGGCCATCTATATATGTTGGCGAATCTTTCCCTTAATTCCTTCTAAACTGAATTAGCATTGACCACATACCTTAGGCTGCTGCTAATGTCTTCTGTAACCACGTTAAAGGTCCAAGATATCACCATGTCGTTGGCTTTTGCCCGTCGGCATCGCTGGAGTGCACGATCATGTCGTCAACGTACACTTTGACCTCTTTATGGATCGTGTCATGAAAGAGGGCGGTGGCAGCCCTTTGATATGTAGCCCTAGCATTTTTTTAGCCCAAACGGCATGACATTGTAGCAGCAGGTTCCCCGGGGGGTGGTGAACGATATTTTTTCCTGATCCTCTGCTGCCATTTTGATTTGGTTGTAGCCCAGCATGCCGTCTACGAAGGATCTTATTTTGTGAGAGGCTACAGTATCTACCACAATATCAATGTTGGGTAGAGGGAAGTCATCTTTGGGCGACGCCTTGTTGAGGTCGCGGAAGTCCACGCAGATCCAGAACCTTTCCATTAGGCTTTCGAACGGTCACTATACTTGACAGCCAGATCGGGTATTCAACTACCCGAATAAACTTGACGCGTAGCTGCTTCATGATTTCTTCTTTCACTTATAGTGACCATTCTGGTTTGATTCGGCGGATTTTCTGCTTGACTGACTGAGCATCTGGATAAGTAGGGATCCGGTGTTCAACAATGGCTGGATCCAACCCAGACATATCTTCGTAGGACCATGCAAAGATGTCTACGAATTCCTTGAGGAGTTCAATTAGTGCTACCCTTTCAGAACCTTACAGGTAGCTGCCGATTTTGACTTCTTTGATTTCATTGTTCAGCCCCAGATTAATAGTGGTCAAGTCTTCATCTGCTGCGGCTGATTGATGCTTTTCATGGTGCTTGACTGACTTTACGAGCTCAAGTAGGTAACTTTTATTTTTTGTGTCCATTTCATCAAATGACTTATTATTAAAGCTAATTAATGCGTCTTTTAATGAAGGTGCAACTAAGGAATACATAAAGACATCTAGATTATCATTATTAGCAAACTGTACAGGGTTGTTTATATTATTGAGGACCTGGGGTTTGAGATCCTCAATTTTAGAGAGCGGATCGGTAGATGACCAATCCGTAAGGCTATAAGAAGGATGGTAAATAGTATATCCGAAACAGTCCACCAGATCTGCGGGCGTCAAGAGCGAGCCGATTGTGGTATACCAATTCTGCAGAGGCTTATCAGCAATAGACTCGAACTCAGCAAGGAGACTTTCATAGCTAGTGCCTCCATCTATCATCCCCAGAAAACTGTCTCCTAGACAGTCATCAGAAACTCCTTTTTATTAAAGGGGATACTTATAGCACCTTTATTCTGGCTAAATAGGTTTCTTTGATCTTTAAACCTTTTTTGCTTGGTTGGCCTCCAAAATTCGTGTGCCTGCCACCGTGATTATTTCATTGTCAATGAGGTCCTGGATGACATTTTTTAGCGCATAACACTTATCGATGAGATGCCCACTGCAACGGTGGTATTCACAAAAATGAGTGTGATTCCATTTGCCAGGCAGTGGGTTGGGAGGCTGATAATTTGCAATGGGTTTAAGCATCCCATGAGCCCAAAGTGTTTGGAAGATTTTAGATCTTGGGGCAGGTAACTCATCATAATGCCTTGGGATTAGTTTCTTCCTTCCTTTTGGTTTTGGTAGAATACATAGCTGGGGTTTGGTCGAGTAACTGGGTTGGGTCTTTCACTACTAGAAAAATGACCTTTAGCGACGGAATTTTCCGTCGCTAAAGGCGAAATTCCGTCGCTAAAGGCCCCCAGCGACGAAATTTTTCCGTCGCTAATTCTTTTTGACGGATTTCCGTCGCTAAAGGCGTTTAAAAATTAATTAAAATTGAATTTCAGCGACGGAAATTTCCGTCGCTAAAGGCTTTTAAAAATTAATTAAAATTGAATTTCAGCGACGGAAAATTCCGTCGCTAAAGGATTTTAAAAATTAATTAAATTTGAATTTCAGCGACGGAAAATTCCGTCGCTAAAGGCTTTAAAAAAATAATTTAATTTGAATTTCAGCGACGGAAAATTCCGTCGCTAATAATGGAAAAAAAATTTAAAAAAATACACAAAAATACTATCATTATAATTTTTGTACCTGATAATATAACAATTAATACAAAAATAAAAATACAAAATAAACAATAATATAAAACTCTAAATGTTATTACATCGAACTCTAAATGTTATTACATTGAAGTACCAAATATATACATACAAAATCAAACAATATCAAATATCAATGTTTCAACTTCAAGCAGTACCAATAATTAATCAAAGCGGGGGAGGGGGAGGCTGATCTTGGAAGAGATTTCTGGGATGAAAAGGGGACCCAATACTGTTAAAGGGAGTACTGTTCGAAGACCCATGCATCTGGTGTGCCATGCTTTGCATCGTCGCCCTCATTTCTGCAAATCGTTGCTCTGTTTGCTCTCGATATTCCGCAAACAAACGTTGCTGCTCAGCCAAGCGTGCTTCCAAAGTCTCTATCCTCGAAATCTGCTGAGCATCGGACCTTCTATTCATCTTATACTATGAAACCTGCATAGTTCCAATGAAATAACCAAATGGTACCTCTGTCATTAAGAATACAAAAAAAAAAACTCGCAATGAATGGCAAACAATTTGAAGAAGTTTACAACCAAACAAATGCGCAACCTTTCTACACAAAAGGTTTCTTTTTTACGTACAAGTATCATGAAAGAAGTAATAACTTTATTAATAATATGAAGAAGCTACCAAAAATCCAACATTGCTACTAATGTAAAAATCAAATATAATACACCAATATAAACAAAAAAAACTAAATAACTCATATATACACTTTAGAGGGCCTTCAAGTAAAGCTACACCCATTATGAAACCAGGGAATCTCCAACCAAGTGAGCATGACCTTACAACGAACAACCAAAAAAAAGTTATCTTCGATAACTTGCCTCATTGATTGACTATTAGTACAAATGCCTGGCAGTAGGGTCCATTCATTGATGAACCCAATAACTAACATCACAAGAGGAACATGATGCAGGAACCAATCCAGCGGATCATATTCACTTCAAATTCTAGTTACTTATAATAGTTAGGTAGGCTCTACCCCACCTTTAAATGTACATTTGACTCCATCCAACTCAGTTAAACCATCAAGTGAGAGAGGAACAAATCTTGTTTCTTAAGGTTAGGGTTTAAGGTTTAGGTGTAAGAGTTAGGTTGAGGGTTTAGGGTTTAGGTTTCGAGGGTGGCGGTGGAGGTGGGGTTAGGTTTAGGTTTTAGTGTTAAGGTTAAGGTTTAGGTTTAAGGTTTAGGTTTAAGGGTTTTAGGTTTAGTTAGGTTTAGGGTTTAGGTTTGGGTTAGGTTTAGGTTTTAGTTTAGGTTTAGGTTTAGTTAAGGGTTTAGGGTTTAGGTGTAAGAGTTAGGTTGAGGGTTTAGGTTTAGGTTTGGGGGTTGGGGTTAGGGTTTTAGGTTATGGTTTAGGTTAGGGTTAAGGTTTAGGTTTAGGGTTAGGGTTTAGGGTTTAGGTGGTTAGGTTTAGGTTTAGGGTTTTGGGGGGGGTGGGGGTAGGGGTAGGTTTAGGTTTTAGTGTTATGGTTTAGGTTTAGGGTTAAGGTTTAGGGTTAGGGTAGGGTTTAGGGTTTAGGTGTTTAGGTTTAGGGTTTAGGTTGGGTTTTGGGTTGGGGGTGGGGGTGGGGGTGGGGTGGGGTTAGGTTTAGGTTTTAGTGTTATGGTTTAGGTTTAGGGTTAAGGGTTTAGGGTTTAGGGGTTAGGGTTTAGGGGGTGGGGGTGGGGGTGGGGTTAGGGTTAGGTTTTAGTGTTATGGTTTAGGTTTAGGGTTAAGGTTTAGGTTTAGGGTTAGGGTTTAGGTTTTTTAGGTTTAGGGTTAGGGGTTGGGGGTGGGGGTAGGGGTTGGGGTGGGGTTAGGTTTAGGTTTTAGTGTTATGGTTTAGGTTTAGGGTTAAGGGTAGGGTTTAGGTGTAAGAGTTAGGTTGAGGGTTTAGGTTTTAGGTTGGGGGTGGGGGTGGGGTTAGGGTTAGGTTTTAGTGTTATGGTTTAGGTTTAGGGTTAAGGTTTAGGTTTAAGGGTTAGGGTTGGGGTTGGGGTTAGGTTTAGGTTTTTAGTTTAGTTATGGTTTAGGTTTAGGGTTAAGGTTTAGGGTTAAGGGTAGGGTTTAGGGTTTAGGTGTAAGAATTAGGTTGAGGGTTGAGGGTTTAGGTTTTGGGTTGGGGGTGGGGGTGGGGGTGGGGTTGGGGTTATGTTTTAGTGTTATGGTTTAGGTTTAGGGTTAGGTTTTGGGTTGGGGTTAGGGTGGGGGTGGGGGTGGGGGTGGGGGTGGGGTGGGGTTGGGGTTATGTTTTAGTGTTATGGTTTAGGTTTAAGGTTAGTGTTATGGTTTAGGTTTAAGGTTAGTGTTATGGTATAGGTTTAGGGTTTAGGTTTAAGGGTTAGGTTTTGGGTTGGGGTGGGGGGGGGGTGGGGTTGGGTTTGGGGTGGGGTTATGTTTTAGTGTTATGGTTTAGGTTTAGGGTTAGTGTTATGGTTTAGGTTTAGGGTTTAGGTTTAAGGGTTAGGTTTTGGGTTGGGGTTGGGGTTGGGGTTGGGGTTGGGGTGGGGGTTGGGGGTTTGGTTGGGGTGGGGGTGGGGTTGGGGTTTAAGTTAGGGTTAGGTTTAAGGTTGTGGTTTAGGTTTAGTGTTATGATTTAGGTTTACGGATTTAGGGTTTAGGTTTGGGTTTGGGGTTTAGGTTTAGGTTAGTTTTAAAGTTTAGGGTTACGGTTAAATTAAGGGTTAGGGTTTGTTAGGTTTAAGTTTAGGTTTAGGTTTAAGGTTTAAGTTTAAGGGTTAGGTTTTGGGTTGGGGTGGGGGTGGGGTTCGGGGTGGGGGTGGGATTTGGGTTTAAGTTAGGGTTAGGTTTAAGGTTGTGGTTTAGATTTAGTCTTATGATTTAGGTTTACGGTTTAGGGTTTAGGTTTGGGTTTGGGGTTTAGGTTTAGGGTTAGGGGTGGGGTTTAGGTTTAGGGTTGGGGGTGGGGGTGGGGTGGAGTGGGAGTGGGGGTGGGGGTGGGGGGTGGGGGTGGGGGTGGGGTTTGGGTTTAAGTTAGGGTTAGGTTTAAGGTTGTGGTTTAGGTTTAGTGTTATGGTTTAAGGGTTAGGTTTAGGGTTTTGGGTTTAGGGTTTAGGTTTTGGGTTAGGTTTAGGATTTATGGTTTAGGATTTATGTTGTTAATTGGGTCCCTCCTCACCTTTATAAATGCTCCAGTACAAAATTTCCTCAGTTTGGAGTTCTTAATATCTTTGTGGTGTGTTTTGCTAGTTATTGGTTTTCTACCACTCCTAAAGATAGTAAGTAGTAACCAAGTTCATTTGTTAACGTTCTGCAACATAAGTGTTTCCTGTGTTCTAAACCTAGGCTAGCTAGTTACTTGGTGCAGTGATAGGAGTAGGACTTATATTTGAGTTTTGACCCACTTCAACTGGTTGTGGTTGGGTCTTCTGTCGTCCCTACATATGCTAGCTAGGGTTGGACCCATCCCTGCAACAACTGCAATATGCTAGCATGCATCCTACTTGAATTGAAAAAACTAAGGATAACTCAAATGAGCATAATGGGTTAACGATTAAAATGATAAAAGCGAGGCGTGATGGAGAATATAGAGAGCAGTAACAAACATGGTATCTTTGGTTAGAAAAAGTCCAGTCTTAGGCATTGCACAGAAGAATTAGCCAAATAATAAAGAGCATTGCACATTTTTAGATTTAGTCTCCTAAAGATTAGCATTTCTCATAAACAGTATTATTAAGATTCAAATAATGCAAGTGTTATTTCAAGTGGAGGCAGTAATTATATATCATAGATCAATATTTTTCATGCTCTAAATACAATGGCTATCGAATGACTTTTATACTTGTGTACATAAATATAAACGGAGGTACCTACACATATACATCTATAAAGTTTTGAAGTGCATTATGCACAGGAAAATGTAGGGATTGTTAAAACTTGGGCACAAGAGCTGCTGTTTAAGGTCAGTCACATACCTCATTGCTAAGGATGAGGTAAGGATTAAACACAACTAAGATTTGTGTGCATTCCTTTAACTTTAAAAACAACATTGGTTATGATGAGAACATACCAGAAGAAGAATGATAAACAGAGTTCCAAAGCTTTAATTAGTGGTACAGATGCGAGTCCACTGCAAATAAGTGGCTTGTACAAATAAAATAAAATAAAAGCTATAAGAGCGACATGAAATTACTAAATATGAAATTTGTATCGAATTGAATTTACAAAGTTTGAACATTCAAAATAGCAAAACCGAACCACACAAAAGGCAGTAATATAATAAATATACTTAATGAATCATAAGCAAAAGAAATATCAATTAATTAGCAACAATAACCCGAACAAATTGAATAGGCTAAGTTCACTGTAAAATCAAGCAATAACAGAAGTAATAGGAATCAATACTTAACTTAGTTGCCAACAATAAACGAGACTTGGAAATCCTATTCGACTTTTCACGTTCTCTCATAAACCAAAAGGACCACCTAACTACCATACTCTCTCAGCACCCAAACAAGGAACACATTTATTTTTTGACTTTTTAATTTCTATCTCAAATCTTCGTCAATGATGAAAGGAGTAGAATAAATCGAAACACAGTTGAAAGAAGAGCCAAAAATCAAGCATAAAAAAAACTTGCTCTGAAAATGGCGGTTTTTGTAGGTGTTGATGGTCCAGAAAGAAGCGGAGACGAACCAGATCGAGGTGAGAGCCAGGTATATAAAGCGGAGACGAACCAGATTGAGAGAGAGATACTTACAGTTAGAGAGAGAGAGGGAGAAACGGCAGCTGAACTAGGTGGAGAAGAGAGATCGAGATGAAACGGCGGCTGAACTGGCCGGAGAAGAAGCGGCTGAAGATGAAATGGCGGCTGAACTCGCCAGTCTCTTTGAACAGGGGAGAGATGGGAGGTGGCCGGCCGTTGGAGATCGATCGCTCGGTGATCTTGGCGGATCTTTGAGTGCGGGCTTGTGGGAGAGGTCGTGCGCGATGAGAGAGGACAGGGAGGGAGTGAGTGCGTGAGTTTAGAAAGAGTGTTTAAGATTAGGGTTTAGAGTTGTATTTATACCTAGGGTTTTTTTTTTTTTTTGTGTTTTTAGTTGTGGGTTTATAAATACAATATAATTTACATTGTCTTTGTTTATCTTTAATTTAATTTATTAAATACATAAAACAGTTTTATTTGATTTTTTTCTTAATTTACATTTTCAATTTATAACTTTTATTTTTAATTTAATTTAATAAAAAAAGTGTGTGTGCGTAATGCATAATATAATATTATTAAATTATCACATCCAATTTAATTTAGTTAATTTAATTCAAAGTGTATTTTATATTTTATACATATTATTAAGAATGTAAAAAATCGGAAGAATTCTAAATTAGTAATTATACACTTATTATTACTTATTCTTATTTTTAAAAAATAAAATAAAAACAGTTTATCTTTTAGAGCGGTCTTAATAACATAAAAACAGTTTATCTTTTAGAGTGGTCTTAATGGTTATACATATTTTTAGTTAAACCAAAAAATTACCAAAAAAGATAATACCCATTTTAAACCAAAATGAATCGCAACAATCTAAGCTCCCAACAGATTGATTTTTTTTTAGTAATAGTCAAAACTCGAAGATTAATCATAAAGGAAAAAAAAAAACTCAATTACCATCACAATTCAACTTGCTTTCAATCCAGAAAAACAAACTATGAGAATAGAGCAATCAACATGACCAACCCAGCATGAAATCTATACTAACCAAATCCCCTTTTGTTTTAAAAAAATCTAAACTGAGTAACCAAAAAACTATTCACCATCTCCACAGATAATTCAATCTATCCCTTACTCAAATTCAACATTTTAGAAATTTTAATGCAATCAACCCAAACTCATAAATATTAAAACAACCTAATATTTGGTCACTACTCTTAATATTTAATCTGACCAAATAGCACATACCATTATCCACACAGAAATAATAATTAGCCTACTCAAATTTTACTCAAATCTGATTGAATGGGATTCATGAATAAATTCAAATCAAACTCCAACTAATTCTCCCTACTCAAAAATTATCAACTGAATGACAAAATTTCACCATCGAAGCAACAATTGCCAATTCGATGCTTGGAATGTAACTGGGCGGTGCGACATTGTAGAAAGAGGCTCGATCGGCTCTGCTTTAGGCCGGAATCAAAGCTGGAGTGAACCGTACTTGAGAGATGGGCATGTTACCCTGACGGTATTGAAATGGTGGGTGTTGGTCCAACTGTGCAAGGCCGGTGGCGTTAGGGATAGAGATGGGAGAACAAACGGAGATGGCGATGGGTGAGAGATCAGTTTTGGCCGGGTTCAGAGAGGGAGGACTGCTGGGTTTATAGAGAGGGAGACGGTGATGGCGATTTGGGGGAGGTGCGCGAACTGAGAAGATTTAAGCTAAGTTAAGTTACGTTACGTTAAGATAAGTTAAGTTAAGTTAAGTTACGTTACGCTACGTTAAGTTAAGTTAAGTTAAGTTACGTTACGTTACGTTAAGTTAAGTTACGTTAAGTTAAGTTAAGTTACGTTAAGCTTTGCTAAGCTAAGTTGCTAAGTTAAGCTTTAGTTAAGTTACGTTACGTTTAAGTTAAGTTACATTACGTTAAGCTAAGTTAAGTTACGTTACGTTAACTTACATTATGTTACGTTTAAGCTAAGTTAAGTTACGTTACGTTAAGCTAAGTTAAGTTATGTTACGTTAAGTTAAGTTAAGTTAAGCTAAGTTAAGTTAATTTAAGTTAAGTTAACGTTAAGTTAAGTTAAGTTACGTTACGTTAAGCTAAGTTAAGTTACATTACGTTAAGCTAAGTTAAGTTATGTTAAGTTAAGTTAAGTTAAGTTAAGTTAAGTTAAGTTACGTTACGTTAAATTAAGTTAAGTTACGCTACCTTAAGTTAAGTTAAGTTAAGTTAAGCTACGTTAAGTTAAGTTACGTTACTATACGTTAAGTTAAGTTGCGTTAAGTTAAGTTACGTTACGTTACGTTAAGTTAAGTTAAGTTACGCTATGTTAAGTTAAGTTAAGTTACGTTATGTTAGGTTAAGTTACGTTAAGTTAAGTTAAGTTACGCTAGGTTAGGTTAGGTTAAGTTACGTTAAGTTAAGTTAAGTTACATTAAGTTAAGTTACGTTACGCTACGTTAAGTTAGGTTAAGTTACTCCATTATACCATTTCGTCAATAGGCGTAGCGTGTTAAGTTAAGTTAAGTTAAGTTAACTTACGTTACGTTAAGTTACGTTAAGTTATAACATTTTGCCAATAGGCGTATCGTGTTTTCATGTTATAATGGTCCATCGTACTTCATTATACCATTTTTCAATAGGTAAGCGTGGTTTTCATGTTATAATGGTTCATCGTACTCCATTATATCATTTTGCCAATAGGCGTAATGTGTTTTCATATTATAATGGTCCATCGTAGTCCATTATACCATTTCACCAATAGGCATAATGTGTTTTCATGTTATAATGGTTCATCGTACTCCATTATAAGTTAAGTTACGTTACGTTTAAGTTAAGTTAAGTTAAGTTAAGTTAAGTTAAGTTAAGAAGTTAAGTTTAAGTTATGTTAAGTTAAGTTAAGTTAAGTTAGAAATTTAAGCCAAGTTAAGTTAAGCTGCTGTTGAGAGTTGCTTGCTGTTAAGCTGTTGCTAAGTTATGTTATGTTGTTGCTAAGTTAAGTTAAGTTAAGCTAAAGTTAAGTTAAAGTTGAAGTTAAGTTAACGCCACAAGTTAAGTTACGTTACGCTTAAGTTAAGAGTTAAGTTAAGCTTAAGTTACGTTAAGTTAAGTTAAGTTAAGAGCTGGGTTGCTGTTAAGTTAAGCTATGTTAAGTTAAGTTAAGTTAAGTTAAGATTAAGTTAAGTTAAGTTGCCACGTTAAGTTGCTATGTTAAAAGAAGTTATTAAGTTAAGTTATTAAGTTACGTTAAGTTAAAGTTAAGCTGTTAAGTTAAGCTTAAGTTAAAGTTAAGCTAAGTTAAGTTAAGTTAAGTTAAAGTTAAGTTAAGTTGGAGTTAAGTTGCTTACGTTAAGTTAAGTTACTAAGTTAAGTTAAGTTAAGTTAAAGCTGTTGTTAAGTTAAGCTAAGTTAAGTTAAGTTAAAGTTGAGTTAAGTTAAAGTTAAGTTAAAGTTATGTTAAGTTAAGTTAAGTTAAGTTAAGTTAAGTTAAGTTATTAAGTTAAGTTAAGTTGTTAAGCTAAGTTAAGTTAAGTTAAGTTATGTTAAGTTAAAGTTAAGTTAAGTTAAGTTGCTTAAGTTAAGTTAAGTTAAGTTAAGTTAAAAGCTTAAGTTAAGTTAAGTTAAGTTAAGTTAAGCTTAAGTTAAGTTAAGTTAAGTTAAGTTAAGTTAAGTTAAGTTAATTAAGTTAAACGTTAAGTTAAGTTAAGTTAAGTTAAGTTAAGTTAAGTTAAGTTAAGCTTAAGCCTAAGTTAAGTTAAGTTAAGTTAAGCTAAGTTAAGTTAGCGTTAAGTTAAGTTAAGTTAAAGCTAAGTTAAGTTAAGGTGCGTTGCGTTAAGTTAAGTTGTTAAAGTTAAGTTATGTTAAGTTAAGTTAAGTTAAGTTAAGTTAAGTTAAGTTAAGTTAAGTTAAGTAAGTTAAGTTAAGTTAAGTTAAGTTAAGTTAAGTTAAGATTAAGTTAAATTGTTAAGTTAAAGTTAAGTTAAGTTAAGTTAAGTTAACAGGTTAAGCTTAAGTTAAGTTAAAGTTTAAGCTTAAGTTAAGTTAAGTTAAGTTAAGTTACGTTAAGTTGTTAAGTTAAGTTAAGTTAAGTTAAGTTAAGTTCAGTTAAGTTGTTAAGTTAAGTTAAGTTAAGTTATGTTACGTTACGCTTAAGTTAAGTTAAGTTAAGCTATGTTAAGTTAAGATTAAGTTAAGTTAAGTTAAGTTAAGCTAAGTTAAGTTAAGTTAAGTTACTACTTTAAGTTATAACATTTTGCCAATAGGCATAGCGTGTTTTCATGTTATAATGGTCCATCGTAGTCCATTATAAGATTTCGCCAGTAGACGTAGCTTGTTTTCATGTTATAATGGTCCATCGTACTCCATTATACCATTTCGTCAATAGGCGTAGCGTGTTTTCATGTTATAATGGTCCATCGTAATCTATTATACATTTTGTCAATAGGCGTAGCGTGTTTTCATGTTATAATGGTACATCTGTCGTACTCCATTATACCATTTCGCTAATAGATGTATCGTGTTTCATGTTATAATGGTTCATCATACTCCATTATACCATTTCGTCAATAGGCGTAGCGTGTTTTCATGTTATAATGCTCCATCGTAGTCCATTATAACATTTCACCATTAATAGGCGTAACGTGTTTTCATGTTATAATGGTCCATCGCATCTATTATACCATTTCGCCAATAGTCGTCACGTGTTTTCATGTTATAATGGTCTCATCGTAGTCCATTATACCATTTCGTTAATAGGCGTAGTGTGTTTTCATGTTAAGTTACGTAGTCCATTATACCATTTCGTCCATTGTAATGTGAATGTTTTAATTTTTGTAATTATATTGATGCTAATCATTTTAATTATTGATATTATATCATTAATTTAAAATTTTAAATATTATTTTAATTTAATTTCAATTTAAGTTAACGTACGTTACGTTAACTTAAGTTGTAATGTGAATGTTTTAATTTTTGTAATTATATTGATGCTAATCATTTTAATTATTGATATTATATCATTAATTTAAAATTTAAAATATTATTTTAATTTAATTTCAATTTAAGTTAACGTTACGTTACGTTAAATTAAGTTGTAATGTGAATGTTTTAATTTTTATAATTATATTGATGCTAATCATTTTAATTATTGATATTATATTATTAAATTAACATTTCAAATATTATTTTAATTTAATTTCAATTTAAGTTAACGTACGTTACGTTAAGTTAAGTTGTAATGTGAATGTTTTAATTTTTGTAATTATATTGATGCTAATCATTTTAATTATTGATATTATATTATTAATTTAAAATTTTAAATATTATTTTAATTTAATTTCAATTTAAGTTAACGTTACGTTACGTTAAGTTAAGTTGTAATGTGAATGTTTTAATTTTTGTAATTATATTGATGCTAATCATTTTAATTATTGATATTATATCATTAATTTAAAATTTAAAATATTATTTTAATTTAATTTCAATTTAAGTTAACGTTACGTTACGTTAAATTAAGTTGTAATGTGAATGTTTTAATTTTTATAATTATATTGATGCTAATCATTTTAATTATTGATATTATATTATTAAATTAACATTTCAAATATTATTTTAATTTAATTTCAATTTAAGTTAACGTACGTTACGTTAAGTTAAGTTGTAATGTGAATGTTTTAATTTTTGTAATTATATTGATGCTAATCATTTCAATTATTGATATTATATTATTAATTTAAAATTTAAAATATTATTTTAATTTAATTTCAATTTAAGTTAACGTACGTTACGTTAAGTTAAGTTGTAATGTGAATGTTTTAATTTTTTGTAATTATATTGATGCTAATCATTTTAATTATTGATATTATATTATTAAATTAACATTTCAAATATTATTTTAATTTAATTTCATATATATTTTATATTAATTAGAATTCAATTTAATTTTGCATTAACAAAAAATTTCCGTTGAAATTAAAATTTATTATTTTTTAAAAATTAAAAATTATTAGTTTTAAAAATACTTTAGCGACGGAAATTTCCGTCGCTGAAATTTAATTTTAATTAAATTTTTAACGCCTTTAGCGACGGAATTTTCAAATTTAATTTTAATTAAATTTTAATGCCTTTAGCGAAATTCAATTTTAATTAAATTTTAAACGCCTTTAGCGACGGAATTTTCCGTCGCTGAAATTCAATTTTAATTAATTTTTAAAAGCCTTTAGCGACGGAAATTTCCGTCGCTGAAATTAAATTTTAATTAATTTTTAAAATCCTTTAGCGACGGAAAATTCCGTCGCTAAAGGTAATTTCCGTCGCTAAAAATAAACCGAAATTAATTTCTGAAATATTCAGCGACGGAAAATTCCGTCGCTAAAAAATTCCGTCGCTAAAAGCCTTTAGCGACGGAAAATTCGTGATGGTCAATTATGCAAAATTCCGTCGCTAAAGGTAAAATTCCGTCGCTAATCAGCGACGAAAAATTTCCGTCGCTAAGAATTCCGTCGCTGAAGGCACTGTTTCTAGTAGTGTTTTCTTTCGAAGAATATTGTGCTAGGAATTGATTGCAGGTGCTCCTGTTTAAGGGAGGTTCTTCTTCATGTGCACAAATCATTCCCGTTAGGGTTCCATGAGCCTTTTGCTGAGAATAAGTATTTATAGGATCCAGGGGAAGGTAGTTTTTCTGGTTATGGTAGCAGGCATTTAGGTGAAGGAGCTCAGGGTTGGTTTCTGGGGAAGGTGGTGGATTGAGATTATAAACATTTGGAATAATACCACCTTGGGGAATAACTTTAGGTCTCGGCTGAAAGCTGGTGCTTGGTTGAGTTTTGGGAACTTGGAAGAGGATGTTTTCTGTGGTATCAGGACAGTTTATACTAGGAAGGGAAGAAGTATCAGGAGCAAACTCTAGGATTTTAACTTGTTGAGAGATAGTGGCGAGAGTTTCTGCAAAAATTTGCTAAAAGCTTACCAACCACTTGGTTTGTTACCTTTTCCACATTAGGCATCCAATTCTTTTTTTTGTTTTAGCCAGATTTCAAATCCAGAAGGAGGTGCGTACTCATGAGTTTCTTTTCCTGGTTCTAGACCGCTCTGCTCATTGCTGGTCCCAGTCATAGTTTGTTTATTTTTGGCGGCCATTCTGCTCAAATTTGTATCATCTGCACTGATTCTGCCATTTTCTGTTCTGACCTTGATACTTTCTAATCTGATCTATGTGTCTGTATCCCGTTTCAACCGACCAATACTATCTCCGCCTTTCCAAACTCGGGCCAGATTTCTGAGGAAAAGGGGTTTGAAGGCATCAGAAAGGGTTGGCTGAAGGCTTTCTGAGTTTGGAGTATAGCGTGTCTTTATTAATATTTTTTAATATTATTTGTTTTCCCTACAATTGATCGGACAAACACCCGCTTTGTTTTGATAGTCTCAGGACTATTCCTGAAATAGTGGATTTTTTCTCTAGAGTATATGACCCTCGTATTCCACCTGCCTTTTGACTCCCCAAGATCGGACTGATCTCAGGCGAAGGGCCTATACCATTTCATGGATCCACCATTCAAAATGGTCTAGGTCGAACATAAAAAATTATTAGTCAGCCCTTGTGTATACTTTTATTCATATCTTTTTTTTTTTTTGCTTTTTGTTCTCTTTTTTTTTTTACAGGGACTGGCCAATGATTCAGAGATGTAAAAACCGATCGATCCATGAAGTGTCCTGAGAATCTATATGCAATTTAACGTTGGCTGATGCAGGGGGTAAGCTGGCCATGGTGTAGGGTAGTAGTTCGGAATATTTCTACGTGCGCGTGTGTGCGGTATCTAGAAAGCAGTAAAATCTCTCTTTTTTTAGATATAAAGCAGTAAATAAAATAGATATGACTTGTCTTACTGTTATTTGTGGATTTTCTCGGCTTTTTTTGTTTGAGCATGAGCAAGCAACCATTCAGATCAAGAAATAGAAAAAAAAAAGTGGGTAATCTATCTATTCCTATTAATTACATATTGGTCCTAATCCCCAAAATAAAATGACATAATGAAAGAATATTTACATATTTTTGTGCGATAAAAATAAAGCAGCATATTTTAGCCAGAAACTAAAGAAAACTGATTTTTTTTTCTTTTTCATGAAAACTGAGTCTAGTCCTCCATTTTTATTTTCTTTAAAGTAAAAACGACGTCGCCAGCGGAGTCGCCAATGTGAGTGCCTCGGAATGCTCCCGGATCCCGCGCTCCCTTTTTTTAGAGGAACGCGAGTTGCGGAAGGACATCACTCTTTTCATTTCATCCTCCCTCGTTTAGGGGAAGACGAAATTAAAAGTGCAAAAAGAGTGTTGTCGAAAGCGCGTTGAATACGCCTCAGTCACTGAGTGTGCTTTAGTCCACTATGAGTGCTTTGGATTTTTCTATAACTCATCCTCCCTTGTTTAGGGAAAAACAAGATACAGAAAACGCATCACTCTTTTCATTCAAATCTTCCCTTGTTTAGGGGAAAACAGAAAAATCCAAAAAAAATGAAATTGCGAAGGCGCGTGGGAACACGCCCTGCCTCACTATGGACTGATGTACATTCTGGATTACTATAAGTGATTTGGGTTTTCCGTAGCTCATCCTTCCTTATTTAGGGAAAAACAAGATACATAAAGTGCATCACCCTTTGCATTCACATCGTCCCTTGTTTAGGGGAAAACGGAAAAATGCAAAAAAAGGATGTTGCGGGTCTCACTATAATCCAAAATGTTGTAACAGAGTCGCCATCTTTATTTTAAGGAGAAATAAAGAAAAACAAAAAATAACCAGAGTTTGTAGAAAAGGGGTTCGGAGGCTAAGTTACGAGGTGGGAAGGTGTTAGGCACCCAACTCGCCCTTTTGGTCTCAAAAATAGTTTTTGGCTAAAATATGATTTTATTATATTTATTTAGCAAATGAAATAAAGCATTTAAACAAATATATCTATATCTACATTATTTATAGACTTGCAGCCGCTTCCTTCCAAGAATTACAAATATATTTATAAATATTTGGTCATAATAATGACTCTTTTTAGTACTATTTTCTATTGAAATCCGAACAGCATAACTGCTTATATTTTTAGATCGGGCCGGCTTAAATAACACTCTTTTTTATAACCTTTTAAAGGCTTACCTTTAACTTTAAGAGCGTAGGTTGTGCTCGCTCTGTCCTTCCGGGAGAGGGAGTCTTTTGCTGTTGTGGAGATTCGGGCAGAGTAACTGCTTCCGAAAGTTGTTTTCTGGCACCATGAAACGGACGTATCAACTGCTTGTGTTTTTTCTGTTGTTTGCTTGCTTCTGACGGAAATTGGCCAGAGCAACTGCTTGCTTCTAATGGATTTAGCCTCTGGATTCGGGCAGAGTAACTTCTCTTTTTGAGATTTTTGGACCGGGGAAATAAGGTGGAATCCTAGCTGGAAGGCTAAGGTTCACTTTGATAAGTTGGTTTTAAGTTTGGAGGAGATTTGACAGAGCTTCGAGGCTTATAGGAGGAGGGGTTATCTCTCTCTCGCTCACTACGTAAACTTTCAGCGATATTTTAATTGTGTACAATGAAGTGAACTGTGTACGGAGTCTTTCATGAATGAATTCACTGAAGCCGGGCACTCTTATTTATAGTTGGGAGTGGGGACTCCGTTGGCATTTAGGATTTTCTTTCTGTGCTTCACCGGCTTGTACCGCGCTTGAGAGAGTGTACCGGAGGCAAAATGCTACAGTGGACAAGGCACTATTGGGCGCCACCCATGGGGGGGGGGGTCTCGGCGCTGTGCCCACTTTGCATGTGGGTGGCGCCTGGGCCTCTTTTTTAGGGTTATTTTTGACACTTCGGTTCCTTGCATTTCATTGTTTTAAACATCCTGTTTTTCCTTTTACATTTTCAAACCTGTAACTTGACTTTGTTAAGTTTCAACAGGTCTTGATATTTTATGTCATGTCACATACCAGAGGTACGAAATTGGGGTGTCTACAGTACCACACCTAATTTTAATACCCTTTATCTTAACCTTATATTTATGTCATAATGTGTTGGTAAATTATTGTATATTAATATTTTAATTTTGTTTTTATATTATGATATGTGTTGGATATAATCTTTTCAAAATTATTATTATATAAAATTTTGATACCTATAGTTGGAGATGATTATTTGATAGACATGAATAATTACCGATATGTATTAAAACTTGGTTTTGATACCTACATGCAAGTACAAAATTTGGACTTGCCCTTAAATAAACAACAATCAACATTATACCTTTGAGAAATGTAGGCCAGTTCACTATACGAAAATTTTAACTTGTTAATTAGTTATATATTACTCTCTACATCCCAAAATTATTGTCTTGTCTTTCTTTTTGGTCTGTCTCAAAATAATTGTCTTGTTTGAAACTTTATTTTAGAACAACACTTTTATCACTTTATTCTTACTTTTTCATCCTATTTTAATTACGGACCACATACACATGAGATTTAAAGTAAACTATACATCAAGCTAATATTAATAATCAGTCAAATGTGTTTTCTTAAACTGTGCGTCAAGTCAACCTTGGTACGATAATTTTGAAATAGAGGGAGTATTTTTTGTAACCAAAAAAAGAAAAAAGAAATGTAAGAATCAACAGTAGCTAGGATTCACAAAACTGTCAATGAAGTTCCCAATGTAGCTCGTTATTGTAGCTACACCGGAAGGTGCATTGGACATAAATTTTAAAAATAGTGGAAGAGTTTAATAATAAGGAAGGAATTAAACACAAACGTTTACCAAACAATCTACAAGCTTATACTTGTAGATCTAGCCTCATGGCAAAAAATATTTCACTAAATAAAATGAATTGTTTTACAAAAATTATGTGAAATCACTAAATCAACCACTCTCACAAGACAACAAGTCTTGGAGAGCAAAACCCACAAAAACAAAGGGTTGAGAAAACGTGAGATTAAAAAATCAACTTCCTAGAAACTTTAGGAAGACAAACTATTCCAACAATCAATGTAGTTCCAGATAGGGGTGGCAATTTGAGGCACGACACGGTTGACCGACACGAACACGACACGAAATTATAGGGTTTGAGCTAGGGCTTATCGGGTTCGGGCCGTTATAGGGCCAGCACGATAAAACACGATAAAAAATGAGTTGTTATCGGGCTGGCTTGATAAACACGGTAAGACACAATAACTAAAATATATATGTTTTTAAAATATATTTTTAAAAATTTACTAGGGGTTATTCACTTCTTTCGAACTATTTTCATGATTATTTCATAGTTTTATCATTTGAAAATGTATGACTTTTAAACTACTTGACTATTTATATTGATAAATTTTCAAAATATGTATTAAAAAATCAAAATTATATATTTTATAATGGTTATTGGGCTTAACGTGCCTGACTAAATAAATCGTGTTTTTTTGCTTATCGTGTCTATCGTGCCGTGCCGTGCTTTTCGTGTTTTTATCGTGTCGTGTTCGAGTTTCAATATTAGGCACAATAAGTTTATCGTGTCGTGTTCATGTTCATGCTTATCGTGTCGTGTTGTTATCGTGCCGGCCCGATAACAGCCTAGCACGACCGATTTGTCACCCCTTGTTCCAGATGTAGCTTTTATAGTTGCTGCATCCGGAACTGCATTCACTTTCAGCAACAAACTGGAATTTTGAAAACTCTCTATGAACTGAATATGCTGCTCTTCTATGCTCTATGCTCTATGTTCTCTCTCTGTGCACGTCCAACCCTCTAAGCCGTGTCCCTTATTTATACCATGAAGGAGACCTACACATAAAGAAGGAAACAAACTCCAATATACTAAAGGATTAGGAGTTAGAATTGGTAATCAAATAAACTTCCTTAATTCACTAGATTTTATTACCAAATAAACCAAGGACTCTTAGTCACGTTTTTAAGGAGAGAATATTACCAAGATAGGAAAGAATATTAACAAAATTTGTTTCTATAATTACTCCTAAACTTTAGAACCAATAAAAACCAAAATCCTATGAATATTTTGTTTCCAAAAATACCTAAACTTAAGGACCAAGAAATGAGAGAACAAGACCAAAATAGGTCATGACTATTTTGCCCTTACAACCCCCCCCTTGTTGAGCCTTTCTGATCAAATAATATGCCAAGTGTTTTGCCAAATATTCATCACAAACTAGTTTCTTCAAAACCTGCATTTGTTAGTATAACTCCCCTTGAGTTATGCAAACAGATAAGAATTATGAAACAGATATGCAATAACCCAGTTATGCAACAAGCTATCAACCATGCAAATACCCGAAACCAATATTTGCAAATATCCCAACCAATCACAAGGCAAGATTATTACTAACCAACATGAGTGCCGACCAAATATTCAGAGTATCAAATATCAATTACAAACTTCAAGGAGAAACAATCAGATTCACAGAGAAACACTCAGGTTCTGATCTGTTGTTTCTGTAACATCCAATCTTCACTCATCTTCATCAACATTTCTTGGAGCAGCATCAACACTTGGGTTTTCTCCCCCTCTTTGACCAGAATGCATGGCAAGCCAAGAAATATATTGAGCCTCTAAAGACTTAAGCAGAGCAATTTGGTTCTGTATGTGAACAAGCTGTCCTGAAATGAAAGACAGAGACATAGGGGCAGTACTTCCAACAGAAAAAGGAGCTAAGAATTCATGAGTTATGCCATTTGAGGCACAATAGCTAGAAAAGGAGGAATTTTCATATTCCGCGCCATGATCTAATCTAATTCTAGTAAGCTTTAGATCATATAAGTTTTTAACACGGGTGTACCATATTTTAAAAGCCTCAAAAGTTTCAAAATTTTCTTTCAAAAAAATGACCCATGTGTATCTAGAGAAATCGTCAACACAGACAAAGGTATACTTTTTCTTCCCTAGACTCTCTACTTCAATGGGACCCATGAGATCCGTGTGGATCATTTCAAGGCATCTAGATGTGGAACACTGAGATGTGGGAAGGTGAGAGGCCTTGGTTTGCTTACCTTTTTGACATGATCCACATATCTTTGTGAAGTTCTTATCCAGACTAGGCAAACCTTTCACTGCATCATGCTTCACAAGCTCATGAAGTTTACGAAAACTCATGTGCCCTAATTTTTGATGCCATAGATCTGTGATTTCAATATTAGCTCTGTGACAGGTTTGAGCATTGTTGAACATATAACAATTGTCAGAAGATCTAGTACCTATCAAAAGACACTTGTTAGCATGATCAAATACTTCACAAGAATTCTTGTCAAACATCACCTGAAGGCCATCATCACACAACTGACTGATGCTTATGAGGTTGGTCTTAAAACTTTCAACATGGTAGACATTGGTAAGCTTAGGAAGTCCATCTACATTCAAAGTTCCCTTACCAATTATCCTACCTTTAGCTCCTCCTCCATATGTCACGGACCCACCATTGATACTCACATAGTCCTTCAAGTTCTCAATAAAACATGTCATGTGTCTAGAACACCCACTATCAAAGTACCAAGAACCAGCTATGTGTGACTTTAAAGATGTGAAGGTTACATTACATTGTTCATCATCAGACCACTTTGCACCGGGACATATATCAAAATGCTAACAGTACTTGGATTTAGCATTCCTATAACTGTCTTTACGAACCCACACTTTTTAAAAGGTTTTTGGCTGATGTTTCTTAGGATGTAGCTTCTGATGTTGCTGCATCTGATGCTGGACTTGGGTACGAACTAAGTAAGCTTACCTAACCTCTTCCTTATAGACAACCTTTTTAAGGAAACAAAAGGGCTTAATATGTCCAGGCTTGTGATAGTAGTCGCACACAAAATTTTTCTTTCTTGTTTTAGGTTTGTCAAAGAAGTTTAGATTTTGAAATTTGTGTGGGCTGTTTTGGTTCAGTAGAAGTACCTTCACCTCTTTTAACAAAAGACTTTGGCAGGAATCCAAGCCCAGACTTACCGTTATTCCCAGATTTCAACATATCATCCATTTTGTGTTGGCTTGAATTCCATTTTGCCATGGTTTCATTGGCTTTGATGAGTTCTTCTTTCAAGTCTTCAATTGCCTCATCTTTCTTACTCAGCAAACATTCCAGCCCTGTGATACACTCCTTCTGATCTTCATTTACCTTTTTTAGTGTATCATTTGTCTTTCCAAGTAATATAACTTGATGAGCTATCTTCTGCCAATCCTTGTACAACTCTTTGTAAGCTTCCAGTAGATCTGATTCTGATTCTCCACCATCTTCAGTGACAGAGGAGTTAAAATAGAAAAAATCATCCCAGCTTCTATCCAATGTAGCTTCTGATGTAGTTTGTGAAGAAGCTACATTCGGAGGTACATTGGCTGAAGGACCTGCAAAATCAGATTGAGAGTTGTATACAGCAGTGAGAGTGATGAGATCTCCTAGATCTTCATCATCACTATCACTCAATATTGCAGAAAAATTTAAACCCTTCTTTCTCAAGGTATTTGCACATTGATTTGCATAGTGACCAAATCCTTGACACTCCCTACACTGAATGGAATGGAATCAATATTCTTTCGACTGTATGATGGTTTTGAAGCAAAAGGATTGGTAAAAGGTTTTTCTGGTGTTTGAAAATAATTTTCCTTAGGAGCAAATTTACCAGAATCAGGCTTAAAAGAGGTTTTGGAGCTTGATGATGGAGTTCTGTTTTGCCCCTTGGCTTTCAAAATGTTTTTAAACTTAGTGGTCAAAAGAGCCATGGAATCTTCTCCAAAATCAAACTCATCAATCTCCTTTTGTAATGCAAGCAAATCGGAAGAGACATCAACAACAGATGGAAAAGCAATGTTTTTCACAAGAGGAGTAGAACATAATGCACCTTTGCCCTTTTGCTTGATTTGTTCATTTAGGTTTAGTTCAAAATTTTGAAGAATACTAGTCAATCTGTCAAAACTCATTTTATCATTATCATGTGCTTCCTCAATAGCACAAATTTTTGAATTAAACCTTAGGCAAAGTCCGCATCATCTTGCTAACAAGACGATCATTGGTGATAGGATCACCCAAAGCAAGAGCAGAGTTAGACATATCAAGAAGCCTACCATAATAAGACATGATATCCTCATATTCATTCATTCTTGTGTTTTCAAATTGAGTGGTAAGCAATCTTAATTTAAAGGCACGAACACTGGTAGGTCATTTACACAAGGTTTGAAGGGCCTCCCATACATCTTTAGCAGACTCATAATTAGCTATTACCCTAAAGGTGTTGGCATTTAAGGCTTTGTATATGGCAGACAAAGCCTTTGAATTGAAAGAGACAGTGTTTCTATCGTCATTAGAACAATCTGCTTCTTTAGTGATCTTTACATCACCATCACTATTAGTCATTTTTTGAGGAGTCCAACCATTTAGAATAGCAAGCCACGCTCTTTCATCAATTGATTTGATGAAGATATGCATCTTCACATTCCAAATATAATAATTTGCATTAGTCAAAGTTGGAGGATGAACAACATTTTTATATTGAGAATCCATCACGGCTACAACCAGAATCAACTCTTAGTGGCGTCAAGAGAAGGCCCTGATACCAACTGTAAGAATCAACAGTAGCTAGGATTCACAAAACTGTTAATGCAGTTCACAATGTAGCTCGTTACTGTAGCTACACTGGAAGGTGCATTGGACAGAAATTTTAAAAACAGCGGAAGACTTTAATAATAAAACAGGAATTAAGCACAAACGTTTATCAAACAATCTACAAGCCTATGTTTGTAGATCTAACCTCATGGCCAAAAAGATTTCACTAAATAAAATGAATTGTTTTACAAAAATTATGTGAAATCACTAAATCAACCACTCTCACAAGACAATAAGTCTTGGAGAGCAAAACTCACATAAACGAATGGTAAAGAAAACGTGGAATTAAAAAATCAACTTCCTAGAATTAATTGAAACCCTAAAAAGACAAACTATTCCAGTAACTCAATGTAGTTCCAGATGTAGTTTCTATAGTTGCTGCATCCGGAAGTGCATTCACTTTCAGCAACAAACTGGAATTCTGAAAACTCTCTATGAACTGAATATGCTGCTCTTCTATACTTTATGCTCTCTATGTCTGCACGTCCAAGCCTCTAAGTCGTGCCCCTTATTTATATCATGAAGGAGACCTACACATAAAGAAGGAAACAAACTCTAATACACTAAAGAATTAGGAGTTAGAATTTGTAATCAAATAAGCTTCCTTAATTCACTAGATTTTATTACTAAATAAACCAAGGACTCTTAGTCACGTTTTTAAGGAGAGAATATTACCAAGATAGGAAAAAATATTAACAAGATTTTGTTTCCATAACTACTCCTAAACTTTAGGACCAAGAAAAACCAAAATGCTATAAATATTTTGTTTCTAAAAATAACTAAACTTAAGGACCAAGAAAGAATAAGACCAAAATATGTCATGCATATTTTGCCCTTACAAGAAATTTTCATAAAAAATTTATTAAAATGTTCCCTGCTCGACATAACTGTTTTTCTGCTCTTGTTTGCGTGTCAGCTCGTTACTAGGTGAATATTCTTTGTTTGCATTTTCTCCAATTAAGTTGTGAATATCCCTTTTGCTGCCATGCCCAAGTCAGGATCCATCTTGACTTCGCGGTAAGAGAGAAAGGAGATTTTTTCTTTCTTCCCTTTCCGCTCCAATGGCAATAAGTTAGGGTCATTTATCTTGAAATTAGTAATAATGTAAAGAAAAAAGACTTCAGGTCTTAGCGCCAAGGAAGAAATAATCCATTATGGCAGGAAGAGAGCTACTTTCACTTCTCTTTCTTCAATTGAGTTAGAAATTCCATTTCCCCAATACCCAGTCTCACCTTTCGGTGATTGAAAGAACGCATATCAAGGGATTGAAAAAGATAGAAGAAGCGGCTCATATGTTTGTGTGTGTGTGGATGGATGCATACAAATTAGGGTATTTGGATGCACTATGGATGAATATATATTTCAAGTAATCATTCAAGAGTTCCTGTGCAAACTTGTTGGTTCTTGGACTCCTTTTTGAATCGTGATGCACCGATGTGTTACACAATTTGGAATCATGCATCGCGATGCATTGATTAAACTTTTTGTTTAACGATGCACGATTTTGTGCATCGCGATGAATGAAATGAAGCTTTGTGCACGGGTGTTCGGTTCATTTATGATATACTCGTCGTTTCACACGAAAAGTCGCATTTACTTGTTAAAAAAAACATTGATGATTTTACCAGTTAGAAAACCGGAACGCTCTTCACCATTATATACTTATGGGGAGCATTATCGGGTACACCATGAGCTAATTCAAAAACCAGTTACCAATGGAATTGTTAATTTTCGGATTGCCCCAGTTGCATGCAATATATTTGCGCAACGATAACCTTAGAATTGAAAGAATTTAGAAAGAAAAATATTGAGAAACATATGCATGTTGTTGACAAGCAATTTTTAGGAGTCTTGTGTACAAACGTACTGTGACATTTCTCTTTGTCTATGTCCATGCTTGGTCCATAAACGGGTTGAGATTCATTTACTTGAAAGAAAATAAGGCATGTGTATTAAGTTTACAAACAAAACATGGAAATGCTTAATCTTTAAAAGAAACCAGAAAATGATCCATCTCCCATGAGCAACATCGACATCATCACAAGCAGTATCATGAACTGAATATTGCTACAGCATTAGGGATCGATGAGTAGTTGACATGATATTATAGTTCAAGCCTTCAAGGTACCACATAAATATTTATGGCAAAAACTCAGAAAAAAAAAACTGTTTTATAGATATTATGTAAGACGGATATCCTTAACTCAACTCATCGTGTGTTTGTAGCTGATTTTAAGCTTCTTTTTTATTTTTTGAGGATAGGAATTGAGGTTTTTTTTTCAAAGAAAAAAAAAACAAGGTTTCATATTTGATATATTAAAAGAGGAGATGTTGGAAAAACTTGATTTTATATATTTTATTGATGATTTTGTATTGAGACGCTTAACTCACATTTGGTACAATCAAGCTTAGCAAACAATTAATAAAACTTATGGGGCCACATCTCTCATAAGCCAATTGATTTTGAGATAGACCCCTAGACTTTAAGACCATCTCCAACAGTTTGAAGTTAAAACTGCACTAAATTTTTAAACTGGTGCAATTTCTGCACCAAATTTTTTATACTATCTCCAACAGTTCTACTTCAAAGTTTACTCTAAAAGGAATATTCCAAGTATATTCTTCATTATTTTATTTAATTTGTATTCCAAGTATATGTTTTATTTTATTTAATTTGCATTAATGTATTTTAGCAAAACAAATATATTATTGATTTAATATTAAATTAAATTAAATATTATGCATTAAAAATAATAATTAAATGCATGAATTTAATTGAGACTAAAATACAAACATATTAAAGTTAATAATTAAATGCAAGACAGTACTTCCAAAACATTGGACCATCCGAAAATGATCTATCAGATTATTAATTGATAGTTAATGTATAATTTGTATTAGTATTAATATTATTAATATGTATGTTGTGTGATTTAATTTAATGTAATGTAATTTTCATTTATTTATTAATGTCTAATATATATAAACTTTATCATAAATAATTTTAATATGATATATAACTCATAACTAACAATATAAATAAAATAATTGAATTAATTTTTTGTATTATTTAAACAAAAACATCTCAAAACGGTATTTAAACTAAACAACTAAACTAATAATAATAATGAAAACATAAAACATAAAATAATTACTTAAACCAAAAAAAAAAGAGGAGAGATAAGATGAAGTATGAATAATATGCTCTGGATTTGAAGTTCAGAATCAGAAACTTCAAATCTGAAGATGAAATGAAGCAGCTGTTGGAGCATGAAATAGTAGAAAAATTCTTCAAATTTGGAGTTTTGAAGCTTCCCTTGAAGATGGTCTAAGATGGTATCAGAGCAAACTCTCTACACGTGTAGGACCAACGGCTCATATGTATTTGCTCCACGTCACCCGAACCAAAGAGGGTCAACGTTGTAAGCCTCATGCTTGGCTACATGTGACGAGGGAGTTGAGATATTTAACGTACAACAATACAATCAAGCCTAACAAACAATTAATAAAATTCATGGAAACCACACATTTCGCAGGCCAATTGGTTTTGAAATGGTTCCCTAGATTTTAAGATTTTGCTTCTCAAAATAATAGTCTAAATTTTTTAAGTGATGATTATTTAATACTTATTTTGTATTTTTGGATTCACTCGTGTTGTACAATTGAAAATTAAAATGTAGGTTGAGTGAAAAATGGAGCTTACATTGGAGTTTGGCTATGGACATTTTATTTTTATGTTAATAAGTATCTTAATTTCAAGAGAGAAAGCTGAAGGAAGAACCATTTTTTATATGTTTGAAATTTGAAAATTTGATGGAACTTATTTTGGCTAAGTACCTTATGATTGCCTGGACTCAATATAAAATATTGTGAGAACTTGTTTGATGAAATAATTATATTCAAACTTAATATATATATATATATATATATATATATATATATACACACATGGGAATGCTTTAATTAATTGTTACTTTATCTCCATGACCATAAATAATTACTACTATTATATTATCAATTGATAAAAAATAAAGGGCTGCTATTTATTGAAAGTTAGATAATGCAATTATATCACCGAAATGAATACAAACTATTAAATGTATTACTTAATCAATCTTTTTATTTAGAATTAAATTTTTATCCACCGATTGTATAAAAATTTTATTTTTACACAAGAAATTTTTAAATTAAACACGACACGTGACCAATCAAAATTTTAAAATGATAAGATAAAAGATAGTGATTGAGATGTATCGTGTTTCTAGGGCGGCTTACATAAAAAAGATAATACATTGATGTGGGTGAAAAATTTACTCTTCTATAAACAGTACTTAGTACTTAACTGTTAATGGTTCATCGTGTTTCTTGTTTGCTCCGGACCCCTGACAGGTCAGAACAGCCCTGCAAACCAACTGGTATATAAATAGTTGCAAGTTCCCTGCAAAATAAGGCGATGAACAGTACATCTCAAAAGGCAGAGAAATGTGTGGCATATATATATATATATATATATATATATATATACACGTCAAAGTCATAACTTAGATATGAACAAACTACAACTAGTTGGTGCAACTCTATTCTAACTGATGAATGTCATTTCACAAAGAAAACAAACATTATATAAGAATTAATGGAAGCTGATGGTCCTCTTCTTTCACTATCAGGACATATATACTTTACTATTCATTTGCATTCGTATTTCGAAATATCGGTCCTTCTCTATTCACAAAATTATCAATCATTTAATTAGCGTCTGATTTTGTAGTGTACACACAACAAGATAAACACCATTTTCCAACATAATTCTGGCATTTTCCGTCGGTCGTTCCAATTTATCATTGGAATATTTCATTGGCATTCTGTCCAACATCTATAGTCGGTGTCTCGGTGATTACCGGAATTTAACGTCCTTCCGTAATTATTGATGGAGATTTCCGTCGGTGAATGATACCTCCATCACGAATTACCTAATTGTCGGCAATACAAATTTTTTTTACTATTATTTATCGCAAAATATTCCATTGGTAAAACAATAAAAATAATTTATAAAAATTCAAATATATATATATATATAAATAAAGTTGATGAGAAACACTATGGTTGTGCCACCTTATCACCTTTTGATAAATCTTTATTACAAAGTATTCATGTGGAGGCTTTAAAAACTTTTAGTTTTCTAGCCGTTAACTAATAATAATACATAATAATAATCAATATGATAAGAGGTATTAGTATTAGTGTATATAACTTCTCTATTGTCAATAGTAGAAGATTTATATTTAAAAAATTTACAACTAACATTACTTCTAAACAATGTGGGATATTACTTCTAATGACTCACTTCTAACACCATACTTTAAGTCTTCGTATCTTATTCATCCAAAACTTGATTTGGACAAATAAATATATCATTTCGATACTCTTGCCGAGTAGAACACATTTGCACAATTAATTTTGCTAACAAACAAATGACACGTAAAGAAATTCGTGCCTCAAGTTGCACAATTTCTTTCTCTAAAAACACTATTTTTTTTAACAAGTGTTATACTTTAAGTGTTGATATCTTATTCATCAAAACTCGATTTGGACAAATAAATATATCATTTCGATGCTCTCACCGAGTAGAACATATTTGTGCAATTACATTCGCCAACAAGCAAATGATACGTAAAGAAATTTTTGACTCAAGTTGCACAATTTCTTTCACTAAAAACACTAATTTTTCAACAATAGAAGAGATGTATCCCACATTGGTTACAAATTGATGTTGGTTTTAAAAATACTATTATTAAGTACCAATAGAAGAGATGTATCATACATTGGTTGGAAAGTGATGTTGATTTTCAAAGTTATTTAATAAAAGACTTCAATCATTATTACCAATAGAATATGTATATTTCACATTAGTTAGAAAATGATGTTGATTTTATATTATTTTATATTATTACCAATAAAAGAGATGTATAGCGTATTGTTTAAAAAGAAAATGTTAGATTTTAAAGTCATTAGACTAAAAACTTTCACTTTTATAAGATATGTATATCGCATTAGTTACAAAATATTCTACTATTATTACCAATAGAAGAGATGTATCACATTGGTTAGAAATTGATATTGTTTTAAAAATACTATTATTAATTACTAATTGAAGAGATGTATCATACATTGATTAGAAAATGATGTTGGTTTTCAAAGTATTTTGATAAAAGACTTCTACCATTATTACCAATAGAAGATGTATATCTTACATTTGTTAAAAAATGATATTGATTTTAAACTATTTAGATTATATATAAGACTTTTACTATTATTAGCAATAGAATATATATATAATTATATATCAAATTATCATAGGATTAGGATTTCTTTCTTCACTTGGATTAGAAAGCTTCATCCTAATTAGCTTATGACTAATCTTGGTGAACATGACCCAGGCGTGCGTCTTGGGAGAAAGCAGAGATTCCGGCCGAGCTTGTTAGACACAATTTGGAGACGGACGATACAACACGTGGTCGAGGTTCTCGAGGTCTTGGCGGTGTTAGACAAAATAATGTGTGACTATTTTGGGCTGTAAGAGGTGTGGTACTCTGCGAGATCGTGTCAATCCTTGTAACCCTAGCCTAGGTAGGGTGACTACATTGAAAACTCTTTATTGTGATTCTTCATCGTTTTTGTTTGCCTTAGAGTAGATTAAACCACGTAAAATCCTTTGTTCCCTTTTGCTTTATTCCGTTATATTTTCTATTATCTTGTCATTATTCGTCCAAATATTTGGTACTATTATTTTCGACCGATTCGCTTCCGCATTGAAGATAGAAACTTAAAATTCTTGAGACACGAATTTCCCCGTTTATAAATTGATATTGGTTTTAAATTACTATTATTACCAATAAAAGAGATAAATCTTATATTGGTTAAAAAGTTATGTTTATTTTAAGTCTTTAAATAAAAATACTTCTACTTTTATCATCAATAAAAGAGTAGATAATAGATGTATCTCATTATATAGAAAGAGATATTAGTTTTATATTTTTTTAGATAAAAAACTTCCACTACTATTACCAAATGATGAAATGTATTTCACATTGGTTAGAGAATGATGTATGTATTAAAAGCTTTTTTATAAAATGCTTAATACTATTAGAAAAAAAAATATATTTCACATTGGTTAAAAAAGTGATATTGGTTTAAAATATTTTTAGATAATGTATCTCACATTGGTTACAAAGAAATCCACATTATTTAGAAACATATATTGGTTATAAAATTCTTAAGATAAAAGAATTTTTATGTTATTATCAATATAAGAGATGTATCACACATTGTTTAAAAAGAAATGTTGGTTTCAAAACCCTTTAATTAAAATACTACTACTATTATTATTTTTATGTTATAACCAATAAATGAGGTGTATCACACATTGTTTAGAAAGAGATGTTGATTTCAAAAGTTTTTATATAAAATACTATTATTATTACTATAGAATAATGTATCCCAAATTTGTTAGAAATTAGTGTTGATTTTAAAAATATTATTATTACCAAAAGAAAAGATGTATATTATATGGTTAGAAAGAAATTAATGTTTGTTTTAAAAATCTTTAGATATAAGAGTTCTACCATTATTATCAATAGAAGATGTATATCTCACATTGGTTAAAAAGTGATGTTGATTTTAATTTTAGATAAAAGATTTTTACTATTATTACTAATATAAAAGATATCCTACATTGGTTAAAAAATAATGTTGTTTTTAAAAGTCTTTAGATAAAAGACTTTTAGTTTTATCATCAATATAATATAAGATATGTATCCCACATTATTTAGAAATAGATGTTGGTTATAAATTTTTTAAGATAAAAGACTTCAACTATTATTACCAAATCAGGATATGTATCCCACATTGGTTATGGAGTGATACCGATTTTAAAAGTCTACCGTTATTAACAATAGAAGAAAAATATTTCACATTAGTTAGAAAAATTGATATTGATTTAAAAACTTTTTAGATGATGGATCACACATTGGTTACAAAGAATTGTATCTCACATTATTTAGAAATGAATATTGGTTATAAACGTCATTAGATAAAATCATTTTTATATTATTACCAATAGAAAATATGTATCTCACATTGTTTAGAAATGAATGTTGGTTAAAAAGTCTTTTATATCTACTAATATTATTACTAATAGAAAATATATACACCACATGGTTAGAATGTAGTGTTGGTTTTAAAAGTCTTTAGATAAAAGACTTAAACTTTCATTATCAATATAAATCAAAAATAAGTGTCCCACATTGTTTAAAAATGAATTATGATTTTATAAGTTTTTAACACAAAGACTTCTAATATTATTATTAAGTTAGATGTTAATTTTAAAAGTATTTATGTAAAAAAATTGTTTACTATTAGTAACAATAAAAAAAATTATTATAACCTTAGAAGAGATTAACAATCTAATTATAATATCCAAAAATTATATTATTTTCATTATATATATATATATATATATATATATATATATATATCACATTATACCCGTATAAAGCACATGCTAAATAACTAGTATTTTGTAATATTAGGCACCTGATTCATCACAATAGATCTATAATCTATAATTAACAAAACATTAAATTAAACAAATATTAATAAATAAAAACTTTAAAATTTATATACAATCAATACTATTTAACCTTTTGGGCAGTATGCATCATGTCATAAGATTCTAACAAAATTTATGACCGCTGTATACTCACTCCGTTTTGGTTTAAGAGTCCTCATTTGAAAACTAATTTTTTTAACAAAATAGCATTTTTAGTAGCTCATTTAAAATAAAATGACACTTTTATGTTTTAATTTTTTAAAATGAATTCTTTAAGTGAAATATCCCAAAATGAAATTAATGAACTCGACTCAAATCCTGATCACGAGCCAAGCACATGTACCTTCACGTGATAGTCACAACTCACATGAGATACAGAGACCATGATTTATATTACCCGAGCAGGATTACCTGATTAAATCATAGTGAGTTCCTTCCGATTATGAATCCGTCTACAAGTATGTCCGAACAGAGAGTAAGGTTGCCCGGATACACAGATATATACTTACTAAGAACACAACTACTTGATAATTCTCAAGTTCGAGATTTTAGCCATAACTTCGTCGATTGCGCGGTCAACCGCATTTATAGTTATAAAGGCCTATGATCTTTCTACAATAACTTCTCAACCCGGATTTCATCCCCAAAGGGCTATATATACTTTACAATACCTCATTTGAAAGGTACGCTCACTTTACATAGCGAAATTCTGTCTATTTGCTTTCAATCAAAGTTTAAGACTTACTCTCACGCTAAAAGGGTTTCGCGAGACCATGCCTTCCATTCCTTATAATGTGCTTTTCTTTTGACAGGTTTCATCTAGTTCATACCTTCACATAAGCCCAGATATCCTATATTTCGCGAAGAACGACCCAATACCAAATTATGTAGCATTAGAAATAGTAGACTATTTGCTTCGAACGAAGGTAGTATATCTTCTCGATCACTAGCCAGCTGTTCTCTTATCGGATGGTTCTCATTTATCAACCCTTGAACAAGTCCTGTAGAGTATTAAATCGCGCCATCACGACAGATTGAGCGCAACTACCCTATGCTCGTCCATCCTATACACTCTATGTCCTCTCTTCTTCCGTCCTTAAGAATAGGTCGTTGGATTTTAATAAATCAATTTTATTAAAATAGAAAATTGATTTAAATTCGGTTTTGTCTTTCTTGGTATTTACCTTAATTAAATTAATTGACTTTGATTTAATTGTTTATGAAGTAATTTATATTATGAAATGTTTTATTTAATTAGGAAGTTTAACGGAAGAGGAAGTCTTCAATCCATGTCCTACATTGTAAGATCAGATTGGTAATGATTTAAGAATGATATGTGATTGATTTAATTGATTTACAAACATCTAATATTTTTTTTAGAAAGATTTGTTTTGGAGTCCAAGTGGGAGAGGTCATTCACTTGAAGATACACACTCCACATATATTTTACATAGTTTGGAGTGTCAAATACAATTTGAAGTCTTATAACTCCAGCAGTTCTCGTATGACTGAATGAGCTCCCCAATGTGTTTGTCATTGGTGACCTCATTCGTCTAAGTCCAAGATTTGAGACTTCAAAGTTTAATTTTCACCCATATATTCTTTTAAATCTTATAGTTTCTTACTTTCTTACCATACAACTGTTGGGTGAGTAGTTCTAAATAGTTTACAGAGAGCTTTTCATTTAATTTTCACTAGTTGATACGTTTACTGTTGTATTGTAATATCAACAAGTTTACTAGTGAACATTTCACCATATTTACAAATCAACAAGTGTTTTACTTGTTGATTAAAAGTTTAAACTTTGTGTTAATTATTTCTTTTATTTCAATTTCGTTGTGTTTTTACCAAAGAGGTCCCCAATAAGACTCACATTCGCGACTTCTTTGGGAAATGCTTGTTTGTTTTAAGTTTTATCGTAGCAGCAAATCTTTCATAGGTAGACAACATTTGAGGCCTTGAGGGTTCCAAAACACATACGTGCATCTACTTTCCAAGTGTCCCTCGGTTAGGGGTGTGTAGGATTTTTTTGGACGGACCGAATCAATAGAATCAGACTGAACCAATCAAAATTGGATCGAACCAATATTTTGGTTTGGTCTTGGATCTGAATTTTCATAAAATCGAACATTTGGGTTGGTCCCAGTTCTCGAACTAAAAAAATACGGAACTGGACCGAACCGACCCAATATGTTGTTTATATATATATTAATTCCTAATACTTTTTTTGTTCTACTTTTTAGTTGGTACTCTTTTATTATTTTGTTTCAACCGATTTGTTATGCTATAAGTTTATGAGTTCGATATTTTTAATTGTTGAATGTACTTTTATCGAAAAAATTTAATTTTTTATGAAGTTTCAATCTTAAATTTTTTATTATATAATTGTATTAAATAGTTAAAAAGTAAAAAAATCATAGTATTGGTCCGGTCCTTGTTCACATATATCTTTAATTGGTTCTAAACTGGACCAATGTTTTGGTTCTCATACATATTGGGTTGGTTCCGGTTCTAAATTTTTTGAGAACCAGACTATTGGTCTGGTTTCGATTTTTTTTTTCCAAAAATCTGGATCGAACCGGACCAAACTCACCTCTATCCTCAGCGACCATTAAGCATTTTGATACTTACATATATGGCCTCTAACATTTCATCAATCCACTAAGGCCTTGATTGGTGCAAGGTAATTGAATCAATTCCGTGAAATTGATAACTATTAATGAGATTTCACCTAAATAGATGGCAAGATAATTCCAAAAAAGTATTTGATGAAATAAGGAATGTGATTATTAAAAAGTATAAATTTATATTATATTGTTTGGTTAAAAAAAAACTTGGAATGCAATGACAAAATTAGGACAATTGACAACATTACCTTAAAGTAGACAAATGTCTTTTAATGACTTTCATGATACTAGACATTAACGTTATTAATATTTCACAAAATATGAAGTTGTTCATTCCTTTTCAATTTAGATGAAAATTTTAATCATCCAACATCAATAAAGCAATAAAAAAATTTTGAATTAAAAAGTACGTGTTGCTACTTGCTAAAATAATTATTATTTTATTGTCCTATATAATACCAAACAAGTTAAGTGGAGTGATTGTAAAGTAGTTGAGACCAAATGAAATTTATACATATATAAAAAGAGGTGTGATTTTTGGAAAGTTCCCGTTAAAATTTATTTTCCAAAAATGGCAACATTATTATTTTGTTTAGTTGCATTTTTTGCTTTGGGAATTGAAACATTTTTTTATGGAAAACTAATATTGAACAAATGCATTGAACATGTTACCTCTCTTATAATATGAAGGGTTGTTAAGATTAACTTTAAAATGAATATATTGAATATGAAAACACATTAAGTATATATTTTGTGATCATGCATATATTTTATAATTTGGTAATTAAAACACAATGGGTGCATAATTTTGAACACTCAACGGTATATAAAATAATATTTACATCCTTGAATAGAATTGAAATAACATAATTTGAATAGATTTTGTGAATTTACATGTTTTTGAAATAAATGTCTAGAGTAATCTATACATATATAAAGGAGAGAAGTAAGTTTTGGAAAGTTCCCTCCAAAAGTGACTTTCTAAATTTAGAAACACTTCTAATTTGTATATAAGCAACTTTTTGTATTGGAAATTGAAAATACGAAATGTCATTATTATGGTTGATTGGATAAATGATTCAAAAAAAATGGAAACCTGATAATTTCTGATTTTTTAGTTACTTATACATGTTTAAAAATTCAGATATAAAAAAAGTACTGATGATGAAATTAATCAACATTCAGATCGAATTTGTTTTTTACTTGAACTAAATCATGAATTAAAATTAATAAACGAGTTTTGAAGTTTAACATAGTTTTTGAAATATTTTTGGAAACATGAATATACCAACAAGTTTCCGGTAAGTCAGTGGTCATAGCTTCCGTTGTCAGACTTTCTTTAGGTGGTAACCTTGGAGTTGGTCATCGCTGCAAATAATGTGTAAAAAAAAAATTGCAATGTGTGTTGAAACTAGGGTTAAATTGTTTTCGTTTTGTTTATATACATCAACTAAAACAACGTGGTATTATGAGTATTTACCGGGCCGCGGTCCAAAAGTTATCCATAGCACGGTTTAAACCAAATTTTTCGATGTCTATCCATCGATCGTTTGAATTTTTAGTTCATAATCCTTGACCAATCTCCTACATTTTATTTTCCTTGGTTATATACTATTTTAATTATTTTTTCTTTGTGTCAAATTTTTAAATTGAACCATAATACTTGAATTATTTTTAAAAAAATTACCAATTTTGAAGTTTTTAAGCTTTTATGACAAAACATGTTAGTATATCACAAACAATTTTCCATTTGTCTGATATTATATGCTCTATCAATTGTTTTTTAATATTAATGTAACATTTATATATATATATATATACAAATATATATATATATATATATATATATATATATATATACAAATATATATATATATATATATATATATATATATATATATATATATATTTATATAATATCATTTTTTAATACGGGAAACACATAAATGAATTTAAATTTTGTTGAGACTCCAGAGTAAGGAATGAGAGAAAGTGAACCTCAATTCCATTGTTTACAATTGGAATTGTGGGCTTCAATGTAAATTTTATTGTTTATATCCAGAAAAAAAAATTAGAATTGGAATTAAACTGAAATTTTTAATATTTTTATTCTATAAATTGATTTTTTTTTCTCCAAAGGTAAAACATTTTTAAACCTAAAGACTCTTGATTTTTATTAATTTTTTTATTTTTATTAATTTGCTTATACAGTTATACGTTTAGATTTTTAATTGAACTCTACATAAGAGCCAGACAAACTAATCTTAATTTTAATGTTACAAAATTATGATATTCAATTCTATACATCGGACTCATAATCTTTATGTTGAAATCATTTGTATATTTTATAAGCATTAAAGTTTTAACTATTGTATTGATATGAATATAGGCTTCGTGCATCGCACGAGTGTTTTGATTTTAATTTTCTATGATTAACTTCAATTTTTACTGTACAAAGTAAACTGTCTTGATTAAAAACATGTCACTTTGATATCAATTTAAAGATATGTTAAAAAATTTATTGTTTTTATTAACGTAATTTTCTATAATTTGTTTTATATGCATATTAAACTCGTGATTTTTCATATAATTATTTGGTTATATGGTTATTATTAAAGTTTTATATTGTTTCATTTATTATTGAACCGTGTGTTACACGGTTGTGTTGTAGTATATATAAAAACATAAGTGCATAATTTTTAGAAATTTCCCACAAAGACTCACTTTTCAAAAATGGAATCACTTATGTTCTGTTTATGTCACAAAAAAAAAAAGTTGAATTTGAGAAATGTCATTTAATGATGTTGGCAGAAACTATTCCAATTGAGTTTACTTTTTTAATTTGGAGAATTAAATTCGAAAATGACATATAAATGGCATATAACTAATTACATACCAAAGCCATATAACTATTAAATATCACACAAAAATATAGTAGAAATCAAATTTCTAGGCAAGCTATTTATAAGTCAAACAGAGTCCGTGTGCATATAACTAATTAAAAACAAATCAATATATAAAAATAATTCGTAAAAATGGTATTTATTCAAAAATATTGAATAGCTTACTATTATTATAAATAAAAAATAAGTAAATAAAAATACTTACGATTGTTTTTAATAGATCTTGAAATACAGTTCTATAATATTTAAAACAAAAAACAAATAAAAAATACGCATGGGTCTGACTTTGTTTGTTTTTTTAGTTTGAGTCTGTACTTATGACACGGTGTCAGTATGGAACTTATTCAATATATGAAGTAAACAGTATGCAAATGAATTAATATATGCTTGGGATTTTGTAAATATCAGATAAATGCACACTACACAACTGAAAATATGACAAAACTTAATAAACTAAACAAAAAAAATACATTTTATGATGGTCAATTATAAATAAGTAAGAATATTGAGAACTTTATATCATGTTCAAATTAGATTGACATTTTCTTTTTCTTTTTTTGTTAATTTTTTATGTAATTGAAAATTAAAATGTAATATATAAGTTATGTTGTTGAAAGAGATACATATTTTTTTTTTGTGGTTTCAATTAAATAGTCATATAAAAATTACGATGCAATTTTTTTTAATTACACCAAATCAATGAACAATACATATTTAAAAATCTCAAACTATCAGTTAAATATGAACAATACATACTCATGAATATTTTAATTGAATTACATATTCTGAAATCTCAAACTGTGAGTTAAATTCGAGGTTGGAACTCAAATAATATTATTTCGTAATATAGTTTATTCACTTGAGTTATGTAATAACACGAGATTAATTGTTATAAAGCTGAGAAACCATGATTTAGAAGGTTGAGTTATTTCAAAGGACAATTCTAGTGGTACTCTTTTGATTTCAATGTCACTGATACTATTTGATCCTATAATTTCTTTTAAATTCCAGATAAAACATTTTTTGTTGATTATATCTTACACAATGTCTATGAATAAAAATCATGATAAGTCATTGTCTAATATAAAACTCAATTTGAAAACATGTTTTTGGTTATCATCAACTGTATGTAGTTTTGTTTAGAATTACTATATGATATTTATAGTTATAATAGTCGTATATGTTGAATGAAAATTATTGTATACAAAAAGTATTCCAAAATTTATATTATTTTTTCAAATTTATAGGATTTTCTATATTTAATTTTACTGTTTATTATTTTTTTTGTTTATTATTTTCATATTAAAAAAAATTAATTACATATATTATTCAACTTTAATTTATTATATAATTTTATACACATATACAATCCGTGCAACGCACGGGTGCATCACTAGTTATTAATATATAACAAATGTTTAACCTAATAGAATGATAGAATTGTCATTATTCATGGATTCCAACTATTATGAATAAAAATCTCGTCTTCTCCATCAAGATTGTAATTGCTTAAATTGTAGGAATCATTTTTAAGATTTCAGTAATCTAAATGAAATTATGACAACACCAAAGCTAGTAATCAATTCAACGGAATCAATTTCGTGGAATTGATTTAAACAATGACTAATAACAAACAACTAACTTATATTAATTAAGACAACTCATCAGCATTTCAAAAATCAAACAACACCGGTTCATCTTCCCATATCAGTCATGTGTCATCGGCTATAAATTACAGCTTTATCTATATATAAACCCTCTTATTAGAGCATCCACAGTGGTTCTTTTTATTAACACCCTAAAACCCTTTTTAGGGTTTTTTTACCACACTTAAGCCCACAGTGGACACCCTATCAATCACCCTATCCCTAAAAAAAGCTAATTCTCCCCCAACTTATTGGGTGAGTTTTAGCCGGCCTCCATTCATCTCTTTTTTTTTCTCCCCCACATATCTCCTTCTCCATTGGTCTTCTTTCTAGTATTCGTTTCCTTTCAAAAATTTTGTTCCAAAATTTAAAGAAGGCGGCAAAAACTGAAAATTTTTTGGTTTGATCAGAGCATTCAGTTTTTGGCTAAAATTTTGATGTATTAGAGTGGAGAGCCTATGAATTAAATAAACAACTCAACTCACATCATCACTTTGATGATGGTATGCTTTCCCATTTTTCCATTTTCTTTTTCAATTAATTTAGTGTATTTTTGCAGTATCATTTCCCTTTTTTATTATTTATAACTTAAAACTATGGGTATATTGATAATATTAAAAAGTGTGACAAAACTTTATTTAAATAAAAATAATTGATATGATCAAAACATATAATATAATTTTCATAAAATATAAAATTTAAATGTATAAATATTTTATTTCAATTGCGGTAAGAAAATAAAAAATAGAAATATATTGATAGTTAGGTTTGTTAGTTAAGATGTCACAAATTCAAAGGATTATATAGAGGGTGCTCATTGGAGTTGAAACTTTTTTAAAGAGCCTCTAAAAAGGTTTAGGGGGTTATATAAAGGGTGTTTTAGGATGCAACCATTGTGGATGCTCTTAATAACTCCCAATGTACCCGTCCAAAAAATTCAGACAGCTAGTCTTCACACAAATCCTACCTTGAAAAATAATGGTGCGATGTAATTTTAAAACGTCATGAATGAAGCCATATAGTCTATGATCAAAATTTTCAGTACAGGAAAATATATTTCCCGTAATTTTAAATCTGCGGGATGAACAACTAATTAAGTGGGGTATAATATGTTGTTTGGTGTTCATGTAATAAATTAGATCCTTAATCATTCCATAATCTCAATTATACAGGGCCTTAATACATTGTTTGACCATAATTTAACGTATAATTATCACAAGTATCTCCATGTTATATGAACAACAAATCCTAATTTATATTAGAAAATTTGCCGTGCTATCAATTTAAACTTTGTTAATAACCAATTCCAACATCCTGTTGAAGAAGCCTGAAATGTGGCCCTCTCGAGTCTTGTTGATGGAAATTTAAACTTTCTTAATTTCCTCATAGTACAGTTTAATCACATTAATTAAAGGAATTTTGTTCTTATTTAACCGATAATATCTCTTTTGCAAATATTAAACTTGTCTTATAAATTTCTATGTGGAATAAGGTTGGAGTTTTAGTCTTTGAAACCCTAGAGTTAGATTTTATTTGTAGTGCGACTATTGAACAACCTAACCTCCAAAGATTTTCAGTTGTTGGAGATTGAATTTATTCATTTATTTTTACATATATTTCCAATATTATGGTCTTTGAGAGCACCGCTTTCACGAGATTATGTTTCCAAAAAAATAAAATAAAATACGAATTCATAATCATAAAAAGTGTAAGATCATAATTGCACTAGTATTCTATATAATTTAGAGCATTTGAAAAAGAAAAATAATAATAATTAGACGGACAATAGATAAATAGTTGTGCATTGTTCTTGGAGCATGCTTACCACGACACCATTATTGAGAGCTTAAGATGACCTGGGATCCGTACTTGGTTCGGGTGAGCGGATCTGTTGAAGATATGTAAACTAACTATATTAAGTAATGACCATTTGGGGGTATTAACAAGTTTATTTAATGTTGGATTGCAGTATTATTATTGTTGACTAGCTTAATCAAGTTTCTTGATGATCCACACTAATGATCTTATTTTATCCTTAGGTTTACGTAGCTCGCTAATCTAATTTTTGTTTAATTAAATTAAGCTAATTTAATTTATTTTCATTTGTTTAAATATTCTGTTATTGTACGGAAAAGGAGAAAAAAGAAACCAGTTCAAATATAATGTTGCACCAGCCAAGTTTCTCTCTTTCCATTCTCTTTTGGACTCCAGTGCTCCTCTGAGAGAGGCACACGGAGAGGGAGAGCCCAATGTAGCATTAGTCTTCCCAAAAAGGAAAGAAAGAATTAAAACGAAATTGTTAAGCAATATTGAATTCGAAAGGATAAAAGAAACTAAAGATAGATTTATTCCAAACAGGGAAGGGCTATATGCCTTGAGATTGAATTTTATGCCGACTAATATAGGTGAAAATATATATTTTTCTAAACAAAAGTAATAAAATTGGCAAGAAATCTAATGAGACTGCTTAACCTTCATCAAATTCGTACTAGGTAGCTACTAGCCAGCCATCTAGATAGTTAGCACAAAAGTGGGATCATATTTGAATTGAAACTTCCATCACCATTAATCTGTAAACAGATCAAATATGTTGAAAACTATATTTTATCAGTAGTAAATAGTAATCAATTGACAATAAATAATCCTCAAATCTTTTTCCGGTGAGACGTCACTAGCTATCTAGGGTTGAGCATATAATATAAACTAGCTAGGTATCAATCGTACAAGTTGGATTAGATTTTGAATTTCAGCTCATTGATAAGTAGTTCAAAAATGTTGGAAAACAGATCATGCTAGCTAATCAAATTATATTTTGAATTTGAGTTCATTGGCAAGGAGTTTGTTCCAAGTAGGGGTGACAATTGCAATATCGTGTGTTCGTGCCTTATTATCGTGTTTTCATTATATATATCTAATTTGATCATAAATATAATAATAATTATTTTTTTGAATATATTAATAATTTCGTGTTTTTCGTGTCGTGTTTCGTATCGTATCGTGTCGTGCTGGTCTTATTATGTCATTTGTCTCTGTGCTGATTCGTGTTATCGTGTCGTGTCAATCATTGTCCCCCTAGTTCCAAGTCCAATATGTTGGGAAACATATATTATCAACTAATCGGAATATGCTACTCGAACCTTTGATGTTGACATGCCTCATATTATGCTTTAATCTTAGAATTTTCCTTTATACAAACTTGTGCATAGGCTTTTCTGTGACCATCTGTTCTTTAAGTTTCTAGATTTAAGTTAACTAGAATCATCAAAAATTCAACTAGAGGACTTGCATATCCTAGTGTAGACAACTTTGATTGCCATTTGAATTTTCCTTGATTATATTTCGTGTGTACCTTTTATAAAATGTAAAACTAAACTATATATATATCGATCCACTGCGTGTAGCCTACTAAGCACGTAGCACCTTGAGTCATCATGACTACCACAAGCAGACCAAAAAGTCTATAGATGATGTTGATACTAAGAGATAGTGTGTGGTCACCTTATAAACTATACACAAGTACCACATCTACCCGATGTGGGATTGGAAGTATTACAATCTCCCCCACTTACATCTACCCGATGTGAGATTGAGAGTATTACACAATGACTATAAGTGTTTTCTTGGATGTAGCAGTAGATAGAGTACATAATAAAAAGCCCCTAAGGGGGTGGCCCAGTGGTAGACATGGAGCTTCACAAAGTGTGATGTCTCAGGTTCGATCCCTTCCCATGCGGCCATGCCCCCTTTGGAAAAAAAAAATAGTACATAATAAAAAGAAAAGAAAGAAGAAATTAACTTAATTAAGCTCCAAAGGGTTGAATTAGTCACGTCTTAGTAAGTTGTCGTTATCTCCAATTAATTACCCCACACAAGAGGCTAAAAATAAAAATAATAAGTTCAAAACCATGGTCCAATTCACCAATTTTTAAGAAAACCAGCGGCTGGTGGAGATCTTAGCTAGGTTACTGTTTAGAGCTAAGATTAAAACCGTTATCAGAACCAGTTCTAATGAGTGGGTTTGCATAAATTATTTTACTTAAACAAAAATTAAAGGCAAAGCGTAAAAATGGTTCCTTAATTATAGACTTCTTACAATTTTAGTCCCTTAACAATTTTTTTATTAAATTTGGGTTCTTAAAGTATTAATTTTTTTCAGTGTCAGTCCTTTTGATGGATGCCGTTAACGAAATAACCATTAAGTTGTCCATGTGCATTTAGTAAGGGCTAAAATGATTTCTTTTCAAACTTAACTTATATCACAATTTTCAATCGAGTCCCTAAGATTTGAAAAAAGACTCATAGACCTCCTTCCCCAAAAGAGAAAAAGAAAAATGAAAATAATAAATCAATCGGTTCACCATGCATATCAAATGGTGGCCACATGAATCCCTCGTTCTCTCTCTCACAATGCCGTCAAAATCATCTAGAAAAAGCTCCAAAGATTACGTTCTCATAAATCATCATCATTCAATACTTCAACCAATTTCACCGACAACAGTTCAAATTACAACTTCAATGATTCATGGAAACCATCCGTCTCTAGCAGCAATTCTCTCTCAAATGACAACCTATGTGACTCCTTGTAAGAAAACCCTCACCTATATAGTTTCTCCAAAATTGCATCGACTACCAACAACTTCTTAGCCAAACGGTACTCCTTGTCTTCGTCTTTGCCGCCGGGCACTGCATGATTTGCGGCAACGACGTGATCGTCTTCCAACGGAAGTTTCGTCGGCAAATTGACACGACAGAGCTTCGCTAACTGTTGTTCTTGATTTGTAAGAGTCATTACACTAGCTTGATTAAGGTTCGAGGTGCTTCGATTTCTGAAAACTATATTTACCTTATGTATGATTTATATTCAAGGCACTAGCCTCGTTGATTGCCTTCGAAACCCTAGAAATCTTAATTTTACTGTTTTGTCCAATTGGATTTCGCGAATTCGAATTATAGCGAACCTCTCCCACGGTCTCGATTACATTCATCATTCGACTGGATTAGGCAAAAGCTTCATACACAATCGCATCAAAAGCACAAGCTTTATGGTTACGAAACCGTTACTGAACGCAGAAATTTGTCATTTCTTTTTCTTTTGGGGGGAAGAAGGCCTATGGTTCTTTTTTACAAACCCTAGAGACTCGATTGAAAATTGTGATATAAGTTAAGTTTGAAAAAAATTCATTTTAGTCCTTACTAAATGTACATAGACAACTTAATGGTATTTCGTTAACGGTATCCATCAAAAGACTGACCCTCTAAAAATTTAACACTCAAATGAACTCATATTTGACAAGAAAATGTTAATGGACTGAAACTGTGAGATGCCTATAGTCAAGAGACCATTTATGCGCTTCGCCCAAAATTAAATTATTTAAATCAGAACCGCCATGAAGTCATTAATGTGTAGTAAGGGAGACCAATTCGACCACATTTGTTTCAATATTTAATAATATTATAACATGAATTTAAATAAAGTATTTTTGATTTCACAACTAAAACTTGTAAATTAAGTCTATACCTTAAATATTAAAAATTAAATTTATTATATTTTCATGATCGAAAACTCAAAACTAATATCTGAAATCCTTTAATATGATGAAGCAAGATAAATCTTCTTCCCATACAAAATAAATTAAGACCTTATTAAGTGCAGCGTTTTTAAAATGCACCTTTTTAGATCAGAACGTTTTAAAAACACAGCGTCTTCAAAACGTATTTTTTTTCTTGCAAACACGTTTAGAAACCATTTCAAAATGCTAATTTCATAAACAAATTAGATGTAAACGCAACACATTTTTAAAACGTTGAATTGAAACACTTTAAAAAAGAAAATTATATATATTGGTACCGAGATTTTGATCAAAAAGTTCCTCCAAACAAGTACTAAAAGATTTACTATCATTAATAAAAAAGTGAATGTAGCCTGATAACCTTTTACCTTTTTACCGTATGGGGTATAGAGATAGAGAAGACGATTTTAAGTAAATACAGTATGAATTAATTGTATATCCTTATTTTCTTTTTTACCGGTTTTCTTTCTTGTTTTGATGTCTCAAAATAAGGAATGCATATTTTTCAACTAGTCTCTCAGTATATTTCTAACTAAATTTCATTTATTTAGATTTCTTGTTTGTTGTTGATTTCCAACAAATTAAATAAATTTATAAGTGATACTCCCTCCGTTTCAGACCAAAAATCCTCGTTTAAACGTCAAACTTAAAAAAAAAAGACTTTTAGTAGTTTATTGGTAATAAATTACATTTTTTATATCATAATTTTTAAAAGTAGACTTTTTAAGTAAAACTTTTTCAAAATAATAAAAAATATGTTTTTTGCCTAGGGAGTATTAGACATTGGTTATTGAGACATTTATTAGGAACTTTAAAATAATAAGCTTTTGTTTGGTGGCCAATATAAGGTTATTAATAGGGGTGTATTAACGAGGTTTGGTTCGGTTTTGGTCGACAGAATTGAAAACCACGGACGGTTTTTGTTATCGAACCAAACCACCCTATATATTTTTATTTATTTATTATATAATATATATTATATTACATTTATTAACGATTTTGAACCTTTGATTTATTCATTATATATATATATATATATGACGGATACTAAACCAAACAAAATCTTGATTATTGGAGAACTATTATTTCTTCAATTGTTTGTGTTTATTTTAGAATTTGTATTGTTTTATTTATGATAATTTGTTGTTAGTAGATTATTTCCTAATTTTGATGTTAATTCCAAATTAAAATATTATTTTTATTGTTATTTTTCATGTTGGTTAATTTCATTAAAAATAATTTATATTTGGTCAATGATTTTTGGAACCAGACGGTTCATAAACCATTAAAGTTACGAGGGAGTACTTCTCACATTCTTAATTTTTTTTAACTCAACACACATATTAAAAATAGTTAATTGACTTATTATAAGTATTGGATATTATTTATTTTTCAATGATACAGACTCATCCATTAAAACAGGGAAGCAAATCAGTTGTAGATATAATTTTTATAACATTTATAAAAAATAAAAACTTAACATTAATTCAATTATGAGAAAATATAGGATCTCTATGTAACATCAACCGCTTTTCAAGGTAATCCGTTTCAATAATCAAGATGCAGTTACTTACTCCTTCTGTTTCAGATATTTTTAATTTTTTAATTTTTAGAAGTGGACTTGAAACGTGGGCCAATTAAGTATTTATTTCAGTTTTTCTGTCTAGTAAGTTTGGAAAATGAAACGGAAAGATGGGAGAGGCCAATAAGGAAAGGAAGAGAAAATTGAAGGCAATGTTTAAGGCATATTATGAAGAAGAAGAGAAAAGTGAGAATGAGTACAACAATAGTCATTAATAGTTTATGTTTTAAGTAGTACGAGTGGGTCTCCGTTTTTCTCTCCAGAAAGTGCAACAAGACAAACAGTTTGCACTTGCAATACGGTTGAATTTGTAACTGTACAAAACTAAAACAGTTTGCACCAGCTTTTTATTACCTATATATTTTCGTTATTTTTTTTTTGTATTGTTTTCATTATTAAATTTATTAGCTTTTTTCTTCTTAATTAAATCATAATATAAGAATAATAAAAATTAATGAATGAAAAGTGTATGACATTTAATACTCCACAATTAACAGGAGATCAAGAATCGCCAGCATGAACATTTTTTGAACCTTAAAATGTTTAAACTTTAACTTAACATCTGAAAAAAGTTTTTATCAAAGATATAGTACGGTATATATTATTGATCAATTTGTGCAAGGACGCATAATAGTTTCCCTAAACGACGATAATTAAGGGAAGATAGAGAAAAGTATACAAAACACAAGGCGACAACAGAGCTGATGCGTTTGTTCCGCTACGTGTGTGAGAATTGAGTATTGAGAAAGAGAGAGAGAGAGAGTTGAGCGGTTTGGAGTTGGATATTGTGGGCGGAAATACTGTAGAATTGTTCCAACAGACTGTAGTTGACGAGACATGAGAGAGATGAGGGCAGGGGGAGTGAATTATATAACCCATCAAAACTGCCGGTTTCTCAAGAAACCAGTGCTGTCGCTTGTTTTTTTATGCATGCTTTGCCGTCTTCATTGTTTTTGCTATGAGCAAGTTGCAACACAACCAAAATAGTCATATTTTGTTAATTTTGTCCTTTCATTTTCTTTATATCTTCCTTCTTACGCAAATTCCACTTAAATTATTATTACTATTTTCAAAACTATACCTATTTTTCAGATAACTAAAAAAACTAAACTAAACACTATTTTTTAGGACGGAGACATTATATAATTACCCAATCTCATTTGTAAATATTATACTTGTTGTTATTAGTAGCTATAATGTCACTTTTTTTTACTTTAAGAAAATTAACTTTAATAGTAACACATATATGTTGTTCCATAAGCGCTTATTTTAAACATGATTATTGACAAGTGTAATACTCCATCCGTTCTCAAATAATCGTCTCTCTTTCCTTTTACATTAGTTCCAAAATAATTGTCTTCTTTTAATTTTTTTTTTACCAATTATCCTCATTTTTTCTACTTACTTTAATTATGTCAACATATACAAGAGCATTAAAGAAAACCACACATTACATCAATATTATAATATAAATTATTTTTCTTAAACAATGTATCAGGTCAAAAAAGACGATTATTTGAAAAAGGAGGGTATTTAGTAAATTTAATGAAAAAAAGATAAACTACAAATTCTAAGAGAACACTATTTTAAAATTCGACATTCATTTTAACACTATAAATTTCAATAAAGATCTGTTACTTTTTTCTTCTTATTTTTTGTATCTACTCCTCTATTTATCATCTAAAATACTTCATTTGTTCTAGGTAAAAAGTCTACTATTCGATTTTGGGTTGTTTCACTAAAAACAATCAATTTTCAAAAATTAAAGCCTGAAAGTATTATTTTATTACTAATGAGCTAATAAAAGTGTCATTTTCTTAAATAATTTAATTTTTAAACGAGGACTTTTTGCTCGAAACGGAGGGAGTATATTATAATAATACCAATTTCAGTATGACGGATAAAATAAACATCATGTCAATAAAATGAAAGGAAAATTTGGAAAATTATAGATGGAGATTTATAACTTAATTAAACTAGGTTACTAAAAGTATTTGACATATAATTATCATTTCACAATTTTCTTTTACAATATGGGTTCAAGTAGTATCCACAAACACCAAATGAATTACGTGCCATAGGCCAAGTTGTCATGGTTGATAGTCTACAATTACATACATAAATTAAAATAAAAAGGAAAATATGAGAAAAACCACACATTTATATATTGCATACGAAATAAATACATAAGCTTTAATATTGTTAGCACCGCAATTTTTTGTTGTTAGCTCCAAAACTTTTTTTTTTTTGATAAATAGTATAAAGGCCGGCGGACTTGACTACGCTTTGCATTAGTCAAGAGCCTCAAATTATTCTCATGAAAGTAGAGCATAGTATGTTGTTTTCAAGAGGCTCTCGTTCCTTAATTCAAACTCTCCTCTCCACCGAAGACTCCAAAGTCCAAACTGGTTCTCATTCTTTTAATTCATTTTATACCACTTCGATTGTTGAACGCGATCAGCTTTATTAATACTACAAATTAAAATAAATTAATACAAAATTCTCACCACTTGTAAAGTCTTCAACCCTTATGGAAGTTGTTTAGAAGAATTCAGATCATGAATTTCAAAGTGTTCGACAATCAAAGTGCGATCAAACAAAATAAAATAATACAAACACGGTGGCTGCTGTAATTTTTAAATTCTTTTATTTTCTTTTATCTAAAATAATTTACATTATTTTATAAAAGCTATATGCAATTATAGAAGTTTTTGGACTAATTTTGGTGTCTATTATATAATCCCTCCGTCTCATACATAAATTTCACTATATTTATTTGAGATGTTTTACTTACAAAGTCCAATTTCAAAATCCATGTTTGAATCTCAGCAACATTTCAACTTTACCCTTCACATTTGATATTAACAAATAAATTAAATTATACTCAAATATTTTTGTAATTATGACAAACTTTAATGTTAATTATATATCTCTAATTAACTATTAATCTTTTCAAATATGTACTTTTTTGGTTGAATGTAAAGAGTCATCTCAAATGGTTAAAAAAAAATAGAATTATGATTATGATCACCCAAAAACTTACCATTTTAGAATGTTCATAGGTAATAAGAGTGATTCATATAAGAAAAAAAGATGCCTAGTAGTAAGGTTTATTCTCATTTAATGGCATGATTTATATTTTTGGATTTAATTTCTCGTGCCATCAGCTTTCTTTAGATCTCCCTATTAATGTTTTCAATCATTTTACTTTACAAATAAAAATTCACAACCTTAAATCCAGTTCACTAATTAAATCGTGATGTCAAAAGTCTAAGGTGCCGTTTGGTAGCCAGGATTAAGGCCAGATAGGATTAATAAGTCGAGTTGTATGATGTTTGGTACGCAATAGGTGGTCGGGACTAATAGCACGAGTTATCCGGATAAAGTCATTATCCCCTCACTATTAATACCAAGGGGAAGAGTGGTATTATTAACGCCCTCACAAAAAAAAATGGGATTAACATTTATAATCTCAAAACTACCCCCAATATACAAGTGATGATTAGCGAGGCACTAATAGTACTGGAATTAATAATACTGCTTATCTTTGTCTGACTACCAAACAAGCTCTAAAATCAAACAATTGTGGGCATAACAAAAGTAACAAAACAATAAAATTACCCAAATAACAAAAGAAATGTAAACTAAAAATTTTGGGGGCAAATAGTAGTTTCGTAGCATGTGGCCGAGATTCTTCCTAGGCTAGGCTTTTAGGTTCATTTTCAGTGGCTAAAACTATTTTGCCTAGAGGAAACAATTTTATGTTTCAATCTGCGCCGTTTATGATTTGGCGCTTGTCCTATTTGCAAACATTGTCGACATTATCACGCATTTTTTCAAGCTAAAAATAAAATAAAATAATACTACTAGTAATGAATATAGGCATTCGTTATAAGACAAAAAATTTGGGAGCAGTATTTTTTTTAGAATAAGTTTTTTAAATTAGTTCTTAAATGTACATGAGTAAATAGTTGAGAAACTTCTTAAGAAGTTTAGATTATGTGACTCAATATGAGCATGATTATTGATAATTTGTTTCATTTAATAATTTTTTGTCATTCGAATAAAATGAGTTTTAAAAGTAATGTTTCAAAAGGTTTGATTCATTTCATATTGATAGGAAAAGAAAGTTTAAATTTCACTTTATTCATGTTGATAGGAAGAGTAATCTAAATCAAGTATTTCTTATCTCTAACTTTATTTATCTCAAATGAAAATAGAAAAAAAAAAATTATATTGTGATCACTCTCTCAGGCCGGAATCCGGATGTCCTAATCACAAGGTTAATTGCATGCTTCCTTATTTCCTCCTCCTAGTAAGAGGTTCATTTAAATACCAAAAACATTTATTCCATCTTAGAAGGAAAGCAATCCTGTGAATGAGCTAGCTAGCTAGTCATTCAAATTGATAACAATTTAATGAAGGCGACAACCAACTTGTTAATATGTTTGTTGACGAAGATGATGATGATGGTGATATACTTGCATATATATATATATATATATATATATGAAGAGTTGTGCATAAAAAAGTTGGATGAATGAAAACCTTGATTATCCATGATATGTTCACACTTGTCCAATTTGAGGACAACTTGATCCACCATCTGTTTAATTATATATTTTTCGCTATTGCAAAAGTGATCCCCTACAACTCCCTGGGCGAGATGAAGCTCTTTCATCGTCCAACCCTTGCATATTGGTTATCTTCAAAATTAATATTCGTTACTGATGATATATGTGAACAGGCAGTACCCCATCTCAGAGTTGATTGAACAGTGGTAAATATATGACTCGCACCAGCCCCTTGATATCTCCTTAGGGCTAGTTAGTGGCTAGTCCGCCCCGCCCGCAAGAGAATCAAACAGTTTCTGAACTTAGTTTAACTCGGTTGGTTATTGGTTAAAACACTAAAATTATATTCTTTCCGTCCCGAACAAATAGTTTCCATTTGAAAATCAAGTTTTATTTTTTTAAATGATATTTTTAGTTGTTAATTGACACTTACTTTTATATCCTAATTTTTAAAAATAAACTTTTTAAATAAAATATTTTAAAATAGAATAATCGAGTTTTTGTCCGAAACAGAGGGAATATAAAATAGAAGCATTTTATAGTGATATTTTGATAAATTAGGTTATAGTATAATTTAGATAACTTTGTTTTCCAAGCTACATGATATAATTGTTATTTTATGCATGACATAAAATATGTATTAGTATTAGATTTAGATTCATCGTTAGCACGAAAAAAAACAGGTTATGACTGTTAAACATCTCATAGTTTGATTACTAGAACAATGGGACATCATTAATACCATCACATGATTAAACACTTTTACTGTCATTGTTTTCCTTTTCAACATTATTAAAAATTAAAACCATCAAAAATTAGCTGGAGCCTGGAGTAAGAAAAGTTGTAGTCTATTTGTGGATAGGACATGCATTTCCTATCACTGATCAAATCAATAGGTTTTCACCTGCCTAAAAAACGAGGATAACAACAATTGTGATAATAGTAAAACAATGATGATTGCATATATAGCTGCCACATGCACCATCTTCTTCAACAATTGTAGTAATTAATTTAATCAGGGTGTTTGGTCTTAATTACTTACAAATTGACGCATTCAGCTAAAAGTGCATTGCACAACTGCTCCTTTTTCATTTGTAATAATTAGTTTAACAGTTAAACGACATCTTAGGTACCGCTTAAGACAAAACACACACGCATAACTAATTAACAAAAATGATTAGACAATGTATCCGTATATTCTTGTACTACAAAAGACATTTAACATCAACCAAAACAGATGCTACATTAACAAACACTGATCTTCACTTTTCCTATATTATATACACTATATACATTTTTTTTGTCTCCATACAATTTTTTTTAATTGTATAGATATTAGATAGGGTACGCCAGGTAAAAAGAGAATGATGTAGAGGCCATCTATTCTAATTCTTTAGTAATCTATATCATATGTTCCACCGGGCATATAAATTAAGAAAAAATAATTGATTTGAATATTAATATTGGTATAATGTGTTTTCTTTTAGATTTTATGTGCATTTGACTTATAATTAAAGTATGAATATAAATTATGAGTAAAAATTATAAAAGTGTAGTTTGAAAAAATAAAACTTTCAAACCAAACAAAACAATAATTTTGGTACGGAAGGAATACTTTGTTCCTAAATAATCGTCATGTTTTTATTCGTTCCAAAATAATTGTCTTGTTGGCACCCTTCACCTTTTACCCCTCATCCACCCATTTCATTCTCCATTTCTTACTTTGTATGTTCAATCAAACAAAACGATTATTTAGGAATTGATCAATTACTAAGTACGAAAATTACTAATTACACTTGACAAGGAAGTCGACTCTTATTTCACTAGCACTTAATACATAAATAATCTAAGGGTCTGTTTGGATGCATTGATTTTGAATTCAATAAATATTATAATTTTATGGTATTTAAATAACCTGGAATTTGTTTTCAAAATCATAACAATTCCATGGTTTGGATAATGTGAGGAATTCAATTGTAATTCTACATTATAGTTAAAATATAATTTCATTTGTATATCAAGTATCTAGTTTAGTAGCCCCTAAGGGGGTGGCCCAGTGGTAGACATGGGGCTTCACAAAGTGTGAGGTCACAGGTTCGATCCCTTCCAATGCCCCCCTTAGGAGGGGAAAAAAATGTTTAAAAAAAAAGTATCTAGTTTAGTATAGTGGTAATGAGTGTTAGTGATAACGAATGACAAATGTTTGAATCTTTCTAACAACAAACAAAATTGTGAGAATATATTTTTATTATTATTAAATAGCATAATTAAAGAGGTGGTCGGAGGTGGTGGATGGTGGTAGTTGGAGGTGGAGGCCGGAGGTGGTTGGTGACTGTGGCGGAGGACGACGGTGGCCGGAGGTGGCTAGTGGCGGTCAGTGGTGGTAGTCAGAAGTTGTGGTGGTGGTAAAAGGAAAGTGAATTGTTATTGTTTATAATAATAGACCAAAATTTATAATTTAAAATCTTAGAATTTTATATATAATTAATTTTATGGAATTGATGCATTACTTTGGAATTCCATAATTTCATTTCAAAAATGAACACTCGTTTTCATGTATATATATACACATACATATTTGGAAATTAAAACTTCTTTTATATTTATGTAAAGAATTTATTATACTATTTTGGATATGTTCTATCTAAAGAGTCTATTTAAAAAAATTATATCTACATTCATCATAAAGCTATCAACTTAATTTATCATTTTTATAAGTAATAAACATCTTGATTATACTTAAAACATTTTTATAATTATGATTATCTCCTATACAACTTATATTTGTTAATTATATATATATATATATATATATATATATATATATATATATATATATATATATATATATATATATATGATAGTAAAGCCACGTGCATATTTCACTAAATATGTATCAAACTTTTTGTCCACATGTTCTGATTGATTAGACAATATGTGAATCATACTATTCTCACTGTTCCAATAATTGTTATTCTTTCATTTTTTTTCAGTTTCAAAATAATTGTTACATTTCAAAATTTTCCCTTTTAGAAAAATGTTTTTATCAGTTTATACTTATTTTTTCTAGATACTTTAATTATGACCACATATACATGAGTATTAAAAAAAAACCACACATTACACTAATATCTATATTATAGTCAATTACATTTTTTTCAAATGATATGTCGGATCAAAGAGAACGATTGTTAATCTTGTGGATATGCTCAAATAGACTAGAGGGAGGGTGAATAGCATATGTTACCACTTTAAAATTATCTCACCATTCATTAAAATATTTATGAATGAAATGTCTTTTAAGTGTTAAGACAATATGGACATGAGACAAGCCTGTTGGTAGTACTGAGCAGTAGACTGGTTCATAGCAGAGTAATAAACTCTGCTGATAGATTGTAGATAAATTGTTAGTTTAAAAAGAGGTTTTGGCAGCGGAAAGGTTTTGGCTAAACAAAATTATCTCTAGAAGGTTTAAGGAGATATACACGAATATATGTTTAGAACAACAACATACTTAACTCTTTTCTAGATGCATGTCATATGGGTTTCAGAATAGATAGCTTTAGTAAATTAAAATCTTTTAAGATCTGGAAAGAGAGATCAGAGCTAAGTTTGAAGAATATATAAAATTTGCAAATTCAGCAGAGGTTTACTCAAAGGTAAACATGCCTACTACATCAACTTAGACTCTCTAACCTAGCTATCTACTTTCTTCCCCTGGATTCCATTCCCAATTCAAGAACTTCTTTTCCCAGAGTTTAACGAACAAGTTAGGAGCATGTAGAGTCAAAGAGATGCAACATGAGAAGACAATTTTATGGGTTGCTTAAATAAATAATATTTTAGCAATTGAGTGCAAAGCACTCAACTCCCTATAATAACCTATTGTTGCACAACCAACGGCCCTTACAATGGAATACAAGTCTATTGATATGAATGCAATGCAGATAGACAGTTCTTCATCTTCCTTGGATATCTTTGGAGATTTCTCTTCAACAGTATCTGGAGTGCTCGATCTCTACCAAATGATTGGATTTCTGAAGTGCGGTATAGACTGAGTTCTTTGAAGGAGATCAAAGAGCTCAAATTAATAAAGATGTTTCTTTATCAAGACACTATTCTCTATCGTTGTAGCTTTTCAGATCACTCTTCCTTACTTCCTACTTTTCTTCCTTGCAATCCACAAAATGTGATTTGCAACGGTCTGAGTTTTCCACGGTGATCTCTGAGATAGCTCAATCGATGATCTTGTTATCTCTTGTTCTCACTGTTAAAGAAAGGAGAAGAGGTTTCTTTAATAGAAGGAAAATAATAGATCCGTTGAGACTGTCTTCGAATGATCTTTAGCCGTTAGAGTGGTTTGTCGGATAAGAGTGAATCTTATAGACTGTAGGATAAAGAGATTCTAAAATATATCTCTATGAAAAGGTTATCCAAACGTCACACTTAGTGTGTATGTCTGACGAAATAGTACACTGTCATTTGGTTTTCCAATAAAGTAGATACATTTGAACTTGAAAACCAACTGTAAAGAGAAATATCTGATGAATAAAATCCAACTAAATCTTGTAGGTCTGGGAGCTGTCAAGACTTTTCCGCAAGTTGACTTTTGGAGAAGCTTGAGTTTTTTGTCGTTTCTGAATATTTGCAGTGATTTCACTGTAGTTTGCACGTGCAGCCTAAGAGGGTCGAAGGTCTGCTGGTTTGATATTCCTTTAATGATTTTATCTTCCAGTAGACAAGTCTGCTGGTTGACATAGTTGAGGAATGAACTATCAACTCATAGCAAGTCTGTTGCTGCTGGTGTACTGAATAACTGGTATGCTGAGGTCATCACGTAAGAGTATGACTAAGTCTCTGACTCACCTAGTCTAAGATCTATGCAATGTTCAACAAGTTGTCATACTAACTGGTACGCATCTCTTTTAGTCACTTGTTAGAACATGCAATAATGAAAACAAGCAAATCAAAGTTTTCCAAAATATGCAAATGAATAAGTCAAGTTTCAGCAGGCATATTCCAACAATGATTATTTAGAAATGGATGGAATACGAAATATAGAAACAAATTTTTATTTGGTACATACTTTCAGGGGGCGGACACACATATGGCTTTGCCTGCAGGTGTAGTCACTCAACTTTTTTTTTATGTACTTCTTGTAAGTCTATCGGAAAATAGCTGGTGACCTACCCAAATTCCAAGTCTATGGTGTCCCTACTTGGCTACAGCGAAGAGAGGAGAGAGAATTGAGATTATCGATTTATCAAATATTGAGGTAAACTTGAAACGCCTATTTCTTTCTTATTTTATCCGAATTAGGGCTTTTAATTTAAGGTTAAAATAGTTTATTTAAGGGATGAATTTCGATAGGAAAATAAATAAACAACATTTGCAGTCTTAGGACTTTTTTTTATTTTAGATGAATCTTGAGTTCATGATGTTATATCCAAAATTAGGGGTTTTTTGTTTTAAAAATATTAATCTACATATTTACTTGGGTGCAAATTGTGATTATTTGTGAATTTGTGATGTTTGAGTTTGGGGATTTGTTTGGTTAAATGGTTTTTGAGTATTGTTACATGTTTAAATTGTAATGCATAGTTGCGTGTGATATTTTTAATAACAAGCTAATTTAATAATTTAGTGTTAATTGTGAACCCACTGACGAAATTTATTGGATTCGTCGCTGCTGATACTTTTCGTGTTAATAACATGATTACTATCAATCTTTTTATTTTTATTTTGGAGGGGTGGGGGGTAAAAACGATACTATTAAGTTAATTAGTACATATTTAAGCGAAAAACTACATGTACCACATTTAGTGGCGGATCCACATTAGTCTTCGGGGTGTTCATGGACACCGCCTAATAAAAAAAATTGGGAGTAGAGTTTGTGATATTTGACAATTGGACCCCTCCAAAAAAATTCATTGGACCCCTCCCAAATTCTCTGTAAAAAATATTGTCAAGACGGATTTACGAAATCGAATATCCGATCAATTTTTAAATGATTCTCTTGTATGTTATATCGAAAAAGACATGTTAATGAATGTTGGTGATGATGATGTAATTACGTGTTTTCAACGTATGAAAACGCGTAAATGACAAATTGTAATTTCTAATTTTTTTTTTATGTAATACTCTCTCCGTCCCAAAATATATGACGTTTTGGGATAATTTTTTGTTCCAAAATAAATGACACTTTGTAATTATCAAAGAACTTTTTTCTTTTTTTTTTCCAATTCTATTCATATTTATTGATTTCGTAACCCGTGTTCAGCTCTTTGGGCAAAAATATCAAGACACCTCATTAATATTTGGATAGGGGCAATTTAGTCTTTACAATATGTTTTCTTGGTCGGTGTGAAAAGCCCTAAAACGTCATATATTTTGGGACGGATGGAATAGTTAAAATTTTGGACACCGATCAACATTATTCTTGGATTCGCCACTGACCACATTTGGTAACAAGAAAAGTGAAGACAAATGAAAAAGATCTACCAATTCAGTAGAAATTTTGAGTTGATTCATAATTGAAGGCTTTCTATTGAATACAAAACTCTGTATATATTACACTACAATAGAAGTATATGCGAGATGAAACACCAAATATAACGACAGATGATTTGTTGGATCTGCATAGATATGTAAGCATCTTGCTTGAACATAATTAACAAACCCGGATTTATGTTTCCATATTGTGTTAACTCGTCGTGATAATCGAGCCTTTATTTCATTTGTAACAATATCTCATCTTAAAATGGGAACATAAATACTCTTATAAAATACTATCTTCTTTCCTAAATAATTGTCATTATTTCGTTTTTTGTTTGTTTCAAAATAATTGTCATATTTCAAAACTTTCTTTTTTATTAAATCATTTTTACCACTTTATTTTTACTTTTTATAACTAATTTAATATGATCACATGCACAAGTTATTAAAGAAAACCACACATTATTCAAATATTTATAATATAATCAATTATTTTTTTCTAAAACAATGTGTCGAGTTAAAGAATAATGTTATTTAGGAACGGAGGGAGTAGTATTTTGTCAATAGTCAACAATAATCCGAGGGCTATATTGCTTCAAAATACACCCTCCTTTTCGGACAAATAGACCATTATACTATTTTGAGATATTTTAATTTAAAAATTCATTTTTCAAAAAAATTATGTTTATTAACTTCATAACATTTTAATTTTACCCTCCATATTTGATATTAAGTTATGCTCAATCATTTTTATAATTATGACCAAATTTAATAATCCATTTGTTTTCAAATTATCGTCATCCTTCTTTTTTGTTCGTTTTAAAACAATTGTCCTCTTTCAAAACTATCTCTTTTAGGATAATACTTTTACCTTTTTACTATTACTTTTTCTATATACTTAAATTATGACCAAATAATTAAGGGCATTAAAAGAAAAATCACACATTTTACTAATATTTATAATATAATCAATTAATTTATCTTAAACTGTATGTTGGATCGAAGAGGTTGATAATTTGAAAGCGAATGGTGTACTAGTTTTGTATCCTCTAATAATTAAAATTTTCAAACAACAATTTATTTTTATTTTTTGGTAAAAACGAAGAGAGTAAATTTTAATTTTTGTTTATTCGTACACAATATTGTATGTACCTAGGGCCGGACCTGGCCTATGGCTAGAGGGGCAACCGCCCTGGGCCCTCATAATTTTGGGGTTCAAATATATACAGTAGATTTACATATTAGATATTTCTTCCGTTCCAGACAAAGAGTACACTAATAATATACTATTTTGAGATGTTTCACTTTTTTTTTAATTTCACTTTTAAAAATTATGCTGTCAATTGTTATAGCGTTTCATGTTTATCATCAACTTGTGTTGTAAGGACATTGTTTGTGTTTAAGTATTTTAGTAATTATGACTAGCTCCAATAATATTAATATATCTCCTTAATAATTAGATTTTTGAAATTGAGATTTTTAAGGTGAAATGGAGGGAGTATATATGTAGTTTTTTTCTTAAAAAAATATTATTTTTCGATCCTGGAGAGAGAGTGCGAGTTTGTGAGAGACCTATGGAGGGAGAGATACAGTCACGACCCAATCGCCGACTCATTTGCCTCCTTGATTGATGGGGGTCAATGACTTAACATGAAACAATTTGGTGGCAAAATCGACCACATTTGTTTACTTAACAACTCACAAAGCTGTCTGTTTCTCTGATTCTATCTCAACTCTTTCTTTTCGTCTCAAGACTCTGAACGTCTCCAGTTTGTCTGATCTCTTCGATTAAGTTACTACATGCTTCAATCATTAGTTTCCAGTATTAATTTCTTTAATCATTCTACTTGAGGATTCATGAATATTATTTGTATTCGATTGACTATTTTGTTGTAATATTTAACCATTCAATTTGGAGATTTTATATGAGTATTATCGCTTGATTAGTTGATAATTGATTGCGGACTTACAATGATAAATAGAAATTGGAATGGTCCGAAATCCGAATGAAACTTTGGAAATAGTATATTTGTATATGAGTAAATCAGTTAAGGATTTTTTTTTTCAAACTTAAGCAACAAAGTGTTCTGCTTGTTCAATTTCTAATTTGGTTAGCTTTATTAGTTTTTTTTCTTTTAGTTTTTAAATTTTTTGGAACTCAACATCAACATTTGACTTTTTGGTTACTTGTGAAATTAAGTATATTATTAGCCACTTACATCGAACAAGATAATTTCAAGGTGATGAATAGCTTTGCAAATGAATGAAAATTTCGAACTAAAATTTGATATATTTGTTGCAATTTGTAAAAAAAAACATGGTAATTATTGTTAAATATAATAAAATATATATTTTGAAGTATAAAAAATATATTATAAATGTTTACATTTGTGTATTATCAATTCATCGACCTTTATTTATTCACTCGTTCAACTTATAAAATGTAAGGAATAACCCTATGTGTACCGCCGACAAATAAAATGTAAGCACTTGGGGGGATTGTGAAACTTGAATGAAGATGGACGTGCAAATAACAGTACAGAAATTCATGCAAAAAAAAAAAAAAGGGGAGAGCCTGACAGGGTCTATGATATGATGCTAACTCCATCCTCTTCGGTTGAGACAGAAATGTGGGTCAAACTTGTCAGAGAATTCCAATTTTCTATTAACTCTGCCTTTGATATTCCAGATTTCGGTGAAAATGACATTTTTTTCAATAAAAATCACCCCCTGCCTAGAGAGAGAAAGTAGTCATTTGATTGGAGAAAAGCAGATTCCATTTTAGACATGTCATAATAGTATTTTAACGCATTAACGCCTACGTCCCAGACGCTTCAAGTTATTTTTTTAACTACATTACTTGTTTTTAAAATATTTATTTATATGTCTTGTGTCTATAATTTTTATAGTATAACTTATTTTAACTTACTATATACATCGCATGCACAAACTAATGCAATACTAATTTTTACTAATACTCCATTATCTTTATAAAAAAAATTTATAAATAAAAATAATAAGTGTCCCTCCATCTATATATTTCTCCACCAGGTGTAACCTCATCTTATCAAGTTGAAATTTCTCCCCCTATATATTAGCTAGCACCATTCTCAAAAGTTTCAGAAAGGTGTTTGTGTGCGCGAGAGAGATGGAGTGTAATGGGCATGGATTATTGGAGGAAATACTAGCTTTAAGAAGTGAATCATGGGAAGCCAACATTCCTATTGGAATGAATAATGAGTTTTACGCTAATGGATGGTCCAATTTCGATAATTCACTTTCTACCCCTCAAACTTGTTTCTTTGAAGATTTCTCTTTGCCATTGTTTGATCATCAAAGCCTAAACTGCTCGTTCACTACTAATGACTTGTACCAGTACCCATTTGGTGAACAAGTATCCCCAGCTCCAGAGCTCACGGATTCATCCACCAACAAGCTTGAAACGCCACCGTTTCCTCCTCATCCTACTCAAGAAGAATCCTACTCATTGTCACTTGTGGACGATGAAGATGTGTGCTTTCTAGTGGGGAATGGGATTTCAAATATGGATCATCAAGTTGAAGCTCACTGTAAAATAGAGCCTCAACTACCCCTTTTCAACATGGGTACTAGTGTTTGCCTGGAGAAAAAGAGTAAAATCAAGAAATTGGATGGACAGCCTTCCAAGAATCTAATGGCTGAGAGAAGGAGAAGAAAAAGACTGAATGATCGCCTTTCCATGCTTCGATCAGTTGTTCCTAAGATAAGCAAGGTAATTAATTATAATTCTTGTTTTGTTTAATTTAATTCCCAGTTTTATAATAATGTGTCTCCTACAGAATTAAGGACAAATTGATGGTTTTGTTGTATGTCATATTTTGTGACATTCACACTACCTACCTGAGTAGGAGTAGGGTTGTCAGATGAATGTGAATATGGGCTGATGCGTCATTTTTGTGTATAAATAAAGATGGATAGAACATCAATACTTGGAGACACCATAGACTACATGAAGGAACTAGTGGAGAGGATTAGTTGTATGCAAGAAGAAGTTGAAGTGGGTAATTCAAACCAGCTAACTTTGATGAACATTTTCAAGGATGTAAAGCCTAATGAAATACTCATGAGAAATTCACCCAAGGTACGTACGTAATAAACTGTTTTTAGTTTATCTTTATTCACTTCCCAAACAAGTATGTCCTTATATATTAAACTTAATTGGGATTGGCAGTTTGATGTGGAAAGGAGGAATATGGATACCCGGATTGAGATATGTTGTGCAGGGAAACCCAGTTTGTTGCTATCAACTGTCACCACACTTGAAGCACTTGGTCTTGAAATTCAACAGTGTGTTATTAGTTGCTTCAATGACTTTTCAATGCAAGCTTCTTGTTCAGAGGTAAATGTTAGTAACATCTAGCTACGCTTGCTTGTACAAACTGCTTTAATAATTGTAAATTTTCACATCAAACTTTTTCCATTTTTCTTTCTTCTGATGGTGAATGGTGAATGGTGAATGGTGATTAGGAATTGGAGCGGAGAGAGATATTCATCGCTGCAGAAGACATTAAGCAAGAATTATTTAGGAATGCAGGGTATGGAGGAAGGTGTCTCTAGACTCTAAAAGATGGGATGACTGATGAGAGAGAAAGTGATTATGGGATAGAGGTTTTTTTTTTTAATTATTAAAAAAAATATGTTAAATAATGATAAATCTGTAATTCTTAAGTGAGAGGTTGTAGTGCTTCAATTGTGATTTTTGTAATCCAAAAATAAGTGGTTTCATTTTTATCAAGGCCATATATGTTCATACTCATTCGTTTCTCTATCTCGTCTAAGTGTGGGAATTGAATTATTTTTTTTAGATTCTAATGTATGGATACCATTTCCTAACTGGTCAAGCATAAAAGCTTTGTATGGATAGATGGTTGATTTTGTGCCGGGTTTTTTTTTTTTTTTTTGGTTTAATAATTGAATCCAAAAATAAAAAATGGATAAAAAGAAAATAAGTAAAATTAATGAGAAGAAAATGAAAATTACGAAAAGACCAACCACAAAACTATGTATGTGAACACCAGAGTGCTCCAGATGCGAAGCATAATACAAGATAATTCCTTACTGTTAGAGTGTTAGATCATAAAAATATTTAAATTTACATGCATATTTATGTTTAGAGGATTTAATGCCGTTTATGAACCAACCTCCAAACAATCCATGATAACTAGTACTCCCTCAGTTCCGAGTAAAAAGTTTACGGTTGAAAGTCAATTTTTTTAAGAAAATGATACTTTTAATAATCCATTAGTAATAAAATGACACTTGTATACCTTAATTTTTGGTAATAAACTCTTTAAGTGAAATATTTTAAAATAAAATAGTAAACTCTTTATGCGAAACGAAAGGAGTAATAAACAATATGTAGGATTTCGTTATAATCGTAAATGGTTCTTCTTATTAACATGACAAAATTTTCTATTTCTATACAAAATATGCTTTCTTGAGTAAAGTTTAGTTTGAAAGCTCTTCTAAGTGTAATAATGAGGTTGTCCAAAAAAAAAAAGTATAATAATGAGATGATGTTGCATTATTTGTGTTCTCATAAGCAGAAAGGTCTTCAAATCAAAATAAAAGCAGGAGTGTTTGATAATGGAATGGCTATTTTACCACCCCTCAAATGTAGCATGTAACAGCCACATCTTGATCTTTTGGTATATCGTTTTAAAACACATTTTTTTCTTATAAATATATTTGAAAAACTATTTTAAAATGCAATTTTCATAAACAGGGTAGTCGTAAACGCATCATATTTTTAAAACACTCTAAATTAGAGTATTTTAAAACGCTGCATTGAAACACTTTAAAAGAGAAAACACTACATTTTTTGTCAGCGTTTTGATCAAAATATTCCACCAAACAAGCACTTATTTTTTCATTATTATTTTTTTGATCGGCAAAAGAAATTCAGTTTTATTAAAAGATAATCGACACACCCAAAACATATTCAATACGCCAAAAGAGAGAAAAACACATCAAAAACATCTACACCCCAACTGAATGCAATTTCATTCGCTAACATCATTGGAGAACACCATTGAGCAAGAAACTGGAAACGCGTGATGAGATCAACGAAAAAATAACCATGCAATCACTGTTGTTAAATCGGCTTGCATATTGTGTATCAGAATTTCATTTTCATGATCCATATTGAGATAATGTTAGAAATGGAGGCCCAACATTTAATTTATTGGGCAGCCTTCTATTTCTCCTAGAGCCCCAAGTCAGCTTGACCCATCTCTTGGGCAGCCCATTTTAAACCAAGCGCAAAACCGGAAGACCTTATTTGTGGATTCACTTATTCACTCTCTCAGTCAACCTTTGGTGACCTAGCTAGCTGTTATAAATACTCTCTTCCATCATTTTACCTTTTTGTGAGATATTATGCCAGCAACCTCTTACCTTATTCCCTATATGTCCAGTTTAGTCCAGTAGATCTAGGTTGGATTTCCTCTACCGTCACTTAATCCCTTGGTGAGATAATGAGTGAGAGAGAGACCTAGATCTAGCCATTCTTTGTGAGTGTAGATGGGAGGTCAAATAAGAGAGTTTGGGTTGGGTCACGGTGTGGATTGGGTGAGTTGTTTTCTCCGGTTGTCTTCTCTATTTTCGGTTGTCGGAGATAGTTGACCGAACTAGGTCTTTGTGGCTCTATCTTTGGTTGTTAGTGGGCTGGTTCTGTGGACCCTTTTGGTGGACAATGGTTGGTGAAAGGATTTCTGAGCCGAAGTGAGTATAGTCGAGGTCTTCGTGACAGATTACGGCGAGTCGTGTTTTGAAACACGACGTTTACACACTCACCTTCGTTGCTTATTTACATCTGTTATATTTCTGCCTACCAGGTCAGGTTGCTTCTTTAGATCTGTTATATTTCTGCCTACCAGGTCAGGCCAGAGAGGCCCTGTTTTTTTCGGGCCTTATATCTTGCAGCTCAATCCCGTGAAATACCAGGTGGGCTGGACTGGGGCCTATGGGCCGAGCTCAATGTTGACGGCTCTACCTATTACATGTCACCTTTTAAAAACATTTCTAGCTCTTGCAAAGAACTGGAAACTGGTTTTTTTTCTATGGCCAATGAGAAAAAATGTTTTATTGTTGGAATTGGTGATATTTGTCTAAAATTTGATTCTGGAAATTGTTTTACTTTGAAAAATGTTCGACATCTGCCTAATTTGAGAAATAATTTGATTTCTTATGTTGCTTTAGAAAATGCGGGCTTAGAGGGTAAATGGGGTAGAGGTGTGATAAAAATACAAAAAGGTTCTTTAGTTGTTGCTAAGGCTGCAAAACATCGAAGCTTGTATGTTTGTTCTGTCATGCTTTTGTCTTTTGATGATAATTGTGCAATTCTTGTTAAAGAATATAAAACCAACTTATGGCATAAAAGACTAGGTCACATTAGTAATAAAGGTCTTGAAATTTTAAACAAAAATAGATTTTTTGAAAATGATAAAATTTATGTATTGTCCTTTTGTGAAACTTGTGTGATGAGGAAAAAAAACGAGTAAGCTTTCACCTTCCCCTAACCCCAAAAAAATTTCTTCAAAACGCGCTTTAGAGTATATACATGTGGATGTATGGGGTCCTACTAGTGTACCCACTCAGGGTGGAAATCGTTATTTTTTGTCGATCATTGATGATTTTTATAGGAAAGTGTGGCTGTTTTTGATGAGAAAGAAATCTGATGTGTTTGAAAATTTGAAAAACTGGAAAAATTTGATTGAAATCAAACTGGTCTTAAAATCAAGATACTTAGGACTAATAATGGGTTATAATTTTGCGACCATGACATGGATAATTTTTGTGCTGAAAATGGGATTAAGAGGCACAAAACTGTGCCTTATAATCCCTAACAAAATGGTGTCGCGGAAAGAATGCATAGAACCCTTCTAGAACGTGTTAGGAGCATGTTATCCTCTGGCAAGCTCGTCAAACATCCAAATATAATTTTCCTACTTTCAAATACTAGTATAAGGCAAGCAGGGTCGAATCCACAAGGAACGAGATTAATTTCTTTTGAGTGAATAACAAAAAATTAAAAAGGGGGAATTTTGGATTAACTTATCTAAACTAAATTCTACGATTAACTAATTTAACAAGAAAAATTATAAAAGAAATAAAACAGGAACAAGTGCAAACCAAGTAAATAAATTAAAGGAATAATCACACAAGAAAACTCTTATTCAAATGTCGAGACATTCAATTACGTTATCAATCATAGGCTTAAAATATAAATTCTTGCTATTCAATCATTCAACCAAATACTTGTTAGGATAATCGTAACATTTCTTGTGCTTTCCTGATTTAATTGACCAAACCCAGCATACGGTCAAAACTTATCATTAATCAATTAGGCACGATAGCGTTCCATATTAATTAAAAATAACATTACGCACTTTGACAACTGTTGAAACTAGTTTTGATAATCGAGATAGTTGCAATTACTAAAACTAGTCTTATAGATTCATTTAGGCTAAATTAATTATGATACCACAACTAATTCAACCTATAACTCTAAAATTTCAATCATTCATGATAGCACAAACTCATGGATAACAGTAGGAAATTATCTATTGATTTGAATTGTCATATCAATCAATAGATAATTTCCATAAAATATGTAATGAATCTACGAGTACTTGAAATTAAGCAAGAAACAATTTAACACATAGCCTCACAATTGAAATTAAAGTGCCCCTTGAATTAGAAAAAGAACCTTAGCCACACATAGCCGCACAACAAACATTGTTGGGCAGCCTTCTATTTCTCCTAAAGCCCAAAGTCAGCTTGGCCCATCTCTTGGGCGTCCCATTTTAGACTAAGCGTAAAACCGGAAGACCTTGTTTGTGGATTCACTTATTCACTATCTCAGTAAACCTTTGGTGACCTAGCTGGCTGTTATAAGTACTCTCTTCCGTCAATTGCCTTTGTGTGAGATATTATACCAACAGCCTCTTACCTTATTCCCTCTCTCCTTTTGTCTAGTTCAGTCTTCAGTAGATCTAGGTTGGATTTTTTCTACCATCACTTAATCTCGTTATGAGATTATGAATGAAAAAGAGATACCTAGATCTAGCGATTCTTTGTGAGTGTAGACGGGAGGTCAGATCAAAGAGTTTGGGTTGGGTCACAGTGTAGGTTAGGTGAGCTGTCTTCTTCGGTTGTCTTCTTTGTTTCCGGTTTCCGGAGATAGTTGGCCGAGCTGGGTCTTTGTGGCTCTGTCCTTGGCTATTAGTGGACTGGTTCTGTGGACCTTTTAGGTGGACAATGGTTGGTGAAAGGATTTTATTAACAGAAATGAGCCTAATGCTAATTGTGTTAAGATCAGACAAGGGAATAACATAAGAAGCAGTGCAAAGTTTGGAGAGCTGCAAACCAAGTTGAAGAAGTTCCTCAGTTCAGTTGTCTTAGAAAGTTCAAGTACCTGGTTGTAATTGTATTAGTTCAGAAGGGTCTTGTTGTTAGTTGTTAATAGTAGAGTTAGTGGATATATTCTGGTTGTTGCCCAGATTGTATATATATCCTTTGTGTGTATTGTTGGAGATACACTTTCAACCACTATCAATAACAAATCTCTTTCTTCATCTTTCTTCTTTATTTTGCCTTTGTTATCATGGTATCAAAGCAATAGATTTCGTGGGAAAATTATCCTTCTTTCTTCTTATCTTTTCTTTTCTTACTTCTCCACAATCTTGAGCCATGACGGAGAAGCCTTCCGACAGTAAAGATAAATCCATCGATTTAAAGCCCAAAACAATGGAGATAAGTATCGATTCCAATATGCACCCTTTGTATTTGCATAATAATGATCATCCAGGGCTTGTTCTTATAGCTACAAAGTTAACAGGGAGCGAGAATTACAACTCTTGGAAACGCTCATTTGAAATTGCCATGTCTGCCAAGAACAAGATCACGATCTTGGATGGAAGTTTTGCAGAACCAGACAAGGAAGATCCTTTGTTTCCATTATGGGCCAGGGCCAATGATATGGTCATTTCGTGGATCTTCAATGCGGTTACAGAAGAGATTAGCAACAGCCTTAAATTTGTGGTTAGTGCTAATTCTGTTTGGAAAGAATTGAAGGAAAGATTCTGCAATATTGATGGGCACAGAATTTTCCAATTGGAAAGGGATCTGCACAGGTTGGAACAGGGAGTAGGATCTGTAGAATTCTATTATCACAAAATGAAAGGGCTTTGGGATGAAAGACACGCACTCGATCCAACATCTGCTTGCACATGTCCTTGTGATTGTGGATCATCCAAGAACCAAGAGTCCAAAGAACAAAGAAATCAATTGATGCAGTTCTTGATGGGATTACATGACAGCTACATTAATATAAGAGGGCAAATATTAAGGATGAAGCCATTGCCTTCAATTGGAGAAGCTTATTACATTGTTAGACAGGAGGAGACACAAAGATTGGGATATATATCTGAGTCTCCAATTCTTGCTGCCAACATAGCCCAAGTCATGTCTGAAAAACCTATGGCTGGTTCTTTACAAACCAAGAATGCAACTTACAGAAACCCCTTCAAAAAGGGAATTTTCTGTAATTATTGTAATAAAGAGGGTCATGTCAAAAGTGATTGTTACAAAATTAAGGGATTTCCCATTGGACATCTTGGGAATCCCAATCACCCTGCACACAAGCCCATTACCAACAGAGATTTTTCAGGGAATACATGAAAGAGCCAAGGGAATTACAACAATCATTCACAACCCATCAATTCCACAGCCATGCAAGTCAAAGCTACTCAAGCAAACACTTCAGATGAGAGGAAGACAACTATGGGACAAACCAGTTTGGAGGCTCTTCAGATACAGCTCAATCAAGTGATGGCCATGCTTAAAACAAGAGATAGCCCAGAAGACCACAACATCAATCAGCCTACTCAAAAGTTCTGTGGTATGACACATATGGCAGGTATCACTATGACTAACTCTTGCACTAATATAGGGAATCACTTGCATAACTGGATTGTTGACTCAGGAGCCACAGATCACATATGTGTTTCCCTATCTGTCATGCATGATGTAGAAGAAATTAGTTGTCCTGTGATATTGTCATTACCTAATGGAACCAAAGCTAAAGTTTCTCACATAGGGAAAGTTTACATTAACCCTCTTTTGACACTAGATAAGGTTTTTCACATTCCTGATTTCCAATATAATTTACTCTCTGTATCTAAACTCACTATGCAAATTAACTGTCAAGTTCTTATTCTTGGACAACAATGCATATTCCAGGGCCCTCAGATGAACAGAATCATAGCTATTGGTGATCTTTGTGAAGGACTTTATATACTCAAGGCTGATAGTTTTCTTGAAACCAGACATGTTTGCACTAACACCACCAGACATAAAGACATTATTAGTTGGCACCAGAGACTGGGACATACCTCCTTGAGCACTTTAAAGATGATTGGTTCTTTGTCATTCCTTTGTAAAAATAACAATTCTGATATTGAAAAAGTTTCTTTATGTGATGTTTGCCCATTAGCTAAACAACATAAACTCTCTTTCAATTTGAGCAGTATTAAAAGCAAAGCATGCTTTGATCTTATACATTGTGATCTATGGGGTCCCTATAGGAGAACTACTATGAATGGGTGTAGGTATTTTTTGACTATTGTGGATGACTACTCAAGGGGAGTGTGGACTTTCATGATGTCCACTATAACCCATGTTTTCTCCCTTTTAAAACAATTTAATGCTTTGGTTCAAAATCACTTTAATACTACTATTAAAATATGCAGAACAGACCATGGCACTGAGTTTTACAACTCAGAAGTCATACCTTACATATTAAATCTTGGTATTATGCATCAAAGTTCATGTGTTGACACACCCCAACAAAATGGGGTAGTGGAAAGGAAACATCAGCACCTTTTAGACATGTCCAGGGCTATTAGGTTTCAGTCTGGCCTGCCTCTACATTTTTGGGGTTATTGTCTTTTGGCTGCTACCCACATTATAAATAGGATTCCCACTGCTGCAACCAACTTTAAGACTCCTTATGAAGTTCTTTATAAGTCTCAACCCAGTTATGAGCATTTAAAGACTATAGGTTGCCTTTGTTTTGCCTCTGTGCATCCTGCTGATAAGTTTGCCCCTAGGGCCATCAAATGTGTGCATCTTGGTTACCCTACAGGGCAGAAAGGTTATATTTTGTATGATCTTGAAACCAGGAAAACTTTCATTAGTAGACATGTGGTGTTTCATGAGTCTATATTTCCTTTTAAAACCATGAATGAGTCTTTAAAAGTTCCTACAGATAGTATTCCAAGTGTTGATATTAATCTCACACATGATAACACACCTAGCCATCATGGCCTTGACACTGTCAATCACAATGAATCTATTGATAATATTGAACCACCTGTTTCTGTTAATATTAATGAACATGTTCCTATTAACAATGATGTAGATCAACAACATCCTATTAGAGTTTCCACTAGGATTAAACATCCTCCTGCCAAACTAAAAGACTATGTTGTTTCTACTATATTTGCTCAACCTATTCATACACACCAGTCATATGCAAACACCATGATACATGTGCAAGAACCTCAGTCTTATGATCAGGCAACTCAAAATCCTGAGTGGATAGAAGCTATGAATAAAGAGATCACTGCCCTTGAGAACAACCAAACCTGGGACATTGTTGATCTTCCTCAAGGGAAGAAGGCCATTGGATGCAGATGGATATATAAAGTCAAGTATAACTCTGATGGAAGTGTTGAAAGGCTTAAGGCTAGGCTGGTTGCAAAGGGTTACAGCCAATCAGAAGGAATAGATTATACAGAAACTTTTGCACCAGTTGCCAAGATGGTCACTGTGAGAGCTATTACATTCTTGTACATAAATGGGAAGTGCAACAACTTGATATCAACAATGCTTTCTTACATGGAGACTTAGAAGAAGAGGTCTATATGAACTTACCTTTAGGGTACAAAGCACAAAGAAGTGGCAGCAGTGTGTGCAGACTGAGGAAATCTTTGTATGGCCTAAAACAGGCTTCAAGGCAGTGGTTTTCTAAATTGACAGAGGTTTTGCTTGCTCTTGGATACACCCAGTCTCTGGCAGACTACACATTGTTCACTCATAAAGAGGGATCAAAGTTCACCAGTGTACTGGTGTATGTTGATGATGTACTGCTTGCTGGTAATGACATGAGTGCTATTAATGACTTGAAGAGGATACTCCATGATAAGTTCAGCATAAAGGATTTGGGAGCCATTAAATATTATCTAGGAATTGAGGTGATGAGATCTGTTGATGGTTTTCATATGAGCCAAAGGAAGTATGCTTTGGATTTGGTGGAAGCTGCAGGTTTGCTTAATGCTAAACCCCTTACTATACCTTATGACCCTCATGGAAAACTCATGCTCAATGAAGGTGTGCCTCTGGAGAATCCTTCTGAATATAGGCAGTTGGTGGGAAGATTAGTGTACTTAACTGTTACCAGACCTGATTTAGCATTTGCTGCACAATGTCTCAGTCAGTTTGTCAAAGATCCTAGGCATACTCATCTCAAAGCCTTGCACAGGGTACTTAGGTACATTAAAGCTTCACCTGAACAAGGAATTTATTTACCTTCTGCTAACCAGCTCACTCTTCAAGCCTTTTGTGATAGTGACTGGGCAGGAAATCCAAGTGATAGAAAGTCCATTACTGGTTTTTGTATGATGCTGGGGAATTCTATAATTTCTTGGCATTCCAAGAAACAGTCTGTGGTGTCCAGATCCTCCACAGAAGCTGAATATAGGGCCTTGGCTACAGCCAGTTGTGAAGTGATATGGCTCAGCAATCTTCTCAAAGATCTTCAAGTTCAGTTGCCTACTCCTATTAACATGTTCTGTGATAGTTCATCTGCTATTGCAATAGCTAGTAATCCAGTTTATCATGCCAGAACTAAACATATAGAGTTGGACTGTCATTTTATACATGAGAAAATCAGGAGTGGGCTGATTTGTTTACATCACATAGCCACCAAAAACCAGTTGGCAGACATATTCACTAAGTTTTTGGGAAAGAGCTTGCATTGGAATTTCCTATCCAAGTTGGGAGTTGTTAGTATCTATACACCCTCAACTTGTGGGGAGGGTATTAACAGAAATGAGCCTAATGCTAATTGTGTTAAGATCAGACAAGGGAATAACATAAGAAGCAGTGCAAAGTTTGGAGAGCTGCAAACCAAGTTGAAGAAGTTCCTCAGTTCAGTTGTCTTAGAAAGTTCAAGTACCTGGTTGTAATTGTATTAGTTCAGAAGGGTCTTGTTGTTAGTTGTTAATAGTAGAGTTAGTGGATATATTATGGTTGTTGCCCAGATTGTATATATATCCTTTGCGTGTATTGTTGGAGATACACTTTCAACCACTATCAATAACAAATCTCTTTCTTCATCTTTCTTCTTTATTTTGCCTTTGTTATCAGATTTCTAAACCGAAGTAAGTGTAGACGAGGTCTTCGTGACCGATTACAGTGAGTCATGTTTTGGAACACGACGTTTACACACTCACTTTCGTTGCTTCTTTAGATCTGTTATATTTCTGCCTTGTTATCCTGTTTTATTTATATTTATATATATATATATATATATATATATATTTATTTATTTATTTATTTATTTATTTATTTATTTATATTATGCGCTAATGGTTGATTGTGCAGGTCCTACTCCAGCTACTATACCTTAGACTAGGCAAATTGTTATCCCCCACCCCCTTCTGTACTCGCGCGTGTGTGTGTGGTTTAGATAATCTGTATTATCTAGGGTATTTATCTAAGAGGTTGTAATTCGTAACTCAAACCCAATTCTTTTCGACACGATCTTGGCTATAACAGTGGAACAAATCCACAACAGTGGTATCAAAGCCTTTGTCCTCGTATTGTAAATCGGTAGAGCCTCCTACAGTGAATTTAAAAAAAAACTTATGTTTAAAATGCTGAAGCTAATATATACATATACATAAATTATTTATTTAATATAGGTAAGTCATCATGCCAAATTTGAGTTGCATCAGCCAGTCATTAAAAATAATATAATTAGTTGATTGATCATCTATAGTCGGCTGATCTTCTTTAGCTAGCCTTGTGACTAATGAATTTGAAATTTTAAGTAGGTGACATTTTGAATAAAACATTTTTAGTAGTCACTTAAAAAATATCAAATGATTTAATAAAATTCAATTTGTAAATGGCAGTACTGGAAGTAATAAAATTACTTACCTGATTTATGGAATTAAATCATGTCAATTCACTGCATTTCATTTTTCTAATGCGCATCATGCTCATTAAGCGCATCATAGTCTTTTTTACCTCAAAAGTGCCCTTTTCCAGTTTGAAAAAAAACGAAATGTAGCGATTAAAAATTTTGAAAAGTGGACTGGCCTGCAATTCTTTCTAATAACTATACTAGCAACATTTTTTAATGGGTAATAATTAGGTCGGTCCCTTGTGTATAAAATATGACTGCAAAAGTTCATTATATTTGTTTTAAACCGCTAAAGTACCCTTTTGGAGGGAAAATGATAAAGCTATACCCTTAATGAAAGAAAGGCGTGCGGACAAAGCCACAGCCCAAATTTGGGCATCACTCAAAAAGTTTGGGCGTCGAAATGTAAAAGTCACTACCCAAATTTGGATATCGCTCAAACTTTTTGTGCATCGCTCAAAACATTGAGTGTCGTTCATTTTGGGCAATGTAACATGGGTTTATTGAGATTAAAATGACTTGGTATATATTATGAAATTTGATTTTATAGCGATAATTCATATTTGAAACGACTTTGGGAGTCCTACGTGTATTGTGATTGCTACATTCATACAATTTTAATTCATATTATCACATTCTACACTCATCTTTCAAGCCATAATAGAACAATCGAAGCCAACGACGCAACAATCGAAACCAATGACGCAACAATCGAAGCCTACGACGCAACAATTTCACACACACACACACACACAATTTCACACAACGTGATCTTGATCTCAATTTCGATCCCGCCCCTCTATGTCTCATACAATTTCACACACACACAAACACACACATCGAACGACAATCAGTGCATTTTTTTTGTAGGGCTCTAAAGCATTCCATCTCAAAAGCAATTGTTAGATGGTCACATTTGTTTCTGTAATAAAGAAATAAGGAAAACGGAAGGGAATTCGATAGCTAGACTTATTCTTCATGGAGGATGTTTGAAAAAGAAAGATTAAGGTTTGAGGGTTGTCATCAAATCAATCCGCCATGGAAGAGATTAAGATCTCTATCTCTTTTCCTTATCTCTGTAGCTCAAATCCTATTTATTGGTCTTCCCTTTCTTGAACCCGAAATGGACTTGCTTCCAGCAGAGAAAGAGTACGATCTTTCGAGAAAAACAAGTAGCTCAAACGGAGAAAGAAATGAAGGAGGAAGGAAGAAAATGAGTTGCTCTCCCACTTCTTATCTCATTGAAGATAAGTGTGGGTATTTTATGAACAATTTTATTAAAATGGACTTTAGCGATTGATTAAAAAAATAGGAAAGTAAAGCGGTTATAATTTTACAAAAGGGGATGGGCCCAGAATTATTCCTTTTTTAATTCATTACACCCAACCCATAGAAATTAATACTCTTCGAATCAAATATTATTGTGACTTTATTTTTTTGGAATTATTGTGGGTCGGTTCATTTTTTTAAGTTTTCGATCGTTGCAGTCAATCAAAAGCCACTTTTCAAGGCGAAAAGGCATGATATTCTTAATGAGCCTGGGGCACGTTACGGATCAATCACTCAAGAGCATCGCACTGCATCAATTTTTAACCGCAATGTATTAATTTTTGCACCGCGATACATCAGTTTAATTAATTTATCTAATTTTGCACCGCGCTACATCAATGTTTGTACCGCGATACATCAATTTACTTCTTTATCCAATTTTGTATCACGACGCATCACATATTTTTACTGCAATGCAAAATCGTAATGAACCAGACCTGTCATTCGCTTTTTTTTTCTCCTCTGTCGTAAACCTTCTTTTTTCACCTCGTTCACCTTTGTCCTTATTTTGAAAAGTCTTCAACTCACCACAGTTACATTAAAGTTTCGTACTTAATTATGAATCAGAGAAACTCGATCCTCATTTCGTTGCGTAACAATGGTAATTTTCGAATCAAATGTGTTTACAGGAGTTGTTGAAGGAGACGATGGTATTTTCGAAACAATATTTCAAAAAATAGACCTTTGTCATTAAGAAAAAATAACGGTGGACTGAAGAGGTTAGAAACTTTGAAAAAATGGACCAGCCATAATTTCACCCTTTTTTTTGGAAGTAAGGAGTATAAGTAACTTTGCCAGAGAATTTAGTCATTGGGTGGAAAACCAGGCCACCTTAATATTCATAACAAAGTGCTAGTTAAGCTTAATTTTATGGGAGAAATTTAGGTTGGTCCCCTGTGGTGTAATGCTAACCAGAAAGGTCGAAAATAATTTTTTAATCGTTAAAGTACATTTTTAGGGTCAAAATAACGAAGATAACCTTAATGAAATTGGATTAGGGGCACAATGGATCGCAATGCCAAGTTGATTGATTGGAAAATCAAATTGTATACATTAGAATTTTCTTCAGGAATAATCCATGCATCGGGAAAAAAATTATGCATCGGGATTAATTATGTATCACAAAATCAAAATTATGAATCCAAAATTTCATCAGGGGTAATCCATTTTTTGCATCAAAAAAAATTGTGCATTAGAATTAATTATGCATTGCAAAATCAAAATTATGCATTGGAATTTTCTTCAAGTGTAACCAATTTGTTCATCATTGAATAAAAAATTGTGCATCAAAATTAATTGTTTGCATTGCCAAATCAAAATTGGGCATCGAAAGTGGGCCAGAGTGATGAACTTGCTTGGATCACAATAAAAAGGGTGAAAATGGTTCATATAGTAGACACTAGGTAAATGAGGCAAACCAAGTAAATGAGATATACATTTGGATTCTTTCCAGGCTCCTAAGTCCCAAGAGCATCCATACTCGAAGAACTTTTAAAAAGTTTATCCGATTTGTCACGTTATTGGTTTATAAAAAGTTTCTCCGATTTGTCACGTTATTGTTGGTTTATAAGCCTTTTATCTATAAACATATTATTCATTATACACAAACTAATAAAAGGTTTATATCATGGATCCACGTATTAAATATTATATTTTTTCACAATATATATTTTAAAGTAATAAATTTTATTTTCAAACAGAAATACTCCCTCAGTATTTAAATTATCGTCTTATTTGACCTGACACACTATTTAAGAAAAAATAATTGATTATATTATAAATATTGATGAAATGTGTGGGTTTTCTTTAATGCTTTTGAGCATGTGGTATAATTAAAGTATGTATAAAAAATAAAGGTAAAATAGTAAAAGTGTTTTCTTAAAGAATAAAGTTTTGAAAGAAAATAATTATTTTAGAACAAACGAAATAAGAAAGGAAGATAATAATTTGAAAACGGGAAGTATATCTTTTTAACATTAAAAAATTATAAAAAATATATATATATTATATCCAACAAATAATTTATAAATTTTAAATTTTAAATTATTTAATTTGTATTCCTTCAATATACCTTAGTTGTATACAATCCTTCAATTATCCCGCTATGACATTTTGGCATCATGGAAAATAAAATGGAGCCCATTGAATCAGTAAATACCATGAAGCGGTTGATGCAGATCAACCGGTTTATGCCATATAACCACCCCATTATGGCTAAAATTATCATCAACCGGTTGATGAGAGGAATAAACATTTTTATTTGGCTCCACAGGAGCTGTTCTAACTTCTAAGAGCATCCATAACAATAAATCCATTAAAATGCTTATCTCTCTTGTCATGTCATGTTTCTCATCAACTTATAAACATTTATAAACATCTTATCCACTAATATAAACTCATAAAAGCTTTATAGTATGGACTCACAACTACATATTTTATTCTTTCTCAATTTACATTTATTTTCAAAAATAATATATCTTTTTAAAACATAAAAAATTATAGAAAAAATATAATATGCCCAACAAAAAAATTATACATTTTTTTATTTTATTCTTTGAAAAAAAACATTTTTATTCATAAATATTTATTTGTAATTCAAAATACTGATGCAACAATATAGACTTTATTGAATTAAAATAAATATAAAATCATACGATTATAATTAAAATTGCATAATATAATGAGAAAATAAAATAATTAATACTAATAAGAAACAAAAAACTTTAAAGCAATTATAAGCTATATCATCTCTTCTTTAACCCAAAAAAAAAAAAAAAAGGAAAGTCCACCACAATCAAGCAAAAACATTAAAGTAGATGAGAAAGTGCCACATAAACCTTTGTCAACCGGTTGTAAATTTTCATCCGGTACATTCCCGTCATCCTTTACAAAGGTGGTCAAAATTCTTCAACCGGCTTATACCAATTATAAATTTCATTGGAGCTGCTCAATCATTCTCTTGCCACAAACTACGTAGGCTTTTTGACTCACCCCAAAGGCAATTGCTCATGCATAAACATATGTCCAATTGCGCGTAAAGTCATCAAAATGGGTTAAATACGTTGGGTCAGTCCGTCCCGCCTCTTAACAAAAGTGACTTGGCTTGATAAAATTTAAGTACGCTAGAATGAGGACCAAACGGGTCTGATCTGTACGGACACGGGTTGAAGCGGCCTGGTTCGTCCGCCATTTTAAAATCTGTACACTATTACAAGTCTAGTAGTCTACAACTAATCTAGGCCGGTGATTACAAGGGAAACCCTACTCTTCTTTTTGAATGGTTCAGTTGTCTTCCTCCTCCCCCTTCCATACAGTGTACCATGTAAAGCCCAATGAAGAAGACGTGCATATGACAATTTCATATCACATGTCGCTAAATCTAAAACCCATTCTTCATCTTTTACTTATGAATCCAACTATTTTCCTTCTTTCTTTCTCTTAAATTTTAAACATCAACCATTGCCCACCGCCAAACCAATCTCCCTCTCTCTTTCACACACACACACCTCACCAGCATCCTCTTTCTCTCACCTGCTGATCAATTTCAGAGGTGTTCAGTTCAGGACGAGCATATTTTTTTCAATGACTGTATGAGTAACTTCTCCAAGAAAAAAATTAAAAACTCTTTTCCAATTCAAGTTAACCTAGGATACATATGAAATTTATTGCACATTTTCTTGACCATGAATTAAAATAACATTAATACCCAATACTAACTTGATCAAATAAAATGAAACAACGCTGACGATCACATGACAAAGCCGCATGAATCACGGCGCGAATAGCCGTACGACATGGCAAGGAACAGCTCGTAAAATTTTTCTCTACTGGTTATAGAACCGTGATTCGTATGGGTTCTTTTGATAATAGTAGTAGTATAATTTTTAAATTTTTAGACTTTAGGACTTAAATGTTGGAATATAAAATCAACATTATTTTTTAATAAATGTATATATATATATATATTAGTAATAATAGTGGAAGTCTTCTAACCAACGTGAGATACATAATAATAATAGTAAAAGTCTTTTATTTTAACACTTTTGAAACAAACGTCATTTTCTAACGAATGTGAGATACATTTATTTTATTAATAATAATAGTAGAAGTCTTTTATCTTAAAACTCTTAAAACCAACATTATTTTCTATCTAATATGAGATACATCTCTTCTATTGTTAGTAAAATAATTTTATCTACCAACTTTTAAACTAAAATAATTATTTGTAACCAACGAGGAATAAATCATTTTTATTGGTAAGATTTTACTTAAAAACTTATAAAGTCAACATCAACTTCTAACGAACATATATATCTTCTTTTGTTAGTTTAGTAAAAGTCATTTATTTAAATACTTTTTAAACCAACATTAATTTTTAATCAATGTTTGTTACATCATTTTTATTGGTAACTATAGTAGAGATCTATCTTACATTGGTTATAAATTAATATTGATTTTAGAAATCATTAAAGTACTCGCATAATACTTGTTGAAAAATTAGTGTTTTTAGTGAAAGAAATTGTGCAACTTGAGGGACGAATTTCTTTACATGTCATTTGTTTGTTGACAAATGTAATTATGCAAATATGTTCTACTCGGTTAGAGCATCAAAATGATATATTTATTTGTATAAATCGAGATTTGAATAAATAAAATATCAAAGCTTAAAGTATGGTGTTAAGAATGAGTCATTATAGTAAACTACTCACCAAATGTCAATATAATATATTAATAATATTATCTCATATTGGTTAAGAAATGATGTGGTAGTAAAAATCTTTCTATATAAGATTTCCACTATTATTAACAATAAAAAAGACTAATAGTAAATGATTAATATCACAATATCATATAAACTATTATTTTTAGCTAATTGTTAGAAAATGAAAAGTTTCAAGTCTCAAGTGATGTGGAAACTTGAGAATTCAATAATATCAAAAGTTGGGTGATGTGATACATCTCTTCAATTGATAATAACATAAAAATTCTTTTATTTAAAAACTTTTATAATCGATATATATTTCTAAATAATGTGGGATATATCTGTAACCAATTTGAGATATATTATCTATAAACATTTTAAACCAATATCACTTTTCTAACCAATGTGAAATACATCTTTTATATTGGTAATAAGTCTTTTATAAAAAGACTTTTAATACATACATCCAAGGTTCTAAAAATCGTTAGGCGGGCGCTAGGCGCCAGACCAACGCCTAGGCGGGATATACGCGGGGCCTAGGCGGGGCCGAGAAATAAGACATAATATCTTATTTTTAATATATTTTTTATTATAACCTAATTATTAAACATAATTTTTTTTAAATATACTAATACTAAATATCACTTAATAATTTAAAATTAATAATTACATTATGATTTTAAATTTTAAAAGCAAAACTAGAAATTTAATATCATCTACGGTTTAAAATATTACAAAAATAGTCAACAATTCAATTATTCATAGGTTCGTTGATAATTACAAATTTACAAAAAAAAATTTAATAATTTGAAATTGATATTTATTATTATTATTATTATTATTCTTATTATTTTAAAAACCCAAAATGACATTATTTAGGGCCAATTTTTAAAAAAAAACTAAAAAAATAGGAAAGATCAGCAGTTGGCCACCTAGCCCGCCTAGTCGAGCACCTAGGCGGCGCCTAGCCCACCTAGTCGATTTTTTCACCGATTGGTCAAATTTCTACGCGCCTGCTTAGACCGATTTTTAGAACATTGCATGCATCACTCTCTAACTAATGTGGAATACATCTCATCATTTAGTAATAATAGTAGAAGTTTTTTATCTTTAAAAAATCTTAAACCAATATCTCTTTCAATATAACGAGATACATCTTTTCTCTTCTCTCCTATTGATGATAAAAGTATATATTTTTTTTTTATCTAAAGACTTTTAAAATTAACATCATTTTTTAAGCAATATTGTAAAATGTATCTCTTTTATTGGTAATAATAGTAATTTAAAACCAACATCAATTTATAGCAAATGTGTGATATAACTCTTCTGTTGCTAATAATAGTTAAAAAAAATTATCTAATCTAAAATAATTTAAAATCAACATCATTTTCTAACCAATATGAGATATACATCTTCTATTGGTAATAATGATATAGTAGAAGTCTTGTATCAAAAGACTTTGAAAACCAACATCACTTTTTAACCAATGTATGATACATCTCTTCTTTTGGTAATTAATAATAGTATTTTAAAAACCAACATCAATTTCTAATCAATGTGGGATACATTTTTTCTATTGTTAATAATAGTAAAATATTTTGCAACCAATGTGGGATACAGCTATTGTAAGAGTGAAAGCATTTAATCTAAAAACGTTAAAATCTAACTTTTCTTTTTAAATAATGTGATATGCATCTTTTTATTGGTAATAAGAGTAGAAGTCTTTTACATAAGACTTTCAAATCTAACATTTTTTTCTAAACAATGTAAGATACATTTTTTTTTATGGTGATAAGTAGAAGTCTTTTATCAAAAGAATTTTAAAACCAACATCAATTTATAATCAATATGAAATACATCTCTACTAATATTACCATTAGAAGAGATGTTTCTTATATTGGTTATAAATTGATGTTAGTTTTAAAAGTCATTAGAAGTCTTTTATGTTAAATCTTTTGAAACCAACATCATTTTCTAATGAATATGGGATACATTTTTTCTATCTAATGTGAGATGCATATCTTATATTGTTAGTAAAAGAATTTTATCTAAAAACTTTTAAACTAAAATAATTCTTTGTACCAATGTGGAATAAATCATTTTTATTGTTAAGATTTTGCCTAAAGACTTTTAAAGCTAACATCAACTTCTAACAATTGTGAATATATATATATATATATATATATATATATATATATATATATATATATATATATATATTATTTTGTTAGTTTAGAAAATGTAATTTATCTAAATACTTTTAAACCAATATCAATTTTCAACTAATGTTTGTTAAATCACTTTTATTGTTAATTATAGTAGAGATGCATCTTACATTGATTATAAATTAATGTTGATTTTAGAAATCGAAAAAGTACTCACCTAATACTTGTTGAAAAATTAGTGTTTTTAGTGATAAAAATTGTGCAACTTGAGGCACAAATTTCTCTGCATGTCATTTTTTTGTTGGCAAAAGTAATTGTACAAATGTATTCTACTTGGTGAGAGCATCAAAATGATATATTTATTAGTCAAAATCGAGTTTTGGATGAATAAAATATCAAAGGTTAAAGTATGGTGTTAGAAGTGAATCATTAGAGTAAAGTGCTCACACAATACCAATCTAATGATATTATCACACATTGATTAAGAAATAATATTGGTAGTAAAAGTCTTTCTATATAAGATTACCACGATTATTAACAATAGAAGAGATTAATAGTAAATGATTAACATCATAATATCATATTAACTATTATTAACTATTATTTTTAACTACAATTGAAAAGTCTTAAGTCAAGTGATGTAAAAGCTTGAGGATTCAACAATATCGAAAGTTGGGTGAGGTGGCACAACAATAGTGCTCCTCACCAACTTTAAATATATATAGATTTTTGTAATAATAATATAACTTTTGGACATTATAATTAGATTGTTAATATCTTCCATGGTTATAATTTTTTTTTCTATTGTTACTAATATTAAATGATTTTTTTACCTAAATACTTTTAAAATTAATATAAGTTTTAGCTAACGTAAGATACATATTTTAATAATTTTATATTAATAATAATAGTATTTATCTAAAGAATTTTAAAATGGAAAATGGTATCTTTACCACTAGTCCTACAACTTTCCTTACAACTAAGCCTTGAATTAGAGAAAATTGTTTTGGACAAAGACAACTTTACCCTTCTTTAAAGCTTAGTTGTAAGGAAAGTTGTAGAAATAATTGTAAGGCTAGCAATGTTGTTTTAAAATTAACATTTAACTTGATAATATTATTAGAAGTCATTTGGTTAAAAACTTTTTAAATCATTTTTCAATTTTAAACAATGTAAGATACTTATTTTATATTTTTATTGGTAATGAAAGTTTAAGTTTTTTTATCTAAAGACTATAAAACCAACACCACATTCTAACCATGTGGTATACATATTTTATATTAGTAATAATAGTAGTAGATAAAAGGTTTTTTAACCAACATTCATTTCTAAACAATGTAGATACATATTTTCTATTGGTAATAACAAAAAATATCTTTATCTAATGACTTTTATCAGCAATACTCATTTCTAAATAATGTAAAATACATTTATTTATAATCAATGTGAAATACATCATCTAAAAACTTTTTAAACTAATATCACTTTTATAACCAATGTGAAATACTTCTCTTCTATTACTAATAATTGTAGACTTTTAAAATAAGCATCAATCTCTAACCAATGTGTGATACATATCCTCATTTGATAATAATAGTAGAAGTCTTTTATTTTAAAAATTTTATAACCAACATCTCTTCCAAAATAATATGAGATACATCTCTTCTATTATATTGATGATAAAAGTAAAAGTCTTTTATCTAAAAACTTTTAAAACCAACATAATTTTTTAACAAATGTAGGATATCTCTTCTATTAGTAAAAATAGTAAAAGTCTTTTATCTAAAATTAAAATCAACATCACTTTCTAACCAATGTGAGATATACATATTCTATTGATAATAATAGTAGAAGTCTTATATCTAAAGATTTTAAAAGCAAACATTACCCTCTACCAAATGTATGATACATCTATTCTATTGGTAATAATAGTATTTTTAAAACCAACATTAATTTATAACCAATGTGTGATACATCTTTTTTATTGATAATAATAGTAGAATATTTTGTAACCAATGTAAGATACATGCATCTATTCCATTTGTAACAAAAAGTCTTTAATCTAAAGACTTTTTAAACCAATATTTATTTTTAAACAATGTGAGATACATATATTTTATTGGTAATAAGAATAAAAAGTATTTACTATAAGACTTTTAAAATTAACATCTTTTTCTAAACAATGTAAGATACACATTTTTCATATTCTAACAATTTGAGATACTTCTTTTCTATTTCTATTGGTAATAAAAGTTTAAGACTTTTATCTAAAGACTTTTAAAACAAATATCTCTTTCTAACCATGTGGTATACATATTTTCTATTGGTAATAATAATATTTTTAAAACCAACACTAATTTCTAACAAACGTGAGATATATTCTTCTATAGTAATAATAATAGTCTTTTATATAAAAACTTTTGAAATCAACATCTCTTTCTAAACAATGTGGGACACATCTCTTCTATTGGTTATAACATAAAAATAATAATAGTAGTTGTATTTTATCTAAATAGTTTTGAAACCAACATCTCTTTGTAAACAATATGTGATACATCTTTTGTATTTATAATAACATAAAAATTCGTTTATCTATGAATTTTATAACCAATATATGTTTCTAAATAATATGGATCTCTTTGTAACCAATGCTACATTATCTAAAAACATTTTAAACAAACATCTCTTTCTATATAATGAGATATATCTCTTCTCTCCTCTTTTATTAATGATAAAAGTAGAAGTCCATTTATTTAAAAACTTTTAAAATCAACATCACTTTTTAACCAATGTAAGATTTATCTCTTTTATTGGTAATAATAGTAATTTAAAACCAACATCAATTTATAACAAATGTGTGATATATATATCTTATATTTCTAATAATAGTAAATCTTTTATATAATCTAAAATAATTAAAAATCAACATCATTTTTAACCAATGTGAGATATACATCTTCTATTGGTAATAATGGTAAAAGTCTTTTATAAAAAGACTTTGAAAACCAACATTACTTTCTAACCAATGTATGACACATCTTTTCAAGTAGTAATTAATAATAGTATTTTTAATATAAACATCAATTTCTAACCAATGTTTGATACATCTCTTCTATTGATAATAATAGTAGAATATTTTGTAACCATGTGATATACATCTCTTGTAAAAGTGAAAGTCTTTAGTCTAAAAATTTTAAAATCTAATATTTTCTTTTTAAACTGTGTTATGTATCTCTTTTATTGGTAATAATATAAAATAATTTATACTCAACATCATTTTCTAATCAAAGTGAGATATGCATCTTCTATTGGTAATAATGGTAAAAGTATTTTATCAAATGACTTTGAAAATCAACATCACTTTTCAACCAATGTATGATGTATTTCTTCAATTGGTACTTAATAATAGTATTTTTAGAACGAACATCAATTTCTAACCAATGTGAGATAAATCTCTTCTATTATTGAAAAATTAGTGTTTTTAGTGAAAGAAATTGTACAATTTGAAGCACGAATTTCTTTACGTGTCATTTGTTTGTTGGCGGATGTAATTGTGCAAATGTGTTATACTCGGTGAGAGCATCAAAATGATATATTTATTTGTCCAAATCGAGTTTTGGATAATAAGATATCAAGACTTAAAGTATAATACTTGTTTAAAAAATTAGTGTTTTTAGTGAAAGAAATTGTGCAACTTGAGGCATGAATTTCTTTACGTTTCATTTATTTGTTGGCGAAGGTAATTGTGCAAATGTGTTTTACTCGGTGAAAGCATAAAAAATGATATATGTATTTGTCAAAATCGAGTTTTGAATGAATAAGATATCAAGACTTAAAGTATAATACTTATTAAATATTTAGTGTTTTTAGTGAAAAAAATTATGCAACTTGATGCACAAATTTCTTTACGTGTCATTTGTTTGTTGGCAAAAGTAATTGTGCAAATGTGTTCTACTCGGTAAGAACATCGAAATGATATATTTATTTGTCCAATTTAAGTTTTGGATGAATAAGATATCAATGCTTAAAGTATGGTATTGAAAGTGAGTCATTAGAAGTAATATCTCACCTTAAAGAGTTTTATCCCACATTGGTTAGAAGTAATGTTAGTTGTAAAAGTTTTTAAATATAAATATTTTACTACTGACAATAGAAGAATTTATATATACTAATACTAATACCCCTTATCATATTGATTATTATTATGTATTATTATTAGCTAATGGCTAGAAAACTAAAAAAATTTAAAGCTTCTACATGGATACTTTAGAATGAAGATTTATCTAAAGGTGGTGAGGTAGCACAACCATAGTGCTCCTCACCAACTTTAAATATATATATATATTTGTTACCATTTTGTTTCATATGAAATGACTTTTGAAAAACATTTTTCTTATTTATTGATATTTGATAACCTTTTGATAGTTGACTGCATTTTGGGAACCCAACACCCTCCATGGCAGAGCCTATATTTAATTCGGGACATTTTTTCTATCATTGGATTAATGAACTTCTCCTTGACCCACTGTTTCCTTGAATCCAATGTCGTGGCTGACGCGCTTGCTAATTTCGGTTGTGATAAAGGTTAAGATTGCACTTTCTCCTCAGCTTCCGCTCTTCCCAGTCGAATATGTGGCCTTATCCTTCTTGATAAACATGCTACTCCTTATGTTCGTATCTCTTAATTTGTTTGGTTTGTTTTCAGTTTGCTTCGTGTATATTCTTTTTGAAGTCAGGCTCCTTCGTCCTCTCAATTATAAGGGCAAGGCTAATTGTCCCCCTCAAATTTGTACCTTTTTTTAAATCTAATAAAATCTTGCAGGGTGCCGCCCCTATTTCCTTTAAAAAAAAAAAAAAACTTTGGATAATGTAGTCAATTTAAACGTTTTTTTTTAATCAACGGAAAATGAAACATTTTTTTCTTCAGAAAAACGGTTTACGAATTCATTTTTTTCTAATTTTCGAGTACCCAATGTCTCCATCTACAATTACATATATATATATATATATTTATTTACGCATACAATATTACACTCAGCAAATAATTTTTTGGTAAATTGAGTTTTTTTTTGTATTTGCGCACACTATTTATAAATTATAATTTTAATATACTCACTACGTTCTAAAATTAGTGTTCACTATATTATTTATGGCGTCCCGCACATTATCCATTTTTAAAAACGTTTTTTTCATATCAATTATCAATTTTATTATAAGTATTTATGAGATTGAAATATATATATATATATATATATATATATATATATATATATATATATATATATATATATCTTATTGATTTGACACTACTAATGATAAATTAGTGGTTTATTAAAAAGAAAACTACTTGAAGTCCAACACTATCTTAAAAATAAGTGTATATACAAAAGAAGCATTAATATTAGAATATATTTTTTATATTTATTTATAAATTTTTTTCGTAACATTTTTCGTGTGTTTGACAAACATCTGAAAATATTTTTTTGACATATTTTCAAAAGATTTACCAAACACCTAAAAATGAAATCTTTTTATTTTTTAAAAGTTATTTTTCGGAAATCATTTTTGGTTAAACAAACGGAATAGTATTTTTTTTAAGATCGTAAAAAAAAAATTTCAAAACTAAGTTCTGAATCGTGAAAGCAACATAGTCATGGTCCTTACTCCCTTTAGTTAGGATTATTTTTATTTTTAGTCCACAAAATAGAAATAAAATAAGATTATTAAAATAACTAATCAATTCCAGGAACTTGGTTTAGAGGATACCTTGGCCTATATATAAAAATTTAACCATGCCAACATAAATAGGAAAGGTAGCTAAGAAACACCGGCGATAATTATATGCTTAATATTGTGGAATGAAGAATGATAAGGAATTAGAAAGAAGTGGGATGTGGCCAACCATAGGGTTACCCCAAGCCCTAGCAGGCTAGCACAATTAGCTGTGCTTATAGTCTCCATGACTACCTTCTTCAATTCTGTTGTTGCTACCACTGCGATAAGCGCCGCCACCATTACCAACCTTCCGTTGACCAAGAAATCACTACCACCATTCCAGTCAAGGTCGCTCGCTCTCTCTGGGTGATCGATCATCGAGTGTATTAAGTGCGTGCAATGCTATAGTAATATAAATTATAATATGAATTGAAGTTGTTTTTCATGCAGAATCCAAAGCAGGAACAGAGCCAATTAGGGTTGACAGTCTTGATGCCTGGAGATGAAGTCCCCAAGTTTGTAGCAGTGCCATGCCATCTCGATGGGGTCAGTCCGCACTCTGCACTCTGCACAAGTGAAACTGCTTTAGAACAACTCCATTAACAAAATTAATTTCTCTTTAGTTTATAATTTCTCCTCATGGTAGTCCGTACATAGTCCACCTAAGTATTTCCCAATTATCTTCCTTTTCTTAAGTAAATTCGTCTTTGTGACAAATCACAAAGTTTTTATTTTGTTGGATGCAATGTTTGACACACCAGTCTGTTTCAAGCTTAGGATTTAAATTGGACTTGGAATTTAGTTGCCTTCCTTTTCATGTTCTCTTCTCCGTAACAAGCCCATTTTGATTCATCTATTTGAGGCCTAGACAGCCCAATCCAACTTATCACTAGTAATTGCGAGCCGCGGAGCCAGTCCTTTTTTTTGAAATTATAACCGTTTCGTTATTTTTTTTTCCAACCTCAAAAGCACATTTTTCTTTTTTTTCTTCCTAAAATATCATCGTTCCCACTTCACACCTCTCTGTGTTTGATACCTTTGCTAGAAGTGGGTTTGTAGGAGGAAGCAGCTACTTATAAATTTTCTTCTTCTTCTTCTATGTCATTATGATATGGAAAACACTTGAAATGCCCCTCTAAAAGAAGAATCTGGGATCCAGTAGATATAGCTTTTCTTCTTCTCTCTCTAAGAGCCTTTCTACCGCCGATTGCATTTCCACCGCCGATTTCAGATGAGCAACAACAAAAAGACTTGGAAACAGAGAGTCAATTGAAAGGAAGGAAGGAAATCATTTCCAAATCTGGGCATAAAGGCTTGCGTCGAATAGCCCGTATTTTCTACATCATACATTTTTACGACGCCCGTATTTTCTGCGTCGTAGGCAACGACACAAGGGAAAAAAGGAGAAGAATTCTTGTTGTAATATAATACGATTTCCAACTTGGGAACTCGAACATTTCATAGTGTTCTGTAGATTGATGGGAAGACGAGAGGCTTCAGGTCAAATACGTTCTCGTACGACGTCGAAGTACCGAATCGAGATTGAATGGCTTTCTAGATACAGAAAATGATGAATATGAAGAATATTGAAGAGAATGGTTGAAGGAATGTGGCTCGTTTGTTTCGCTATGAGAGGAGCAGGTTTTTTAAAAAACAAAGCTTTGTATTGTTGCACAAGGAGCGAGAATCTCGTTTGCAATTCCATTTCTCTCTTTCTCTCGGTGAAAGACAACTATGGGGAAAGAAGTCGCCTATGTCAACTATGAAAGAGCATACAAGTCGAAGCTACATGGAGAATAATGGGGCTAATTGGATAGGTTGGATTGTCTAATAGTGGATCTTAACATTGAAGAATTGATCAGGTGAAAGAAAGAAATGAATGAGACGAGAGATAAAGTTGAATATGGGAAATGATGGATTTTGGGGGGATTCAAAGTGGGGTGACGGAGGGGAGTGTGAAGGGGCAGGGGAGTATTACTGAAGAGAGAGATACATTTACTGAGAGTCATTCAGGGGAGAGAGACATTTAATTCATTGCGATGCCAAAACTTTGTATTTGTGATGCCCAAATTTTGTATTGTGATGCTCAAATTTGAACAGACTCTTGCGACCCAAATTTGGACAGACTCTTGTGATGCCCAATTTTTGCATTGCGATGCCCAAATTTGAGCAATGGCTTTGTGTGTGCGCCTTTTATTCATTAATGGTATCTTCGACATTTTACTCTTAAAATTGTACTTTATCGGTTAAATAAAAAGAAAGTGGACTTAAAATGTTATAATTTCCCCAAAAGGTACCGGCCTGAATTTCTCCCATCAAACAAATAAACTGGGAAAAAGAGAAATAAAAAGGAACAAAAAATTAGAAATGCCTAATCTTGGTAAAACATAAAGTTGAAAAGTCAAATATGCATTCCTCAAGGTAAGTTGTAATACTAACATTTCTTTTTAAACAACGTGAGATACATATATTTTATTGGTAATAAGAGTAGAAGTCTTTAATATAAGACTTTTAAAACTAACATCACTTTCTAAACTATGTAAGATACATATCTTCTATGGTGATAAAAGTAGAAATCTTTTATCAAAATACTTTCTAAACTAACATCAATTTATATCCAATGTAAGATACATCTTTTCTATATTGCAAATATTAATATAGATGTATTTCATAATGGTTATAAATTGATTTTGGTTTTAAAAGTCATTATATTAAAAATCTAACATTTTATTACCAATAGAAGAGTTGTGTCTCACATTGGTTTGAAAATAATGTTGGTTGTAAACTTTTATAAACTATCCAATTATTATTATTATTTATATCCAATAATAATAGTCTTTTATATATAAACTTTTGAAATCAACATCTCTTTATAAACAATGTGGAATACATCTCTTCTATTGGTTATAATATAAAAATAATAATAATAGTAGTCTTTTATCTAAAGAGTTTTGAAACCAATATCTCTTTCTAAACAATGTGTAATGCATCTCTTCTATTGATAATAATATAAAAATTCTTTTATCTATTTACTTTTATAACCAATATTCATTTTTAAATAATGTGGGATGCATCTCTTTGTAACCAATGTGTGATACATTATCTAAAAACATTTTAAATCAATATTACTTTCCTAACAAATGTAAAATACATCTTTTTTATTGGTAATAAGTCTTTTATAAGAAAAACTTTTAATACTTACATCACTATCTAATCTGTGTGGAATACATCTCATAATTTACTAATAATAGCAAGGATCTAAAAATCGTTAGGCGGTCGCTAAGCGGCACACTAGCGCCTAGCCCCTAGGGGACTAGTCGGGGCGTAATCGGGGCCTAGAATTAAGACATAATTACCATTTTTTTTTTATAATTTACATCAAAGATCAAACACATTGACTACAAATTTAATATTTTTTATATTTGTCATTTTATTAAACACTTGTCTATATTTGTAAAATGAACAAAAATATACAAACCGACCTTTAATCCTAATTCTCAACAACTCCAAAGCAATAACCAGCCAAGTTTAGAACTAAAAACAAAAAAAAAATATTACTCCACCTACCTACTGCCCCTACAACCAACAATTTAACATATCCTCGCTAATCCCTTCTCATTCTAAATTATGAGTCTCGAGACAGCCCCTTTCTTCTTTATTTTTTTTTTCTTCTTCTTCTTTCTTCTATCTATCTGACAGACCGACAACGTAGGCGTCGACTTGGTCGATTAGGCGGCGACTAAGAAAGTCGCGGCGGTAGAGAGAGGCCTAGCACCTAGACGGGACCTAGGCGGAGCTAGACGGAGAGTTTAAGAACACCGAATAATAGTAGAAGTTTTTTATCTATAAAAAATCTAAAACCAACATCTCTTTCTATATAATGGAATGCATCTCTTCTCTTCTCTTCTATTGATGATAAAAGTAAATGTTTTTTTTATCTAAAAACATTTAAAATCAACATAATTTTAACCAATGTAGGATGTATCTCTTTTATTGATAATAATAGTAATTTAAAATCAACATCAATTTATAACAAATGTGTGATATATCTCTTATATTATTAATAATATTAAAAGTCTTTTATCTAATCTAAAATAATTTAAAATCAACATCATTTTCTAACCAATGTGAGATATACATCTTTTATTGGTAATAATGGTAGAAGTCTTTTATCAAAAGACTTTGAAAACCAACATCATTTTCTTACCAATGTATGATACATCTCTTCTATTGATAATTAATAATAGTATTTTTAAAACCAACATCAATTTCTAACCAATGTGGGATACATCTCTTCTATTGGTAATAATAGTAGAATATTTTATAACCAATGTGAGATAAGTCTCTTGTAAGAGTGAAAAAATTTAGTCTAAATACTTTTAAATCTAATTTTTGTTTTTAAACAATGCGATATACATTTCTTTTATTGGCAATACTTTAAAATTAACATCATTTTCTAACCAATGTGAGATATACATCTTTTATTGGTAATAATAATAGAAGTCTTTTATCATAAGACTTTGAAAACCAATATCACTTTATAACCAATATATAATACATCTCTTCTATTGGTAATTAATAATAGTATTTTTAAAACCAACGTCAATTTGTAACCAATGTGAGATACACATCTTCTATGGGTAATAATAGTAGAATATTTTATAATCAATGTGAGATACACCTCAAGATCTTGTAAGAGTGAAAATCTTTAGTTTAAGACTTTAAAATCTAACTTTTCTTTTTAAACAATGTGATATACATCTCTTTTATTGGTAATTAGAGTAGAAGTATTTTAAATAAGACCTTTAAAACTAACATATTTTTCTAAATAATGTATGAAACATCTCTTCTATGGTGATAATTAAGTAAAAGTCTTTTATCAAAAGAATTTTAAAACCAACATCAATTTATAATCAATATGAAATACATCTCTACTAATATTACCATTAGATGAGATGTTTCTTATATTGGTTATAAATTGATGTTAGTTTTAAAAGTCATTAGATTAAAAACCTCACATTTTATTACCAATAGAAGAGTTGTATCTCACTCTCACCTTTTATTATTAATAACAAGGCTCTAAAAGTCGTTAGGTGGATACTAGGCGCTAGACTGGGGCCTAACGCCTAGAGCACCTAGGCGGAGCCGAGAAATTAAGGGATAACTATAATAGTTTTCGATTTTTCTAATATATTTAACTAACAAGTATTAAAACCTTTTTTTCTTTCTTTTTAAAAATTTTGAAAGTGAGTTATTCGTCCTTTCCTCACCAAGAGCTGCCCGACGATGTAGAAGACATTCTCCATGCACAGATAAATTCCAGAAGACGAAGTAAATTGTGGACATCGTCTTTCTCTCTCTCTCTCTCTCTCTCTCGTGGGTTACTATACCTTTACTCTCCATCATTGAAGCTACCGTCATCGAAGTGGCTGCCCCGTAAGTCCTCCATTTCATCCTCGTCTCTCCATTTGTCATCTTGAAGGAAGATGTCTAGGTGGAGAGCAACGCCTAGAACGATTAGGCGACGATTTTTAGAACACTGATTAATAGAAGAGTTTTATCCTACATTGGTTATAAGTAATATTAGTTGTAAAAGTTTTTAAATATAAGAATTCTACTATTTGACAATAGAAGAGATTATATATACTAATATTGATACCCCCGATCATCTTGATTATTATTATGTATTATTATTAGTTAATGGCTACAAAACCAAGAGTTTTTAAAACTTTTACGTGGATGTTTTACAACAAAGATTTATCAAAAGGTGGTGAGGTGATACAACCATATTGCTTTTCACTAACTATATATATATATATATATATATATATATATATATATATATATATATGTGTGTGTGTGTGTGTATATATATATATATATATATATATACATATATATGTGTGTATATATATATATATATATATATATATATATATATATAAAGAGAGAGAGAGAGAGAGAACGAGAGATTTGCTATAGTGGTGCTATTTTGCAACATTTAGTTTCATGATCACATTTTGTAATAATCATAAGAAAATATTAGAGTGTTACGAAGAAGAGTAAGATGGGAGACTAAATAACGATGAAAGCATAAATACGGAAGGAAGTGTAAAATGTTACAAGTGGATGGATGACCCATTTGCATTGAACTGGTAGCAAACGGGGGGTTGGTGGGTATGTGCGGCGACCATATGAGTTTGTAGGCTTAAATGAGTGAGTTAGTGAATGCTCAATTTACAATATGGGTAAAGGGTTCTGCGCCTATTTAACAATTGACATGAAATTATAGAAAAATTGCAGGCCAATCCCCTTTGGAAAGCTTATAACCGCTTAAGTCTCTTATATATTTTTCAACTGGAAAAAAGGCAGTTTTGAGTTGCAAAGACTACAATACTCTTAATTAACCTAACACGCGCTAAGGATCTCTTACTCGGTGCATAGAGATGCATCAATTTATCCATCGTGATGCATCTATATATCCTTCGCGATGAGCGTCACTACGACAAAATGCATCGAATTTCAATCGTGATGCATTGATTTAGAATCATGATGCTTCGTAATATTGTAAACTAAGGAGATACTTACAAAAATCATAATCAGATTCGATTTGAAGGAGATATTTATGAAAATCAATCAATCAATCTATATTCAATTTATTTTATTCATACCCTAATTACATTATCAAGTAAAATAAGGAATCTTTGACTACTTCAGATTCACTTAGACAGAGATATTTACGGAAATCAATCATTCAATTTATATTCAATGAATTTCATTCATACCTTAATTACAAGCAAAATAAGGAAACTTTGACTACAAATGAAACAATACATCTAGTTAGTACAAAATAAGAAATGTGATATAATTATTCGGTTACAAATGTAATCGCAATTCACAAATTTTAATCACAATGTTTGATTTTGTGCATCACGAGGCATGATTTTTAATTGGGATATATGATTTTATGCACGCGATGCATGAATTGTATACGGTGATGCATAATTTTGTCAAATGTCGCTCCACATACGCGTTTTTCATTCATTAAGGGTATCGTAGTCTCTCCCCCTCTCCCAAAATGCCTTTTTCTGATTAAAAAACAAGTATATGATACTATAGCGGTTAAAAACTTTCCAAAGTAGACTAACTCGAATTTCACCCTAAAATTATTAAATGAAACAAACATTACAACAAATATTTCAATTTAAGCCTTGGACGGTGGCAGTGGCTGCTTGGGGAAATGGTGACCACAAGAGTGGTGGTGGTCGCCAGAGGTTGTCACCAACAATGGTAGTGATCCCTAAAATGATAGTGGTAACTAGAGGTTGTTGTTGATGGTGGCGATCACTGTTCGCCAGCGGTTGTGGTGGTGGACACCGGTGGTTATTACCAAATAAAGTGGTACTCATCGAAGGTAGTGGTGGGCGTCATATATTGTCGCCAAAAGTGATAATACATCACAGTACACTCTAATAGTGTATGAGCGTAAATGATTAATGGGCTATCTTGGTGCCCATATAGGAATAATTATGGGCCGGTCCCTTTTTGAGATATCCAATCTCTCGGATACCTTTTTTTTTTCCAATCGCATAAGTTCATTTTTGTTATTTACTTCCTAAAATGCTGCCCTCACCTACCATAGTCCCTATCAGTATCCATTGTCTTAACAGAACATGTTCTTTCCCATCATTGTCTTAGGCTCCGTTTGTTTCACGGAAAATGATTTTCGAAAAATGTTTTTTCTCATTTTCCGGTGTTTAGTAACTTTAGGAAAATGTAATCAATATAAAAACTTTTCCGAGTCAACGAAAAATGAAGTTTTCTTTTTCGGAAAATGACTTACGGATTTATTTTCTGTAAGTTATTTTTTGAATGTTCGAGCATCCCTCCGTGCCCTTCCAAAATTACACATATTTAAATACACGCACAATATTTTACTCAACAAATAAATTGTTTAGAAATATAAATGGAGTTTGTGCACATTATTTATAAATTATAATTTTAAGAAATATTCACTACGTCCCAAAATTAGTGTCCACTATATTATATTATTATTTAAGGACATCCCAAACATTATTTATTTTATTTTTTAAAACAATTTTTCATATCAATTATCAAAAAAAAATTATTTGTGAGCTTGAAAAAGATAGACCTTATTGATTTGACACCATTAATGATAAATTGATGGTTATTAAAAAAATTACTTAAACTTCAACATTATTTTATATTCAATAAGTGTATTAATATTAGAATATACTTTTTGTATTTATTCATATATTGTTTTCCGTAACATTTTCCATGTATTAGCCAAACATCCGAAAATGTTTTCCGGCATATTTTCAAAAGATTTACCAAACACCTAAAAATGAAATCTTTTCATTTTCCATAAAATCATTTTCTGGAAATCATTTTTCAGAAATCATTTTCCGTGAAACAAACGGAGTCTTAGTGCTAATATCATGTTTCTCTAATTTAATGCACAACGACATGCACATTCGTTAATCCATATAGTAATATAGACTAATACCAAATGATCAAAAAAGAAAAGTCTAACACCAAATTCAAATGAAAAGGATTGGGTTCCACCTCCTTATGCTCCTCACCAAGACCTGTGCTCCTCCGGCATCTTCGACTTCCAAGGTACTCTGATCCATTCCCGCGGCGACAGAAAAAGTGCGTGTGATTCGAACTGTTCACCCTACTATGATGACGATTCTTGCGATTGAGTTGATGGAATCGTGTGAAGTATATCAAACCCATAATGCTTCTCCTCTTGTTATATCGGCTTCTTACCCAACACTTGGAGGCATTGTGGAGATCTCCTCAGAGTGCCCATAGGTGAGACATTCTTCATTCTCTATTTCTCAAATCTACAACTATGTATCGATTTGTTCGCGATGCGGGCATCGGAGGTTGCTCTGCGAGCCTTTCTTTTTTCTAACATGACAACAAGCATGGATTGGCTCAAAGGATTCATGATCAAAGCATCGCTTGCTTCAATCCTCTTCATTTTGATTCTGAATTCTATGAGAATCGCTAGGTTTGAAAATAAATTGGTCCCTAGAATAATTGTTGCTTCTTTATTTCCGAGGATAATTGCTTCTCATTTTGTAAGCCCCCATTTCCTTGTTTCATTGATGTGGTGATTTGCTTCTTCCACAAGTAGGTGGAAACCTGGAGGAAATCTTTAACAACAGCTATGTGAGAACCCCGTTTCCCACCCGTTCCGCGCTACTGAAAAAGTCGACGGTTTCAAAACTTTCGAAGCGCGTGAAATACGCTCGGTCTCATTACGGACTCAAAAATGTGTTTAACATAGTCGCCACCTCTATTTTATGGTTAAACAAAAAAAAATCAAAAATAGCAAAATATAAGGGTTCGGAGGCTAAGTTATGAGTTAGGAAGGGGTTAGGCACTCAATTCGCCCTTTCGGTCTCAAAATGAGTTTTTAAACTAAATATGTTCTTTTTAGTTATTTAATCTAAATAAAACACACACACACACACACACACACACACATATATATATATATATATATATATATATATATATATACACACGCGCGGCAGAAAAAATAAAGGAAAACTTGCAAAAACTACATTTTAGAATTGTAATAAAAGCATATAGAAATTAGACTATAATAACGACTTATTTTTATATTATTTCTAACTATAAATAAAAATAACTTTGGGTACCTACCTCTTGATGCGTGAGTGTTTATACCAAGGACAACTTTACTAAGGCAAACTTTCAGGTGTGCTTGCTCTGTGCTATCAGGGAGAGAGAGTCTTTTTGTTGTCGTTGTTGTTGTTTGTTGTTGTTGTTGAAATTTGGGCATCATAATTGCTTGTATTTATTACTTTTCACACCAATTTTGAGCAACTTGACTGTTGTATTTGTTTGATTTTCGAGTTTGAAATCGGACAGCATAATTGTTTGATTTTGCTAATTTTTGTTGATGTCGTGCCTGAATTTCGGCGGTGTAACGGCTGCGTTGATGGTTTTTTTGACCCAATGCTTAGGGTGAGAACCTAATCGGGTAACTAGGTTTTCATTTGGGCTGTGGTTATAAATGTTTAGGAAGAATCACTCAACCTTAAGGGATTTTTACAGCTTAACAACGCTCCGAGATTTCACTTTGTAAATTCCTTCAGCCTTTCTATAAAAATTTCTCCGTAAAATTCCTCTGTGTTTTTGCACTGCGAGAGCATCATATTTATAGCTAGGTTGAGAAATCTTAACTGCGAAGGTAGCATAATATATTTTTCATATGTGCTTAATATGTTGTACCCTGTGCTGAAAAGGTTGTACCAAAGAAGAAAAAATTGGATGGCCAAAGCAGAAATGGGCACCCCCTAATGCAGTTTTGGGTGTGGTGCCCATTTTGGAGGTGGGTAACACCCTTTTTTGTTTTGTGCCTTGGGAAGTTTGCATTCAAAGAAGTTAGAGAAGAGAGAGAGAGAGAGAGAGAGAGAGAGAAAAGCAGTACACATGTTTCCTTCATTAAGAGTGAAAATTAGATTTTGGTCCCTAATGTTACATGTCATCATGCTAGATGACAAAGTTTAATATTACGTTATGACATCAGTTAGATTTTAGATAGAAATTAGGTAAAATGACAAAATTGCATGTATACTTCAAAGTACGATAACAATCTTGCTCAAACGATAGTACAATGCCAAAAAATGATGATAGCTGAAAGTACAGTGACAAAATTGACCATTTTTCCAAAATAAAACATAAATATGGTCATGTGAGTTTTAAGTGGAGAAAAAAATGTGTAATTTAAGAAAATAATATAGTTGAGGGAGACACATTGCTTTAATTGGTAGTTGAGAGGGGCAATTCAACTCGACTAATACTTTAGAAGAGTTATTTGTAATTTAGAAATGAGACTAACTTTTAGGACAAACAGAAAAGAAAGAAATTATTTTCTGGAACATAATGAATAGTTACCCTGTCTGTCACTTCCTTGGCTAGTTTTGGTCCTCCGACCAATGTATTAGACTAACTGACGATTTTGTGTAGTAATATTGGATGTGTTTAGTATTATACCAAACAGATCACATAAATTGATGCTATATTCTATGTATTATTTTGTTGGTTTCATTTTTCAATCCTTAGTGAATCCACACATAAAATAATAATCCCTCAGTTTTGAGTAAATAATTCTTATTTGAAAATCATTTTTTAAGAAAAAATGATATTTTTAGTAGCTTATTAGTAATAAAATAATATTTTTATTACTTAATTTTTAAAAGTGGACTCTTTTAAGTAGACTATTGGTACGAAGTGGAGGGAGTACACTACTATGTGCATAGAGGTGGCAAATAGACGGGTATGGACGGGCATGAGCGGCGCTCATATGGGCAATTGGCTCAAATGGACGGGCAAGTAAGTGTCAATTTAATACTATGGACATATATGGGCGAGTAATAAATGGGCATGGCGCCACTCATAACACAAAATTATCAAATAAATACAATAATTACAAAAAAAAAAATCATTCTTTAACAAAAAAAAAACTCAAAAATTACAAAAAACATTAATTTTACCAAAAATAAAGGAAAAATAAATATGTATTTTTGTGTGTGCTTATAAGTGACCACCTCACTACCATTAGACATCAATATTGTTTATAGACTTTAAGGCTTGATTATGGTTGATATGTTTAAAATCTAAATCAACCTAGGAGTTTAGTGACCTAGTCGATGGGTCATGCGTAGAATCTAGACATCCGGGCTCGAGATGTCACATTATATATGTGTATATATATATATATATATATATATATATATATATATAAATGAAATTAGTAATTTTCAAAGAATCTCCCTCGGTTAATTGCTAGTTTTCATTAAAAAAATCTCAATAGTGACGAATATAAGTAAGATTGGTGGGGGGAGGGGGGGATACAACATACGACATAAAAAAATCTCAATAGTGGCGAATATAAGTAAGATTGGTGGGGGGAGGGGGGATACAACATACGACATAATTTTGCAATATAAATATCGGGGGGAGGGGGAGGGATCCAAAACAAAACATAATTTTGCAATACATATATATATATATATATATATATATATATATTATGTTTAACGTCATTATTAAGAGATCGAAGAGAGCAAAAATCGGAGTGAAATTTGAATAGTAAGAGAATAAGTTTTAATATGGGTGCCTAAGTGGGCGCCTATTTAGCCTATCATAATTAATTGTCTTAAATGGACATGCCCATTTGTGCCCACTTAAAATTTTGGGTGTGCTCATACCCATTATTTATTGGGCGATCTAGGTAGGCAAATAGACGCAGACAAATTTTACCACCTCTAGATGTGCATAACACTAAGTACTTATGACTGGTTTGATTAGCTGAAATTTGTAGCTAGTGCCAAATGAATTATGGCTCAAGACTAATGGGCAATAGGGTTGATAATCTGTTGTTGTTTGATGTAATCTACAAATAAATGTGATTTTGGAATTTAGATGTCAAGTAAGGGTACCCTTGGAGCATAAATTATTGGAAAAGAGTTTTAATTTGCAAATAATGGTAATTGATCACGCAAAATCCGTGGTGACCTTGTCGTTTTGTCCACGTAAGAAGTAAAGGTGGCTCGGTCTGCTCGTCCTTGTGTTGTGACCTGCACAAGACAAATGAAAACGCCATTAAGGAGTCGGAGATGACCCGACTAGAACCCTCCGGCGTGAGAGTAAGGTTTCCGGTGGAGTGTGTAATAAATGAGCCGTGATATTGGTTGTTCTGATAAGAGGGTTTGATAAGTGAGTTAGGATATCTAAAAAATGACTTGGTTTTTCAACAGTGAGGAATGTCCCTTATTTATACCTGATTTGTCTTGTGAGGTGGTGACCTTTGATAGGGGAGCAGGTTGCGGCGGGTATTAAATGTACCGCAGACTTTATCAGGAATGAGTGGGCTGGACGTTGTCAGAGAGTTGGTGGTTGCGTGTGGCGGTTTCAGCGGGTCTTGGGAAGCTTCTGTCGGGCACAGTGATCATTATTTGTTGTTGAGGCCGAGTGGTGCGAGTCTTTGTGGATTTCTGTAGCCGAGGGGGTTGAGGGCCATGGATCTCGTTCGCTCCTTACCTCGGCTCAGTTGTTCTACGATGTGTTTTCCGGCGAGCTCGCATTGGCTCGGCGGCCTCGTCAAACCTGCTAATGGCTTTTATCACACATGGGTCGTGTAACTATACCGGGGTTGATTTCCAAGGTTTCATCCTTTAAGTGGCCCCCTACTTCTTGGCCGTGTCTACTGACATAAAGTCGAGAAGTAATTTGCCTTGAACTCCTGGTGATGAAAAAACCATGCCGAGGTTGATTTCGGGGGCTGGGACGAGGATAGCAGAAGATAACAGGACGTTTTGGGTAATTGTCCAATCACGACAGTTTAGTCTTTGCACTGTCTAACGCGGCATTAAATGTGGGCTTTTGGCAGCTTTTCGAATTTTGTTTGGGCGGCTTTTCGAATTTCGAAACAACTTTATTGCCGCTCTTTTTCCCAGAGCCAAAAAATATCTAGGGAAAACGGTGTCGTTTCAGGTGTTTTTTAAAAAAAACACGCGGGTTGGCCCAATGGGTAAGGGGGCTCCGATAGTTTGCAACGTCGTTTCAAGGGGGGATATAAGACCTTTTTCCCGCTTTTTACTTTTCACTTTTCACTTCTCACTGTTCCTCCGGCCTTTTCCTTGCTTCTTCAGGCGATTTCCGGCGATATTTCCGGCAATCCTTCCAGTGACTCATGTGGTCTGTACCGTAGGTTTGTTCTTCTCTGTTTTCTCTTGTTTTTCTTGTGGATTTCTTTATCACCCATTTCTTTTCTTTTTGGGGCACTTGTTTTTGTCCGGGGTTTATTTTTCTCTTGTTTGTTAATTTTCCGACTTCTTTCTGGTTTTTTTTTTTCAGGCGTGTCATTGTTGTTTGTTGATTTCTCCAGCGTCCTTTCAAGCTTCGTTCCTCGGTACGATATTTCTTCTTTTCTTTTTGGAGTATGTCTCGTAGATTTCCTTTTCCTATTTTTTCGTCCTCCTCTTCCAGCAGCTCCTCCATGGAGCTGATAGACTACTGGAATAGGGTCATTTGTATACCCCTGTCGGTTAGGAGTCCTCTTCTTCCCCTCCCTAGTAACGTAGTCGGGGCTTCCCCCTTGGCCGAGGGTGTTTCTGATGCGTCTCCTCGTGCCGAGGATCTTTTTCGTGCCGAGGTCCCCCCTCGCATTGTGAATAGCCCTTGTGTCGAGGTTCCTCTTCAGGCCGAGTTTAGGGAGGATCAATTAAGTGATGACGAGGCCGATTCTATTCCTCGTGGCCCAGCCTGGAGAGGTGTTGAAGTGAGTGTGTGTTTTGCCGAGGAGAGAATGGTAGATAACATTGTTCATGCAGAAAAGAACGTCGGCCCTCTGAGCTCGAGTACTTCTTCTTCGTACTTGATCTCCTCTGTGGATTCTGATGACAAGAGACCGTTTCTAGAGTCAGTTTTTGGTAAATCTCTTCGTGGGGGCCCTATGTATAGGCAGTGCCAGGGTAGGTGGGTAGTAGTTACTCCTAGGCAAGCGAGGTTCCTCCTCGCGAGCTTTGGAGTGAAGGTTAGCGTGCATTGGAAGTTTTGTGATGAAGTTTTTTCTGCTTCGGATTATCCTCCTAATACCCCTATGAGGGTGTTCGAGAGCAGAGACCGTATTGCGCTAAGTCTGATCACTCAATTTTTCACCATGGAGAGAGTTCTGCATTCTCGTCAGATTGAGAGGACTCTGCATCGTCGGCAGCTTGGCAGAATGGCGAGCGGGCTTGAGGATTCTGTATCCGGGCGAGCTGGTAATGATGGCGAGAGGGCTCTTTGTTTCTTGAGATCTTTCGAGAACAAGATAAGCTCGTATGACGTAGGGGAATGGTCCCGGGTCTACGACTCTGATTTTTTTCGGGGTTCGATCCCCGATTCTGGCTTAGGTCTTCCCGAGCTGCGCAGTATTCGCAGCCATGTGGGATTTTATTCGAGCCTTTTTGAGTCGTCGGGGCTGCGTCTTACCCTCGACCCCTTTATTTGCGAGTTTCTGACCAAGACGAGCTCAGATCCCCTGGATCGACTCCCGGCGACCGGCGTTGGTCAGCTTAATAATCGATTTGCACCCGATCGAAGGGGTTCGAGCCCACCCTCTCACTCTTCTGCTATTACTACAAGGTTAGCATTTCGATGAATCAGCTGACCGCTTTGAGGCACGGACAAGGGTTTCCCTTGTTGGCTAGCTTTGGTAATAAGGATCATAGGTGGTCGGAGAAGGTCCTTCTGGTGAAGTCAAGCCGGGGGAGGAATTTTGAGGATCCCAAGGGGAAACCTCATGGCCTCTTGAAGACTAAGAGCCTAAGTGCTGCCGACGAGGCTATGAAAAGTGCTATCGAGGCCCCATTGTTCAGCGCTGAAGGGGAGCAGGTTCGCTCTTACAACTGGAAAGTCATAGTTGGGGACGAAGGCCTGCTGTCTAAGTTCAGGGTCTCTGCTGCCAATGTCGAGGGGTAGAGAGGGCTTACTCGGATTTTGAGTATGTGAGTCGAGATGGCTGGGCACTGCATCGGGGATGGGTGTTTGGCTCAGAATGTCCAGAGTGTAAGGGTATAGACGGGCCTGTGTGCTCGACGTCAGGTTAATACTTTGTTATTTCTGCCTTGTTTATTGTCTTTAATTATCTCGTTGTGTTTGTCCTTTGGTTTCTGATGTGAACTCTTTGATTTGCAGACATGGGTTTGACTCGTGATGCTATTATGGCCTGGAAGAAGGCCGAGGCGGAGAGGAGGTAGGCCGAGCTGAAGGCTTCTCATGAGCGAGATCTGGCTCGCGAAAACCCCGAGTCCCTGCCCTTGGTGGGCGTATTGGAGGATCCCTCCAAGGTGATGGCTGCTCCAACTCCTTCGGCCCCCAAGGCGAAGGGCAAATAGCCCGCTTCTGATGCCCCAAAGTCCAAAAGATAAAGGTTAAGTTCGTCTCAAGAGTCAGGCCACTCCTACTTCGATATCTGCCGAGCTTCCCCTGGCCTCGACCCCTGACCCTAATCCGGCTGCCGAGGATGCGAACGACAATGACTACATTCTAGGTCACCTTTGCAAGTCGGTCAATTCCTTCCCTCCCTCTTTCATCAGTTATGGGTGAAGGTTGATGGCCTAGGCGTCCTACAGGAGTGCGTGAGGCGCTTGTTCGATCGAGGAGTTCGGTGAGCGATCTTAGTGCCTTGGCCATCAGTGAGGTAGGTGGATTCATTTTTTGCTTTGCCCTTTTGGTTTTGGTTTGCTTTACTTATCACCTGTCTTTTATTCTTGCAGCTCGGCATTTGTCTTGCTACGTATAATGCCAAATTAGGCCTGGCTGTCGAGTCTGTGTCGGGCATGGAGTTGGAGTTAGCGAGCGCGAAGGGAGAGCTTTCGTCTTCGGCCGAGAGAATAGCGTCCCTGGAAGGCGAGTTGTCGCTTAAGAAGGACGAGCTCTCTAAACTAGGCACTGAGAAGATGGCCTGGCTGGCGAGGGAGAAGGTGCTGAAGGGCAGAGCCGATGAAAGGCATCGTATGAAGGGGTGGTGGCTGACCTCAAGGCTAAGCTTGAGGGCTTATCTAATGATAACACTCGTTTGCGAGCTGAACTGGCCGCGAAGCCCGATAGTGACGATGTCTTGGAAAGGTATAGGGGCTCGCAGGCATATGAGGAGGAGGCTCTTAACTATATGGAGACGAGCCGGATCCAGACTTTCCGGGCGGCGGTTGCGGTTGGTGTGCCTCTGCCGGAGGTGGTGAAGTTGGCCAGTCTTGCCTCATATGGCCCGGAATGCCGAGGGGTCTCCTCCCTTGTTCCTTTCGACGACAGCGAGCTCTGCGAGATCAAGGCTACGGATGTTTTGGCCGAAAGCTCCTGAGTGGCTGCCCGCCCCTACCGAGGCGGGGAATCTATTTGCCCTAATGGCCCATGAGCGAGTTTGGTTTAAGGAGAGTTATCACCCATACGCGGCGCCGGGGGCTGTTTCTTCTTCTCAGACCGAGTATGTCGGGGATCAGCTTATGGAGGAGCTTGAAGGCCAGAAGTCCAGCCGAGATGAGCTGTCTCAGCGGCAGTGAGAATTTGAGCATGTGGCGGCTCGTGAAGAGGAAAAGAGGGGGGGAGTAGAATAGGGTTAACTTTGAAAAAGATACAATGTTATATTTTTGTAATTGGTTTTCTGTAATATGGTTTTAATGTTGGTATTTCCTTTGTGATTTTTGCTTTCATTGTATTTCTCGGTATTTTCTTTTTATGCATTAGAGCCTAGCCTCTCCTCAGCTCGGCGAGGAGGTTTTGAAGACACTAGGGCCTGGCCTCTCCTCGGCTAGGCGAAGAAGATTTGAAGGCATTAGAGCCTGACCTCTCCTTGACTAGGTGAGGAGGATTTGAAGGTATTGAGTGTTTTAATTGCAGTGTGTAGAAGACATATTTTTACCAAGATTTTTCCTTAGAACAAAAATAAGCAGATTACTGGTAATACATTTTCAAGTGGTCTGAATGCCAAGGATTTTTTAGTGGGGTTCTGTCTGGTTTTGCGAGCCTGTAGGTTCCAGCCCGGATGATGTCTGTGACCTGGAATGGTCCTTCCCAGTTGGGAGAGAGTTTGTTTCTTCCTGGCTTGTTTCCAGTGACCTCGATTTTTCTTAGTACTAGGTCGCCGACCGAAAATGTGCGAGGATTCATTCTTTTGTCATGATGAACCTTAGCGAGCTTTTTGTAATTGATGGTTTTTAGCCTAGCTTCCAACCTTCTTTCTTCAAGGTAGTCAAGGTCCAGCTTCCTTGACTCAGTGTTTGCTTCTTCATTAAAGTGGATGACCCTTGCCGTAGGTAGGGCCATTTCTACTAGGCCATGGCCTCGGTCCCATAGGTCAGGGAAAACAGTGTTTCTTCCGTTGATCCTCGGCGGGATGTTCTGATAGCCCATAAAACGGCGGGAAGCTCCTCGAGCCAAGCGTCTTTCTTCTCGTCTAGCCTTTTTTTAGGGCATAAAGGATTTGCTTGTTTCCCGCCTCTGCTTGGCCGTTTCCTTGCGGGTGTGCTACCGAGGACTTCCAATGGCGGACCCCTCTTTCCTCGCAACTTGCCGTGATCTACTGGAGAATTACGTGCCATGGTTAGACACGATTGCCCTTGGTATTCCATAACTGCACTAGATGTTGTCTCGAACGAAGTCGATGGCCCATTGTTCGGTGATGCTCGCTAGGGGCCTTGCTTCGATCCATTTTGTAAAGTAGTCTACTACCACTATTACAAATTTGTTCTTGCCCTTGGCTAGAGGGAATGGCCCAATCAGATCGAGTCCCCACATGTCGAATGGTCACGCTGCGACTACGGGGGTTTGAGGTGCCGAAGGTAATCTCGGGATGTTTGCGAATTTTTGACATTTGTCGCATTTTCGGGCATATACCCCGGCGTCTTTCCTCAACGTGGGCCAGTAGTATTCGTGGAAAATGATCCTGTCGGTCAGCGTTCAAGCTCCCGGGTGGCTTCCACATACCCCCCCTGTACCTCGACCAGCAATCCTTGTGTGAATTCTGGGCGAACACACCTCAGGAGAGGCTTTGTGAAAGATCGTATGTATAGTACATCCCCGATTACGGTGTATTTGGCTGATCTTCTCGCCATGGCCCATCCTTGCTCTTTGTCACTGGGCAATGCCCCTTGGTCGATGTATTTCTTGATGTCGTCGATCCAGCATTATGTGGCCTGTTCTATCATCATCATTTTTTCTTTATCAATGGTCGGGGTATTGAGGATCTCGATCCATGTTTCTGGAGGGAGCTCACTGAGCTCACTAGTGGCTATTTTGGAGAGGTGATCAGCTTTTATGTTCTCGGCCATTCCCATTTGCTCTAGTTCCCAGTATTCGAATCGGGCGAGGATGCTCAGGGCGAGCTCTTTGTATTTGTCCAGTGTTGGGTGGTTGACCCCATACTCCCCTGAAATCTGCTTCACGACGAGTTGGGAGTCGCTGAAGATCAGGATTTGAGTTGCTCCCATTTCAACATCCAATTTGGCACATGTTATTAGTGTTTCGTACTCGGCAACGTTATTTGATGCTAGAAAGTTCAGCTTGAGGGCTTTGCTGATCTCCGTTCCCTTTGGTGTCACGAGTAAGATGCTTGCTTCGTTTCTATTTTTGTTGGATGACCCGTCTACGAACAATGTCCAGGGCTGAGCTGGTCGTTTTGGACGAGACAACTCTTGCCTGGGCACTTGCTCGCTTGTGGGGGGCTCAGGAGTGCAGGGAGGTGCTTTTTCCTCTAGGAGTTGAAGGAGGTTTCGGCAATGAAGTCCGCTATGACTTGAGCTTTAATTGATTTTCTCGGAAGGTAGACGATTGCATACTCAGTCAATTCGACGGCCCATCTCATCATCCTTCCAGCGACGTCAGGTCTATGTAGGATCCTTCGCAGGGGTAAATCAATGTACACTCCAATCTCGTGTGCTTTGAAGTATGGCTTTAGCTTCCTCGTCGTTATCATTAAGGCGGGTATCACTTTTTCTATCTGCAAGTACCTCGTCTCGATCCCAGTGAGTGCATGGGACACGTAGTAGATGGGCCTCTGGTGTCCCCCTTCTTCTCGCAGTAGGACCAATGCTATGGCTGTGTCCGTAGCCGAGAGATAGACGTATAGTCTTTCTCCTGGTACGGGGTAGCTAAGCAAGGGTAGACTGCCGAGATACTTTTTGAGTTCAGTGAAGGCGAGGTCGCACTCTTTGTCCTACATTAATTTCTTCGCCCCTCTTAAGATTTTGAAGAAACAGAGGCTTTTTTCTACCGATCTTGAGATGAATCTTCCCAGGGCCACAATTCTCTCGTTTAACTGTTGCACTTGCTTGATGCATTTGGGATTTTCATTTCGGCCAAAGCTTTAATTTTTTCGGGGTTTGCCTCTATTCCTCGTTTGTTCACCATGTACCCCAGAAATTTTCCCGCTGTTACGCCGAAGGCACATTTGGCGGGATTGAGTTTCATTCTGTTTTTTCTGAGGTTTGAAAATGTTTCTCTGAGGTCGTCGATGTGGCTGGATTCCCTGGTTTTGATCACCATGTCATCTATGTATGCCTCGATGTTTCTTCCCAACTGGTCCCCAAAAACCCTGTTCACCATTCGCTGATAGGTGGCACCTGCATTCTTTAGGCCGAACGGCATCATGTTGTAGCAGTAAAGAGCATCTGCTGCTCGAAAGGTCGTGTTCCGTTGATCCTCTTTCCACATTCTAATCTGGTGGTATCCTGAATAGGTGTCTACGAAGCTCAAGATTTTGTAGCCCAAGATAGAGTCGACCAGTTGATCTATCCTCGGCAGTGGGTACCAGTCCTTTGGGCATGCCTCGTTTAGATTGGTGAAATCGACGCACATTCTCCACTTTCCGTTGTTCTTCTTTACCATCACCACATTTGCGATCCACGTGGGGTAGTGGATTTATTTTATGATTTCGGCCCATAGCAGTTTGGCTATCTCCTCTTTGATTGCCTCTTGCTTTTCGGGGGAGAAATACCTCAGCTTTTGCTGGATGGGTGAAAATGTTGGGTCGATGCTTAGTCAGTGGACTGCTACTTCTTCGATTATGCCTTCCATGTCCTCGGCTTTCCACGCGAAGATGTCTGTGTTGCTTCTTAAGAACTCAATGATTGCTCTTCGTTCCTCACCCGCTATTTCCATCCCCACTTTGATTTTTTGGTCGGGGTAGTTGAAGTTGATGATGACCTCTTCGACGTCCTCCATGTGTTGTAATACTGGGTGGTCTTGTATATCGAGGCTGTCGATCTCAGTTTTTTCATCCTCGGCTGTCGAAGGCCCCTTTTCTCGGTGCGGGCTAGTTTCCCCGGCCCTCTTTTATTGCTATGGGGCGGAGCTTACTCCGTCAAGTCCTCGAGCTCATTTGACAATATGCTCCTCGTCCCTTTCCCCGGCTTTTTCCGGCCTCTTCATTATTTTCTCCGCCTCTCTCCTCTCGTTTATGAGGTATTCCAGGGTAGTTCGAGTGTCATTTTTAAGGACTCCTACCCCACTCGAGGTCATGTACTTGACCCTTTGGTGTGCCATGAAGGCGACCATTCGGAATTTCGCTTGGGACGGTGCGCCGAGGATAACATTATATGGTGATGGGAGGTCGAGGACTAAATAGGTGACCTCTTCGCTCCTGGAGGTGTCTCCCCCCCTAGGTCAACTTTGAGGGCTACGGTGCCTTTTGCCGACACTTTATGGCCCGTGAACCCTTGTAGTACATCATGTCCCTTCCCACGCCTGTATCCATCAGCACTCATTTGACGAGGCTGTTGTGGATCCATATTCGCAAAGTTAAAGGATTTTGTCGAGCGGACGTGTTAACGGCTAGCTCGATATCTCTGAACACCATTTCATGCTCAACTACCCCTTCCATTATGCTATCGACCGAGTTGCTCAGGCTGTTGATCGCGTTTTTTAGCTGTGCGATACTCTGAGCTTCCTCTCGGATGGTATTGATCACTGGTCTATCATTTGGCTGTCTATTATCGCCCCCCGGAGCCCTTGGTCCGGGGGCGCGATTGTTCGGCTCTCTTGCTTCGAACCTCCGATCCCCCTCGTTTATGACCCGCTGTATAGCTCTTTTGAGCTGTATGCATTCTTCCATTATGTGACCAATCTCGTCGTAAAAGACGCATCTTTTTCGTGGATTTCGGGTTTTGAGGGGTGATTTCATGGGGAATGGTGGTCGTATCTTGTTTTCTGTTAGGAGGACATCCATGATGTGTTCCCTTGATGCATTGAGAGGGGTAATGTCTTCTAACTCGTTGTCTCGCCTCGGGCCCCTGATCTCGCTGATGAACCTTACACCTCGTTCTTCCTCCCTTTTCCTTGCGGGGTGAACCTCGGTCAGTTGAGTCCTTCCCTGGTCTTTTCCTTTGTGACCCTTGTCTGCGGTGAGTGGCTGCTCGGCGACGTTAGTTACGCCTGAGGAGGACGTGACTGGTCACGAGTTTGTGATGGTGGCAGGCTACTCGCCATCTAGTAGAGCCACTCTCTGTGCTGCTAGGATCATCACACCAATTGTGTCCCGAGGTCTCATAAGGAGCTCGGTCCAGCAATTTCCTCGCAGTAGGCCAGCTCCGAAGTACATTCGTATCGAGGTATCAGGGATATTAGGGATCTGATTTAGGACTTCTTTAAAACGGGACATGTATGAGAGCACCGTTTCTCCAATCTCTTGCTTCACACTGCACAGGTCTGTCTCGCTTTTGGGGAGGGCACCTGCCGGGGCAAACTTTTTCAGGAAGGCCCCTTTGAAGTCATCCCAACAGGTGATAGAGTCATGGGGTAACACATTGCACTGCTGTTGGGCCTGCTTTTTTAGGGTTCCTGCGAACACTAGACACCATATGTCATCGAGCCTGATTGCGATGATCATTTTCAGCTCGAAACCTGACACGTGATGCAGGGCGGTCGTGGTACCATTGTAGTCTACAAAGTATGGGATTTTGACTTTTGAGGGCACATCTACCTCCCTGATTTGCTTTATGAAAGGGCCTCCTATCTTTTTGATGCATGCGTTCGTCCCAGTGCTCTACCGAGTTTCCAGCTTTTCCATCCATGCCCTTATCTCGGCATCCGTCATGGGTTTATCGCCATGTGCCGAGCCTACCGCCGGCATAGGCATCCCGTTGGCCCCCCTGTCTGCCTGAGGTTCCTCGATTTCCTCTTCGGCCGTGTTTCTTATTGGGGATCCCAGGTGAGGCTCCTTGGCGAGCTGGCGGGAGGGATGTGGTGATTTGGAGGGACCTTTGTTGGTCGAAGCCTGAGCCTAAGGGGACTCTCTTTGTGGTGGGCGGTTTTACGTTTAGGGGGGAACCTTAGGCGAGAGTGGATGCTCATCCTCGACCCCTCGGTGGCCACTCTTTTGCCGAGCCTTGATTTGACGTTAGTGGTGAATCTCATCCTTTTGGGTTTTGTTGTTCCCATCCTTTTCTAGATCGAGTTGGAGCGAGCTGGTGTACTATGCATGTTGATCACAGGCTCTGGATCTGGAACTCGGGCCACTTGTGGTAGTTCATGCATCCTGGCCTCGGCCTCCTGTATCTTGGTGTAGAGGGTTCGCTGGTGCTCCCAATATGCGTATTCTCGGTCGATTTGATCCTGGGTAACAAGGTTCTTTGTTTTGGCAGGGGGTTGCTCCTCCTCTTCATGGGCTCTTGAAGACTCGATGTCCATGAAGCTACCGTCCCTGGGGTCGGCCTCCAACTCCTTGTTCTTGTCTCCGGAGGTTCACTTTGCCATTGCGAGCCTCCTCTGAGCCCTTGTTGACATTTCGGGTATCGAGGGGTCAGAGTCCTGCCTTGTTGAGAGAGCATGACCCTTCGCGCCTCTTCCTTCGTTGTGTTCTCAGGCTCTTTTTCCGGGTGGTTGGATGCGGCAGGGGTGATGTTCTTGGAGGCTTGTTTATTTGATTTCACCATCTCTACTCTTTCGTGAACACGATGTGGCTGAGAAAACTTGGCATTTCCTGGCAACGGAACCAAACTGATCACGCAAAATCTGTGGTGACCTTGTTGTTTTGTCCACGTAAGAAGTAAATGTGGCTCGGTTTGCTCGTCCTTGTGTTGTGACCTGCATAAGACAAATGAAAATGTCGTTAAGGAGTCGGGGATGGCCCGACTAGAACCCTCCGGCGTGAGAGTAAGGTTTCCGGTGGAGTGTGTAATAAATGAGTCGTGATATTGGTTGTTCCGATAAGAGGGTTTGATAAGTGAGTTAGGATATCTAAAAAATGACTTGGTTTTTCAATAGTGAGGAATGTCCCTTATTTATACCTGATTTGTCTTGTGAGGTGGCGACCTTTGATAGGGGAGCAGGTTGCGGCGGGTATTAAATGTACTGTAGATTTTATCAGGAATGAGTGAGCTGGACGCTGTCAGAGAGTTGGTGGTTGCGTGTGGCGGTTTCAGCGGGCCTTGGGAAGCTTCCTGTCAGGCCTGGTGATCATTGACTATTTGCCGAGGCCGAGTGGTCTGAGTGCTGTGGATTTCTGTAACCGAGGGGGTTGAGGGCCATGGATCTCGTTCGCTCCTTACCTTGGCTCAGTTGTTCTACGATGTGTTTTCCGGCGAGCTCGTATTGGCTCGGCGGCCTCGCCGAACCTGTTAACGGCTTTTATCACGCATGGGTCGTGTAACTATGCCGAGGTTGATTTCCAAGGTTTCATCCTTTCAGTAATATTGTAATATAGAAAGTTCATTGAGGAAGAGGACTTCCTTATTTTTGAAAAATCAAAAGCATTGCAAGTCCTGGAGCAAAAAAGGTTACACCCTTTGTTGTTAAATAATTGTCATGTTTTTCTTTTTCTTTCGTTTCAAACAAATTGCCATTTTACCTCTATTTTTCTTCTTATTTTAATTATGAGTCTCATGCATATAAGATTTATTGGAAACTCATGTGATATCAATATTCATAATAGATTTAATTAGTTTTTCTTAATCTGCGTGTTAATCATATATAACAATTATTTAGATACAGATGAAGTATAACCTATGGCCTTAAATATGGTTTAAATGTCTAGTACATGAGTTATCATTATACAAGTAAAATCAAACACATAAAACATAACAAAAGGTATAAATGTACAAGTCATAAACACATCCCAAAAAAGCTAATTCAAACAACTCTTAAATGTCTGTCTTCAATATTACTCAATTGTGGTACGCATCAATTACTTTGAAAATCAAACATCATTTTCCAATCAATGTATGATGTAATTTTTCTATTAGTACTTAATAATAGTATTTTTAAAACTAACATCAATTTCTAACCAATGTGGGATACATCTCTTCTATTGTTGAAAAAAATAATGTTCTTAGCGAAAGAAATTATGTAACTTGATGCACAAATTTCTTTACGTGTCATTTGTTTGTTGGCGAAGGTAATTATGCAAATGTGTTCTACTCGGTAAAAGTATCAAAATGATATATTTATTTGTCCAAATCGAGTTTTGGATAATAAGATATCAAGACTTAAAGTACTATAATACTTGTTAAAAAAATTATTGTTTTTAGTGAGAGAAATTGTATAACTTGAGACACGAATTTCTTTACGTATCATTTGTTTGTTGGCTAAGGTAATTGCGTAAATGTGTTCTATTCGGTGAGAGCATCGAAATAATATATTTATTTGTCCAAATCGAGTTTTGGATGCATAAGATATCAAGACTTAAAGTATAATACTTATTAAAAAAATTAGTGTTTTTAGTAAACGAAATTGTGTAACTTAAGGCACAAAATTCTTTACGTGTCATTTGTTTGTTGACAAAAGTAATTGTGCAAGTGTGTTCTACTCAGCAAGAACATCGAAATGATATATTTATTTGTCCAAATCAAATTATGGATGAATAAGATATCAAAGCTTAAAGTATGATATTGTGGGTGCCCCGGATGTCCCGCACCCCGCGCTCCTTTGGTTAGGGGAATACGGTGTGCAGATGCGGACATCACGCTTTCCATTCCATTCTCCATTGTCTAGGGGAAGACGAAATTAAAAATGCGGAAAAGGTGATGTCAAAACCGCGTTGAATACGTCTCGGTCACTTCAGTGAATTTTTGGTCTGTTATGGGAGCTATGAGTTTTCTATATCAGGTTATCCCTTTTTTAGGGGATAACAGGATGCAGGAAAGCATCACCTTTTCATTCACATCTTCCCTTGTGTAGGGGAAAATGGAAAGTGCAAGAAAGGATGTTGCGGGCCCCACTACAAACTTTATAAAAATTGTCTTATGACCAATGTTCTAAAAATCGCTAGGCGGATGTCGGATCACTAGGAGTGCTTTGATAACTACAATAGTTTTCTATATTAAATATCAAATAATCTAAAAATACTAAAGTTATGATTATATTACCAAGGTTAAAATTTTAAATCTAACAATTCAATTTCGGGGATAAAATACCAAAAAGAAATTTTAAGTAAAAGTTACAAATTATATATTTGAATAAGAACAAGGAAAAAAACAAATAAAATACAAAGCTAAAGGTTAGGTTTGAAAATATGGCTTGTAATTTGTAAATTACCAAATTTTCAATGGATACCATTTACTTTTCTAGAGTTCTATTCTACTTTTCTCTTTCAGACAACCTATTCTATTTTTCGATCTATCAATAATAGGGAAAAAGTTCTTGGAAAATAAACTTTCCCTTTTTTTTTTTTTTGATTTTTGAAAGTGAGTTCTCATTCTTCCATGATGTTGCGAGGCCCCTGCGATCCAAAATATTTTGTAGTCGCGGCATCTTTATTTTAAGAAGAAAATAAAGAAAAACAAAAATAAAACAGTATGCAAAAAACGAGGAAAATTAAGAAATGATGTTGCGAGGCCCCAGGCTAAGTTACGGGCAAAAACGAGTTCGGAGGCTAAGTTACGGGTTGGGAAGGTGCTAGGCACCCAACTCGCCCTTTCGGTCTTAAAAAACAGTTTTTGGCTAAAGTATGTTTTTTGTTATATTTATCTAGCAAATAAATAAAGCATTACAAGACATAAAAGAAAATAAATACATCAATGTTTACATTATTTACGGATTTGCAGCCGCTTCCTTCAAATTATTTACAAATACACTTAAAAATATTTGACCATAATAATGACTCTTTTTAATGCTATTTTCTAAATAAATACGAGCAGAACAACGTCTTATATTTTTACATTGGGCCGGATGGAAAATAGTTGTTTATAAAATAATGCTCTTAAAGGCTCACCTTTTAGAGCGTGGTGTGCTCGCTCTGTCCTTCTCGGGAGAGGGAGTCTTTTTTGCTTTGCTGCTACTGCTGCTGCGGTTCGGGCAAAGTAACTGCTTTCGAAAGTTGCTTCTGGGCACCGTAAAACGGGCGGAGCAACTGCTTGCTTTTTTGCTGCTGGCGGAAATCGGGTAGAACAATTGCTTGTTTCTGGCGGATTTGACCTTTTTACTCGGGCTAGAGCAACTGCTCTTTCCGAGGTTTTTGGATCGGGGAAATAGAGTGGATACCTAGCTGGGGGACTAAGGATCACTTTGACCGGTTGGATTTGTGTTTGGAAGAGTTTTGGCAGAGCATCGAAGCTTTATAGGAGGGGACGCTCACTATCGCTCACTATTCTCGCAGCGTAATAACAACGCTGAAAGCTTGAGAGTATTTTCGGTGTGTTGAAAGCGAACCCTGGGGCTTCTATTTATAGGATGAGAGAGGGACATCGAGGGAATTACTTTTCCTCTCTTCATGCTTGATTTCCTTGTACAGAATGTCTGAAGATTTGTACATTGTGCGAACTGTAGCACTCTTGTAGCAAGTTGGGACTGCACTGTAGCAAATCTGGGCGCTGGCATAAGGCTTCTTGGGCGCCGCACCAATCTCCCATTTAGGTAGCGCCAACTGTTCAATCTTCAGTCCATTTTTGACGGTTTAGCCCCTGCATTCTACTGTTTTGCGCATCCTGCTTTTATCTTTTGCATTTTTAAACCCTGTAACTTGACATTTGTTAAGTTTTAACAAGTCTTGATATCGCATACCAAAGTTACGTACCAGGGGTACGAAATTGTGGTGTCTACAGATATTAAAAGTGAGTCATTAGAAGTAATATCTCACCTTGAAGAGTTTTATCCCACATTAGTTAGAAGTAATGTTAGTTGTAAAAGTTTTTAAATATAAGTCTTCTACTATTAACAATAGAAGAAATTATATATACTAATACTAATACCTCTTATCATATTGATTATTATTATGTATTATTAGCTAATGACTAGAAAACCAAAAGTTTTTAAAGCTTTCACATAGATGCTTTAAAATGAAGATTTATCTAAAGGTGGTGAGGTGACACAACCATAGTACTTCTCACCAACTATATATATATATATATATATATATATATATATATATATATATATATATATATATATATATATATATATATATATATATATATATATATATATATATATATATATATATATATATATTTGTTTATGCAATTTCGAATGGTTAGTTTGAACTATTTTTGCTAGCATTATAAATCTCATGTACGGTTTTGTAATAGCGATGGAAACAGTGATGTTATCGTCGACTACGATTATCTAATAGTTCAAGTACAGTTGATATAGTTGAAGCGCAGTCAAAACATGGTTTTTGGGGATGGAATTTGTGGCGTCAACCTATAGGCTTTCTTGTTTTTCTCATTTCTTCCCTAGTTGAGTGTGAGAGATTGCCTTTTGATTTACCAGAAGCAAAAGAAGAATTAGTAGCAGGTTATCAAACCGAATATTCGGGTATCAAATTTGGTTTATTTTATGTTGTTTCGTATCTAAATCTACTAGTTTCTTCATTATTTATAACAGTTCTTTACTTGGGGGTTGGAATCTTTCTATTCTGCACAGTACAGCAATAGCATGGGTTCTAGTCTTCTAGATGAGTCCTTGAGACTCAATGCGTTTTTCCTTTCTAATTTAGAGCCTTATCTCATAACTTTGAAACTTTTAATTATAAAGCTAAAATAAAAAATCACTAATTCCTTCGTCCTAAAATAAATGACGTTTTTTTAATAAAAAAAATTGTCTCAAACTTAATGACGTTATAGGATTTTAAGAAAAAATTATACACAATTTATCAAAATTGTAATTATTAATTACTCTCTAATTAAATGTTGTACTGAGAATGAAAAACATTTGTCTTCAATGCATTGAGATTATCCAAGCATTTAGAGAGAAAATGAGATGAGTAAAAATGTGTTGTTAAAACTTTAATAAAAAATAGGATGATTGAATGAGGGATCTAGGCCTGGTGGCAATTGAGGTGGGTTGGGTTGAAATGAGTAATGAATTGAAACATGTCAAAACCGATTAGAATCCAAATGTCAAACGAGTTGAAATGAGTTGGGTCGGAATGAGTCGGGTTGAAACGGGTCGACCCGTCTCAATCCAAATTTTTTTCCCAAAAAACATCAATTTATATCATAAAACCCACGGGTCGAGATAGGTAACGGATCCGACCCGCTTTAACCAGACACAACCCATTAATATTATTGGGTCGAAATGGGTAATCCGTTTCGACCCAATAATATTAATGGGTTGGATGAGTTAATGAGTAATGAGTTACAATTGTTAGGTCTAGTTAAGAGGAAAGAGAAATAATTATGCAACTTATCAATAATAAGTGCACTTAAATAAGGTTAAATCAAAAAATTTAATTTCTTAATTTGTGTGCAAATTTCTAAACCATCATTTATTTGGACATATGGAGTATTGACCAATCAAGATCTCAATAATTCGTAGATATTTTTTCTTGTTAAGTTTAGATTATCTAAATTTACCTACTTATCAAAATCTTTAAATTTTAAAACTCTTAATAAATACCTCAACAACCAGTCTAATTTTTGGATTGTCATTTCTACACCTTATTTAGTTAATTAATGTGTATTGCATAACTTGTAAATTTTTATCTTAATTATGATTATAATATAAAAAATAGATAATTGACGTGGATTGAAGTTCTAATTAGACAAATAAATTAAAACAGATAAAAAAAAGGAAAGGTTGGCCTATATATAAGTGTCCCAATGACACTTGTTTAAATATTACATTAAGTTGTGTTTACTGTTTACAATATACTCTCTCCAATCCGGATAAATAGTCCATTATTTTATTTTAGAATGCTTTACTTAAAGAATTCACTTAAAAAATTAAGACATAAAAATATCATTTAATTACTAATATACTATTAAAAATATCATTTTATTAAAAAAAATTTGACTTTTAAACAAATATTTTTTACCCAAAACGAAGGGAGTATTTAGGAGCATTGTCAATGCATTGATAATAATTTTCAATGTAGCATATTTTTGTTAATAAAAACTTATCAAGTATTCAAGTATCATAATAACACTTATTAGGCTATCACCAAAACACCTTAGAAATACTTCATACGTCTTTAAAAATGCTTGTATTTGACAAGTCAAAATTTAAAGTTTAACTTTACATGTTATTACGTTCTTCAAATTGTGCTAATATTATCACTATTTTTAGAAATACAATTAGTTTTTGGGGGGCATTACCGAGAGAAAGTAGGAAAGAGAGAATATTTTAATTTTAATTTTTTGGATGAAAACTGAAAAGGGTATATAGCACTCGCTCCGTCCCAAAATTATCATCTGATTTGATTTGGCACATGGCTTAAAAAAACATATTTGAATAGATTATTAATATTAGTTAGGTGATAACCGAGCCAATCCCCTGTAATAATATTATAACCGAAAAAGTCTTTTATATTTGTTTTCAATTGCTAAAGTACACTTTTGGTGATAAAATAACGAAGATCCCCTTAATAAACAACAAATGTGCGTACAAAGCCACTGTCCAAATTTGGATACGGAATGAAAACATTGGACATCGAAATGCACAATTGAAATCTATCAAAATTTGGGCATCAAAATTCAAAAAACCACTGTCCAATTTGGGAATCAGAATGAAAACATTGACATTGAAATGCACGATTGAAATCAGTCAAAATTTAAGCGTCGAAATTTAAAAAACTACTGCCCAATTTGGGCATCGGAATGAAAACATTGGGCATCGAAATGCACAATTGAAAATCTATCAAAATTTGGGCGTCAAAATTTAAAAAATCACTGTCCAATTTGAACATCGAAATGAAAACATTGGATATTGAAATACACAATTGAAATCTGTCAAAATTTGGAAGTTGAAATTCAAAAAGTCACTGCCCAATTTGGGCATCAGAATGAAAACATTGGGTATCAAAATGCACTATTGAAATTTGTCAAAATTTGGGCGTCGAAATTCAATAAGCCACTGCAAAATTTGGGCATCGGAATGAAAACACCAGGCATCGAAATACACCATTGAACACTGCCATCAAATATCAACACAGTTGGGCATCATAATGGACAAAATTGGAGTCGGAATGAATAAATTAAACACTGCCACCAAATATCAACAAGGTTGGCATCAAAATGAACAAAATTGAACACTGCCACCAAATATCAACATAATTGGGCATTGCAATGGTTAAATTTGACGTCAGAATGAATAAACTAAACACTGTCATCAAATATCAACAAAGGTGGGCATCAAAATGAACAAAATTGACGTTGGAATGAATAAATTGAACACTGCCCTCAAATATGTGTGTAAAATTGGGGATCATAAAACTTTCGTAGCCCAAAACAATGCTTAAACAGTTTTTTGACCTTAAAATGAAGACGTTACCGGGTAAACTTGGTGAGTTTTGTAAATCTCGTCGAGAGCTTCGATTTGATATGTGGTGGGTTCTATGGTTCATCCGAGATCAAAAGTTATGGATAAAATGGTCGGAGAAGATGAAAAAAAGTCGATAATGGAAAAGGAGAGATAGAGGCGAAGATGGAGGAAGGAAAGAAAGAGAGTGTGAAAGACAGAAGAGAAAAAAAAATAGCAGGAGGAAGAAGATGAGAGAAAACTCTGTTAGAGAGAGAGAGGACGGTGTGTGCTGGGGTATTTTGAGAAAAAAATTGACGAAAATGGACTTTAGAGGTTAAAAAAAGAGAGTAGCTGAGCGGTTACAATTTCACTATATGCTACCAACCTGCAATTATTTCATACTATTTTTATATGTAGTTTATTTTAAAGCCTATGTGTATGTGGTTTATAATTAAAGTATGATGAAAAAGTAAGGTTAAAGTGGTAAAAATATTGTTTTAAGACGAAAAAGGAAAGCATGAGAATGATTTTAGGACGTGGCATCTATATCTATACATATATAAAAGGAGAGGAACAAATAATAGAAATATTCCGCCAAAAGTGACTTTCCAAATTTAGAAACATTTATAATTTGTATATTTGTCATATTTTTTTTGGAAATTGAAATGAAAATCAATTAATGAAGTTGACAACAACTCTTCAGATTCAAATGAGTTTACAAATATCTTTAGTGCATTTAATGTAAACAAATTGTATAACATTTAATATAGTTCAATATGATTTACGAAATGACAAAAAATACAATATTAAAAATAATATCAAATAATGAATAATTTATTCTATATCCGATTTCATATTTCTTTTTTTTATTATATATATATATATATATTTTGCATTTGTAATTGGCATGTTGGCTTCTAAATCTTCACTACAGTAATATAAACTCCCATAAATAAGATTAAACGATGAAACAGTCGATTTAATATAAATTATTTGCCTCCATTATTAATAATAGTTTTGACAAATAATTACAATGGAGTATTTTTTAAATCAGTTTAAAACCATAAATCAACGTAACATAGTTACTTCCCATCACTAATGAATTAGTTAATGGTTTACTAAAGAAATATTTTTGGTAAACGTCCAAAATAATGATAATATTTTTTTTGTTTAGTAAAAAAACGAATTACATTAACATGTTTACTAAATAATGTATTGTTTAACATAAAATATTATCATTACTTCATGAAATTTTTAATATTTTAACTAACTTTATTTAAAAGTTATTCATCGATGTAATAAGAAATATAAAAGATGGAGGTCAGATTAATTTGTTAATAGACAAAGACAAATTAGTAAAAGAACACATGCATTAAATTAATGTTTCTCCAAGGAGTACATAAAATGATTGCCAACCATAGTTATTTGCAACCGTATGAAGTGTATAAACTAAATGCAATAAATATTTTGAAACAAATCAATTTTTTTTAGATGTTTTGAAGCTTAATTTATAAGTAATATAAGTAGTTTTATGAAAAGTTTAATTTTTCTTTATTCTTATAAATTTTAGATTCTTATAGTTCTAAAATTTAAAGATTTTTAGAACCAGTTTGTTATTCGAGGTGCTTAGGTATTTTTATTATTCTAAAAAAATGTTTTCTATATTTTATAACAAGTTTATATATCAATAATATCACTAAATTATATAATAGCCAAATTTCAAATAATTTACTCCATACAACAGTAATATAAACATACATAATTATGACATATTATGAAATTTATGGACAATTTTATATAAATTAGTAAATAGAAAAGACAAATTTGTAACCGAGTATCTACAATAAATTTACTCTTAACATTTACTTGCCACCGAAAATAGTAATAGTCCAGAAAAATAATTATTGTATAAAATATCAGCATATGCACTACTCCTATTGCCATTCAAATATTATGTGTTTGACATTTGAATACTTATAAAAATTCAAGCAAATTTATATGTAAAATATACAGATTGGACATAGGCTAAGGTTAGATTGAACAAATAATTGACAAATTTATAAGAAAACAAATATATATTTGACCCAAGGAGTGAGAGAGATGGCAAGACTAGGGGTCACACTTACCTATATATATATATATATATATGAGATTTTTTCTACTCCATTTTAATCAAATCTAAAGTTAAAAAATAAAATTCTTAATATATTTGTCTAGCCTACACGTTTAAAAATCCAGGTCTATTACATGCAAAAAAAAAAAAATTAAATTAACAAATAAAAATCTTAGTATATTTGTCAAACCTACATGTTTAAAAATTCGGGTCTAATATTTACAAAAAACTTTAACCTATTAAAGTTAGTTACATAAGATATATATTTATTCAACTTAATCAGTAATAGGTCAAGGTTAATTTGAACTTTAATTTTTAAATATTTACCAAGATATACATGAGATCTAGGATGTTTTACTCAATTTTCATCAGATCTAAAGTCAAAAAGTGCATAACTGATGTTTATTTTTTCATTTTTGCCAAAATTAAATTTATAAAACAAATGTCCAACATAAAAGGTGGGATAAGAATTTTTTTTATTCATTTTGAAAAACAAATTGGAAAAAAAAATCATATGCTTAATTTTTTTTCAGATATGATAGATCTAAATTTCTATTTTTGTAAATTGTTTTTTAAAGTAAAGATGTAAAATGATATGTACTTTGATATAATTAATTAACTATGTGATATGTATATTTTCCATACTTACTTAAATTAAACTCTCTATTTTTTTAATAATAATCGAAATTCAAATTTGTATCATACGAATTTCTCTCAAAATTTTATTTTAAAAAAATAAAAATGAATTCTAAGAAACTTAGCTGTGAAATGGTTTGAAGGTATTCAATGTTAGAGTTTATTGGGGGATGATGTGGCTACATATTCCGAAAAAAGGAAGGGGACCTAGCGAAATATCAACTTTTTGTTCTAGAACTTCTTTCAAGGCATACTAAAAATTATGTTACATAATATGTTATTCCTGACATTTTAGTGTTGTATGGTTTTGTTTAGAGTCTGTTATTTCAACTTCAATTCCTTTTTTTATTAGATATAACAAATAGTTTGATATTTGACTATTTAATATTTATATCTATGCTATTAATGAGCCTGAGGCGCGCTAAAAATCACTTACTCAACATATTGTAATGCATCAATTTATTAATCATAATGCATTAATTTGAATCGCGATACACAAATTGAATTTGCGATCCATAAATTGGTTTCAATTTGAGGTTATGATGCACAAATTGGATTCCCGATCCTTAAATTGGATTTTATTTTGTGGATTGCGATGCAAAATCGATGATGCCTAAAATCATGATCTACAAATAGGATTCGATTTTGTGCATTATGATGCAAAATTGATGCATGAAATGATATTTTACGTGCATGTGTTCGGTTCATTAAGGGTATCGTAGTATTTTCTCCCAAAAAATACTTTGAAAACTTTTAAAAATGGACCAACCTAATTTCACCCCAAAAAATTTGCTCACCCCTAATTGTCGTTGTAGTGTAATTTATATCTTTCAAAATAAAAAAGATTGGGTCAAGGACATATCGAGTTCATCTAAATCTTTTGTATTTTAATTTTTCAAATAGTATAATCAATGATAAGTCAATCCCAAATTTTATTTTTTTCTAATAATGGAAATGTTGTTTCTTTGAAACATATTTATACTTATGAATTTTTAAAAGAAATCAAATGTTCTATAAATGTTAATCATGCGTTGAATGAATGTTGGAACTTTGGTAATATTATTAGGTAACATATATATCATAATTTTAATCTTTGCATTAAAATTATTTAACTAATTTATATATATCGAATTTATAATATTTAGTTACAATTATTTATCTATTTTGTTAGCATTAATTTATTAATTTATTTATATTTATATCAACGTATTAGTTATTTTATTTACTTTAAATTTTATTATGTGTTAATGATAGTCGTAATAATTGTACATGTTCAACGATAATTACAAATGTTATATATAAAAAGTATTCCAAATTTATAGTAACTTTTTCAAATTTATGTAACTTTCTTTCTTTTGTTTTACTGTTTATTAAAGTTTATTTATTTTGTTTATATTAAAGTTTTTAATTATATATTATTTAAATTTAATTAATATATAATTTATATCTGTGTACAAACCGTACACATACGGATGTATCACTAGTTTTTATAAATTGCAACAAATTTCCGACCAATCATGTTTGCGTGAGGATTAGTTTACAGGGAGCGTGACAGGCGTGGCATCCCAAGTATCTAAAGCAAGACTTGAAATAATACTTTAGATAAAATACACACACTCAAACACACACAGCTAAAGCCTAAAACCCCAATACAATTAAAAGGTCAAGGCCAAACGATATTTTACGCCCAAAGTAACCACCAAAATTTACTTAGAACCCCAAAGTTAAAAATGTCCCAACTTCACACACAAAGTTATAGTTTGTTTCATTTTGGCCCTTGGATTAAACACCCGTCACACTTTAGACATTAAATAGCATGTGTCCTTCCACGTGATGAGTATTTTGATCATTTTCTCTATCTCGCTCTCATACTTCATTTTAGCCATCACCTTTTTTTCTCTCAACTTTGCACAACAAACCCATGGCCCATCTTTTTCGCTTTCATATCTTACTATTGTTGTGCCCCATCATCATGTGAAAAAGAAATTCAAAACCAGATTTAAGATCTCTCTCACTTTCATCTCTTAACACTGTGTACCTCGCCATCGCCACCAATTTCGTCACGCACTGTCGGCGTCGATATCGTTACCCACTGTCGCCGTCGATTTCATCTTTCTTTGCCCCACATCTCTGATCTCGTTTGTTCCCCAATCTTCAACTCTCGACATCATTTTTCATTTACACTTTAGATATGAGATAGTTATATCTTTCGTCTTCAATTTCTTTTCAAATCTAGGGCACAAAAATGGTTGGAATTGATGAGATTATCTCACGGGATTCCATGGGCAAAGGAGGTTGTTATGGGCTGAGGAAGACTTATAGATTTCTTAGCATTAGATCTTTTAGAGACTCTACGATGTAAGACACAAAAGAAAAAAGAAATTTGTGCTTTTGTATTTGCAAATCTATTGATCTTTTGGATCTTTGAGAACAAAATAATTCCTACAGAAAGAAGAATAAAAAAAGATACAAAAAAGTAAGAAGGAATCCCAATTCATGCTACGAATTGGTGGGGGAACGAAAGAAATTTATTGAAAATTGGTGGCGAGTTGGTTGTTTATCTGGAGGTTTTCTTGATAAATTACGTGGGGAGAAAGGGGATTTGCTTGTAGAAAGAAGAAATGAGATTTTCTGGAACAAAATAAATCTGTTACGTGATTTTCTTGAAAGGGGGAAGAAAGCAAACTAATGTAGACATGGTGGAATGTATGGGGAAAGGATGGAGAAGAAGCCATAAGCATCTCAATAAGAATAAAAAGAAGTAAATACCTCGCTCGTGAGATGTACATGCTAATTTTTTGTTAGTTTTTTAACACCCATCCAACCCATGGGTCAAAATGGGACAAATTGTAATACTGGACGTGAAATTGAGACATTTTTTTTACTTTGAGGTTCTAAGTGAATTTTGGTGGTTATTTGCGTTGTAAAATATCGTTTTGCCCAAGGTCAATGACAAGTTGGGTTACATGATGATGTAACTTCCCCATTTTTCATGCTACTTGTTCTTTCAACAGGTTACAAGATGAGTAGGAGTATATATTTATGTAAAAGCTTCACACTCACCTAGATGAGCCTTTTGTCTCATTTAAAATTGCGAAGTCCAAGCTAGTTTTCCAACTTCCTATTTCTTCTGAATTTCGATTAATGCTAAAGGTACAAACAAATATTTAAAATCATAAAACATACTCTCTTGTAAATCTGTCAATAGATATGATTTTGATTTGAATTCAATTCAAACCGGATACTATTTTTAGGATATGGATTGAGTTTTTAATCTGATTACCCGATTTAATCCAAATCTGGTAATCCAAAAGTTTAATAAATCAAATTTGGATTAATGTCGTGAACAACGCGATTCGATATAAAATTAATAATATTTCTATACATATAAAAGTTAAGATTTTAATCATTAATCATTACTACTTGTACTAAATATAAATTCTCATGTATATTATAATATCTTATTAACATTGTGATTAATAATCGTGTAAGTTAGGAACAATATTTTTCATGTTTATTTGATAATTGATCAAGTAAAAATACCTTAATATCATATTTATTGATTACTTTATTGAAGGCCAAACAAAGTCAAACAATATAATAAAATATTTAGAGTAAGATCGTTAATCACTAGAATAAAGAACCTTATACTTCCTTCAATCTAATGTGAACCACAGAAACAGAGATCCGAAATCATGGATAGGAGTTACTACTTTCGGTTACTCTTTTGAGTTATTGGGTACAACTTAGAAGAGAGTTTAGCTTACTGTTCAGTTAAGGCTATGAGTTAAAAAATTTAGGAAGGGAGGGAGTAGTTTATAGATCTTGTCACTTAATGATTGGATAAAAAATCAAAATATTGTTGATAAAAATATTTCACCCAAAATTTTACTCCCCGTTCATAAGTAATTGTCCTTGTTTTTTTTGTTTTTGTTTTTGTGAGTTTTAAATTAATTGTCATATTTCAAACCTTTTTTTAAATAAAATATTTTTACCACTTTATCCTTATATTTTCTACTTACTTTAATAATGATCTCATGCATAAGGATATGAAAGGAAATCACACATTACACTAATATTTATAATATAATCAAATGTTTTTTTAAACAATATACCGAGTCAAAGAAGACTATTATTTAGGAACGAAAAGAGTATAATTTTTGTATATCTAACACTAGTCGTTTTGTTTTCTTGCAACTCTTTCTTATATTTCTTTTTTCTCTTTGAACGGAAGAAGCGAATATCAAAATAAGAAACGGATTTCCTAAAATCAATGTTTTTTTGTTTTTTGTTTTTTTTTCAGAAGTAATAATATATGGTGGATTATTTATCACAAAAACAATTGATGCACATCTACTACCTTGTTCCTAAAAAAGCGGCTAAAACTAAAAGTTTGTCTATATATCGTTCTAAATAAATAGTTTATTATTCTATTTATAAATGTTTCACTTAAAATGTTATTATTTTTAAAATTATATTTACAATTTTCAAACCATTTAACTCTATCATTTAGTTGTGTTATAAACATATTAATTGTGCTTAAGTTTTTGTATGTGCATCAAATGAAGTGTCAAATGTGGTGCATTATTTTTTATTTAATTATTTTGTCTTTTGCACATCGGGTAATACCTCAATTGGTGCAAAAATTTTAGTACACTTTAGACTTTAGGTACCTATAACATTACTTTTTATATAATTATCTACCAACCATAATGATATAAATATATTATTTAATTATTAGATTTTTCAAGTCTAGATTATTTGTGTAGAACGAATAGAGTAATTTTTTATATTGTATTTTTTTACTTTACACATTCCTTTTAAATTAAACCAAATATATTTATTTTGTATGTGACAGAAAACACATGTTTAAAAATAAAAATAAAAATAAAAGAACAATAGAAATTCATAACTTAACAATTTAAAAACAAAGTGTTTTTTCCCTTGACAGTTGACACATTAAAGATGGCTCTTTTTTGAAACAAAGCCGGTAATATAAAAGACCTTGCAAGTTGCAATTACCGAGGTAATTTTCTTGTTCCTTTTTATTTAAAAATAAAATAAAAGCATTTTGATGAAGTACGTGCATCATTGCGAAGGGAAAGTCCAATGGTTATGTATATTATTTATGAATATTAAATAATCATCTTTAATTATAAGTATTAAAATGAATGATATTAAAATTAGATATGATATTAAAAGAGGTATTAAATTTGATATATTTCCTAATATCATATTTAATTTTAATACTTTTTATTTTAACATTGGACTTGGGCCTGAATTGCACCAAATATAATCTTTATAAAAAAAGGAAAAAAAATACTGTAGGAAATTTTTTCAAGCAAACATGATGAACCCTAGACCCTAGTATGTAGTTTGGGAATAATTCGTTTTAAAATAAAATACTCCATCCGTCCCTAAATTATCGTTTTCCTTTCCTTTTTCGTTCGTTCTAAAATAATTGTTCAGTTTGAAACTTATCTTTTTAGAACATTTCCTTTTATCATTTTACCCTTACTTTTTCACTCTATTTTAATTATGGACCACATACACATGAAAACTACACATTAAACCAATATAAATAATCAAGTCAATTATTTTTTTAAAACTATAAACCGGGTCAACTGGGACAATTATTTAGAGACGAAGGGAGTGTTACTAATAGGGTCAACTAGGATTATTATTTAGGGAGGGAGGCTACTAATATTGTAAATGTTATTATTGTCTGCCAAATGTAGGGTCCTTACTTCCTCTCTTCACTGCAAATCAAAGCCTTACTCCCCCCAGCATCATCATCACCAAATTCCCCCCTCCTCCCTCTCTCTGTCTCCCCATCGAAATTGACCCAGAAAGAAGCTTCTTCAGGTAATACCCCTGGTCCAAAGCTCACTCACAACTTTACTTCTCTCGTTTTTGAGGTCTTAACTTCACCTCCATGATTTTCCCTTCCCGACAATGTTTGCTTATGTGTGTATGTCTCTGTGTGTTTCCTTCTTGTTTTGGGTGTGGGATTTTATTTTAACTTAGATTCTTAGAAATTATGTGATTTTTGTTGTTCTTGTGTGTGTGTAGACCTATCTTTGAATCAACTTCAGTTAAATACTTGTTCATGCCACTCTTTCTTTATTTGCTTAGATCTATTGTGACTCTGTATTTAGCTAATTTAGCTCTCTGTTGCTATTTATGCATACAAGTATGAAGTATTTAGGTATGCATTTTATGGGGGTTTGTACCCCTTTCTTGAGATGCTAATCCCTTATTTTGGCTCTATGTGGTTGAATTTCTAAATGGGTTTGCTTGTTGGGTATCTCTCCATGTGGTTTATATATAATTGGGTTTGTTTGTTGGGTACGTTATTTTGAGCGAATTTCATATTTGTGCATTTCTCAAATTTCTTTGGTTATAGAACTTATTTTGTCTTTGTAATCTCTTTGATTCAGAAAACACTTCACTATTGATTGTTTGAGGCATCTCTGCTGGCCTGCCATAATCTTTGAAGGTATTCAGAAAACACTTCACTATTGATTTTGTCTTTGAGATGCTTTTGTTAACACGCATGGTTAATTGCCAATAATGTGAGGGTTTCTATCGAGTATTTTTATTGCTTTTTTTTTTCCCTGTTGAATCTTATTGTTGAAGGTAGACTTTTAAATGAACTTCAATACACAGGCATTGATAAAAGAATTGGAGTTTGACATCAAGTGTAATGTCTGAGCGACTTCTTAGTGTCGAGGAAGAGGAGGCTCAAAGCAATGTCACTATCTTGAATTCTTCGGTCTCCATGGAGAGCGTATGTCAGAACGGTGCTGAACTAAAAGAACGTAATTACATGGGATTGTCCGATTGTTCTTCGGTAGACAGCTCTACGATTTCCACTTCATCAGAGGAGAATAGTGCAAGGCTGAATCTGAAGGCTACCGAACTGAGGCTTGGGCTTCCCGGATCCCAGTCTCCTGAGAGGAATCTGGAGCTTTGCTGGCCAAGCTCAGCAAAACTCGGCGAGAAGCCACTTTTCCCTTTGCATCCTTTGAAGGCTGTTGTTTCAGGCAGCAAAAGAGGGTTCTCTGATGCCATGGATGCGTTCTCAGAGGTGAAAACCACGGTCTTTGCAGAAGGGTATAGGCAAATTTTGTGTTACTATGCGTAACCATTTGATCCTGTTTGCAGGGCAATTATCGTGCTAATTCGGAGGTTAATGTGTTGCTATCACCCAGGCCTTCCTCAAACTTGGGTGTGAAGTCAGAGAACTCCGGAACCCTACTTGCCAAATTGGAGGTAACATCCCACAATGCAGTTCATGATAGGCCTCGTGCTACTAACGTGCCCAGTCCTAAGCGTTCCACTGCCCCTGCTACCAAGTAAGTGCTGACAACCCGGAAGAAGGGGTATGCTAATGGTTTAGACTTGGTTATGAATGTGATTTAACGATCTTTGAGCTTTGACTGATGGCAGGGCACAGGTTGTGGGTTGGCCACCTATAAGATCATTTAGGAAAAACTCCTTGGCTACCACTTCGAAAAACAATGATGAAGTAGATGGGAAAGCAGGGCCGGGTGCTCTTTTTGTCAAGGTCAGCATGGATGGTGCTCCGTACTTGAGGAAAGTGGACCTGAGAACTTACTCTGTATACCAGGAGCTATCTTCTGCCCTCGAGAAGATGTTCACCTGTTTTACCATAGGTCAGCTATTTAGATCTTTTTTTCCTGCACAATGAACTTGATACATGTAACCAAATTGTTTATTCTATATTCAATGACAAGTCAATGATTTTACCTCTTGCATATTAATTATATACTTGCATGTGTTAATTACTGCTGTTTTCGTATGATGTCAGGTCAGTATGGCTCTCATGGCGCTCCAGGTAGGGAGATGCTAAGTGAGAGTAAGCTGAAGGATTTGTTGCATGGATCAGAATACGTCCTTACTTATGAGGATAAGGATGGTGATTGGATGCTTGTGGGTGATGTCCCTTGGGAGTAAGCCTGAGCCACTACACTTACTGTTCCTCTTGTGATTCCAATATTCTTTTATGATGTTGTTTAAAAATATGCTGTCTTATTCTTCATCTGGCCTTGTATAAAGCATGAAATAGAATTGATTATAGTGTAGAATGAAACAACTGGTGACATTTGTAGATAGCAGTGTTATGGTCACTTTTGGAACTGCCAATATTGTGTTTGCTTAATGGAGGGACAGCATTAATTGGGAAAAAGAAAACACATTTATGTAGCATAAGGTAATATTGAACTGAGGAGCAGTGATGCCTAACCCTGTGATTAGTTGGACTCATCTATCTATGGTCTATGCTTATGTATTAAGGGAGAGGACTCTATTGGACTCTCCAACGGCTTTTGTCTCCTCTTCCTTCCTACTTTTTCTCATTCTTTTTCTAACTACGCTTAACTTCTAAGAGTTAAAAAAACAATTATACAATTGCTTATTTCTGAATAATTAATCTCATGAAATAAGTTTTATAAATAATTAAACAATAAAGCGCACATGTAATGTTTGCCATTTTTACTTTACAAATGCAATGACCTGCCTATCTGTGGTCTATAATTGGCTAAAGTTTTTTGTAAATGAATAAATGTGCAAAAATGTCAACAACAAAAAAAGTCTCATATGCTATCTGCGTCATTCCACATCATTTCACTTATGAATTATTGATATTGTCAATATGTTGGTCACAGCCATCTTTGTTCTAACTTGCAGATATAAATATGTGAAAGTATGATTTGCAGCACGTTTATATCGTTTTAGATGTCAATATGTGAACTTCGTGAAAGAGTAGCAGTCAGACCTATCTGTTATTTTGGATTCAAAATGCCACTTATTTTGTGTGCCCTTGATATTTTGCTGACATGCTTTACATGCCACCACCTATTCTATGAAGCAGAGGGGTATTAGTAGACTATAGTATGGGTGCTTGGTAACAGTGAATTGCGAAAGCAGGATAAGCATACTGAATAACAATTATTGTGTGCATTTTCTTCGAGTTACAGGTTAACTATGATATCTTTGCATTTGTTAAGCTGCAAAAGCTTTGAAAGTCAATGGTGGATTGAAATCTGGGTGCACTTTTTGAAGATTGGGTTGGATGCTTGGGTTAGTTTTGTTTACGGAACGAAAAACAGGGTTACCGTCCATTAGTTATTATTTAACTATTTGATTTGCTGAGATACTAGTTCTGATTTGCTTGGATTAGGTTAGGCTGTTAGAAAATAGGGTTGGGCTTGTAAATTTGAGTTTTAGCTTTAAAAAATTTGGGTTTTGATTTAGGTGGTTATGGCTAGGATAGGTAAAGTATTAGTTATTACTCCCTCCGTCCCTAAATTATCGTCTTCCTTTCCTTTTTCGTCCGTCCCAAAATAATTGTTCAGTTTGAAACTTACCTTTTTAGAACATCACTTTTACCACTTTACCCTTACTTTTTCACCCTACTTTAATTATGGGCCACATACACATGGGCTTAAAATGAAACTACACATTAAACCAATATAAATAATCAAGTCAATTGTTTTTTCTTAAACTGTGCATCGGGTCAACCAGGACGATTATTTAGGGACAGAGGGAGTATTTAATTATTTGATTTGCTGAGATACTAGTTCTGATTTATGCAATATGTACTCACACTAGATAGGTATCCAATATGGATATGTACCCCAATTTAGAGCATCGTTGTTCATAGTTCCTACTTCTCTGTGTGCATGTGCGTATGGTCGTGAAATCTAATTTCTGTTTGAACATGCAGGATGTTTATCACTACATGCAAGAGGATGAGGATTATGAAGGGTTCTGATGCCATTGGCCTTGGTGAGTATATTATGCGGCTTATCTTATAATCTTTGGGCATTGGGCTATAGGTATCACTCTCAACGTTCTTTTTTGTGGTGGGGGTGTTACATTATGTTCACAGAAAGATATCCCCCTGTATCTAGGGTGAACCGAAAGGTTTGCCAGTTTGGAGGTATACGAGTGGTATAAATCTTATCGTTGGCTCTTTAAGTGATTAAAAAGAATAAGAAAGGTATCAACTTCATAACAGCAAATTTTATTTGTATCAACTTTCTTTGAGAATCAACCAAGATATTGATAATTTTTTGAAAATTTCATAATATGAAAGAAAGATGGTTGCACTCTGCCAAGCATGACGAAGATTGTATTATATGAATTGATTAGAAGTTGTTCAGGGCCCCTGCTTTTTATCTCTTAACAGTTAACTATCCTAGTAGTAATCATTACTTGCTATTTGTGAGACTTTATGATTCAATTCCATTGTACTATTTGTATTTTCCAATGATCAATATACGAAGTGAGAAACCAAAATGAAAAGATATCCTCACAATCCAAAACTCCTCCTTTTCCAATAATTCAAAAGTAACCTTCGTTCTTGTTTGCAAAATTTGCGGTTTCACTGTGATTGCAGATTTACTAGATTGATTTATTTACTTTTGAGTATCTTTAATTGATTTATCTTTATGGAGTTGCCTTTAATTATGGAACCTTTGAACTTCTAAGATTGGCTGCATTAGGTAGGTAATATATGTTACTGGCAAAATGCAATATTCCAACCTTTGTCTTTTAGCATACAGTGGTATTTCGCTCCTCTCTTTGCATATATTAGATGGTGGTGTTTCATTTGTAGCTCCAAAGGCAGTGGAAAAAAGTCGGTGTAGGAACTAAGCAAGTCTTTTGCGCATGATCGTTGCTATCCATCCAGGAGTGTGAAGGGGAAAGAAGTGGGAAGTTGAACCGAAAATTCTTGTTGGAGTAATAGAACATTGGAAACTGGACAGCATAGTGATCATGGGTAGAAGAAAGTCTTATATATATATATATCGATGTTGTATCTGTTGTCCTTTACGGTTTTATCTAATGTTGGAAAGTGTGACTACTACGTCCCTAATATCTGAGAGTAACATCTGCAACTCACTTAGGTCAGCGAGTGTTGTTAACTAGTTCCTGTTCTCACACGGGAATATAGTATGTAAAGTGCATCTTCTTAAACATGTATGTTGTTTCTGTTTACTCGATTGCTTGCTTCAAGTAGGTCAGCCTTTTGGTTTTGTTTGAGCTGATGTCTTTGTTGAAGTGAAAAGAAGGTGGTTGTTTACTTTTTCGTTATGGGTGGCTTGTTTATAGTCGAAGCAGGGAATGTGGGGGTTGGGATAGAAGCAGCAGAGCATTAAAGACTTATTGTATAGGCTAGATGTTTCTTCTACTGTGAACTATGTTTGAAAAAAACCCTCCATCCTTGTAACAAATTGGGTTGTCCTTAACGTTTGGAAGGCAACTTCCTTTGAGAAAGAGCTTAATGGAAATTCTCAACCAGAAACCTGAGCAAGGGTTGGGGTTGGGGTTGGGGGAAGAAGGGAAAAGAAAATGGATTGAACCTGAAATGTTATTTTATCTTCACAGAAAGAAATCTAGCAGTTTCTTGGACTAGTTATTGATCACTAACTGTAACTGTAAGTCCATTCCTTGTATCCATCAATCGCTCGGTCAGGCCTCAGGACTATTAAAACAAAACAAGAAAGAAGACTGTTTTGTGAATCAAGCAGTCCTCAGTCTTCAGTCCTCACAAGAGTTTCCAGAACAAACCTATATTAGCTTTACTGGAATTTGATAAGGCATAGTTTATTTATAGTTGTTGGATCAGCTCTATTGGTTTCGGCTCCTAATAGGTTACGGTTTAACCTGGGTTCTTCATCGTGGTGCATCATGTTCCTTCTATGCGTTTTTCTTTTGGCAGCTCTTTTAGTAAGGTTCCATTAGACCTCTAGGAAAGGAGGGGTTAGTAGGAATTTTTTAAGAGAAGCAAGACGCATCACACTTTGTATATGACCTAACAGTTTCACAACCATGGGTAGCAGTTGAGCCAATTGATCCCGTTGAAGAACCATCACTCCTGAGCAGGATATGGACAAAGAGGATAAACCTCAAATGAGAGCATATCATAGAAGAAGAGGAGGGAGAAAAAGAGAATGAAGAGAGAGAGAGAGAGGGAGTGAGAAATTTTGTGGTTTTTTAAAAAAAGAATACTTAAGCGGTTATAATTCTAAAAAATAGTATGGCCGGAATTATTTCAATAAGACATGTAGGAAGATGGAGGTCGGTCCATCACATTGTACATACCAATGAGAGCTGACTAGATGAGAGATGTTTCTATTTTCTAGCTGTTCAAATAAAGAAAAAAGCTAAAAGTTTACTATTTTATTTTGAAATGAATAAATTATTACCTCGTTTCAAGTAAAGAGTTTACTATTTTATTTTGAAATGCTATATTTAAAGTTTTCACTTTTTAAAATAGATATAAAAATGATATTTTATTATTAATGTAGTACTAAAAATGTTATGACTTTCATATAAAGATTCTTTGCCGGAAATAAAGGAAATAGTTGCCGGTATTAGCATTAGCATTATCATTCATGAATCTAGTGGGATGAGTGAATATGCCCATCCCTACAATTACCAACAAGAGGGGAGGGAGACTTTGATACTATATGCAATTGCAACAGTGTCGGACTGCGTTGAACAGCAAGGAATGGCGTAATACTAAACAACCCCATTTCTTGTTCCCAATTTACCCAACACTAGAATTTGTTTTCGTCCAAAGAAGATTGAACAAAATATTTAAAATAGATTCTACTTTTCTAAATTCTTTCAATTCCATATAAATTATATTATTCCGTCTGTAGCTCCGTTCCTAAATTAATGTTCTTTTTTCTTCATTTTAAATAAATGTCACGTTACTGAACTTTCTTCTTAGAAAAAAATATTTATAATAGAGTCAATTAATTTTTCTCTTAATCTATATATTCGGTCCAAAAAGACGATTATTTAGGAACTGATGATTCTTTTTAAAGATGGAGTATTATTTTTCATCGGAACAAATCAAAATAAAAAGTGGGACTAACATAGTGAGTGTTCACTAAGGGGAATAACGAAAAAGGTAGGAATTACACCATTTAACTCCGACGGAGGTTACAGATCCCGTTTTGGTTGGTTGTTTTTAGAGCTGTCAAATAGGGCAAAAGCTCACGGATATGTCAATTCCGCCATCTATTAGGGACGGGTTGGACTGGTGTATTACATACCCGTTTGGATGCGGGCTTTTCAGGCTTTGTCCTATAGGCTGCGGGTGTTTGCGGGTTGGGGCAGGGCGGCTGACGGGCAGCCCATCATTTTCTTTTTTCAGTTAGTCAGTTCCCCTTAGTCACTTAGACACTTACAAGCAGAAAGCCCAAGTGAAGTGGAGGCGTGGAAACCCAGCCCAGATAATATGAAACAAAACCTAAGTCAAAACTCTTCGGTTCACTTGTTAGTGTTTATTCCATCTCGTTCTCAACGTCCATCTCATCATCCCTCCGCTGAAGAAACTGAAGTACCGAACAACAGTTATACCGTCGGCGCCTATGCGGCTCGTCTCAGCCAAAGTCTTTGCGTCTTAGGTCTCACATTCATTCTGGTTCGTCTACCGTCTGGTTCGTCTCTCTCTCTCTTGCTCTCTCCTCTGGCTTCCCGTATAGAGCCACAAACTCACAGCCTCAACCACTCTCTCTCACTCTTGTACAATCTCGCTCAGTGATAGATGTGTTTATACGCATCTATGAGGTACTTATTCAGCTTAGCAATAGCGATTCCACGAAGCTTTTGGCTACTAATATGTGTTTTGAAGCTTATTTGTGAGTTTCAGGGTTTTAGATGGAATTATGGAATTTGTGAAGACTTTAAGTGAAGAATTGAAGGAATGGTGCAAAGTGCAAAGGCTGAAAAGAAGAAGGATCAAACCTAATCAAGACCTTGCGGCCGCATCCTATCAAGGTCTTGACCCCGCAAGGTCTACAGAAAGGTAGCCCGAAATAACTAAAGACCTTGCGGCCGCAAGCCTTTGGTACCTTGCAAACGCAAGGTGTGCCGACTTCCAAAGACGGGAATTTCAGTCCAATTTAATTTCTTATCCTGTAAACTCTAGTATAAATACAAACCATTTAGCCCAAAGTTGGATGTTGAAATCATTTCGAATTTAGCTTGTAATTTATAGTTTTTATTAGTTGTAATCATAGTAGAAGAAGATTGTTCATGTTTTCTTTCATCCATCTGATTGGTTCATCATTGACGATGAACTAACCGCTCATATCTAGGAATTGGAGATAACTTGTATCGAATCTTTTGCTCTATATTAATTTCTTATTCAATCAAGTCTTGTTGATCACAGTGTTTATCAATCTCTTTGCTATTTGACTTTTTCTTAATGAATGATATCACAATAGTTAAAAACCTAGAGGTACAGATAACTGCACGACCATATGCATATGTCGTACACTGGCTCACCATTGTGATAAATTAAACCTATCGATGCACGAGAATGATAAGTTAGAGTTAGGTTCATATGTTCTTTTTCTTAAGAGTATAGTCTCGAATGAATTATTTAGGATGAAGACTGAATTATAATTCAACAAAGTATACCATTCTTTCGTGAACAAACCCAAGATATAATGATTGATACATTAGACAAAAGAACATTAGAGTAGATACAAGCGAATCATAATTCTTATATTTCCCTCCATAATTAGATCTTCACAAACTGTGTTTGTCTATGAAGGATATATCTAAACATATATCACACAAGTTCGTTATCTACAAGTAATCATGTAGCACGAATATCAATACTGCTTCACACCGCAAATCCAAGCCTCTTGATGGTTAGGCTAGAGGGAGTATTTGATGAGATAGATTTAGGAGAGAGAGAGGGGGCGGCCAACCTCTTAGGCGTGTAATCCAAAAGTAGGGCTTTATCCTCTTAGTTGCCCTGTTTATATTATTGTACAAGAAACCTATTTCTTGTAGGATAAGTAAAGTTAATCACGTTAGGAAACTAATTATCATTTAATAATATAAATATATTCCATGTGGGCGGAAGTAATTAATCGGGCCACAAGCCCAATTACTAATATCTCTCACTCGCACACATGGATTCACCTCTCTAACCACATCGTATCATCAAAACTCGTTAGACACTGCCTCTTCATACTGGAAGTGAAGCGTGCGACATGACGAGAAAGATAAAGTGTGGAGCGCTATACCAAATCACCATCTGACCAGCATAGAACGTTCTCGTTAGAAAACAAAACTCGTCTATACCTCAGACCGTATATATACATCAATTTAAGCATCCTCAATCACTCAAGAGCGGTGCTTAAAACTCAATATGTTTGTGTATTAAGATCAATCTCTTGAACCGTATATTCAATATAATCGCCATGGCATTGAAACACAAAAATAGAGATGCATATCTGTAGACACCTCAATTTCGTACCCCTGATATGTAACTCTGGCATGTGATATCAAGAATTGTTTAAACTTAACAAAATGTCAAGTTACATGGTTGAAAATGCAAAAGGAAAAAGTAGGATGCATGAGTAGTGAACTGCAGGGGGGGGGGGAAAGTGTCGAAAATTGGAGAAAATTCAACAGTTAGCGCTGCGCCCAAATCACCTTTTGGCCGCGCCAGAGTCCCAAACAATGCCCGTAGAGTTAACGCATTGTGCAAAATTTCAAACGCGCGGTACAAGCCGATAAAGCACAAATCCAACTATAAATACAGGTGCCCGGCTACGCTTTTGGGACACATTTTCACCAAGGCTTGAAGCCCGAAGAAACTCTGCGTATTTTTAACGCATCGAGCGATCAGTGAGCGAGAGTGATTTCACCCTTTTATAAAGCCTCGAAACCCTGCCAAACCTCCTTCAAACACAAATCCAACCGGTTAAAGTGATCCCTAGCCCTCTAGTTAGGTATCCACCATATTTCTCCGGTCCAAAACTCTCGGAAAGAGCCATTGCTCTGCCCGAGTGAAAAGACCAAATTAGCCAGAAATAAACCCTTGTTCTGTTCAAATTCTACTAGCAACAAGCAATCAAGTGTCAAAAGGCAAGCAGTTACTCCGCCCGTTTTACAGGTCCCAAAAGCAACTCTTGCAAGTCGTTACTCTGCCCGCACCGCAGCAACCGCAGCAGCAGCAAAAAGACTTCCTCTCCCTGAAGGACAGAGCGAGCACACCAACGCTCTTAAAGGTAAGCCTTTAAGGGTTTATTTACTAAAAACTATTTTCCATCTGGTCCAATGTAAAAAATATAAGCCGTTGTGCTGCCCGGATTATTTTAAAAAATAGCATTTAAAAGAGCCGTTATTATGGCCAAATATTTTTAAATATATTTGTAAATTATTGGAAGGAGACAACTGCAAGTCTGTAAATAATGTAAATATGTATGTATTTGTAGGTAGTTAATACTTTATTTATTTGCTAAATAAATATAACAAAAAGCATACTTTAGCCAAAAACCACTTTTGAGACCGAAAGGGCGAGTTGGGTGCCTAGCACCTTCCCAACTCGTAACTTAGCCTCCGAACCCGTTTTTGCAATCTCTTGTTTTTTTCTTTTTTGGTTTTTCTTTATTTCTTCCTTAAAATAAAGATGACGACTCTATAAAACATTTTGGATCCAGTGGGGCGTCGCAACACTCCTTTCTTGCACTTTTCCGTTTTCCCCTAAAAAAGGGAGAATGAAAATGAAAAGGTGATGCATTCCTATATCCTGGTATCCCCTAAACAAGGGATAACTTGATGCAGGAAACTCAAAGCACCCATAGTGATTCGAAATAGGCCATAAGGCTATTTTCATAAAATCCATAGTGGGGCTTCGCAACACTCATTTCTTGCACTTTTCCGTTTTCCCCTAAAAAATGGAGTATGAGAATGAAATGGTGATGTATTCCTATATTCTGGTATCCCCTAAAAAAAGGATAACTTGATGTATAAAACCCAAAGCTCCCATATTGGACAAAAAATCCACTAAAGGCAACCGAGGCGTATTCAAACGCGCTATCTTAGACAACACTCCTCTCGCACTTTTAATTTCGTCTTCCCCTAAACAAGGGAGGGTGGAATGAGACCAGTGGTGTCCCGCATCCGCACGTACGCGCACCCCTATCCAAGGGCGCGCGGGGCGCGGGCGCAAGTCTCGGGAACCCACAATATCATACTATCTTCCTTAGACACTCATATCAATCACTCTTGATTAATTGCTTTCCCAGCAATGCTCCGTAGGACTGTATGTGCATAGCCCGTTGTTCGGCATGCCAAAGTAGCATCATCAACGTCCAAGTTCATGATATAATTCTAAGTCACATAGGGTATAATCGTGACCTGGATTTGATCACTAGAAACTCACACAGTGTTGAAGCAGGGATCATTCAATCACTTTCTTAAGGCGCATTATAGTCACATACAATATGATGTGTATGCTATGCAGAACTCCCTCACGAAGTAGGCGTGTCATGCTCAAACGCCATACGGACCTTAGTCTAGCCGCCCTTCTGGCGTCTAACTTGAGTACTTAAAAGTAGTCACTCTTCTAGTGTTCCTTTTAAGATCTCACATTCGGACTTTTCCTTGGGATATAAAGTCGACCTTTATAAAAGGTCTCATCTTGGCCGTATGCCAAGGCGATAAATGTAATGTCATTTGCGTACCCCCCTTCGTAGGTGTCAAAGACTTTTACTATCTCAACTTGCTCGCCCACTTAGCGACAAAGTGAATTACCCGTGTGAGAGGGCCAATTCAATATCCACAACATCTTTTTAATCAAAACATATATGCTACGCAATTTCATATTAAAATATCCAATTAACATATAAAAGGAATAAAATGAAACTGCAATTTATTCAAACGATAATGAAAAATAATAATCAAATGTCAACAAAAGTGTTTTCAGAATAAAAGTCAAATCCTACGAAGCCCTACACCCAACATATGATCCTGAAAGATCTCTCTAGCTAGAGGCTTAGTCATAGGGTCAGCCAACGTGTTTCTAGTAGGAATATATTCTAGAACAACTTTCTTTTCTGCAATCATGTCTCTAGTGAAATGATATTTGATGTTAATGTGTTTCGTCTTCCCATGATACTTGGGTTCTTTAGTGTAACCTAAAGCAGCCATGCTATCACAAGCAATGACTACAGGACGATCCACATGCGTCGTAACATCAAGATGTTGAAGAAAACTCCTTAACCACACAGCTTCTTGAATCGCAGCTGAGCAAGCCATGTACTCTGACTCCATCGTAGATAAGGCGGTGCTAGTCTGTCGCTTGCTACTCCAAGAGATAGCTCCATCACTAATGAGGAAAGCGTAGCCCGAAGTAGATTTATAACCATCTACATCTCCAGCCCAATCCGCGTCAGTGAAACCTTTCAAGCTCAAATCCCACCTTGGTAACATAGGGTTAAATTTGTGGTTCCCACCAAGTAACGCAGAACCCTCTTCACTGCCATCCAGTGTTGAGGTCCATCATTACTTTGGAATCGACTCAACATCCCAACTGCAAAGCATAGGTCAGGTCGAGTACACACCATAGCATACATCAAGCTTCCTACCGCATTCGCATATGGAGTCGTAGACATTCTCTTCTTCATTCTCAGGGCATTGGTTTATACTAAAGACACATCATTTTTCCATTGGAGTGACAACAGGTTTTGAGTTAGTCATGCCAAATCGTTCAATAACTTTCTTAATGTAAGTCTCTTGAAACAAACCGAGAAATCTTTTCAAACGATCCCTAATTACTTTTACTCCAAGCACATAGCTTGCTTCACCCAAGTCTGTCATATTGAAAAGCGTAGACAACCACTCTTTAGTGGCATTTATCATCTCCATGTCATTCCCAGCTAGTAGGATGTCATCAACATATAATGACAGAACCAAGATCTTTTTCTTGGATCGTTTAACATACACATAGTGGTCTTCCTCAATCATCACAAAACCAATTGAGGTTATCGCTTGATGAAAGCGAATGTACCACTGTCTAGATGATTGTTTGAGACCATAGATGGAACATTTGAGTCGGCACACTTTGCGCTCTTGTCCCTTGACTTCAAAACCCTCTGGTTGAGTCATATAGATCTCTTCATCTAGTTCTCCATTGAGAAAAGCAGTTTTAACATCCATCTGATAAAGTTTTAGATCCATGTGCGCTACTATCGCTAGGATTAGGTGAACAGAGGAAAATCTCACCACAGGGGAGAATGTCTCCTCATAGTCTAAACCCACTCTTTGGGTAAAGCCTTTCGCCACAAGACGTGCCTTATATTTGTCAATTGATCAATCTGCCTTTCTCTTGACTTTGAAAACCCATTTATTTCCAATAGTCTTGCGACCTTGCGGAAGATCAACCAACTCCCAAACCTGATTCTTTTTCATAAAGGAAATTTCATCTTCCATTGCAGTCATCCATTCATTGTTTGTAGGTAAAGAGAGAGCTTCTTTGAATGATGTAGGCTCACTAGAATTGTAAGAAGTAGTTAGGAAAGATTCCTCTTCGATCGCGAATTGACGACGAGATATATTTCCATGTTTACTTCTTCGCTCTAGTATCGGACTCCCACTAGAGTCCGTACTCCCACTCGGATGAAGATCACCTTGACTCTCATTGGGGACTTCCATAGGCTCAACCTCATGTTGTACCGTAGGATTAGGTTGAGGCAATTCCCCACCTTCGCCAAAAGATGTCATATGTTTTTCTTCCATCTCAAAAAGTTCAAAGTCTTTCTTAACTTCACCTATTTGTGGGAAATCATTCTCAATGAAATCAACATTGCGCGACTCTGATTCAGCCATTCCTACGTCAAGTTTTCTACCGTACATAACATAACCCTTTGAGGTATTTGAATACTTTATGAAAACACACTTGTTTCCTCTAGGTCCTAGTTTTCCAAACTTATTGGAGGTACTATGGACATAACCTGCACAACCCCAAGGATGAAGATGCCCCAATTTAGGCTTCACACATTTCCAAAATTCATAAGGGGTTGTGGGAACTGACTTAGAAGGCACTCGGTTAAGTATGTAGGCGGCAGTCATTAGCGCATCCCCCCAAAACGAAATTGGGAGGTTGGCCTGTGCCATCATTGACCTAACCATTTCCAACAATGTTCGATTCCTTCGTTCTGCAACACCATTTTGTTGCGGAGTTCTAGGAATTGTCAACTGTCGGCGTATTCCCTTTTTCTCACACAATTCTTTAAATTGATCAGATAAATATTCACGGCCCCGGTCAGTTCTAAAAGTTTTTAAGCTTTTATCCTTTTGATTCTCAACCTCTGCGAGAAAGCGTTCAAAACACTTGAGAGCTTCATCGCGGTGAGAAATAAGGTAAACATAACCATAGCGTGTGTAGTCATCGATAAAAGTGAGAAAATAGGAAGCTCCATGACGTGCCTTAACATTCATTGGTCCTCAAATGTCTGAATGGACTAACTCTAATGGATGTGTGGCTCTTTTTGCCTTACCAAAAGGCTTTCGGCAAGCTTTTCCTGCCAAACAAGATTTACACAAGGGTAGGTTGACTTTGGTGAGAAACCCCAATAGGCCTTCTCTAGCCAATCTAGTCATCCTATCTTTTCCTATATGTCCAAGTCTAGCATGTCATAACTCAGAATTAGAATCATCATAAACCATGCAAGAAGAAGAATTAACAGAAGAATTATGGGAATCCAACAAATCTAATTTAAAGAAATTATCTAACAAAAAACCATGTCCCAAAATTTCATCACCAAAACAAATATCCAAGTGATCATCACTAAAATTAAAAGAATATCCATGTCCTAGCAATTGTACTACTGATAATAGATTATGTCGAATTCCAGGTGAATAAAGAACTTCATGAAGAGTAAATGTGTGTCCACTCCGCAATTGAAGTTGGTTTGAGCCAACTCTTTTGACTTCAACAGACGAACTGTTTCCCATAAAAATTCTTCTTGTACCCGCAGGAACTTTTCGATAATCTACAAATCATTCTCGATCCCTCGTCACATGTTTGGTTGAGCCTGAGTCTACAATCCATACAGGGAGAGAGTCAGCTAATAAAACATGAGAGCAAACACAACTTTGCATGGAGATAGGATTAAGGGATACCTTCTTGGGCTCAGGACAAGTCTGAGCAAAATGACCTAAGGCACCACAGTTGTAGCACTTCTGCTTAGCAATATTCTTTTTGCCTCTTCGACGTTTAGCAATCTTGTCATTTTTGGGGCCCAAATTCTGAGTCTTCTTGCCTTTAGCTTGTTTCTTGCGTTGCCCGTGTGGCTTGCGAAGACCCTCAAGGGAAACAAGAGCAAGATCACGAGTCGCAGCATTTATCGCGCGATTCGCTTCATGACACTCAGCCTCAAGCTCAACATTGCAAGATACATCTGCAAAAGTCTGAATGGAGTCTGTATGAGTCAAGATACGCCTCAAGCCACTCCAAGAGTCAGGCAGTGAACGAATCACCGCTTGAACTTGCTGTTCATTAGATAAGATAGAACCAACAACCTTAAGATCACGAATCATTCCGGACATCTCACGTAGTTGTTCAAGAATGTAACGTTTCTGGTCAATCTTATAGCTTTCAAACTTGTAAGTCAAAGTCCTTAACTTTGTAGCAGATGTATTCTCATAAATGCGCTTAATGTCGTCCCACATTTGTTTTGCAGTCAGACAATCCTCAAACTCGCCAATCAGATCATTATGCATGCTACTCAGCATAGTAAAGCGTGCACATCGATCTTTCTTTTTCCATTTAAGGAATTCCTGCATTTTCTGGCGATGCTGGGTGATCGTCAAATTACCCATCTCTGGTACTATCATCACAGTATCTAGGTTGTCCAGAACCTCTTGCTCGTTTAGCAAATACGTGATTTTCCTTTGCCAAACACTATAGTTTGTGCCATCCAATTTCTCACCTTTGTTAAGGTCAGCGATTACATTCTTAGAAGTCATTTCACTACAATTTATTGCAAAAATAAGACATGAGTATATATATAGTTTGATTTACTTTTGTTACAAAAAATCAATTACTGAACATAATTACATCATACACGTAAGGAGGGGAAATCCGCGAGGCTCGTAATCACAACCAAAGTATGCACAACGTAAAAATATTCATAAATTGATAATTTAAACAAAAGAAATAAGATAGAACAAATCCATCAAGTACATATAATGTACATAAATATTTTCACTACTGAAAATAAAATTATTGGGTCTCGTATAGTCTCAATCGTAATTTTAGAACCAAAAACGATAATTAATTATGCTAAAAATGACTTAAAAATAGTTTAAAATTCACAAAGAATTTTAAAAAATTTCAGAACAGTCCCAAATAGCCCTAAACAGTCACAGAAAGACAAAAAAGCTCCTTGATATTATTTTTGAATTTTTTTTTTTTAAAAACATGTTTTTATACACTGGAAAATCAAAAACAAATATATCCAGGCTGAATTGATCAAAACAGAGGCCACCATTGGACTCAGAGGCCATACGCCACGCACGCCAGGGCTTCTTGGCGGGCGTAGGGCGACGTCCATCGATGGCGTGGCGGCGACGTCATGATGGCGTCATCAAAACTGAGTCACTGGAGTGGGTCCCACTGCTGACATGGCTGGTGACGTGGCATGACACGTCATCAGTCAATAGTTTGACCGTTGACCACTGGTCTTCTTCTCAGCCTTCCCACGCGCCTAGCCGGAGAGTGGGCTCCACGCATCGCCTTCCGGTGCTCCGATGAGGTCGTGGACGGTGGCGTTGGATTCGTCTCGCCGAGTACTTTCCAGTCATGTACTTTTTACATCGAAAGGAGTGCCACAAAAGGCACGTACATTGAGGCCGAGAGTGGGGGTTGTAGGACGTCAACTTTTCAACCCTAAAAATCGATTCGCGAACGTGATCCGCGAGCCAACTTTGCAAGGCCGTAAAACGTTCATTTTAAGTCCAAATTAAGCATATAATATGTCGTTGGAAAGCCCTCACGGATTACTACAATTACAGACCAGAAAACCACGGTTTTACATAAAATAAACAGGTCAAAACAACATGCAAAGTTTTGGAAAAATCAATTTTCAACAAAACTTGGGTTTGCAATATTTTGAAAAATACCCAACGGATTTCAACGAGAATTTAGTATGTTGTTCGCCTCGACATAGAGATCTCAGACATATAAATTTTTCTCGAAAAAAAATTGTTTTACACATAAAATAATAAAACTCATTTGGTTCGTTATCGGGTAAAACTTTTAAACAAACTCAAAAACAAAAGCATGCAATTCATGGCATAACGATACGAGCAATTAAGCATATAGACTCTGATACCAATGAAGGATATATCTAAACATATATCACACAAGTTCGTTATCTACAAGTAATCATGAGTTACCTCGTGCGAACTTGAACTGTGAGCGAAGCGAAAGACTTTCTGCCTGAGTTACGATCTTCGTATGTAACGATCAAGAATCCTGCAAGTCTCTCTCGTCAGATTGATATCACATAGCACGAATATCAATACTAGTTCATACCGCAAATCCAAGCCTCTTGATGGTTAGGCTAGAGGGAGTATTTAGTGAGATAGATTTAGGAGAGAGAGAAGGGGGCGGCCAACCTCTTAGGCGTGTAATCCAAAAGTAGGGTTTTATCCCCTTAGTTGCCCTATTTATATTATTGTACAAGAAACATATTTATTGTAGGATAAGTAAAGTCAATCCGGTTAGGAAACTAATTATCCTTTAATAATATAAACATATTCCATGTGGGCGGAAGTAATTAATCGGGCCACAAGCCCAATTACTAACAGTTTGTTTTTCATAAACTGTTAGTTTAGATTACTTGCTTTTTAGTAGAATAAGTTAGTTAAATAAATAGATTAAAGAAACCCCCTAGTTATAATTGTAACATGCTTACTTGCTTTACTTACTTCTTGTCTCTGTTGTTCGACCCTTGCTTTTCGTACACTATATTCAATTTTGATTCGTACGCTTGCAAGGTAAAAAAATAAGACATTGTAAATAGGTACTTTCAATCACATGAAAAAATCATAGAAATTTTTTTCTAATATCCAAATGAAACAAACCAAATCTCTATTTATAAGTAAAAATAGGTACTTTAATTCAGGAAAAAAATAATTAAAAATTAATTTTTTTGGCTAAAAATTAGTCAAGAAAGGCAATTGAAGAAAATAAAATGTTATCCACTCAAATGATGACACTTGGAAAGGGACCTAGGATTTGAGGACTTTGGAGTTTAAAGGATGATTTTTAAAAAAATTTTTTTGTTAAAATCATTAGTTGATTTGTGGATGATTTTTTTAAATTCTCCATTGGATGGGAAGATTTGGATTAGACTTGGGGAAAGCCCCCATTGTACATGCTCTAAGAGCATGTACAATGGTTTTATCAAATTAAACCAAAAATCAAATACAACTCATTAAAAATCAATAAAATAATCCATTAGATATCTATTTAATTCAAAACCAAAAAACCTTCCCAATGGTAGCACAAAATCCAATACATTTACATATAACACCATATTTATCTCCATTAATAATGACTAGAAACTTAAAAAAATCATATAAATTTTTTCTGATATCCAAATGAAACAAACCAAGTCTCTATTTATAGATAAAAATGTGTACTTTAATTCAGGAAAAACAATTAAAAATTAATTTTTTTGGCTAAAAATTGGTCAAGAAATATAATGGAAGAAAATAAAATGTTATCCACTCAAACGATGACACTTGGAAAGAGGAACTATGATTTGGGGACTTTGGGGTTCAAGAGATGATTTTTTTTGTTAAAATCATTGGTTGATTTGGGGATGATTTTTTTAAAATTCTTCATTGGATGGGAAGATTTGGATTAAATTTGAGGAAAAACTTTCATTGTACATGCTATAAGGCACGCATTCATCAAACGATTGGTGAAGTGCGTTCATTGATCACTAATGATGGCCTTAAGTATTCCATACCTATTGAATATGTCATCAAAAAAAACTTGACAACCACTTGGCCGTCATTTGTGTGAGTAGGGATAGCTTCTATCCATTTTGATACATAATCCACTGCAACAAAGATGGTGGGGTATGTAAATGTGTTGGATTTTATGCCACAATTGAGAATGTTTTTTGGTTTTGAATCAAATAGGTATGTAATGGATTATTTTATTGATTTTTAATGGGTTGTATTTGATTTTTGGTTTGATTTGACAAAACCATTGTACATGCTAGGAAACATGGAGTTACTCACAAGTTGGCTACCCCATGTCATCCTCGGGCCAAGTTTAGGTTAGTAACCAACAAATCAAGGGAGTCCTTGAAAAGACTGTTAGACCGAATAGGAAGGATTGGGTATTAAAGCTTAATGATGCTCTTTGGGCATATATAACGACCTATAAGAATCCAATTGGAATGAGTCCCTATAGAATGGTCTATGGCAAAGCTTGTCATCTTCCTATTGATATAGAACATGGAGTCTATTGGGCTATTAAATCTCTTAATTTGGATTTAACTCTAGCTGGGGAGGAACGTCTATTCTAGCTAAACGAGCTAGAAGAATATAGGCTTAATTTGTATGAAAATGCTAAAACCTATAAGGAAAAGACCAAGAGATATCATGATATGTGTATCACTAAAAAGATGTTACATCTTGGATTGAAAGTTCTCCTTTTCAATTCTAGATTGAGACTATTTCCGGGTAAGCTAAAGTCAAAATGGCCTGGTCCGTTTATAATAGTACGAATTTATCCGCATGGCGCAGTTGATGTGAGAAAATCCCAAATCAAATGAAAATTTTAAGGTGAATGGTCACCGTCTCAAACCTTACTTTGAACCTTTGTCAGTTAAGAAGACAATCGAACTCATTCGTCTTTCTGACAATGAACCACCAATAGAATAGGTTTGGAGTTAGGTCGAGCAAAAGACGTAAAACAAGTGCGCTAGGTGGGAGGCAACCCACTTTGACTGATTTTTATTGCTTTCGTAATATAATTTAAATATGTTTTTCACCATCTTCTTTTGATTATGAGCATTTAAATTAAATGTTTTCCCGGTCATGGCATAATTTAAGTTCGGGGGTGAAAAACATCGTAGTATTGTATTTATTTGCTTTCTAATATTTTAGTTTAATTTAGTTTAGTTTTGTGGAATTTTTAGAGTGCAGGAAAGAAACAGTCCTAATGAAATGTTAACGGAAGGACGAAAATGAAGGAAAAAAAATAAGAAATTATGCTGAAATAAAATTCAGCTTCTCAAAGAACACAACCTCTGTGGACCTTGCGAATGCATGTCTTTCAAGGCATGCGGCCGCAAGACTACCCCTTGCCCCCACAAGTCTACATCAGCAGTTAGTGCAAACATTAACTGTGACCCTTGTGGCCGCAAGCCTCAAGGACCTTGCGACTACAAGGTACCCGATTATATAATGTTGCTTCTATGTTCGAGGACTGCACCGAAGACCAAATTTTAAAATCCTTCAACTCTCCGGCTCCTCTTCTCTCTCTATTCTCTTAATTCCGGAAAAGCAAGCTCCAATTTTGGCCAAGATTAACTACATGTTGCAACGTTCCAAGCCTCCTTCATGCCATTCCTCTACATTTCCATCACTTAATCCATGGAAGCTTGAAGCTTTGTTCCACCGTTGTTGCCGCCACGAAGCTTCAAAAATTCGCCAACCAACATCGCGAAATCATTTTTTACGCAATCCAAGTACTCTCTACCATTTTACTTTTGGAATTTTCAATTTTTAATATATTTAGCAAATTTAGCATGCTAGGGTGTTAGAGTTCGTAGATTGCGTTGTTTTTGCATGCTTATCTGCTTTGGTGGGATTTTCTATTTTTTTAGACAGAGTGTTTTTGTGTGCCTGTTGCCATGGCCCCTTAGCGTAGAAACACTGGTCCATCCACTTCTCGCTCCGCGGAGGAGCTTGATTTTGATATCTATATGTTTATCTCCATTGAGGCTACGGATAGCTATTCTAGGAAGCTGTCCAAGAGCATAGTCCACGAGAGAGGATTTAAGCATGACAACTTCGATCTTCCTGTTCACTTTTCCGAGCGGAGATGGATCAATCTTTGAGCGACTCCGGAAGTGGCCATCGTGACCATTGTCCGTGAATTCTATGCCAACGGGCATGTCTCACTGACCGGTAGGGTGTCCAACTCTGATAATGTTCGGAATAGGAGTATCAATTTTTCTCCCACGAGTATTAATAATTATTATGACACCCCTATTTTTGAGGGCACCGATGACTTTAATGCCCACATCGCCCATCGTATCCCTGTTGAGGAGGTTAATGCGTTAATCACAGCTCCTGATATGGTTTGGACCTATCATCAAGGCCCACCATTTGGCCCTCACACTATGGACGAAGTCCGGTTGACTAATACGACTAAGGTTGTGTTCAAATTCATTTGTGCACGCCTTATGCCTTTCAGTCATCAACACACCGTGTCGTGGCGTAGGGCTATTCTGATCTACACTATTCTGTCTAGCGGTTCTGTTGATGTAGGGCACTTGATCAACGCCCAAATTCACAGCATCATCACCGGCACAACAAACTCGGGATTCCTTTTCCCGAGTTTAATTACTAGTTTGTCTAGGGGGGCCAGAGTCATTTGGACTCCTGATTCTGAGAGGGTACGGGCAGTGCCCGACAACTACGGTGCTTTTATTCGATCACCCGCGCCGCCCACGTGAGAGGGGAGTACGTACGTAAAGAGCCTCAAGAGGCTAACATTGAGGACGAGGGGGATCCTTTCGAGGTCCTCTCCAATAGAGTCGAGGAGCTTGGGTTGGATCAGTAGATGATCCAAAAACAAGTCGCGCAGATGTGCGCTGACCAGAACTACTTCTACGACTGGTCAGGCCAAGTTTATAGAAATATGTCTGCCTTCCACGGTATAGCAGATGGCACTTGGAAATGTGCCCGAGTTTCTCCCTCCTTCATTATATCGTCCCGACTCACCATGAGTCAAACATCAAGTTTCTTCTTCATCAACCCTCTTATATGGTAGCCCTCAATTTTGGGGAAAATTAAATTTTAAGTTTGGGGGGTGGGGAATTCTAGGTCCAGGGTCTTTGCAGGACCCAGCCTAATGAGAAGGGGACTTGTGCTATATTATTTAGGGTACGACACATTTTTTGCCCCTCTATCGTCTTTTCTCCTCTCTCGAGTTTCTTGCCTTTTATGTTTGCCTATTTTCAGAAATGTTGCTTAGACCAGAATACTATAGGAAAGAAAAGGTTCCTTCCTGGAACCCATCATCAATTGGGTCATCATATATCTCCAACTTTCTTAAAAGTAATAAAAAAAAATTATTCTTGAGTCCTGGTGTGGGAAATTCAGCCGATGATGATTTTTAGTGCAATGAACCACATGACTTTCCCATAGATCACTCTGGAACTCACTCGAATCTGCGAATTTCCCGATATTCTCCAGATCTTTATGCACTTATGCCATATTATGAGTATTGGAAAATTTGAATATTTTTACTAAGTTTATAGTGCACATTTCATTTTAGCAAGATTGGTTTGGTGCACAAGAATATGATGAATAGTCATCCTGACATGTATGTTGCATTAATTTTTAACTTAGGGTCAATTGCATGATAGTTAGATCCCTTGGATTTTCCTTGCTAATATATCTCAAGCACACTTTTGAACCGTGATTGCATGTTAGCCTTGATTGTCCTTACCTCTTCCCTAGCGACTGCTTATTTGAAATCCAGTTATGCTAAAATCTTCATTTCATAATATTCATAATGGATGTGATGTTTTAATTATGTCTACTTTCTTTGAAACTGGCATGAGTAATTCTTGCATTAGGATGTTATTTCGGTCATCTTTGGAGCGTTTGAACCTATATATTTCCCGCCCTTACAAAAAATATATCCCTAGTTTCCCTTTTTGAGCTAAATTAAAGAATGACTTGTGCTAAGCATACAACAACCCCCATTCAACTTCGTTTCTTTTACCTATATTAACTTAACCCTTAAAGCTTATACACTTTAGCCTACCCGTTGAGAGATGAAGATTTGGGTGAGGAAATGATCTTATTGGATAACTATTATAAAGATGATTTCCCTATGATTCTTCTCCTTCGTCGCAGTCAACAAAAATTTTTTTTGGTGCAACGAAGGATGATGAAAAAAAAAGAGTGCAAGAAGATTAAAATGGAAGCATAGCTTCCAAAGAAAAAAAAATTATTATAGGGAGATAGATCAAGAAAATGGGTTGCTAGTTATTTTTAGCAAATAGTATTGAAAAATGTAAGTTTGGGGAAAACTCCCCACTTGTAGTCTTTGCAGGTCCTAGCCTAATAGGAAATGTTTCTACATGTTGTAGAAACACATGGAGTAAAGGGTAATCTTACTCTCTCTCACTTTGAATTCTATTATCTTTCCATCGTATCCCCCAACACCAAGACCTCACATTACAAGCTTATTAAAGTCCTATTGATCCTTTGCCAGTTGCTTGTGTTGGTTAACTTAATTATGACATATGTAAATTGATCCATACTTCATATATTTCCACTTCTTGCCTAAGCTCACTGTGTTAGCATAATCTTAACTATCGTAAGTAAATGAGATATGAAAGCATTGTATGTCATACATAGGAAGTGCATGGGATGAATGTGTAAGCATTTAAAATCCATTGTGTTCTCTTTTTCTGTGATAGACCGGGTTAGGGTGGTAGATTGCATGTTCTGTGTTGCACCTGTTTCATTGGGAAAAAAAATATATTTTAAGAATGAATGTCGTTCTTAACCTAATAAAACTATTTAAGTTGGAAGATATTTATTAATTGTGAGCACACACACATAGAGATGTTGGCACCAATCGTAGAATTGAGTGTAAGTCAGTTTGATATCGAGGAGAGTCCTTACACATGCGTTGAGCATCTTCCTAAGGCAAATGTGACTATCCATGCTATTGCGAGTTGAGAATGATCCAAAAAGATTTGATTTATTATTCATTGCTTTAGAGTAATTTTAGTTATCTTTTTTTGTATTTAATAAATTTTGTATTTATCTGCATTGTCGAGTCGCTCGTTAGTCTACTTGAGTTTGTGGTTTCTAGAGGAGTATAAATAGTGTCACCATCCAAAAAGATTTTTCAGTTTTTATAATTTAATCGCTTTTGTATTTATTAGTCGTTGTTTACTTGTGGACGAGCAAAGTCTAAGTTTGAGGGTATTAGATAGATGTATTTTATACACATCTATGAGGTACTTATTCAGTTTGGAAATAGAGATTTCACGAGGTTTTTGGCTACTAATATGTGTTTTGGAGCTTATTTGTGAGTTTCAGGGTTTTAGATGGAATTATGGAATTTGTGAAGACTTTAAGTGAAGAATTGAAGGAAGAGTGCAAAGTGCAAAGGCTGAAAAGAAGAAGAATCAAACCTAATCAAAACCTTGCGGCCACATCCTATCAAGGCCTTGCCCCCGCAAGGTCTACAGAAAGGCAGCTCGAAGGAACTGAAGACCTTGCGGCCGCAAGCCTTTGGTACCTTGCGACCGCAAGGTGCGCCGACTTCCAAAGACAAGAATTTCAGTCCAATTTTATTTCTTGCCCCGTAAACTCTAGTATAAATACAAACCATGTAGCCCTAAGTTGGAGGTCGAAATTATTCCGAATTTAGCTTGTAATTTACAGTTTGTATTAGTTGTAATCATAGTAGAAGAAGATCGTTCATGCTTTCTTTCATCCATCTGATTGGTTCATCATTGACGTTGAACTAACCGCTCATATCTAAGAATTGGAGGTAACTTGTATTGAATCGTTTGCTCTATATTAATTTTTATTCAATCAAGTCTTATTGATCACCGTGTTTATCAATCTCTTTGCTATTTAGCTTTTTCCTAATAAATGATATCACAATAGTTAAAGACCTAGAGGTGCGGATAACTGCATGACCATATGCATATATCGTAGACTAGCTCACCATTATGATAAATTAAACATATCGATGCACGAGAGTGATAAGTTAAAGTTAGGTTCATATGCTCTTATTCTTAATGGTATAGTCTCGCATGAATTATTTAGAATTGAGACTAAATTACAATTCAACGAAGTATATCATTCTTTCGTGAACGAACCCAAGATATAATGCTTGATACATTAGATAAAAGAGCATTAGAGTAGATACAAGTGAATCATAATTCCTAGATTTCCTTCCATAATTAGATCTTCACAAACTGTGTTTACCTGTTTTTCATAAACTATTAGTTTAGATTACTTGCTTTCTAATAGAATAAATTAGTTAAATAAATAAATTAAACAACCCCCCTAGTTTTAATTGTAACCTGTTTACTTGCTTTAGTTACTTATTGTCTTTGTGATTCGACCCTTACTTTCCGTACACTATACTCAATTTTGATTCGTACACTTGCGAGGTAAAAAATAAGACATCATTCAGTCTCACAGGTATTTCTCTCCTACCTTCGCTCTCTCAAACTCTCACAATCTGAACTATTCCACATGGGTTTTGAATCTTTTGATTTTGAAATTTTCTCTTTTGTTCCAGCTTCGAAGCTCGTAGGTCAGGCCTTAATGTGAGCGACACCGACGAGGTTGTGACTATCTTTTTGCTCAGTCAAGTAAACTATATTCAAGAACGAGGCAACGAGCATCTTCGGCAGATCTGGGTTCTTTTTTTTTTTTTTTTTTTTTTTTTTGAGGCTTTGAGCCCTAGTTCTGTACAAATTGTAGTAGTTACAAATTTGTTAATTTGTTATAAATAAGAGCTTTGGTGTATTGTTAACTTGGTATATTTCTATATGTCCAACAGCCCAAAATTAAAATGAATCAAATTTATCATAAATTAAATAATTAATAAAAAAATTAAATAAATTCATTTTTGTGGGCTTGTTCGTTTTGCTCACAGCCCTACGCTGGGTGGGTTGGACCATGAGTTTAATGACCATCAAGTTAGCAAGCTTTCCCGCCCCGGCCCGTTTTACAACGAGCTTTTCAGTCTCGTGGGCAAAACCGTCTCATAGGCCCGTTTTGACAGCTCTAATTGTTATGCTTAATCATCTGAAATTAACAGCCTACAGCCTAAGTGGAGTTATTTTGGTTTGTAAACTAGATTTAAAAATAATAATGTAGAAAGCTAATCTTATTAGTGCTTATTTGGTGTAGTGTTTTGACTAAAACACTGACAAAAAATGTAACGTTTTCTCTTTAAAAGTGTTTTAATGCAACGTTTTAAAAATGTGCAGCATTTTAAAACGCTTCAATTTGAAACGTTTTCAAAATATGATGTGTTTACAACTATTATGTTTATGAATATAATGTTTTAAAATAGCTTTCCAAACGTATTTATAAGAAAAAAAACTACGTTTTGAAAATGTTACGTTTTAAAAACGTTGCATTTTGAAAAAATTACGTTTTCAAAACGTTACACCAAAGGAGGTCTTAGTGATGTTAGTTGTAACAAAATTCATTAAAGTATTTAGTTAGGGTGATTGATTTGTTGGTACGTGACATTTTTAATATCAAAATAAAATAATAATCTTTCCGTTTCAGGTAAAAGTCAATTATTTTATTTTAAAATATTTCACATAAAGAGATTTATTTTAAAAAATTAAGGTATAAAAATATCATTTTATTATTAACAAGTTATTAAAAGTGTCATCTTATTAAAAAATTAAATTTTAAATAAGGAGTCTTTGCCCCCAAATAGAAGGAGTAATAATTTTTTTATGATAGAAATACTAATCAGTACCGTTCACCATTATATATAATCGTTGACTCTTTATATATATATATATATATGAAATTAAATTATCATAAATGCTTCGATGACTATGAGTGAATTTTTTCTTTGTATTTTATTAATCTTTGATTCTCTTTATTTGTTTCCTCCCAAAACATTGATACTGTAAAGACGCGCGACAACGCCGACAAGTGATGGATTACTAGTCCTCACTCCTCATGGTTCATGTATTTACCATAATTACTTGAAGGTATTATAATTAATGAACACAGATGCACCAGACAAGGAATCTGCTTCTCTCACTAAACTGAAAACTCTGACCAAAAATCAATTTGTAATCAATTCTTGTTTCAAAAAAAATAATACTCCTACTTGGTCATCAACTTTTGAATTAAATACCGGTAAAGAGTCTACTTTTTTCATTTTGAGATGTTTTTTTAAAAGAGTTTGGTTTTAAAAATTAAGATATCAAAATGTCATTTTATTAATATTAAGCTATTAAAAATGTTTTTTTTAAATAGTTAAACTTTTAAATAAAAACTCTTTGCCCATATCGAAACGGAGGGAGTAGTTTAAAATAACTTTTGAAAACTAGTGTTAGCTGTATTTATAATTATATAGATAGAGAATAGGCAAATACTTGTGTAAGATGGTCTTACGAATATATTTTGTAAGACGAATTATTTTTATTCAACCCACCATATGTTGATGGATTGAGTTATAAAAGAGTAAATATTTTCTTATGAACTAAGATTCGTACGACGATCTTACAAGAGATCTATAATAAAGGTTGTTGAAACTCAGTAATGGAGTACTTAAAGAAGATGTGCAGCCCGGAAAAAAGCTTTTTCTACCTTTGCACAATAACATAGAAAACTTACACTTATGACTAACTAATCATGGACTCCCTCCGTTTCAGGTAAATAGTATATTATACTATTTTGTAATATTTTATTTTAAAAGTCAATTTTTAAAAATTATGCTTATAATTTCAGAATTTCTATAACATTTCATTTTTACACTCCACTTGTGTTGTAAGTATATTGTTTGTGCTTAACTATTTTTGTAATTATAACTAACTTTAATAACATTTATGTATCCCTTAATAATTAGACTTTTCAAATGGGGACTCTTTTGGTAGAACGAATGGAGTACTACTTTGTCCATATATGTACTTGAACTGGTTTAATTAATTAATATGATGAATTATTTGTTGGATTAAATAATTATTTGGTCCCTAAACTATTCCAAAATTATGCGTTTGGTCCTACAACTTTTTTTGAAATGTGTTTGGTCCTTAAACTAAGTTTTTGATAAGAGATTACCCCCTTCACGGGGTTAATGTCAGTTTTTCTATAAAAATTTTATTGAAATCTCAAATTCACTCTTTATTCTTATACACTAAAGTAATGAAAATAATGATTGAAAAAGACAACTCTCTACCATAACCAAACAATGTAGAGAGTATACATATAGATATTGGCAGGGAATTAAGAAGATATAAAATGTAAAGGAATTTCAGATCTGAAAAATATAAAAAAAGAAAGTGATTGTTGAGAAACGGCCAAGCACCCTCAACATAGCCAACCTTCCTCCTGCTCCGTCCATCGCCCTTGTTCTATCTCCATTTACACTGCCATCTTTCATCACCACCAACTCCACATCCGGTTCCTCCTCTCAATGTCATCTTCTCTGGTGTCCTTCCGCCATCGCCCCTACCGTTGTGCAACACCTAGCAGCGCATGTAACCTATGTCGGCCACTTCACCTCCGTCTCCCATCTCATTTACGACCATCTCCATATCTGACCAGCGTCGTGCTAGATCCAGCTGTCGTCTCTCTCTTTTCCGGCGAATCCTAATCTCCTCTATCACCTAAACCCTCTCGCATCTGCCATCCCCTGCATCACTCCACTCCAGATCTCTTTGATTTCTTCTCCCCTGCCATAGCCCTCGGTCTTCTTTCTGCCAATAAGGTATACACGCACACTCAGATTCAACCGTAAACTAAATTACATAGGATAGTTTCGAAGAAAAGAACATGGAAAGTCAATTGGAAACCTTGCCGGCGTCGTTGATTGTTTACCTAAGATGGTGATCGAGCTTGAGTTGAGGGCACCGTCGCGGCCTTCGACCAAATTGAGATCTGGGTAACCTTGTCAGCACCGTCGATGGGAAGATTGAGCTTGGGGAGGTTGTGCCTTGATCGATGGATGCGATAACTTAGGTTGTCATGTAGTTTTTCTCTAAAATCCTTGATGTCTCTCTGTGCCTTCATTTGTAAAGAATGTTGGTTGTAGTAGAATGTTAAAGGGACTTGGGTAGTAGTGGTTCTTGGGGCAAGGGTACAACAGTTCCCATTTTTCATCGATCGACAACACTCATGTGAAACCTAACTAACTACTGGTACCAATCATTATTTTTATATGTGCTATTTCTAACTCTTCCACAGGCTGAGGAGTTGAGAATCTGAACCTTGGATATGAAATTGTGTGTTCTAGAATCAGAACAAGCAAGATAATCATCATTTTCATTAGTTTATTGTATAAGGGTAAAGGGTAAAGGGTAAATTTGAGATTTCAACAAAAAATTAACGGAAAAACTAACGGTAACCCTGTGAGGGAGGAATCTCTTAGTAAAAATGGAGTTTAAGGACCAAACACATTTTTAAAAAAAGTTGCAGGACCAAACGCATACTTATTTGTTTCGGGTTGGGGTTAAGATAATTAATTAATGTGTTTGTTGAGGAAGAATTTTGTAGTGACAGTTTTTAAGTGATCAAAACATGTGCTCCAATAATGGGCAAGTGCATTTAGCATCAAGTCTGATATCAACCACCAAGTGGCCGGGGAATGGAAAACCTTATTTTTATTTTTATTTATTTATCCATAACACATTAATGATAAGTCTTCTCCTTATAGTCCTTATAAATTAATTATATTCTCATCAAGACCCAATCTCTTCCCCCGCTCCTTTCGTTTTCTTATCCTCCATGTGATCGTGATCGATCACACCAACTAATTAATTAACTACTGTGTGTGTGTGTGTGGAATCATTCTAAGTATAACGTACATTTATAGGAATATATCTTTGGATTCTAATTAATTGGGGTGGGGTGAGGCACATGCTTAATGCTTAATGCTTAATGCTTTGCTAGTACGGTCTAGCTACGTAAATATCGCCTATCGGAGGAGACTCTTAACTCTTAACACTGACTTGCAAACCACAGGTGCGTTCAAGTTGAATCCGGAAGCAGCATCATCCATTGTCAATACAACAATCCATGAGTGCATGAATTGATGGTTACATGCGTTGATTTTAATTATATTTGGTCATCATCTGGGAATGACGACTAATGAAACCACCCCGACCTTGTCCATTCAAATCTATTTATCCATACCTCTTAATTACAACTATCCAACACTACAACATGTGGTAATAATATAACTTTTATCTCATAATTTATTATCATTTGTCCAAATGAAAATAATGAGGAGATGAGTGAGTGGACGTTTATCGCAGGGATGGGCAGATTAGGAATAATAAAAACCACACAATATAAAAACATCAAAAACAATTAAACAAATACTCCCACCGTACCGTACTAAAATTATTGTCATGTTTTTCTCTTTTGTTTGTCTCAAAATAATTATCTTGTTTGAAGCTTTTTTTTTAGAGGATAATACATTTATAACTATTACCTTACTGTGTCATCTTACTTTAATTATAAGTTACATAAACATGAGGTTTAAAGAAAACTACACATTAAACCAATACTAATAATCAAGTCAGCTTTATTTTCTTAATCCGTGTAATTTACGAATAGTTCGACGGACTAACCGAATAATTTACGAGTAAGGTGAACAATTTGTAGACATGATTATAGTTCGATGAGCTAACTGAATAATTTACGAGTATGTTAATGAACTAACCGAATGATTTACAAGTAGGGTTGAAAATTTGTAGACGATGTTAATTAGAGTTTAATGGACTAACTGAATAATTTCATAGCATGTGGACAATACGAATATTTAGAAAAGTAGAGTGGTCTGAAAAACGTACATTTTTCCCTAATTTTTATTAGCGGAGAAAGGTAAAGGCACTATGAGATCGCGAAGGTGGAAGATGAAATAGGAAGAAGTAACCAACAATTTAGGTTTAAGTTTAAGGGCTTTCTAGCTTTTTCACTCGGTTATCGCTGGCCGTGAGTGAAAATTTAATTCTAGACTTATTGGGAGGGGTTTTGGGTAGGTCTCAAAAATCCAAAACAATTGAAGGGATTTTAGTGTAACTTTCTAATTAGTGTTTTTACTTATACTTCTTAATGTAAACCTTTCTGACATGTCCAAGAGATTTCCAGACATCCGGTGGTGAACTGCCACATAAGATGCCATGCCAGGGTGGTAAGCTTAAGTAAGATGAAGAATGTATTTAATTACTAGTAACATTTAACGGTACTAGTCCTAAACACATGTGAGACCAAATCTCAGTATCTTAAATTAATCAATAATCAAATGGGAGAAGTTAATTATTCTTGGATCTAATTACAAGAATCCTTCATAATTTATTAATTTATAAACCACTAACAGCAGTAAAAAAATGAAAAAGAATTAGCATTTAGCAACAAGATCTTCAATCATTTGTACCGCCGATCCGATCACAGTAGAAGTCACATTTTTTTCTGTATGTATTAACTTTCGGTTTAATTAGTACAACTTTTTAGTTATTAATCATATTTAATAATTTAATAATTTAATTATTATTTGTTTGATTATACTTTAGAGAGGGAGGGGTTGAGAAATGAGAAGACATAAATAATGGCCCCTGGTCCATTGAAAGAAATTTTGGAGGACTTGGCGAATGGTGATCCTACATTCCTACTAAGATGAGATACAATACCTATATTAACCTCCTAAAGTCAAAGTCTTGAAACTTGAAAAGTTGGGGAAATGGTTAGACAGTCCAACTTCCATATTTGCAAATTAAATTGATGGGATTCTTTCATATGGGTTGTCCTCCTCTAATGGCCATGTGATATGTGGGCATTTCTTAAGTATAGTTTAAGGTTGATTAAGCCCTATAGACACATGTCCCCATGTGAAACTACTATTATAAATTCCTAATCTTGTTTTAACATTTCATTAATTAATTTTTCAATTACGTCACTCCCCAAAAAGAGTCATAAATTTTCAACTTAGACCACCTATGTTGGTTCAATCAAGGGCAGAGAGAGCTTAAGAAAATGTTTTATCAAAATGTCATAATAATCATGGCATTTAAATTATGTTTCGAGTAATTACGGGGGACATTGAATCAGTGACCCTTCTTACATGTTTGTTGTAGACTTTTAGACTTGTAGTGCATAAAATATTGAATAAGAAAATTATTGATCCTTTCTTGGATTCTTTTTGATTTTTAATTCCACTTTAGTCAAAAAAAAAAAAAAAGTGTTTGCGAGATTTTGGCCATGTACTATGTTCTATTCATTTTTGTATTTATCCTTTTAATTTACATAATGTATTAGTCATCCATGCATATTGCATATTGCATACTGCATAGCCAAACCAATTTTCTTTTCTATTGATATTATATTATTTCCGTGTTATGTTCTTCAACTTCTCAAGCCCCACTAAAACCAACATTTAGCTTGATGTCGATACTCTACGTGACAAATTAATTGGTTTAGTTCGCTAAAACACATTCATCTGTACCAGAAAAGTAGGAGACCAATGTTCTGGGCCCTCTTGACCAAATCCATGGACCATATACGACTGTGGAATGGCTTAAGAACAAGGCACTGTAGTCGATATCTAGCTGCTACGGTACACCATTTTTCTTAAGAAAAAATATGGGTAAAGTCTAATCGGTTTTTTTTTAAAAGTTTGTAAAGTAGTATCTTTTTTTTTTCAATCGTAAAAGATTATTTTTTGAAATATTATTAAGAAAAATATCATTATCTTCTTCAGCAGCTCTGGTAAACAAATTAGATTTGAAAATTATCATTGTTGGACAATGAAAAGCGATCGAACCTTCTCTCGTCAGGTGGTGAGGGTTGAGGGGGCAGCGCCCCTTTGTGGAGGTTCGGGGGCAACGTTGAAAGGTAAACATGGTTTTTTATTCATTAAATACTAAACTTTAATGAATCTGTGCTGGTTGAAGAATTTTTCAGAGGACGAAGGTGGAGGAGGAGGAAGGAGAAGAGGGCTTATGATGGAGGAGAGGAGATGGAAGAAGAAGAAGGTGGAAGACATAGTCTGGTTCATTATCATTTTGTATCGCATTGCAAAAATGGTTTAAATAATATTTTATTTATCACGGTTTGAAAATTAATTCATCGCGATGCATAAAAATCGTTAATCTTTCAGGGGGGTTGCCACCAAACCCCCACGACGGGAATTGCGCCCTCAATCCTCGAGACCTGACCATGGAGGTCTATCCCCGTTTCATTACGGAACAATCATGATTTTGGAAGGCAAAACACACATTTGGGCGTTTTCAAAAATTTGCAATTAGGTCACTAAGACGTCAAATTTTTCGAATGCAGCCAATATACCAAACTTATGTTGCATGTTAACCTAATTTTTGAATAGACGTTAAGTTTGGACGTTAACTTATGTTAAATACCTATTTTGCCCTATTCATCATCATCATCTTCTCCAATTCTTTTGGCATTTTAATTTCCAAATATGATGTTCTCCTACAAATTTCCCCAAATCAGACTCTCTCTCACAAAATCTCTCATGCCCATCCAAGCCATGTCTCTCTCACAAAATCTCTTACACCCATCCAAGCCCTGTATCTCTCATCCCGCCAAAGCAGCTCAAGCAGCTCACCCCATCTTCAGTCTCTCGTTCTCTGGCATTGTCTCCTTCACCGCTGATCGATGTATTTTATACGTCGATTTCCTATACTTCTATGACTTAAATTGAGCAATTCCACGAGGCTTTTGGCTACTGATGCGTGTTTTTAGTGATTTTATGAGTTTCAAGGTTTTAGGTAAAAGTATACAAATTATAAGGCTTTTTGGTGAAAATTCCAAGAAGGGGCCAAAGTGTAAATTGAAGAAGAAACAAAGAAAATCAAGACTGGACACCTTGCGGTCGCAAGGTGTAGCATACCTTGCCTCCAGGTGGCGAAAACTCGAATCAAGCCAAAAAAATCAAGGACCTTGCGGACGCAAGGTGCCTCATACCTTGCGACCGCAAGGTAGTCAGAATGCGATTTCTTGCGTTTTCATTTCAGGCCAAGAAATCTAATCGCCCTACAACTCCATGGTATAAATAGAGGCCGGTAGTCAAGGCATTAAGACGGGTAGAAAGTAGTTTTCTATAGCTTTAGAATAGATTTTAGGTTGTATAACATAATTAGTTGTTGTAATTACAAGTATCGAAGATCGATTCATGTATTCAATCATCTTCATGTGCTGTTCATCTTCAAGGATGAACTAATCTACCATTAATCTAGGAGGTGGGAGGTAACTTGTATCGAATCTATGCTTTAATCTATATTTTTATTCATTCAATTCTTGTTGATTGTGGTGTCTATCAATCCCTCTATTATTTCACTTTGAACAAATGAATGTAATCGTGAATAATAAAGGCCTAGAGGTGCGGATAACTGCATGATCAATGTGCATATGTCGTACACTGGCTCACCATCACAATAACTTGAACCTATCGATGCACGAGAGTGATAAGTTAGGGTCAGGTTCCATATATGGCCTAAGTGACAGTTAGATCATATGTTCTTGTGCCTAGGATATAGAATGGATGGATTATTTGAAGATGGAGACTGAACGGTAATTCAACAGGCTATATCTATATTTTGTGAACGAACCCAAGAGATTGAATGATAATTTATTAAAATAAGCATATAGGAGATACAAGTGAAACCCGAATCCTAGATTTCCTTCCATCATACGATCTTCATAAATTGTAATTGCTGCTAATTAGTTAAACACTAGAATAATAATTAGTTTAGATTAAAATAAATATAAAAACCCCCTTAGATTAATAATTTGTTACCGATAAATTGTTCTATCTGTGATCTTCTTGTCTTAATGGTTCGACCCTTGCTTCCCAAAACTATTCTCCAATAATCTTGTCCACTTGCAAGGAAATGATTAAAATAAGATATCGATCAACCGCCATCTCCAAATCTAGTCAAGCGTGCTTAACCACTGCCTCTTCTCTTTGCCATCTTCTACCTCGCCTCTTGGTCTCTTGCCACAGATTAGCCCTCTTCAAGATCTCCATTGTTGTTCCTCCCTCCCTCACTCATAACTTCTAAATCCATCTCTCGTCATTACAAACAATGCGAAGCCTATCTCCATCCAGAGTCTTATTAGTTTCTAATCAAATCTCTTGAAGCCGAACATCGAGAGCCAAATCCATCGCTTGGGCCTACCTCATGCTGCCCCAACTCCATATCTGTTCTGATTTATTGCACAATCTCTTTGTTAGTGACTCCGATCCGACATGGAAAGGGTGGAGGCATGTAGAGAAGGAGGGGAAGAAGCAGTCATAAGTATTTAAACTGCGTTTTGATTCAAACGTGGGTTTGATTTCAAATCTAGGTCTTTGTTACCTCAATTCAACTTTGCATTTTTGTTTCAGATCTGTGTTATTGGTATCTTTGTTAAAATTTGTGTTTTTCTTTAAGATACGGGTTTGAAATCGATTTGCCATTGATTTCGATGCCACTCTTTGGACTATATGATGTTGTACCAATACCAATTCTGCTTAAAACACCACTGATTTTGCTCTTTGTTGTTCTAGTTAAGAGAAACAATAGCATATACAAAAAATATCAAATGACAACGATGCATTCAGCAATTTATTTTACATTAGTATTGAATCAAATCCTAGATAATGGATGAAGAAATCGATTCCTAAATAGATATTCATATTTGGGTTTGATTTTTGTTTCAGATCTGAGTTTGATTTCAGATAGTGATGAAGACGAGGATAAAATATGTATTTAACATAAGTTAACGTCCAAACTTAACGTTCATCAAAAATAAGGTTAACTTGGAAGATAAATCTGGTACAGTGGTCGAATCGAAAAATTTGACGTCTCAGTGACCTAATTACAAATTTTTGAAAAGTATAGTGGCCCAAGGTGTGTTTTGTTATTTTAAAACTTCAAAGTGTTGATCGAAATCGTAAAAAAAGACTATCTAAGAAATAATATTTCTAAAAATTGACTTTAACGATTAAAAAAAGAGCCAAAAACTATAATTAAAAAATATATATAGAAAAAAGGTAGCCGAAGCAATTTCTCCGATTATCATCCATACAAATTTGCTGTAGATCCTAGACAAAGAAATGAGTGGCTTATGGGTGGCCCAGTCGCAATCACAGGTAGGACCTCCTAAGTGGGTCCCAAAAATACAATAAAAAACTGGATGGAGGGTCAGGAAACGATCAATGTTCAAGTCCATTATGCCATCCACGACGAATGATCATTTTTGATCATCTTTTAACACTCAATTTATTAAAAATGAATATAAATATTCATTTGATATTCATAAATTATTTAAATAAAAAAATTATATAACAATTTAACACAAATCTCAATAATTATTTATACCCCACTATATTTATTTTCAATAATTTTAAAAAAATTAAAAATAATTTGATGTCCAAATAAATCAAACTAAGTCTCTATTTATAGTTTAAAATGTGTACTTCTTAAAAATATTTTAAATTTTTTTTTGAATTATAAAAAATCCAAATATCAAAGAAAAAGAAAAAAAAAATAGGACTCATTCCTTATTTGGTGAGAGAGAGAAAGAGAGAAAATGCTGAAAGCTCACTACTTTCTTCCGGAATGGACATTAGCTTGCTCTGATCCTTAACCCTTCATCTCTTGTTTTGATTTGGTGTAAATACTCCCTTGTATGCCAAGATATCGATAAAACCCTCTTTTGATTTTCTGTTAAACCTAGTCTTATTGATTCTCATGCGTCCCAACCTCCACAGGTCTGGTATGGTCGCCATATTTTTGGGACTTTTTATTTTTCAAAAATATAAATTAAATGCAGTTATTTTAATGCACATAACGTAGTATTTGAAGGCATCAAGTTTATATAATCATAATTGCCATTTACAGTTTTTCCCTTTAGCTAACGACAATATAGCATTTCAAATATTGAGTTTAAAGATGAAAATATAATGTTATATTCAACTTAGGCCTCATCTGGTGTAGCGTTTTTAAAACGTAGTATTTTCAAAAAGTAATTTTTTTCTTGTAAATATGTTTGGAAAAATATTTCAAAACATTATTTTTATAAACAAAATAGTTGTAAACGCAACACATTTTTAAAACACTCCAAATTGGAGCGTTTTAAAATGTTGTATATTTTTAAAACGTTGCATTGAAACATTTTTAAAGAAAAACGTTGCGTTTTTTATCAACATTTTGATCAAAACGCTTCCACCAAACAAGCACTTAATCCAATGGTTCACATCGACGAATGTAGAGATTTACTCAACTTGGTAAAAATTGTATAAATTTAACTCAAGAGGGGATAAAATGTAAAATATAATAGATTATTATTTTATTTACTTTTTTCATCCAAGTGGGGACAACTGCTCCTAAACCCTAAGCATTATGTCCGCCTCTGATGGTTCATGCAATCACGTAAGTACTACGTACCTGTTTTAGGTGAGATAATCTTGAGTTAAATCACTTATTTTTAACACTTTAATTAATTATTCTAGGTTAGGAAGAGAAAATACTGAAATTGCACAGGCATTTTGATTGAAATTGACATTGAATATGTGTTTGGGCTGAGGTACACCTTGACCTTATCCCAATGATTTGACATGAATTAGGAGCTATATATGTCTAACCCGGATTGATGCCATTAAGTGACGCCACTCTCTTCAATCTTCAACCCCCCCCCTCCCCCGACGTTTTTCACGCACCAAAAATTGTAAAAATAGAAAATTTTGTTTTGAACCTTTTGTTAGGGTGAAAATAAAAAATATTATTCCCTCTGTTCTAAAATATATATTGTTTGGAGGTTTTTTATACAGATTAAAAAACATCTTGTAAAGACTAAATCGCCTCTCTCCAAATATTAATAATGTGTCTTGATATTCTTGTCAAAAAATCAAACACGAGTTACGTAGTCAATAAATATGGATAGAGTAGGAAAAATATGAAAAAAACAATTCTTGAAAATTACAAAGTGTCATCTATTTTGGAATAAAAAAATTCTTGTAAAACGTCATATATTTTGGGACGAAATGAGTAACTTAATAGGCCGATCGCTCTTTTTTGGTTTAACCATTTTTTTATTGTTTAATACATTTTTTATTATTTAAGAAAAACTGTTTGAAACACAATATTGAGCTTTTGTTACAAAATATGCTAATATTCGGTTTTCGTTACCCATTAAAAATATTTTGATTGTGAGTTTTGAAATTTTTAGATTTACCCTGTTTCATTTAGTATATTTTTTTGTAATTATTTTATGTAATTATCAATTTTTGCATTTCAATTTCTACTTAAATTATTTACAAAATCTATTCAGTACCTTCCACTAAATAGACAAACCTTTAGCTTCAGAAAAAGGAAAAGAATCGGTGCCACCATCTTCACAAGAGGTATGATGATTTAAAACCTCCTCAATTAGATCGTCTCAAATATTATCTTTATAAAAATATATATATAATTTTTGAAATATGATAAACATATATTTAATTATTTAAATATTAACACATTTAATACTAACATATTTCCCTCCTCGTGTCGTACCATAGACACGAATACAAAAACTAATATGCTAATAAAACAAGTGAAGTATAAAAATAAAAGATTATAAAAATTGTAAATATATTTTTTTAAAATTAACTTTTATGTATAACATACCTAAATCTTATAGTGATTATTAGCCCGAGAAGGTAGTATTTAATTTAACTACCAAACCACCCTCAAAGCTAGTAAAAAAATAATCATGTTACTATGAATATTCTTGTCTTTACAACGTGACAAACATACCATTCAAATTAGTCATGTGTCACATATTGCATATATAGCCATTAAATGCATGGAAAAAAAGATGGAAGGGTATTATAAATTTTATAGAGAAGAATTTTTTTATTATTCTCTTAGTTTTAGATAAAGAGTCTTTTATACTTATTTTAGGATATTTCATTTTAAAAGTTTATTTTCAAAAACTATCTCCACAATCTCCTTAGATAAAGAGTCTAATATACTTATTTTAGGATATTTCATTTTAAAAGTTTATTTTCAAAAATCATCTCTACAATCTCCATAATAGTTTAAGATTATCTTACATATTTTATGTTAACATATTAATAATTCTTTAAGTATTATTGTAATTATGATCAATTTTAAAATAATTATATACTCCCTCCGTTTCGGATAAATAGTCTTTATTTGAAAGTAATTTTTTTTAATAAATGACACTTTTAGTAACATATTAGTAATAAAATGATACTTTTATACCTTAATTTTGAAAATCGACTCATTAAGTGAAATATTAAAATATGGAATAATGGACTTTTGTTGGATTGAAATGAGTATCTTACTCCCTCCGTTCTGGGCAAGGAATCAACTATTTCATTTTGAAACGTTTATTTAAAGAAATTATTTTTCAAAAATTAAAATATAAAAATATCATTTTATTATTAATAAATTATTAAACATATCATTTAAAAAAAATTAACTTTTAAATAGCTATTCGTCAATAATTAGACTTATTAAACAAGATTTATTTGAATAGAATGATGGGGTATAATTGATGTACTTTATCAAATTCTTTTTAAGACATCATTTTGTTGGTTTTTGCTTCGAACTTTCCATAGCAACAAGAAAGACCAGGCAATCTTTACATCATGACGATTCTTGGCTCTCAATCACAGTCAAAGGTCAAGGTGAGGGTTCGACCAAAACACCCTCATATCAGTCCATGAGGAAAGTGGGAAGGGGGCCGCTTTCTAATGATGAGAACTGGGGGATCCTACATGGACAGTGCACATGCCATGCTGTTGCCTCGTGGACACACAACATCATATCTAATTTACACCGTCTCTATTTCTTCGTGATTTAAGGTTACTGATGTAACGCTTGAATTAATATTTGATTTTATAATTTCTTCTTTAATTTACAACTTTTGTTTTTTACCTTTTTTTTAATCACTGCAGAAACATGTCACAACATTTCAAATCAAGTTATTAAATTACGAGAACAAAATAACAATAAGATTATTACCCGATTAGTTATTTAATTTGTATTTTGCATGAGTATAATATGTGATATATATATTTTTTGTAATAATAATATAATTTTTAGATATTATAATTAGATTGTTAATCTCTTTTATAGTTATAATTTTTTTTTTCTATTGTTACTAATAACAAACAATTTTTTTACATAAATCCTTTTAAAATTAAAATAAGCAGGGCCGTTCCTCATATTTCAAAGGCTCGTGGCAAAATAACGAATAATGGCCCCCAACGAATTGATAATGCACAATTGCGTAGTTGTGAATACCAATAACAAATAAAACTTTTAATTTCTAAATAAACTTCTTAATACATTAAAAAATATTGAGTTTTCATTTTACAAATCTCTATAAAAACATCGAATTTCAGTTTAAAACTTTCGTTTACTAACAAAGTTTTTGTCAATTGAATTGCGGGAATATGAATTATCGAAAGTCGAACTAAAGGTTGAGTGGAAAATCTAGTGGTCATATCATAGGGAAGACTTAAGAGATTGAGAATCTCGAGGTCGATGGTTTGTTGTTTGCCGTTGATCGTTTTATCCTTCTATCCGACTGTCCGCCCTAAGTGTCATTTCGTCTAATCGTCTGCCGGTTGTCACATCCTGTCGTCTTCACAATTAAGCCGTTTCCAATTGGCAATTTTCCATCCCTTTTACTCCCCCCGTCCCCAATTTATTGTCTTCCTTTCCTTTTTCGTCCGTCCCAAAATAATTGTCTTGTTTGAAACTTTCCTTTTTACGACAACACGTTTACCACTTCACTCTTACTTTTTCATTCTACTTTAATTATGTGCCACATAAATATAAGTTTTAAAGTAAATTTCATTTTAAACTAATGATTAGCAAATAACTTTTCTTTTCGCAAAACATCTAAAACAGTTTTCAAATGATTAACATGCTCATCAAATTCTTTACTATAAATTTAAATATCACAAAGTATACTACTACAAATATACCAATATATGCACATAAGATGTGGTTCATTAATCTCATGCAGGTACTAAGTATGTTAGTTAACCCAAAAGGCATGGCTAATCATTCATACAATCCGTATTTATTTTTAAAAGCAGTTTTCCACTCATCTCCCTCTTTTATCCTACTTTGATGGTACCCCTGTTTTAAATCAAGTTTTGTAAACTATCGGGCACCATGCAATTCATCAAGCATATCCTCTAGTCTAGGAATGGGAAAGCGATACTTTACCGTGATGTTATTTATGGCTCGACAATCCACGCACATCCTCCAAAACCCATCTTTCTTGGGTACCAACAAGACTGGTGCCGCACAAGGACTCATACTTTCCTTTACTTGACCTTTGAGCAAGGGCTCATTAACTTGCCTTTGAAGCTCCTTAGTTTCCTTGGGATTACTTCTATATGCTGGTCGGTTAGATATTGATGTGTCAGGTACAAAATCGATTTGATGTTCAATACCTCTAACTGGAGGTAATCCTCTTGGAATCTCTTACAGAAACATGTCCTCATAGACCTGAATGACTGAAGATATACAACTAGGCAAAGTATTAAGTAAATCATCGTTAGTACTCAAATATGCCTTTCGATACATAAGTACGATCATGGGCTTGTTAAGAAACATTGTCTTTTTAATCTCACTTGCCCTAACTTAGAAACTCTTTTCTTTTCGCACTTGGTTTTTCCCCTAATTTCTCTATTTTATATTTTTATTGCTCACTTTGTTCTTCTTTTGCCTGGCTATCTCACTACTAGCTCTCATGTTTTCAACCGGCCCCGCACTCTTGTTTTCTCTAAATCTCTCTTTTTGTTCGACTTCTTCTTTCTCTATGTTCTTTTCCTCACAAGCCGCACTCTTTTGTATACTAAGCTGATCTTCATACACTTGCTTTGGAGTAAGTGGTGCAAGTATAATATTTTTGTTGTTGAAAACAAATGAGTACTTGTTCGTGTACCCATCATGGTGAACTTTCCTATCAAATTGCCAAGGCCTCCCTAGCAACATATGACTAGCCTGCATAGGCACCACATCACATAACACCTCATCCTCATATCTCCCAATCTTGAATAGTACCATCACTTGCTTATTCACTTTCACCTCTCCACTGTCATTCAACCATTGCAATTTGTATGGTTTTGGATGTCGAATCAAAGGTAACTCCAACTTTGTAACCATGGTAGTACTAGCCACGTTAGTGCAATTACCCCCATTTATGATTAGTCCACAATTCCTACCTTTCACTTGACAACGAGTATGAAATATGTTCTCCCTTTGCAAAGTCTCATCCTCTTCTCTAGCTTGGACATTCATTACCCTTCTAGTCACCAAACTCACCATATCTACTATATCCTCCTCAACCTCCTCTAAAGGCGGTATTTGTGAACACGCCTCCTCCTCATCCTCGGATGAGAACTCTGCATTCTCCCACATAATCAACACCTTCTTGTTCACACACTCATTGGCAAAGTGCCCCATACATTGACATTTGTAACATCGAATGTCTTTTGTCTTGGTTCTAGTGTGTTCGGGTTTTGAAGTAGAAGTAGGTGTAGATGTTGTAACCTTTGGTGTTTCAAACCTAGACTTCACAACAGCTTTATCTTCCTTTGGTTCCCATAATTAGTCTTCCAATTAGAGTTAGGGAAAACCCGTGTGTTACCCCTCCTCTTGTGTTGTTACTTCACTTTAATGGACTTTTGAACTAGTTCGTTAATGTCAACGTACGTTTACAACTCCACTATATTTGCAATCTCTTTATTTAACCCCATTAGAAAGCAAGCCATGGTTGCCTCAATATCTTCCTCTATGTGTGGTCTAATTATAGCAACCTCCATCTCCTTATAATACTCCTCTACACTCTTAGTACCTTGCCTCAAGGTTTGTAGTTTTTGGTATAAGTCCTTATAGTAATGAGATGGTATGAACCGTCTCCTCATCACTCTTTTCATCTCTTCTCAAGTATCAACTTGAGGTTCCCTATATCTCGCTCTATCCACCCTCTTCTTCTCCCACCAAACCGCAGCATAGTCGAAAAATTCAATGGTGGTTAATTTGACTTTCTTTAAGTCGGTATAGTTATGGCATCCAAAGATTCTCTCCATCTTCATCTCCCATTCTAGGTATAATTCTGGATCATTTTTACCCATGAAAGTAGGCACCTTCATTTTTATCCCATTCATATTATTATCTTCTCTATTTCCTCCCCATCTATTCCTGTCTCCCCTATCATTAGAGTTCTAATCCTCTCCATCGAATTCTTCCTCTAGATTACGTTTAGGTATTTCTTTAGGCTCAACTGGACTTTGACTCTTACTTACATTACCTATCACATCAAGTTTCTCATTAAACTCCTCACTCATCTTATCCATCACCTCATGCATCTCATCCATTTGTTCTCTCATCATCGTTTCCATCTTAGCCATCATGGCCTCTAATAATAATTTATTATCATTTGCCATTTTAATTCCTCATAAAACTCCCTTACGTGTATCTCTCCACTCGTGTATCACACAAAATTTATCACTCAAATAAAAACTTTAGGGTTCTAAAAGAACTATCAAGTATTAACAAGTGCAAATCAAGTGGCAATTCAACACAAGACTTAACAATTGACAACGTATGGAGAATTATTCAGGAGTAAAAAATTTGAAGAAACGAAGATGCACAACGTATAGAAAGTTTTTGATTAGGATATTCAATTTCGAATCCACATTTTGATTCGTAATAATTTTTTTTTTGGTGTGTGATTAAAGCTGTCCAAAATCTACCCAAACTGTACGGAGTGAACAGTTACTTATGAACATTAATTTTTTTTTTGTATCATATATCTCACATTTCAATTTGGTCACTAGTAATGTCCTTTTTCCTTTTCTCCCTTTTTTCTGGAAATTTGTACTTTTTTTTTTTGGCTCTACCGAGGTTTAGCAAGCAGCAAAAACATAAGGTTTTTTTTTTTTTTGAGATTATAACCCTAGAAATTTTTTAGGATTTTGAAAGAAAAACAAATAAAACACAAATATGATGAACAAACGTAGGAAGAAGAGAAAGAAATAGATAACTAGTTAAGAACAATTTAAGACATGATAGATTATGGACGAACCGTTGCTCTGATACCAAAATGATACGATCTTCTCGGAAGGCTTCATTGAAGAATGATTTACTCATGCGGCGGAAGCTAGGATCAAATGATGTATACGGGGGTGACACCTAGACCCAACAATTAGCACAAAAAGAACTTTGGCATGTACAGCCGCAACCCGCAATCATAGCAATTGAAGAACCTAAGTATTGTAAAAGACGCCACAATTGATATGGAATAATCAATTGATAAGTCAAAGATGAACACACAAGCTTCACACCAGTATATGCTCGACAGTTTAAGAAGAACCAATAAGTTTTGATAAACTCACAAAATAATAATACTCAAAGTTGTGTTCAATAGAAAGAAAACCCCTATTTATACCTAAACTAAGCTGTAAACTCGTACTAAGGAATTAAGGTAAAGTTTGAAAGAAAACCCTAATTTACAAAGCAGTAAAACGGAAAATCGGTGACCTTTGCGACCGCAAGCCCTTGAGCCCTTGCGGTCGCAAGCTCTCTAGAATGTCAGCCCGTAAAATAACAAGGCCTTGCAGTCGCAAGCCTCTTCAACCATGCATCCGCAAGCTTTCCAGAATGTTGCCCGTGAAATAACAAGGCTTTGTGATCGCAAGCCTCTTCAACCATGCGTCCGCAAGCTCCTCAGTCGCATCAGCCTCGTTCCTCTTGTTTTGAATTATGTTCACCAGCTTCCTTTGACCCTTCAAGGTCTTCTCTTCATGGCTTATTGCTCTTGCTTCCATTTCCATTGTCTCACGAACTAAACCGTTGACTTCTTCACGGATTCTCTTGGCTCTCGCTCTTATGACTGGTCCAACGGATGTCGGCATTGGTGTTGAATTGTTGACATTGTTGGGGATGTCCTCATCACTGCTGACACTAATACAAGCAAAATGACAAAAAAACAGGAGGAGAAGGCTACTGACATAAGTGTTGATGATCTACTGGAACAAATGCAAGAAATGTATTCTAAGTTTGAAATACTTAAAAGAATTCATGTTTCTTTATCTGGTGACTTCAAACGAATCTCTGATGAAAACTGTGAGCTTCAAAAGATCAATGAGCTTTATAAAGTACAACATAATGAATTGCTGCAACTTAAAAGCATCTATGAAAAACATGAGATTCAAGCAAAAATCTCAAATGCCCAGATTGCTGACCTTGTAGAAAGGAATCTCCGACTGACCAATATAGTTGATATTTACTCAAAGTCAAAAGCAGCTGTTGAAACCATCATTAATCAACAGAAAAATCATGAAGACCAACATGGTCTTGGATATTCAAAAGATGATGAAAACTGTGAGATCAGACAGTCAAATGGTGAACCTAAGATTCTGCTCAAAAAGTATAAGGGATCAGCTTATAATGTTGTACCTTTCAAATACCCTAAAAATATGAATCAGCTTAAGAAGTCCATTAACAAAAAGGATAAGATAAACAATGACAGTTGTCAGTCTTCTGTTCATAAGCGTAAAAAATTGTCAGCTACTGCAAGAGCTGATAAGTGTTAGCCAACCGATAGATGTCAGCCAGCTGACAAAAGAGGAGGAATCAGAAGGAAGCCAACTAACAAGTTCAAGTCAATCAATTTTGTTGTTGCTAAGACCTATAAGCTGAGTCAAAATGAATCAGGGCCCGTTTGATTTAGCTTATTGATTTGTGTTGATGACTTATTACTTATGAATGATAACTTATTACTTATGACTGATGACTAATGACCGGTGATGTTTGATTTAGCTTTTTAAAAGTGCTTATTAGCTTTCATAAGTTAGTGTGTGTGTGTGTGTTTGATTAATAAGTTGAAATAGTATTGAAATAAAATAATATTAATATTATTATTAATATTATTATTATGATGATGATGATGATGATGATGATGATGATATTATTATTATTATTATTATTATTATTATTATTATTATTATTATTATTATTAAATGAGGGTAGTTTTGGAATATGAAAATTTTATTTAATGGCACTGTTCATCCGTATTTTTGATCTGATAAGTCTTCAGCACCAGCTCTAATACTTATGACATATAAGGTGAGTTGTGCTTTAGTTGGTTTGTACTCTATTTATGACTTATTACTCCACATTTGAAATCAAACACTCTCTAAATGACTTATGAGAAGTCATAAGCCATAAACACTAACTCGTAAGCTACATCAAACATGGCCTCAAAGAATTCACCTCCAATGACTAATAAGCCTGGTTATCACACGTGCAAAATCTGTTCTACTTTGGGTCATCAGTCTCATGAATGCGTGTTTAAATTTAAACCAACTGACAAAGTCAAAATGCCTAACTTCAGGAAAATTTGGTTACCAAAGAAAACTAACTCTTTAGACCCAAAGATATAAAGGGTACCATGATTTAAATGTTCATATTTCAGGTATGCTTAATGGCAGATGATCAATCAACTGACATATGAATATTAGACAGTGAATGCTCTAGGCACATGACTGGATCAACTGAACTTTTTACTGACATTATCTCAGCCAAAGGACCTTCAGTCGTTTTTGGAGATAACTCAAAAGGAAAGACAATAGGTTATGGATCTATTATCAGATGATCTATAAAAATTGAAAATGTCTCATTAGTACAAGGTTTGAAACATAATCTCATAAGCATTTCACACTTCTGTGACAAAGGTATGAATTGCACTTTCTCTACTACTCACCGTTTTATCAAAAACAACATCACAAACGAAGTTTTACTTACATGCTCTAGAAAAAGAAATATTTTTGCTATTGACTTACTTGACTTAAATAACAATACTCAAATATGTTTAGTAGCAAATAGTACTTCAAAAACTTCATGGCTTTGGCACAAAAGACTTTCACATTTAAATTTTAAATATCTTTCTAAACTTTCAAAAGGAGACTTAGTGAAAGGTCTGCCATCTATAAACTTTCCTTCAGACAAAAAATGTGATGCATGCATTTTAGGAAAAATTACAAAAGCTTCTTTCAAACCCAAACCATGTCTTTCAACCAAAAGAACTCTTGAACTACTTCATATGGATTTATTTGTTCCTATTACAACTGCTAGCTTAGGAGGAAACAAATATACTCTGGTTGTTGTAGATGATTACTCAAGGTAGACATGGGTTGAAATGATGCAATCCAATGATGAAACTTATGGTATTCTCACTTCCCTGTTCAGAAATCTTCAAACTAAAAAAGAATGTGAAATCATAAATGTAAGATCAGACAATGGTACAAAATTTAAGAACCTTGGCATGGATACATACTGTGATGATCATGGTATTGATCATAATTTCTCAGCAGTTAGAACTCCATAGCAAAATGGTGTTGCTGAAAGGAAAAACAAAACATTGATTGAAGCAGGTAAAACAATGCTAGCTGAAGCAAAACTGCCAAAATATTTTTGGGCAAAGGCTGTCAACACAGTCTGTTTCACTCAAAACAGGTCTCTCATCAACAAGTTTCATGATAAGATCCCATATGAATTATGGAGAGGAAGAACACCCAACATTGCTAACTTTAAAAATTTTGGGTACAAATGCTTCATTCACTACACTGGTAGTGACCACAAAGGTAAATTTGATGAAAAAGCTGATGAATGTATTTTTGTTGGTTATGGTAAACATGGTAGAGCTTATAGAGTTTATAATAAAAAAAAACTCAAATAATTGTTGAATCTATGCATATTATATTTGATGAATTCAATTTACTTGAGTCTACTGAAACTCCTGATGTTACTGACAATTTTGAGATTTTTGAAACAGGAAACAATTGTAGCTCAACTCAAAATAATCCTTCATCTTCCTTTCCTCCAGTTGTTACCTTAGATATTCATAATGAACTTCAGCAGGCTGACAATACTCAGCCAGTTGACAATCAAAATCATCTATCAGATCATGTCATAACTGACCAATCAGCTAACACATTTCCTACTGAAACTCTTCAGTCAGCTGACACTTCCTCTTCTTCACTTTTTCCAACTTAATCTCTCCAAGATCTTTCTAGGGAAATCAGAGAAGCTAAACATCATCCAGTTTTAAAACATCATTAGTGATCCCTTGGCTGGTCTAAGAACAAGAAGTATTTCCAGAAATGAAACTTTTGACTCACATGCTTTTGTCTCCTCCATTGAACCCAAAAAGATTTATGAAGCTCTGGAGGATACCCAATGGATTGAGGCCATGCAAGAAGAATTAAATCGGTTTGAAAGATGTCAAGTTTGACAACTTGTTCCAAGACCATCAGATCAACAAGTAATTGGAACTAAATGGGTGTTTAGGAACAAGTTGGATGAAGATGGAAATGACACTAGGAACAAAGCAAGGTTGGTAGCCCAAGGCTATAGACAGGAGGAGAGCATTGACTATGATCAAACATTTACTCCTGTTGCCAGGTTGGAACCTATCAGATTATTCCTTGCCTACGCAACTTTCAAGGATTTCAAGGTCTATCAAATGGATGTAAAAAGTGCATTTCTAAATGGTGATCTGCAAGAGCAAGTTTTTGTTGAACAACCTCCTGGATTTCTTGATATAATAAAGGACCATGTGTACAAGCTAAGAAAAGCTCTTTATGGTCTCAAACAAGCCCCAAGAGCATGGTATGAAAGTCTATGAAAATTTCTCATGGAAAAAGGGTTTCAAAGAGGTAAAATTGATACTACTCTCTTCTCTCTTAAGCACAAAGGTAATATCTTACTAGTTCAAATTTATGTTGATGATATTATTTTTTGTTCTACTAATGATGTCTTGTGTAAAAGATTTGAGAACCTTATGACGGGAAAATTTGAGATGAGCATGATGGGAGAACTCACATACTTTCTAAGCTTGCAAATCAAGCAAACTGAAGAAGGAATTTTTATCCATCAGTCAAAATACACAAAAGAACTGATTAAGAAATATAATCTTCAAGAAGCAAATTTAGCCAGCACTCCATTGAGAGTTGAATGTCATTTGATCACTGATGAAAAAGGTAAACCAGTTAATATAATTAAGTATAGAGGTATAGTTGGATCTCTCTTATACTTAACTGCTAGTAGATTAGACATCATGTTTGCTGTGTGTATATGTGCTCGTTTTCAAGCTAATCCAAAAGAGTCTCACATGATTGCGGCAAAAAGAATTATCAGATACTTGATTGATACTGAGAAATTTGGTATTTGGTATCCAAGAGACTCTTCATTTAATTTAATTGGATATCCAGATGCTGACCTTGCAACTTGTGGAATAAACAGAAATAGCACCAGTGGAGCTTGTCAGTTTCTTGGTAACAGGCTGATATCTTGGGCATGCAAAAAACAGGCATCAGTTTCCACCTCAACTACAGAAGCTGAATGCATTATTGTTGGCAGTTGCTGTTCACAAATTCATTGGATGAAGCAACAGCTATTGGACTATGAAATGGAAATGGGAACATGTCCTATTTATTGTGATAATACTTCTGCTATTTCTGTTTCAAAAAAATCATGTTATGCATTCTAAAACCAAGCATATAGATATAAGATATCACTTCCTAAAAGATCATGTTGAAAAAGGTAATGTTCAACTAGATTATGTTCCTACAAAATTTTAATTAGCTGACATATTTACAAAAGCCCTAAAATCTGATAGATTTGAAATTCTTAAAGGTGAATTGGGAATGCTTATAATGTCATAGAAAGATATTTTGTATCCCTAATCTTTGCAGGTAAAATAGATCAGCTGACAAAGAAAATCAAAGCTGAGCTCTAAATTTGTTAGTCAACCATCTTCTAGTTGACAAACTTTATCAGCTATTAACTGACAACCATGTCTCATATAGCCATTTGGGATTCAGCTTCTGAATACATCCCTCAGCTGACACTTTTCAGTCATTAGCTGACATCCCTCATCTTTCAAAAATCGTCAGCTGACACTTTTTATTCATCTTTTAGCTGACAAACAGCTGACAACACAATGACTGACCTTAGTCACTGTTCAGGTAACTTCTAATCCTTAATCAAAGTTGATCGTATCTCAGCTAAGATTCATAATAAATTAAGATATTTATAAATTCCTTCATTTATTTCCCGCCTTTTTATTATTTATTGAAACTCGTGAAGCTTCCTTGAGAAGCCAAAACGTCTTCCCCACTATCCCACCAACACTGGCGGTTAAAGTGACATGGTTACAACAAAACGACTCTTAATAATGATAATTGTCACCTGTCTTAAATCAGCTTTTTATCTCAAAAACCAAAATTCTATGTACTTTCTCACTACACGTCATATTTTCGCTTTTAAAACCCACTCACATAACTTTTATAAGCACCCATACTTTTAAAACCTCTCATATATATATATATATATATATATATACTCACCCTACAGAACACTACCTGTAGACACCCCAATTTCGTACCCCTGGTATGTAACATGACATGAAATATCAACACCTATTAAAACTTAGCAAATGTCATGTTACAGGGTTTAAAAATGCAAAAGGAAAAGCAGGATGCATAAAACAGTTAAATGCAGGGGCCAAAGTGTCAAAAAGGACCCCAAAAAGAGGCCCAGGCGCCACCCACTCTCCAAGCAGGCGCGGCGCCCAGAACCTATTTAGGTGGCGTCCAATAGTGCTTTAGGCACTGTAGCATTTTGCCTTTGGTACACTCTATCAAGCGCGCGGTTCAAGCCGATGAAGCACAGAAGGAAAAATCAAAATGCCAACGGAGTCCTCACTCCCACGTATAAATAGAGGTGCTCGGCTTCAGTGAATGGACACACTTCACAGACGAAAACACACTCATCGCACACAATTAACACACCGCTTTCAGTTTACGCAGTGAACGATCGTGAGAAAGAGAGAGTTTTCCTCCTCCAAAAAGCTTCGAAGCTCTGTCAAATCTCCTTCAAACTTAAATCCAACCGGTCAAAGTTAACTTTAGCTTCCCAGCTAGAATTCCACCCTATTTCCCCGTCCAAAAATCCAAAAAATAGCAGTTACTATACCCGAATCTAGAGGCCAAATCCGTCAGAAGCAAGCAATTGATCTGCCCGATTTCCGCCAGAAGCAAGAAAACAACAGCAAAAACGTAAGCAATTGCTCCATCCGTTTCACGGTACCAGAAAGCAGCTTTCGGAAACAGTTACTCTGCCCGAATTTCCTCAACAACAAAAAGACTCCCTCTCCCGGAAGGACAGAGGGAGCACAACCTACACTCATAAAGGTAAGCCTTTAAGATGTTTTATAAAAAGTGCTATTTTCAGTCGGCCTAATGTAAAAATATAAGCAGTTATGCTGCCCGGATTTCTATAGAAAATAGCACTAAAAAGAGCCATTATTATGACCAAATATTTATAAATGTATTTGTAATTACTGGAAGGAAGCAGCTGCAAGTCTGTAATAATGTAGATACAGATATATCTTTTAAATGCTCTATCTCATTTGCTAAATAAATGTAATAAAAGTATATTTTAGCCAAAAACTATTTTTGAGACCGAAAGGGCGAGTTGGGTGCCTAACACCTTCCCACCTCGTAACTTAGCCTCCGAACCCCTTTTTTACAAACTCCGGTTTTTTTTTGTTTTTCTATATTTCTCCTTAAAATAAAGATGACGACCCTGTTACAACATTTTGGATCACAGTGATGCCCGCAACATCCTTTTTTTGCACTTTTCTGTTTTCCCCTAAACAAAGGAAGATGAGAATAAAAATGGTGATGCACTTTCTGTATCTTGTTTTCCCTAAACAAGGGAGGATGAGACACGGGAAATCCAAAGCACTCATAGTGACCCATAATGGAACCAAGTCCACAGTGAGGCAGGGCATGTTTTCACACGCCTTCGCAACATCATTTTTTTTGTACTTTTCCGTTTTCCCCTAAACAAGGGAAGATGAGAATTGAAAGGGTGATGCGTTTTCTGTATCTTGTTTTCCCCTAAACAAGGGAGGATGAGACACGGAAAAATCCAAAGCACTCATAGTGGACTAAAGCACACTCAGTGACCAAGGCGTATTCAACGCACTTTTTGACAACACTCTTTTTGCACTTTTAATTTCGTTTTCCCCTACACAAGGGAAGATGGAATGAAAAGAGTGATCTCCTCCCCGAGCCGCATGTTCCCCTAAAAAAGGGAGCGCGTGATCCGGGGGGATCGTATCCCGGGGCACTCACACTACCTTCACTTTTTTCTTCAACTCTAAAACTTCTCCCTCAAACTCTCTCTTGTTCAAACCCTAACTCTTAATCTTCATGTACTCATTTTTCTTGCTTTCTCTCTCTCTCTCTCTCTTTCTCTGTTCCATCTCTATGTTTAACCTTGTTTTTTGTGTTTATTTCAGGAAATGGCTAACAACACTGCGTTAGGATGCCTCTTGGATGTCGTATCTCTTAACTCAGAATCACTAGGGCTTGAACTCCACCATCTCTTAATAGCGTCTGGGTTGGTTCCTCTTTTGACCTTCAACATCAGAACTTATAGCTGCCAGTTAACTGAGGAATTCTTCATGTGTATGGCTGAAAACCCCTCTGACCACCCTTTCTCTCTTGTCGGGTCTATTAGAGGCGTACCCATTATCTTTGACTCAAAGACTATTACGACTGCTTTTCCTAATTTTTCAGACAATGGTTCAACCACCTACACTATTCCAAAAGAAACACAACAAACACGTTGGATAACTATGAGAGGAGAGGTTCACTATGCACTGGCTACAGTCTTGGATAAGTGTCTCTTCATCAAGTCTGGTGGGAATGATAAAATCACAGAGCCTCAATTATTTCTGATGGAAGGAATTGTTGAAAACTATGAAATCAACTAGGGGGTTGTTCTGGTGGAATGTGTGAAAGAAAACGTAGCGAAGTATAAGGACAATATGGAATCAGGCAATCCACAGCTTACTCATCATCTCATTATCAACCACTTTCTTAGATCCTTTCTTGCTCTCCAACATCGTCTACTTACCATTAGAGACTTGGAGCCAGTTAGAATCAAAAAATATATGAGTGAATACATCAAGCGAGCTAATGTATCCAGCCGCTTTGGTCAGGAAATCTCCACAACTCAAACAGGTCGTAGACCTTAAAGGACCAGGACCCAAGCTCTTACTGCCACATCTACCAGTCAGCCAACTAAAGTTGGTTAGCAAGCTGAAAGAAGTCAGCCAGCAGTTGGTCATTCAGCAATTGGTCAGCCGGTAGTTGGTCAGCCAGCTGATAATACTCAAAAGACAAATGATGATCAGTCAGCTACTATGCATCCAACTGATAACATTGTAGCTGCTCATGTGTCTAGAAGGACAAGAAGAAAAAGATTGATAACAACTGACTCAGCTGAAGATGAGCATACACAAGATGGTGCAACTCCATCCTTGCCTCCTAGGACCAAAAGACAAAGAAGAAATCCTGATCTCAATCTAGGTAATTTTGTTCCATTCTTACCTACACCAGAAACTCCTATCATTGATCCTGCTTCCCACTCTCCTCCTCCTTCACCAAATACTGCTCCCATCAAATTTTACCCTCCTATTAGGAATCCTACATTTCATCCTAGACACTCATATTACCAAGTAAATCATATTCTCATTCCTCCCTATTGGGTCTTTCCCACTGACCACCTCCTTCATTTTGTTCGATTCCTTCTATCTTTTCATGAAGAAAAGAAAGATGACAAACCCCCAGTCTATCCAATCAAATATATTGACCACAATCTCAAGAGGAGACCCTATGTTTTGTACCCAGCAACTCCTAACCTGAAACAAGAAGATCGTATTGCAAACTATGGCAAGTATTTTGACCCACTTCCTCTTATGTGGAATCGTTTTTATCTTTCAAATGACCGATTTGTTTAAGATGAACTCATATTTCTTGTTTGGACCATATACAACAAAGTACATTAGTTGTCTGCACTACCCCATAATGACCCTCATCTAGTTAGAAGACTTGCACTACTAGAAGATGATTTGTTGCATCAGGACTGGGAACAACCATCAGTGGATCCAGCCAAACTGACCAGAATCCAAAGAGCAGTAACAAGTATGTGCAGGATGCCGTTAATTCAGCAAGTCTGACTTATATTGAACTCCACCGAAAGATGGCCTCCATGCAAGGAGGTGCTTCAACCTCTACAGCTTTTCCTGATGCTTGCACAACTGATCCCACTCCTTTAATATTTTTCCTTGAAAGTGGACAAGATTACTATATAGTAGTATTGGAAGCAAGGGTCGAACCCACAGAGACAAGAGATCACGAACAGTGCAATTTATTGATAGCAATTTATTAATCTAAAGGGGTTTTTATAATTATTTTATTCTAAACTACTATTATTGTTTAGGTGTTTAACTAATTAGCAGTAATTACAGGTTATGAAGATCTTATGATAGGTGGCAATCTAGGATTCGGGTTTCACTTGTATCTCCTTTATGTTTAATTCACAATAATTATCATTCAATTTCTTGGGTTCGTTCACAAAAGATAGATATAGTCTGTTGAACTATTGGTTCAGCCTCCATCCCCGCAACATTCATCCATTCTATATCTTAAGCACAAGAACATATGATTTATCAGTCACCTAAATCATGTATGAACCTGGTCCTAACTTATCACTCTCGTGCATCGATAGGTCCAATTTATTGTGATGGTGAGCCAGTGTACGACATATGCACATTGGTCATGCAGTTATCCGCACCTCTAGGCCTTTATTATTTGCGATTACATTCATTTGTTCAAAGCAAAATAATAGAGGGATTGATAAACACCACAATCAACAAGAATTGAATGAACATAAATATGAATTAAAACATAAATTCAATACAAGTTACCTCCCATCTCCTAGATTATTGATGATTTAGTTCATCATAGACAATGAACAGCACATGGAGATGAACGAGAACATGATTTGATCTTCAATACTTGAAATTACACAATCTAACTATGTTATACAACCTAGAAACTATCTAAAATCTATACAAAACTATTTCCAGCCGTTTTTCTATCTCTCAGGCTTTGGCATCCGATCTCTATTTATACCAGGGAGTTATAATCCAATCGAATCACTGGTGAAAATACGACTTCTTCGCATTCTGACCACCTTGCGGTCGCAAGGTCTGGGGTACCTTGCGTCCGCAAGGTCTCCAGTTTTCCAGGCCTTGATTTTCTGACTTACTGTCCACCTTGCGGGGGCAAGGTCTGAAATACCTTGCGACCGTAAAGTCTCCAGTTTGGACTTCCTTCGTTTCTTCTTCATTTTTCATCTTGGGCCCTTCTTGGAATTTGCATATAAAACCCTGGAGTTTTGCATATTTTTACTAAAAACCCTGAAACTTACAAAACTCACTGAAAACACATATCAGTAGCCAAAAGCCTCGTGAAATAGCATAATTTAAGTCATAGAAGTGTATAAAATCGACGTATAAAATACATCGATCAAGGAGCAAGGCGAAGAGGATAGTCTTTTTCTACGACTTTTTTCGCGTCGGGATACGTTTCCCGTTAGATCATTTTGTTGTCGAGTTCCTGAGGGAAACAAATGTTGTACCATGCAATCTTCAACTCACCACGATGTTGATCTTGTTCGCCTTCAGCGCAACCTGCCGGCTGGTCAGCTTTGAACCGGAGATGACTATACTCCGCAAGCTCTTCCAGTTCACCAGGGACAACAGATCGGGAAGGATTGTTGGTCGTTCAAAAGCTGGGGCGTTGAAGTTGTTTACTAAGTTTCCCCACAAGGTTGACAAGTGGGATAAAAGGATAATCATTGTGGAATCCCAAGTGGGATGGTCATTTTCCCCGACTCCTTACGAGATGAAGCCTCCCACCTATGACCGACATGCCACCTTCACCGGAGAGGATAGGTGTATGGCAATGTTGAGAGACGCGTTGGTGGTGACCAAGCAGGGTCAACAATGGTTGATGGACTGGAAGTCAATCGTACATGATTCAAAGGTCTTGCGTCTGGCCGGGATGTATCCTGCTCCCCTTGAGGGTGTAGAGCCCTTGATCGCCGTAACACCCGAGCTTGCCTATCCTTTTTGGGGGACTTGTCATTACAACAAGTTCCCTAGTGAGTGCGAGCTGTGTGGTCTGGCGGGAGACTACACTCCCCGTTTTGATTTTGATGATGCTGGTATATGTTTTTTGGTTTAAATCTCAATTTGGTTACCCTACTTTCGGCCAAAAGTCATTAAGTTCGCTCTACTTTTTTTTCCTCAATTTAATCACTCTACTTGACTTCGATATTCAATAAGGTCACTCGAGTCATTTCTGCCCGTTATGTTGGATGGAAATCATTGAAAAGACCAAAATGCCCTTATTAAGTTGAAGGGTTTTACTCTCAATGTTAAAAGTTGAGGGTTCAAACTAAAAAATAAAAACTAAAACTTACAAAATAGAGCAAAAAAATAAAAAACTAAACCTTACAAAAATAAAAACTTCAACTTCCTTTCAAGATATCCCTCCGATGAAGGAATTAGTGGGGAAAGATCAAACATTTAGTTAACTAAACAAACTCATAAATTCATCAAAACATCTTGAACAGACCTCTGCATTTTAGCTTCTACCATCGCGGAAGAAGAATGGATAACTTAGAATTTCAAGAAAGTGGATCGAGATCTCGTAGGCCGTAATGGAGATCTTGGTCTAGATCTGGTCGTTCGCAGAATTCGAGACCGGCAGATCTTGGGCCCTGGCTCCAACCTTTGCTTCAGAGCACTTTGAGACCTCACTTTCGCTTTGGATAGTTAGAGTATGGCCTGAAGTAGCTGTCTCCGCACACACTCTTGGTCGGAGTCCTCGGTAATGTAAGCAACCATAGTTTGCAAATCGAGCGGAGGGTGAAACATCCTAGCATCGCGGAAGAGAATGGATAACTTAGAATTTCAAGAAAGTTCTCCGGATCTAGATCTCGTAGGCCGTAATGGAGATCTTGGTCTAGATCTGGTCGTTCGCAGAATTCGGGACCAGCAGATCTTAGGCCCTGGCTCCGGCCTTTGCTTTGGAACACTTTGAGACCTCACCTTCGCTTTGGATAGTTAGAGTATGGCCTGAAGTAGCTGTCTCCGCACACACTCTTGGCCGGAGTCCTGGGTAATGTGAGCGACCAGAGTTTGCAAATCGAGGGGCTGCTCGGCGATGGGGAATTTACAGTCATCACCCACGAAGCCCCATTCATAATCATGGAGGTGTCGACATTCAGGAATGGAGAGACGTGCAGGATCGGGCATGGGAGAGGCGACGACATGTTGTAATGGTAATGTGATTCCTCACCGGAATCAGATGTACAAGTGTGGATGCAACGGGATCTCGAATTGGGCTTGTACGTGTCAATTTCAACTATTTTTGGGCTCTCATCAAAGGAATGTGTTGTCGATTCATATGAAGCTGAGAGTCTCTTGCTATGGAATTCACTTTGTGGATTTTCAATGTTTTTGTGCTATTTTTGTGGAAGGTTGACAATGGTGCCACGGGGATGGTTTGTCGGCGGCGAAGCTCGCAACTTTGGAGTTGGTATCGGCGATGGAGATTCGGAGAAGAGAGAGGACGCGTCGCTGAAATGCTGCTGGGTTTGCTGGGTTTGAAAATTGAAAATTAAAAGTTATATTAAAATATTAATAAGGGTATTTTTGGATATTCAGAAAATTTTTAAAGTTTTCAACAAAAAAATTGAACGGGGTGATGAACTTGATATTTATGTCCAAGTAGAGTGATTAAATTGAAGAAACAAAAAGTAGAGTGAGCTTAATGACTTTTGGCCGAAAGTAAGGTAACCAAATTGAGATTTAAACCATGTTTTTTTTTTTGTTTTTGAGTCTTGTAGAAAGTATGTCTTGACGTTTTCTAATTTGTTTTCTTTTTGCTGGCAGTGGTGAAGGATATACTGAGGCAGCGAAAGACTGACTTTAAGGCGAAATCTGTTGCTCGCCATGGTGAGCTGATAGGACGCGAGCAGCCTGCTTCTGCCTCATTACCTAAGGCTCCATATGTTGAAAAGAGCACGAAGTCATCTTGGGCTTCTGGCTCATCCACCGAGCCAAGGTCTTCCCTAGTAACATCGCCAATCATCGAGCACGCAACTCGGAAAAAATCAGTTGTGATCGATACCCGAACAGGAGGTTGAAGCACCCGATTACGGACAGAGGAGGATGAACCCCAAGAAACAATTCAAGTAAGGTCTGGTCCCTTACCTTCTCCTATTATTCCGACTCCCCCGGTCATGGGGCTACCACCTCCCCCTCCTCGACATGAAGAGCCACTGCGGAGTGGTACACTTAGTTAGTTGAGAACAAACTTTGTGATGCCCGTATCCCGAGAAGGGGTAAGGGCACTTGTGAACGAGGTCGCTGCCGTTCCCCGAAGGGATCAATATTCGTGATCGGGGAACTATGAGCATCGTTTGTGGGCAGGGGATTCTGAAGAGGGTCGTCTAACCCGACATTGTTCGAAGCGATGCTGAAACGCCGAATAGCGTTCTGCTCGGTGAAATTGACCTTCTGGTCAGCGAAGTATGTTATGCTAATTGTCGTATGAACATAACTGTCATTAATGATGTGTATTTCTTGCTCATTTGTGTTTTTGTTTTGCAGTTCACCTCCAAAGTCACTCTTCTGCACAAACGTGCAGACGAACAAAAAGATAAGGCTGGCGTCTTGTTTGAGCAGAAGAGGAAGTCTGTCGAGGCCGTCCACTCATATAAGGAAGATTTGTTGGCCAAGGACAATGAGGTCCTTGCCAAGGTTGCCGAACTGACCAAGCTCGAAGAAGAGATTATCCGCCTGAAGGCCCAGGTGGAGTTTACCCAAAATGGGGAGGTAGCCGCTCAAAAAACGTTGAGCGAGGAGAGGAAAAAAGCTGAGGATGCTCAGGTTGCGGCCGAGCAGAAAGAGAGAGCCTGGCAAGCAAGGCTGGTACGGGAAGTTGTTGCTGCCAAGACTGCTGCTGTGGAAGACTTCAAGCAGTCAACCGAGCTCGAGCAGCTCGTGGATGCGAAACTGGTCCCCTACTATTCTCAAGGGTGCAACCACGTTCTTCACATGCTGGCAAGCAGCGGGATTCCGAGCATAACGCCTGAAATAATGGCGCAGTGGGGAGCGGCTTCATCCTCGTGTGCTGAGGCTCGGAAGAGTCATGCTTTGGTCCCCTATAGTGAAGATGAGTTGGGGATCATAGCAAATAATGACCAGGAAGCCAATGAGCCAGAATGGATTCCTCCTATTGCGTTAGCCAATAATGTAGTCGATCAGATGAACGTTGTCTTTGAGCGTGAGGCCAATGAGGATGAAGATGATGATCCTGCTCCCCGGCCTGCCGGCCCTGTGGTTATAGATATTAAAGACAATCAGCATGCTCCTTCTGCCGGCGTGTAAACAAACCTGCCTCCTCCTCCTCCTCTTCCTCCCTACTTGCAATCCGAAATGGATAGAATCTTTGTCGTGCTTGATACGCCGAGAAGAACCACCGAGCAAGGAGGGAATTAAGTAGTTTGTAATAGGTCTTGTAGTGATTTTCCTCTGATGTAATTTGACTGATAATGAAATGAGAATTTTTTTTAGTTTACAACTGTGTGAATGCTTGCTTTTTTTTTTTAACGCAATGCCTTGGTAAAAAATAAAAAATGTTATCGGGCAGGGCCCCTTCTGCTAATTTAGCAGGCATGCAAATAATTGCCATCTGCTCGATTTATCGGGCAGAATTGTTTGGCTTTGTTAACTTGGCAGGGCCCTTGGTTTATTAAACCGTTAACAATTATTCAGGCTGGATATTTATTTGAACGAGACATTTCTCCCTTTGTTGCCATAGCGAACAAAGCTGTCAAATAATACCGAGTAGTGGGTTGTCCCCCTTTTCACGTCGAGGCATACAAACTTAGAATACAAACCGGGTATGTAAAACCCTAGTTTATTGCTTACGTGTTTATTGCATGAGTTCATACTTTCATAATCATCATTAGTATGTTAACTTAGCTCACTTATATGTTTAAAGTTGATGGCATGATCATTGACGTCGTTTGAGATGCTCGTACGCACCTTTCTTTCACGAGTTGCTTTGAAACTCGGGTTTGTGTTTTATGTTGTAAACACTTGGATAAATGTTAGAAACCATTCTTAACATCATTAACACGCTTTAGATGTTGGTTGAATGCTAGTTGCATCGTCGGTTTGATCGCTAGTTTGATTCGAGCGTTAACCCTTCTCCGTTTGACCTTTTCGGTTGTTGTTCGGGAGTGTTTTGCCTAAGTTCTTAGCCTTGTTTGATTGAGGTTTGATCATTGATTTGCCTTGGTTATGTTTTAGAGGTCTTTAAGGTTGAATTCTAGGCCATTTTGTGCATTGGAGGACTTGAGGGTGCAAGGGGGAGAGGCCTAGAACAAGCAAGGGGGCAAAATGGAAGTTTTAGGAAACCCAGCATGATGCGCTCGCATCATGCCAAGGTGATGCGACCGCAAGGTCCCTTTGGCAGACTTACGGGATTTTTTTGAGTATTGACCAATTTGGCTAACCAAACCCTACCCAAACCCAACCTAACCCACCCTAAACCACCCTAGTTCGTCCTACACATCCTCTCATGCATGCTTGACAAGTTTCAAGTGTTTTGAATGCATGTACAACACTTGGCAAGGAAAGACCTCCAACATGCAAAGCCATGCATTGGACACCTTCCCCCACCCCACTTCAGCCATTGCATGACCAAATACCTCCACTAACCCACCATAATCAGTCATTCTCTTCCAAATTCGTGGCTGATCACTTCATGAGAGTTATAGAGAGTTTATTCAAGCTTCTTGAGTGTTCAACAATGGTGGCCAACTATTGAAGAAGCCATTTCCAAAACCGAACGGTAGAAGTGAAGAGGAGAGCAAGGAGAACACATACCCACCCTTGCATGGACATTTTTGTACAACTTGTAGAGCTTGTTTAAGGTAAGTTACAACATCTCTTCTTATTTATTTTAGCCTCATTGACCCTAAGGAAAACAATCTTGCTATATGAGGTCAATGAGAGCACTTAGGACTTTGTAGAGATGCCATGTTCTAGAATATGTTATATGATGAATTTGAGTTGTATGAACAGATTATAGACATGTTATAAACCATGATTTTAAGGTTATTTAGGTGTGATAATGTATGATAAACCCTTCTACTTTGTTGTTTAAGTATTGGGAGCATATTGGATGAGATAGTTAGGCTTGTAGAGATGCCATGTTCTCGTATATGCTAAATGATGTATTTTGGGTTGTATAAACAGATTATGATCAGATTGTAAATCATGATTTTGATGTTATTTAAGTGTGATAATGTATGATAAGTCATTCCATCTTGTTGTTTAAGCATTGGGAGCATGTTTGATGAAATAGTTAGGCTTGTAGAGATGCTATGTTCACGTATATGCTAAATGCTACATTTTTAGTTGTATGATCAGATTATAAACAGGTTATAAACCATGTTTAGGATGTTATTTATGTGTGATAATGTATGATAAATCACCCTTCTTTGTTGTTTAAGCATTGGGAGCATGTTTGATGAAATAGTTAGACTTGTTGAGATGCTATGTTCACATATATGCTAAATGCTACATTTTTAGTTGTATGATCAGATTATAAACAGGTTATAAACCATGTTTAGGATGTTATTTATGTGTGGTAATGTATGATAAATCACCTACCTTGTTGTTTAAGTGTTGGGTGCATATTTGATGAAATGACAAGAATGTATATGCCTAGTTTGTGACTTTGATTCTATGTTCATACTTGATTGTTTGATTGGGGTTTTATGGGTTTAATGACCTTAGTAACCTATTTAATTACGTTAGTATGGACATAGGAGAGTATTGCGGCCAATGGCTTCTATACCCTAATTTTGAAAGATTGATTATGACTCAACGGAGTTGACCATTGGGTTAGTATGACATTAAGGAGTAATATGCCTAAGTCCTACGAATGTTGGGGTAGTATTAATGGAGGTTAAGCCTCCAAGCATTTTAAAGTGTATGAAGAACACTTGATGATTAGAGTCTTGATTTATCTCTAATGTGATTATGTGCTAGTTGTGAATTAAAAGTATGACTAGATGATTGTAGAGTACTTGCCTACTTATTTGAGCATATGAATATGAATTACGTGTGCTTGAAGTTTGAGTCCAGCTGGAGTCGGTTTGTTGAGTCTTTGGGGCGGGACGATGCATCATCTTCACGAATTGTGAGATTCGTGATTTTGATGGATCGCCGCGCCGGATTGCACACACCCCTCTATCGATGGCCACGGTAGGGAAGTAGTTGATCTTAGTTGTAGTATGGAAACATGACTTTGATAACTATCGGAACTCGAGCGGGGAAATGTCTCGGGGACGTCGATATCCACGAAAGGGATATCGAGGACACATAAGTTTGGCACATGTTTTTGCAGGAGCGACATGCGCGGAAAAAGGGTAACGATATCACCTCCCTTTTGTATGAATTGACTCACGAGTGCTATATGTGAATAATGTGCTACGTGAATATGATATGATATGAAATGATGGTTGATTGAATTAATGAAATGTTATACTTGTTGATAACATGATATTCAAGATTGTTAAGTATGAATGCCTTGACATGATTATTTATGAAATGTATATTATGTCAATTGCATGAATTATTATTGTTGAGCATGATGCCATGACAGGAAGTTATTGTTAGTAACTTGCTAAGTCTTTATGACTTACTCCTATTTGTTTTGATTGTTTTCCCTAGATCCGAGCCGTGCAAGTGGTTCGAAGTGATTTTCAAGTAGCGTTGGAGAAGCTTTGGCAAGGTTGCTACCTTGTATTATTAGTACCTTTTCTTTTGGCAAGGACGACGGGGACATAAAGTTATATAAACTTTATGTGGGGTAGCAAGACTTGATATGTTTAATTATTAGTACTTATGTTTATTAGTACTTAATGTTTTGAGAGCCGACATATGTTAGTCGTGCCTTATGTATTTATTATGCTCATGCTTTAGTTGTTTTAACCATGTATTGGTTCGTTTAATATGTTTGATATCCGGCATGTTTTAGCCGTTAAGCATGTTAGACTAGAGTTGTAGACTTAGTTTAATATTGGGTTCCGGCCGTAGCGTCGCCGATGACTTGATATATAATTGCTATAAATTGTTATATGTGCCTATTGTTGCGTCACATGATTTTATTTTTGGACCAAGAGATTCATTATCTCTAAGGTTGTATTAGTTTGAGCTTGTTAGCTCGGGCGCCACTGTTTAATTATATTACGCTTCCGCATGTGTTAAAGTTTTTGGCGTACCGCCACTATTTGCTACTTGTTTTTGTTATGTGCCTTTTGCAAGCGGCACGACCTCGGGGTCTCGTCTTGGGATCCGGGTCGGGTCGCCACAGGGTAGGGCCCTACTTTGTTCGATTTATCGGGAAAAGTTGTGTTTATATTTGTTTGAGAATATAAATTAACAAAGTAATTTGTATAAATCAACCATTGTTGTTACCCTGCTTGAATCTATCAAGACGTCCTTGATTGATCAAGCGTTGGATTTCCTTTTTCAAGATAAAACATTATTCAGTAACATGCCCTACATCCTTGTGATAAACACAAAATTTTGAGTTATCCCGGTACTGGGCTATGTCTGGATTCATGGGGTAGGGAGCAAGAAGATCATTCTGGATCTGCATCATAATGTCCTCCCTTGAAGTATTGAGGGGAGTAAAATGCTGCTCTCGAAACCGTTGAGTCGAATTAGAAGTCCTATTCCGATCTCTCCGAAAATTATTATGTTCTAAGCCAAGAGATGAAGTTGCCGCCAAGCTACTTTCTGCTTTTCCTTTGCCTTTCCCTTTCTAATCCACTTCCGTCGAGCTGAATAACTGAGCCCGAGTAAGCACCTCGCCCTGAGTTGCTGGTCGATGCATTACAAACTCCTGTTTTAGGCCCCCACTTCGCATATTATTCAAAAAGCAAAGCGTGACTTCTCCTTCAGTCATTCCCATGACTTGTTCGAGCACCTCTGTGAATCGCTCCACATAACTGTGAGAATATTCATCAACTCCCTAGACCACCTTGCAGAGGTCAAAACAATTTTTTGGTAGTGCACCAACAGAACCAAATTCGGCTAAGAATTTTGTCCTCAGATCCTTCCATGCTATTATAGATCTTCGTGGGAATCTTCCCAACCAACTCTGAGCTTTTCCCTGAATAGCCCCTACAAACGCTTTCATTTTTAGGGCCTCATTGCTAGTCACTAGGCCAACTTGTGCCTCAAACGAATGTAACCAATCTCCTGCTCGGGTTTTTCCCGAGTATTTGTCAAAGTTGGGAAAAACAGCCCCCTGAGCCGGAGGTGTGTTTTCAATCCAATCCGCGAAAGGACTATCATCTATTAAGCGGACCGTCCCGTCAGGTCGGCGACCAGCCTCCCATCCATCCATCCTTTCCTGCACGATTGCCAAGACCTCATCCATTGTTTTGAGGCTGTGCTGGTAGTGGTGTCGTGATTGGTTGTTCTATCACATGTTGGAGAAACCTTGGAGGTCTAAGGGCCTCATGATGGTTTGCTCGTCTGCCATGCCCCACGGCGAGGTGATGTCCGATGAGATCGATGAAAGTAATAAGAATGAGAATGATAGGAATGTTCATACTCATCTCTTCGTCTCTACCTGCTAGTAGGCTGTGACTCAGCGACCATACTTGGCCCTCTTGCTCGGCGTCTATCTCTTCCATACCGTTCTACGTGGTTTTCAACCACACGAGTTCTTTAATTGTGGCTGCCACCACTTTCTGCTCGGTTTCGAGCTAGTGCTTGATCGATGGCCAAGGGGGGTTTGTGTGGGGCATGGCCGCCAACACTAGGCGCCCTTTCAACCATTTGTGGAGCACTTACTGCGGGTTAGACTGGAATTAACTGTTCCTCTATGGGAACTGGTGGCTGACCCAATGCGGCCAATTGTTGGTTCAGTATGAACATCTTGTTTAAATACTGAACCTAATTTCGAAGAGCCTGAGCCTGTGCTTGCTCATTCAGCGGGACAGGTTCTGCCACCAGATTAAGTCGAGCATCCTCTCGATGTTGATTCAGTTAGTCACGTAATTCAACTGAATTGGCCCTTTGTTGTTGTAATTGATTTCTCAAATCGGTCTAAGGTAGATCATTCACTAGGATGAAAACAGCCTCGCCTATTGGTGCATGTTGGGTTGCTGCCTGGGATCTGGTCATTATGCCGCCTATTGGAAGGAGCCCATTCCTTGGGAGTTGATCAGGCTGGGGAACCCCCTCAGGTCGGTTATTGATTGGTGGCCAATCTCCTTGGTGCACAAACACATCTCCACTAACATTTCCACTTGCTGCAACATGTCCCTTACCGTTTTTAGCCATGCTAACAAAAATTGATGAGATTGATTAAAGATTTTCGATTCCCGGCAACGGAGCCAAACTGATGCTACACAGTATGGTCTTGGGCCGTTCCTTGCGGTTTGTAGGATATCTGGGCTTATGTGAAGATATGATCTTGTCGAGACATGTCAAAAGAAGAACACCTTAGTAGGAATGCAAGGCAGGACCTCGCGAAACCCCTTATGTGTGAGAGTAAGTATTAAGCTTGTAGAAAGCAAAATGACAGGGTTTCGGTGTGTGAAAGTGTGCGTACCTTTGAAATGAAACATTGTAAGGTATATATAGCCCCTCTGGGAGTGGAATCCGGGTTGAGTCATTATTATGGAAAGTATTTAGGCCATTATGACTATGATCGCGGGCTGATTACGTAACTGACAGAGTAATGGCTTAAATCTCGGGCTCGAGAGTTATCAATCAATTAATATTCGAGCAGCCTTGATTCATGCTCGGTCAGATTGGTGAGGAAGATTCCTGCTCGGTTATGTGTAAGATGTTTACCCTGGGTTGTTCTACTCGAGTGACCTCTTTCCTGGCCCCTGACGTCCACGTGCTCATCATGTGAAGGACCATTTGTCTGGCTCGTGACCAGGATTTGGGTCGAGCTCATCATGTTTTTTGACAGGTTCAAGGAAGCAGATCAATCCACATAATCAAATCAAAATATCCTACGCATCCTACGGACGGCCCAAGCTAGATTTTTATCGCATCACATCACAATTAATTTAGTGCATCACGATGTACGATGTTGTTAATCACGATGCATGATTTGATTTGCATGCGCCTATTCGGTTCATTAAGGGTACACCTGTCATTTGAAAATCAATTTTTTATGACACTTTTATTAGCTCATTAGTAATAAAACGATACTTATATATCTTAATTTTTAAAAGTAAACTCTTTAAGTGAAACATTATAAAATAGAATAGTTGATTCTTCGTTTAGAATGTAAGGAGTATAATTTTATAGAATACTTAGAGCCTGGAACTGTCATTATAAATTATAACAACAATTTTGGCACAAACTAAGGAGGCTGCCAAAATCTAATGCATTAATAATATAAAGGCGCAAGCAAGCATTATTAGCATACACAAACGAAAAGATAGTAATTATATTTGCTTAAAGGGATACATAAACACGATCAAATAAAGACCGTCTGGATTCTGGAATTATGAAGCAAAGCATACCCTGACCGGCGGGTTAAATCAATTTTTTACATCGATAGTTGACAAAAAAAAAAAAAAAGACATTAATTCACTTCTTCTATTTAAGTCAGTACTCCCTCCGTCCCTAAATTATCGTTCTCCTTTCCTTTTTTGTCCGTCTCAAAATAATTGTTCACTTTGAAACTTACCTTTTTAGAATATCAATATTTACCACTTTATCTTTACTTTTTCACTCTATTTTAATTATGAGTTACATACACATGGACATTAAAAGAAACTACACTTTGAAACTTACTTTTTAGAATATCAATTTTACCACTTTATCTTTACTTTTTCACTCTACTTTAATTATGAGTTACATACACATGGACATTAAAAGAAACTACACATTAAATCAATATAAATAATCAAGTTAATTATTTTTTCTTAAACTGTGCATCGGATCAATTAGGATGATTATTTAGGAGCGGAGTGAGTATATTATTCTTCATTTACTTTAACCTAAAAAGCCACTATATGTATTCCAGACGTGAAGATCAGAGTTAGAACAATACTCGTAGATTCTAGGCCTTAGTGAAAGTGGACCTAACAAATTTACTATAGAAAAAGAGAGAGGAGCGTTGGAGTAAGAAAATGAGACCAATTATTGGTGAAGTAAAGGGGACAAAAGTGTTTTTATTCAAATAATTTACAGTGCCTAACATTTGATTAATATACTATAATAAAGATTGGGATCAGATCTACTCTACGTACTTATTAACTTAAGACTTTTTATTATTATTATTATTAGTATTTTTTTTTTACCAAATGGGTGTCATGTAGTTACGTCGTTCTAAGAGCACTAACAATAATATAATAAAGAGGAGCAAAATACAAATTTTCTAATACAATGATAGTAACAATGGGTAACATTAAGTAGTTAAACCATGATCTTTAATTTTGAGTAGCATACCACCATGCTACTGGGAGCAAGGGCAAACAAGTTGGCCAAAAGTTGTTTTCTTTTTTAATTTTGATCATTTTTCATCTAATTTTTTTTTCCGCTTTTTCGAATCTATACATTTTTATCTATTAATAGATGGTTGGTTTGTTTTATTTGAACTTCAAATTAATTTTCTATAATTGTATAAATAAAATTATTTATTAGAATAAGGTTATTAAAGTTTGTGTCACATTGAAAAATGTTTATTTTGGATAGCTTAATATTTTTTTTTATTATTTTTAAATTAATGGGAAGCTTAAGGGAGCCAATATTGCTACCCCATTGTACATGTTATATATATAGTCTTGTTGACTCTGACAAACAAAATAACAAGAAGATAATTGATGATGTTATTAATATTAGAATAATATATATTTTTCAAAGATACTCATCTAGGTGTGAGATCATCAAGTAAATACGAAATATGAACGATCTTTAATCGAACACATGTTGCATTGTTCCTAATGGAAACGTCAGGTCTTCATATATGAATCATTTAAACCATTTAAGGCACGTCAATGGTAAAGGTTAAAAGTAAAGTTTTAAAAATCGTTAGGAGGCCGCTAGGCGGCACACTAGCGCCTAGCGCCTAGGGGATTAGTCGAGGCGTAATTGGAGCCTAGGCGGGACCTAAAATTAAGGCATAATTATCATTTTTTTGATAATTTACATCAAAAATCAAACGCATTGAATACAAATTTAATTTTTTTTATATTTATCATTTTATCAAACACTTGTCTATATTTGTAAAATGAACAAAAATATAAAAACTTACAATTAATCACAATTCTCAACAACCCCAAAGCAATAACTCAGCTAAGTTTAGAACAAAAATCAAAAAAGATATTACTTCAGTTCGCCCCCCATTACCTCCCTCTCTGCCTCACCATTACCACTCCCCCTTCCTTCTCCAGTTCGCCCCCTTCCTTCTCTGTTCACCGCATGCCATAAAATCAAAGCTACAAAAATAAATTAAGGTCGGCGAGGTTTGGCGCAGACGCCGACTTAGTCGATTAGGCGGCGACTAAGAAAGTCGCGGCGGTAGAAAGGGGCCTAGGGCCTAGGCGGAGCTAGGCGGGGAGTTTTAGAACACTGGCACTTAAAACCAAATCTTGATACATATTTAAGAGTATTAGTCTATTAAACTCTCTAATGATTAAAGTAAAATGTATCAAAATTAGGTGTGGTATTAGAGAAGATATCAAATTTGATACTTTTGTTAGTAGCACGCATAGTTTTAATACCCCTCATTTTGATCATATATTTATGTCATAATAAGTGTTGGTAAATTATCGTATATTAATATTTTAATTTTGTTTTTATATTATGATATGTGTTGGATATAATTTTTTTCAAAATTATTAATATACCAAATTTTGATACATATGGTTGGAGAATGGAGATTATTATTTGATACCCATGAATAGTATTTCTTACATTTTCAAATTATCATCCTACTTTACTCTTTTATTTGTTCTAAAATAATTGGCATCTTTAAAAACTTTTCCTTTTAGAAAAATACTTTTACAACTATACCCTTATTTTTTCTACCAATTTTAATTATGACGACATACTTAAGGGTATTAAAGAAAACTACACATTTCACCAATATTTATAATACCGTTAATTACTTTTTTAAAACGATGTGGCACATCCAAAGGGACAATAATTTGAAAATGGGGAAAGTAACCAGACCCGATTTTGGGGGAGTTTAAAGTGATCGAGCGAACAGGACCCCCAATGTAAGAGGACTCAATTTTATATATGTGTAAGCTAGTTTAATTTAGATATATTATAAAAAATGTAAGCTTAACAAATAAGTTGTCTTTATGCTCAATTGGTCAGGTAGTTAGATAAAGGGTTTTAATTAAATGAGAGGTCTTGGGTTCAAGGCCTCACTTTGTCATTTTTTTAAATGCTCCGCTATTTATGTAAAAAAAATTATTTTGGGTCTACGATCAATTATTAATTTTTTATATGCATATTATATCATATACTTTCCCGATTTAGTTAAATAGTTTCCTATACTATTTTGAGATGTTTTATGTAATAATCAACTTTCGAAAAATATGCTTATAATTTTTAAAATATTTCATCTTTATCCTCCACTTGTATTGTAAGTATAATGGTTGTAGTTAAGTACCTTTTTATTAATCACCAACTTCAAAACTACTTATATATGTTTTAATTACTCTGGAACCTAATAAATGAAGATTTACTATACAAAGATACATATTTTGTATTCGGTTCAAGTAGAGTTATACAACTTTAATTTTATTTTGGGTTTGCTATATTTACTTATAAAAAAATGTTAGTTGATCATCATTTTTTTATCTAGATCATAAAAAATAACAATTGATTGGGTATATAATATCAATATTTCAAGCAAAAATCAAATTTTATTACTATGTTACTATCATTTGTGTTGCTCATGTTTATTTAATCCTTGTTTTTTTTACTTGAATTTATAGTGCATAATACATGTTACTAAAAAAAATATCAATCCAGAAGTCAAAATATAAATAAAAACAAAAAATTGATTAAAATATATATTTTTTATTGTAAATTATTTTAACGAATGAAAAATAACAGTTTTTAATAATTATTTAATACTTATTTTCTTATCTTATATTATTTTAAGGGCCCTTTATTTTTCTTTTTGCTCTAGACCCTTAAAAGTTTAGGATTGACTCTTAAAGTAACCTATAAATATTTAAAATTTGATTTTGATACCATGGGCAATTATAAGACTTGTCATTCCCTATAAATATTTAAAACTTGTCATTCCCTATAAATATGTTGTGTCAAGATATTAAATTAATTTAAAAAAAGTCTAGGTAAGTACATATACCCTCCAACCTATATAAACAAAAAGAGTAATGACCGGTAAAAAAAGAAAACTTTTTTAAAGTAACGGGGAAGTGTAGATAGATGTGCATCCGCAAGTACGTCATCAATTCGGGAGGTAAACATACACTGTCATAGGATAGACCTCACGTGAGACTCTGTAACGGTTGACTCTCTCTGTCTCTGTCTCTTGGTGCATGCTCAGTCCTATAATATATAGAGTGTGCTGATTCTGGGAACTCTGCTACCACCCCCTTCCCATGGACAATACTACCTATTACCTATCGTCTTGACCTTTTCTCACTGATTTGGATTATTAGGATAAGTAGGTTATTATTCTAGCTATGAACAGTTGATTTAGGGTTATTTTTATCTCTCCAATGAATATCTCCCTCTAGTTGATTTAGGGTTATTTTTATCACTCCTAACTACCACCATAATCTTTTTTATTTCTATTTTCCCAACACAATTAGAATGAAATATTTATATTTTATATTATATATTCTATGAAAAAATATGAATATAAAATATACGTCATTTTAATGGTTAATTTATGTTTATAATACATTATTATTATTATTATTATTATTATTATTATCATTATTATTATTATTATTATTTTATCCTCTTATATATTAAGAACACGACACAAATGATTTCTTTTGGTTGAAAATAATTCACAATTAATACACAAATTTCATTAAAAAAATAGAAATCTTTCAATTTGATCAATAAAACAAGCTAATGATAATAATGTAAAAAATATATGTATATCAGTAGGAAAATTTAAGATGACAAAGTTAGTATAATTAAAGGAAACCACATATTAGTCAAACTAGAATCAAGAAACGATTATTTGAAAATGGAAGAAATATATGTTTTAATAAGTTTTAAAATTACTTTTATCTCAAAATATATATCAATCTAATGGGAAATTTATGTTTAAAATACAATTTTATTATTATCTAAACATAACTCCTACCGATAACCAAATAAAACATATTAAATTAATAATAATTTTACCCGGAATGGAGGAAGTATTTTTTACATTTTATATTCTATTGAAATAATTTTATGTTTTAAGAAATTCAATTACTTTTATCTAAAAAATATATATGTTTACAAAACTAATTATTTTGCTAGAATCTCAATTAAATCTCTCCATTAAAAAAAATATATGTAAACAACAAACATGGGTATCATGTATATGAATTGGACACAAAAATGTTACTATTCCTTCTAAGCCTCCCTCTAAATTTAGAGGAATGTTTAGTTGGTTTTAGAGGAAGGGGGTGTGGTAAAGTGTCCATTGTAGGATCAAGGGTGGCTAAAAAACTCTAAAAATAAGCAAGAGTGTTGATAAAAGTCCACCATTGTGGATGCTCTAAATAATCTATTTGAATGAACAGTTGATTTAGGATAAGTAGGCTATGAACAGTTGATTACTTAGTCAAATAGAATAAGTAATCTATTTGAAAGAACTAATAACAAGATATTTACATAATTAATAGAATTTAAAAAAAATATAAGATCATATCGGATCGTTAAATCAAAAATTCATACAAATTATAATATCCAACAAATATTCTTAGGAAGGGGAGGGGAAGTACCACGAAAACATACTCGTTAAGGAGTTGTTTGATGGAAGGGAAGTATTTTACAGTGATTGTTTATGGTTTTGGTAAAACACGTTTAATTAAATTGGGTAAAATATATTTTAAATTGACTGAGTTTTGGTAAAATAATAAAAATTAAAAAACTTCTGCCATGACAATTGAAGAGTACTCCTAATCAAATGAATCTTGTCTATATTAAATATGATAAAATATATCTGGTACAAATCGATTTTGGCAGCAAAAAGTTGTAAAAAAACAAATTACCATGAGAATTGAAGAGTTTTAATAAATTGAAACACGTCTAAATCAAATGTGATAAATTCTATCCGCAAAAAAAAATTTATAAAAATTTGAAGTTCTAATCAAGTGAAACACATTTAAATCAAATGTAATAAAATCTATCTGGTATTAACCGATTTTAGCAGCAAAAAATGGTTTAAAAAAAACTTTTACCATGTATAAAAGAGACACCAGTTTCAAAATATAACCAGTTTTAATTTTTTGACAGCAAAAAAGGATATATATTGAAAAACATATGAGAATTGATAAAATTTACCCGCAAAAAACTTTTACCATGAAAATTTAGATTACTAATCAAGTGAAACTTGTTTAAATAAAATGATATAAAATATATCATGTATTAAACGATTTTGACAGCAAAACATGGTAAAAAAAAAAACCATGTATAAAAGAGACACCAGTTTTTTAAAAATCTACTTGGTTTTAATTTTTGGTAGGAAAAATTGTATATATATATACATAATACCATATGCACGGTTTTAATAGTTTTATTCTTGTGCAAAAGTTTTTTATAATGAAATGATTTTAATTAGAATAATTTGAAAGAAATGAAAAAATAAGGTAAATATTCAAAATTAATCATATGAATATGTAATTAAAATATTAAAATCTATGAGAATTAATAAAATCTATCCACAAAAAAACATTTTTACCATGAAAATTTAGAGTTCTAATCAAGTGTAACGCGTCTAAATCAAATGTGATAAAATTTATCTCATACTAACCGATTTTGGTAGCAAAAAATAATAACGAAAACTTTTACCATATATAAAGGAGGTACCGGTTTTAAAATCTATCCGATTTTAATTTTCGGCACAACAAAAAAGAAAAAAAATTTACAACTTTACAAGAAGGTGTCACGTCAAAGCACATAAATTCTTTAAAAATTTAAGCATTTAATAGAAAGTCGTCATGTGACAGCAACGACTTCTGTTTTAATAATAGTTAATAGATAAATAACAGATTATTAATTAATGATTAATAAATATAGATTAATAGAAGAACAAATAACATAAAAATGTCTCGTGGATAATTTTTATAAATTAAATAGTAGGAAAATGAAAAAAGAGGGAAATTGAAAATTTTCAGTCAAATTAAACTTGTATAAATTGTATAGGATAAAATCTAGTTTAATTAAGTGATATTTGAAAAAAAAAAACAAAATCTTAAATCTCTATCATAAATTTACTCGTAAAACTATATCCTAAATCTATTTTATCAAATTAGTTTTAGTATTTTTATTTTATCTAATTAGATTTAGAATTTTTATTTTAAACTAATCAATTTTAAAAAAAGAAAAAATTTACCATTTCAAAGGTGACACGTGACAATACCAAATTCTTTAAGTGACAATAGAAACTTCAATTTTAATAATAATTATAGATGTTATCTAGTCACGCAAGTAACACCTATTCTAGCTAATTCAGACATAAGACTAAGATTAATTGAGAAAGCTTGATTTTGTAAATTTTATTGTTTAAAATTTTGACGCTAATACCAGAGTCAAGGGGAAACAAAATCTTCAAAATGACAACAAAGCAAGGGAGGATGCGGTGGTGGGATTTATCAAATATAGCCATTTGATCCGATTGATGAACATATATAACTTTTGACTAACCAAAGAAGGGATCTGACGAAACAGCCCCTGGTCGACTAGACGACCACATTGGTCGACTAGGTGGTCGTCTAGTCGACCATTGTGGTCGTCTAGTCGACCACTGTGGTTTCATCTTCGTCTTCTTCATCTCTGGCGACAATGGTGATCCCGCCGGTTTCATCTTCGTCTTCTTCATCTCCGGCAACAATGGTGATCCCACTTCCAGTCTTCTTCGTACGGCGTCCGGCGTCTTCATCTTCATCTTCGTCTTCATCCCCAGCCTCCATCTCCTGCCAAGATCCCGCCCCAGCCTTCATCTCTGGCCAAGATCCCCATCGCAATAGCTCTCTCCCTCTGTTCCACCATGAACGCAGTCGTCGGCTACGCCATGAACGCAAATGTAGGGAAAGGGTATTGATGGCATTTTTAGATTAATGTGGCTATAAAAGTATATTTTTTTAAGTGAGGTTATAAATGACCAAGTCATCTTTGACTTGGCCATTTGTGTAAATTCCCCGATGCGGTGAGCATTAGTCAATGCCAGGGATTTTAACTTCTCACTAAACATTAAGGCAAAACACACCTTTGGGCTATTGTACTTTTCAAAAGGTTGTAATTATGTCACTGAGACGTCAAAATTTTTGGGATGGCCACTGTACCGGAGTTATCTTGCAATTTAACCTATTTTTTGGATGGACGTTAAAATCGATGGTTAATTTTTGTTAAATACCTATTTTGCCCATATCATCATCTTCTCTGAAAAATCCCAGATTCAAACAAAATCTCAAATTGTAGATTCAAAATTTCCAGATTCAAACAAAATCTAGATTGAAGATTCAAAATTCTCAGATTTATAGTCACATTACATACTTCCCCTTTTCCCTTCTCTCTCTCTCATTCCTGCAGATCGAGAAGAGGGTGGCATAGTTAATTTGGAGCAGCAATGGGCTCTCTATTCCACAACTTGCAAAGGGGAGGAGGAGCTCTCCCAGTCTCCCAATCTGAACCCAAAGCACCATGTGATGTAGCCGGAGGTATGCGCAGAAGACTCTCCTCTCTCTCCCTCCACACCCAACCTTCAATGATCTCCACCAACATTTCCGCCGCAACCTCATAGGCTCTCCGCAGAACAAAATCCGTTTTGGCCATGGGGGAAACCACCGGCACTTCCATCCGCAATTGGTGGGGCTGGGGTTTGGGCTGGATCCTATCCAGAAAACCCACTTTCACCCAAGATCTGGAAATGAACGAGGAGGAGTCGACCCTTTTGGGATGCCACAACAAGGGAAGCTGGAGACACGTGTTCTATAAAGTCAGATCTGAGCTGAGGAAACTAGTGGGATCCGATCATGTTGGACTCCCTCAAACCGTCAGGTACGACTCCTACAATTATTCACAGAATTTCGACAATAGAAACAATTACAAAACCCGATGCTGAGATGCAGATAATGGTATTCAAGTTTAAATTAAGAATCTTATATATCATGTACTCTACTAAATGATGATGAGGATGCTGAAGGCTAAAGCCTGAAGATGTGGGTGGTGGAACTGGAGGAATAATCAATTCTGTTGGAAATTTAGAGATCCATTGTCAAAGTGGGAAATTTGTTTAGTTGTATTAATTCATTCTTATTGTATTAATTATTTGAATATGTATGATTTTTCGGAGAAGATGATGACATGGGAAAAATAGGTATTTAACAAAAATTAATTTTCGAACTTAACGTCCATCCAAAAAAATAGGTTAAATTGCAAGATAATTCGATACAGTGGTCGTCCCGAAAATTTTGACGTCTCAGTGGCCTAATTGCAACCTTTTAAAAAGTACAGTGACCCAAAGATGTGTTTTGCCAAACATTAATATCAAACCATTCAAATTCAGAAAAGTGTTTAATTAATCAGAATAATAGACCATCCTTCAGTATTTTATTTGCAAATATTTAATTGATTGATTTATAAGTTATATCTAATTTTGAATATTTTTATTGTAATTGTATGTCTTAGGTTCTAGGGGTCATGAGCTTGTTTGCTTCGATCCAGTTATTGACAAAAAAAAAAAAAAAGATAAAATCGAAACCAGAACAATAGTCTGGTTCTCAAAAAATTTAAAACTAGAACCAATCAAATATGCATGAGAATCAATACTTTGCTTCGGTCCTGCACAAATACTTTGGTCCGATCCAGAACCAACCCAAAAAGTACAAGAACCAGGACTGGACCAATACTACAGTTTTTCTATTTAATACAAACAAATAATAAAAATCTTAAACTTCATAAAAAGATTTAAAAAATCAATAATAGTGTATTCAAACATTAAAAATGTCGGAGTCTTCGGTTCATAACATATTAATTCGGTGGAAAATTACAAAAGTAAGTAAAAACTAAAAAGTAGAACAAAATTGCTAAGACTTGAAGAACTCAAACAAAACAAAGAGCTAGGGTTTCGGAAGTTTGGTTTGAACTTAAGACATATTCTCTCTATTTGACAGTAAAACATAAAATAACATATACTCCGATACTTAAGGAGTTAGGGTTATAAATTAATACATATATATATATATATATATATATATATATATATATATATATATATATATATATATATATATATATATATATATAATAGCTAATCTATTGGGTTGGTTCGATCTGATTTTATGTTTTTTGTTTTGGAAACCGGCACAGATCCAAAAGTCTGATAATATAAAATTAAATATCCAGGACCAAACCAAAGTATTTGAACAATCCAGTTTTTATTGGTTTGGTCCGATTCCATTGGTCTGGTTAGGTCTTGAAAAACTTCTGCACAACTGATGAGCTCAAGATTTTCATGAATTTTTTTTTGAATTTCTTTTGATTTTGTGTTATTTTTGAGTTAATTATGCCTAGAAAATATTAGTATTTGTGTGTTTATGATTTAATGTAGGTTTCAAAGGGTTAATCGAGCAATCATGGGGCACTAGCGCATAAGTCAGAAATCCAGGGGAGGCCAACGCCAATTTCATGAAAAGCATGCCTTTTGTGTTGTCAAGATCTACAAGAGCCACGTCACCCGTCCTTTCTCTCCAGTCGACCCACGTGTCCTCCCTCTTGGACCCAAATTGTCCGACCCAAATCCAGCTCTACCAGCCCACTTTTTCAACCACCTACCCTCACAATCGTGCCCAATTTTCCACCTGGGCAACCAACGTGCTTTGCAGTCGGGTTGCTCTCTTCTAGTTCTAGCCCACACCCATCACCCATTATTTATCCATTTAGCCCCCAATTTCTCCTCTGATCTTCCAAAAGGCCCCTGCCTTGTGGGAGACTCAAAACCCATCTCTTTTAATTATCACTAGCAGAGCCTCCATTAGAATTTTAAGCCCCATACGGGCTATTGAGTCCTAAAAGGGGGCAGCACCGCAGCAGCCCCACTCCCCCAAATTTATTCCATGCCTCCAATGATTGATCACCATTAAAGGTTTGAAGTTTTAAATTAAGGGTGAATGAAGCATTTGTAAGTGATTTAAACCCCATATCCAAGCATCAATTGATTTAATTCTTCCAACTTATTATATCTTGAGATATTTAATATATTTTCTTGGGTTGCTTTTCTTGTAAATTGTGGAATTGGTTATGTGCTTAAATGATTCATGAAATGCAATTATTTTATATGTCAAATTTAATGTTTTACTTTAATATCTCTATTTATTTAGTATACACTCATGTTTGATTATTATTTTGTAAATTTAATGTTTTTAATTGATTGACCATTAATTAAATGATTTTAAAAAATTTTAGGATCCGTGAGAGCTACATTAGATTTTCGGACCAATCAATTTAATAGTTAATGTTTTTGTCCACTCATCAATAGCCAATCGGCTACCGACATGATTTGTAAAAAAATAGAGAGAATATCTTTTTGCAAAATATTGTTCTTGTGCTTGGTTATTATTGTGTATTTTTAATGTTTTTAATGGTTTAATAAATTATTAGATGATCACTAGAATTATATGGTAAGATGCAAGAGTTCGTCTTAATAATTGTGAAAATCACAATAATCGTTTGCGTAACGTGAGATCAAGAAAATATCGTGCGAAGATAGTTATTGGGTGCTTATTTTGACGTGCGTCTATTTTCTCCTATGTTATTAGATGCGAGAGCCTGTAACTAGAAGTTGTAGCTATATTTTCTATAAGATGCGAGAATTCGTAGTGAATAATAGTGCGTCCGACTACCAAGACTTGAGTTAAAAAAGTAAAAAGCGGATTAAATTAGACACCAGCTATACTAGAAATATTGTACTCCCATATTTTTAAACTTAATTTGTTGTTGCCAAACCACTTCAGCGTTACTATAAATTTAATTGTTTTCTTAATTTTTTTCTTCATATTTTTAGTTTTTAATTCATTTTATTTTAACTCAAATATAATTAGTTAGTCCGATTTTGGTAATTAGTTGGAGTAGGAATTACGTATATTTTCTGTGGAAACAATAACTCATACTTCTATACATTTTATTACTTGATACGATCGAGTATTCTTACTTAATTACATTTTACACACATCAGCAACCCTACTAGGTTTAGTTTATTTTACGAAAAATGAGTTTCTAAAATGTTTTCTTATTTTTGAATGTTTGGTAGTGTTTGAAAAAGAAGGTCAATGCAGAATATTTTACAGATCAACGGAGCATTACTAGTCCAACACCACACGATAGTACACATAATTAATTAGACATTATGTTACCTCATTAATTGTGAACTACTCACTCCGGTCCAAAACTAAATTATCATTATTTTTTGAACTCATCCTTTAATTCTGTCAATATTTGATCGGAATCTTACACAAAAACATTAGCGTCGTCGTCTTCTGGTTGACAGAGAAGAGTGTAGAAGACAAGGATGGGGCCATGGGGCTCACTTTAAGTTTAAACTAAGGCCTGGGAGTGTCCACATTGGGAGAATTACCAAATCCTCTAAAACCGTTTTTAGAATATTTTGGTTTTTTAAGCCCACACTGGACACGCTACTCTACCTTCTAAGTTCTATCTCTAAAATTCATCAGATCACTTGCTTAATAAATATTAAATATATAGTGTGATTTAGATAATAGTAAACTTTAGAGTGTGCAATTTGGTGATTCTAATTCGGCTATTTATATCTTAGTTATTCAAAAAAAGGGCATAAGCTTTGAAATTTGTAAATTTGTGTCTATTTTCATACCACTTTTTTTTTCTTAATGTTCATGTTATTGCAAGAAACTGATAAACATATAGTTTTTTGTTACATTATCATTGTAAACATTATCGGTTACATGACATTTGTGAACTAATTGCAATTTTTTTTTCAAAAACCAATAAAAGTTATTTTCTCTTTTATTTTTATTTCGATGATTATAAAAACACTTCCCTAAAAAAACAAAAAACAAAATAAAAAATAAAAAAACAAGGGAAAATATAAATTAAAATTTTGAAAAAAAAAACATGCCTTAAAACACTAGAAATTACAAAAGGACCGTCTTATCATGATGCTGAATTATGCGAACTGATACTAAGCTTGAGCCCATGGGCGGACGCACCCTTCAGACTTAGGAGGCAAGTACTACGCTGAAGTAAACAAAATAATAATTATAACACTACAAAATAACGTCGTTTTAATTTATTTTAAAATTTTATTTAATAATTAAAATTTGTAAAATGGCCAAAATATATCTATAGATCCGTTACTGCTTGAGTCTGAGGGGAACTCTACTTTAGTGAAATTGTGATTAATAAATAAGGTGTACGTTAAGTAGGGTGCAGTTATATGGCCTCTCTCTTAAGTCTTAACTGTACGTAGGAGTAATGGCGATGCATGCAGAGAGTAACATTCATGAATTTTCAGATTCTTTTAAAGTTGACAACAAACATTAGTAGTACTTTGCTTTCTACAGTTGCCACTTTATGATAAGGTAATTAACGATCCTTGGTTTGCAAGCTGGTTGACCCTCCTCACCTCAAGAATGTTTTAGACCCACTATAAACTCTACCCTTACCCCACCTACTAGTAGCTGTTACATTTGGTCCTTACTCAATTTTTTTTTCAATATTTATTGGAGAGAGCATTTAACTGAAATAATAATATATATAGGTTCAGTCGGACCACAATGACATATTATGGTTCTAATTGTTAGAAATTATTCCAATATTAATTGAGTGAGGAAGTTATGTAAAATAGGAAGTGGGAAATCTCCCACTGGTAATATAATAAAAACATTTCTACTTTATAAAGAAGAGCGTTTAGGTTTAACAATCGGCCGTTGGACCACTACACTTTTGTGTAGGAGGGAAGACCTACTAAATGCCACACGCACGCGCGCGCCGCCGCCGCCCGCTCGGCTTGGATGGCTGGTTGGTCGCTCGCGACTTGGACCCTTTCTTTTTATCGCCGATTCATTACGATCCCAACAGACTAAGCGCTAGATTCGCGGCGATTTGACAATGACGACGATTAATGCCTTTTTCGAACAACAAGGTGTGTCCGAAACAGGGTGTCTGTTCGGACAAACACCATATTCCTTTTGCCCTAAACAGAGATATAGCAGCAGTTTGGTTCACAGTTGATTGAACTTCAGGAAGTCTGCCTCTTCAATCAAGTAAGTTCCAAAACCCTGGGAGACTAACAGGCTTCAGATCCGTCCAGACCATTGCGGCGCCTGTTTTTGTCTTAAGGACAGAGATCTTTGATCTCGTGGAACTTAATACACCAGTCCACTGATTCACCTTCTGCAGGGACCTTATCCAGAGCAATAACAATCTTAAGACAAAAAATTTTCTGGCATAGAGTTCCTGACAAATCCATTACTGTCTTCTCTTCTACCATTTTCTGTCTTGTTTTTAGTGTTCTGATCCGGCAGAATTCTTTAAACAACATCTGCAGTTTTGTTCTAACAGAAACAAAACAAGGAATACTCTTTCACAAAAGTATTCAATTCTGTAACTTTCAAGTTACAGAAAACAAAGCATTTCTGTTTTACAAACACAAACAGTAGATACTGTTTTTTGTAAGTGTACAGAAGTTTATTGTCAGTGTACAGAATATATAAGATTTAATTCTTATCTTGTTTTGCAGCATGTCAACTTCGGAAAGAACACGAGGCTAGCGATGTAATAGAAACGACTGCACAGAACTCCCTGCCTACCGCCAGCGGTCCATGCTCACCATGGCAAACGCCCCGACAAGTTCAATGGCACCGAGTTCAAAAGATGGCAGCAAAAGATGTTGTTTTATCTGACCACACTGAACTTGACCAAGTTCTTAAAAGAAACAACCCATGCTCTAAATCCTACTGAGACAGACAAGACAACAGTGGCAGCAATAGAATCCTGGAAGCACTCAGAATTTTTGTGCAGAAATTACATTCTCAATGGCCTTGATGATTACCTTTATGATGTTTATAGTCAGTTTAAAACTGCAAAAGACTTATGGGAATCACTTGAGAAAAAATATAAAACTGAGGATGCTGGCCATAAAAAATTTGTGGTAGGAAGATTCCTGGATTTTTCTATGGTTGATGCTAAACCAGTTGTCTTACAGGTCCAGCAACTCCAGCTACTCATCCATGAGATCGAGGCTGAAGGAATGATAATTTATGAGCCGTTTCAGGTTACTGCTGCGATCGAGAAGCTACCTCCCGGTTGGAAGGACTTCAAAAATTATCTCAAGCATAACCGCAAGGATATGTCTTTCGAAGACTTGATCATGCGGCTGTGGATTGAGCAGGACAATTGGATTGCTGACAAGAAGACCACCCGTACCATTGAAGGGGCCAACGTAGTTGAACAGGACTCCAAGAACGGGAAGCGTAAAAGCTCCGGGGAAGGGACGTCCAAGCAGCACAAATACAAGTTCAAAGGCAAGTGCCTCAACTGCGACAAAAAAGGACACAAGGCTGCTGAATGTCGAGGAAAGAAGCGAGTCCGGCGTGAAGCCAACCTCATCGACGATGACATCAACATGGTCTGCGTGGTCTCAGAAACAAATATGGTTGGTACGGGTCGTGAATGGTTCGTGGACACCGGTGCCACACGTCACATATGTGGCGACGCGACGATGTTCACCTCCTATACCAAAGTGAAGACCGGGGCGAAGCTGTTCATGGGCAACTCTTCCACCTCTGGAGTGGAAGGGAAAGAGCAAGTGACGCTGAAAATGACAAGTGAGAGGGAATTGGTGTTGACCAATGTCCTGCACGTACCAGAAATTAGAAAAAAATTAATTTATGGTTCATTGTTGATTAAACATGGATTTAAGCTAGTTTTTGAGTCAAACAAGTTTATTCTTACTAAGAACGGCATTTTTTTGGGAAAAGGTTACCTCAATGAGGGCCTTTTCAAATGTAATGTAATGGTGATAAACACCTCGACCACAATTGATAATAAAGCTAAGGCATCTTCTTCTTACTTGCTTGAGCACTTTGACGTTTGACATTTTAGACTTGGTCACGTTAATCATGACTCTATGTGAAAACTAATGCAAATGGATCTAATTCCTACTATACGCATTAATAAAAAGGACAAATGTCAAATTTGCGTTGAAGCCAAACAAACGAGAACATCGTTTAAATCGATAGACCGTGAGACTAGACCATTGGATCTAGTTCATAGTGACTTATGCGATCTAAAATCCATAGAGTCCTATGGCGGGAAAAAATACTTCATGACCTTCATCGATGATAGTACCCGTTTTTTTCATCTATATCTATTAAATAGTAAAGATGAAGCCTTTGAAGCCTTTGATATAGTAACAACCGCTTCGAAGTACCCATATCGAACAAGGGCCGTGTCCGGTTGTTGGTTGCCGCTCAGAATAGGGCCCTGCCTACTAGGCAATCTTCTGGAAACTCACCCAAGGCGATAGGGGCCCTGCCCGCTCAAAAGCCTTGGCCTGTACCAAGCACTCATGACGGGAAGTCAAGATCTTTATGTCTGGTAGAAGCCTTGGCCAGTACCAGGCACCCAGATCGGACTCTTGCCCGTACACTCTCAACCTTAGAAATACACCTGCTTAGTTAACCTTATTATTTCTAAGTTAATGTTTGCACAATCTTGCATGCTCGGTTCATTACAGTTATTTTGGCTCTGAATATTTTTGGGGATCACCCCGCATACACATGTGTTAGTACTAATCAAATGCAGGAAAAACACGAGTAAGGAAACAATTACCGGGCAAAATAAAACTACAGGGGGACGAATACATCATGTCATTTACCATAACCCAGTTTTCATTAAATTTGAAGAAGTTACAAATACAAGACTAAAAGGCACGAAGGCCAAGCAGTACATATGTAGTTTAAGCTATTTCCGGGAGTGTTTGGGTCATGGCCGCAACAGCTTTGGCAGTAGGAGCTTCCAATTCCACTTGTAACTCGGCAGCAGCCTCCTTTACTCGACTCTCCTTCTCCGCCCTCTTTGCCTCGATCAAGCTGCACACATTGACAGCCAGCGGGGTGGGGGGGATCCCACGGTTCCACGCCATCATCATCATCATCCCAAGCAAGGGCCTCCAGTTCGCCCTGTGTGTATGGCACCAGGTGGTGCGAAGCTTCGCAGGGGTCGAGCAGCCATCGGCCATGGTCGACATGTCAATGCCCAAGATCTTGGCGGCAGGTGCAAAATATGGTTGGTGCCCACCGCATAGTAAGGGAATATTTCCTTGCGCACTTAGGAGGCATAGGCCGGCGAGGCAACAAAATCTTTTACGGCTTGCTCATTAGTTGCTGCCAGCTGGTCAGAGAATGAGGCCATGGCCGCTGCATCCTTGGCCGCCCGAGCCTTCAAAACATCTAGCTCTGATTGAAGATGTGTCCATTGCTTAACCAGGGCTTCCTCAGCAGCTTGGGACTTCTTCTGCTGGGCCACCAGCTTAGTCTTCTCCTCGGCCAACGATAGTTTGTCAGCCTCGAGCTTCTTGACCAAGGTCGTACTCTCCTTCAGCGACTTGTCTAAGTCGACCACCTGCTCGTTCTTATGCTTCACTAAGCTCGCCAGCTCGTCCTTCTCAGACTCAACTTTCTTGCGTACATCAATTTCCTCGGTATAGCGATCAAAGATGTTGGTGCAGGAGGAAGCCATCTGCCGTACAATCACGAGTAAAGTCAGCATAATTTAACAAGTGCAAATAGTCAAGGCAAAATATTGCGGGCATACCTCGCTCAAGTTGAGCCCTATGTGTCCGAGCAGGACATGGCCGGCGGTGTCGCGGTCGTGGGTGACATCCTCTTGCAACAGCCGCTTTCATGATACCGTTTCCCACCAACCCGGCAAGACTGCCACGGGCAGACAGGTCGATATCCCCGATATTGGGGACTTCAGCTAGCCCGCTCACTATGGCCCGGGCAACCGTGACAGTAGTGGGCATTTCATAGCCGGGTAGCAGCCACGACTTCGTTGATTCTCTGGCGGCGTGCTCAGAGCCCGTGCCCCGGGGACGGGTAGATCGGTCCGCGGGTGGAGAAGGATGCCTTTAACTTTTGCCGCTGCCTTGGCAGCAACATCATCACCAGCCGCAGCAGTTACATCAGCAGCTGGCGAAGGAGGGAGAGTAAGAGCCTCAGTCGGCTTTTTGGCTATTGGAGGTTTTTTGACCGGGGGGGTGAATGGGACAGTAGGAACAGCTTGGGGTGGCTTAGTCGCTAGAACAGCTACCCTCCTACTTTCCTCGGCCTCAAGTTTCTGTAGTTGCCTCAAGGTCATCATAGTTGCATAAGAAAGAAAGAGAATCAGCACGACAATTATGAAAAATTAAAAATCGAAATAACAAGGGAATAAAGTATAGACCAGGGGCAGCCGAGTAGACAGGGGTACAGTCGTGCCCAATTCTTCGACACTCATCACAATGGCTACGAAAATTTTGGCCGTGGTAGCCGCCCCAGTAGACATGGGCCTCTTCGGGCTCAAACATGCACAATGGCTCTACTCCAGGAACAGCAACTCGGAGCACTCTGGCCAAGCGTAGATTTCGGGGGTTGCAAACCAACTCCTTCCAATCGAACAAGCTTTCCTGGCTAATCCGCTTCTCCCCCTCCATCACGCAACCCAGGGCAGCCCGGATGACGGCCAAGCGACCAGAATCACCAGTAGTGAAGCTGTCGCGGGGAAGCTTAGGGACAATTATGCTTGCCTGGCTCATAGGCATTATCGGCCAGCCTGTCGGGACTCGACCAAGACAGCTCTCCTATCCCAGGCCTCGACCTTGCCCGGAACCTCGGACAGAATCCTGAGAAAGCTAGTGTGGGACCAAAGGTTCATCCGGCCAAAAGCGTCAACACTTAGGATGAACGGTCGTCGAAATATCTTCAAGGTCGTTCTATCTGCAGCAGCCGACATGCCACGGTGTACGCCATCAGGGCTCGAACGGTGTTCAACATCAAGTCGCCGGGCATCGAACAAAATGCCTTAAGAAATTGAAGGATGAAGGGGTCTAGGAGTAAACACAGCCCCACTCGAAAGAAGTCCGCAAAAAATAGCAGCTTCCCATCCTGCTCGCGGGGGAACTCTCCGTCTATTAAGGGGGCTTTCTCAACCCGGTAATTCTGAGGATCTACTCCTAGCGAGGTGAACCATACAGTGGGCTTGGCAGGAGTGTCTAAGGACACCCAGTGTGCGGCGTAGAGAGTTTCATGGGCCTCAGACATCTAATCGGGCACAGGAGCCGAAGTGGTAGCCTCATCTCCAGCACGGGCAAGCGGTCTCCTCCTCCGGGCTATTGGAACGTTATCAGAATCGTCCTCTCCCGAGTTATAGGCCTCATTAATGACCACAGTTTCCCCAGCCTCGAGCAACATATCGTCGCCAGCCCTCTCTCCGACAACAGGCTCTACTGCTTGCAACAGACGGGCCTGGGCCTTGTCAGGCGGCCACCGCCTCGCCTCCACCTCTCTCATCCTCGCTCCACCTCTCGAATAAAATGTGCTCATTTGGAAGAGTAAGAAGCGTGATCACGGGCACACGAACTCGTGCTACAACAGCCTCTCCGGCCACGGACTCATCACCCTCTTCAACTTCGACGTCTAAGGAAGGAGACTTCTTGTTGTTTAGCGGGTCGTTTTTCCCGCCATAACTAAAAGCCTCTCTGTCATTCTCGGAGTACTTTAAGTCAGACATCTACATAGAGATCGAGGAAAGCAAAGGTCAGACTCTGCTCGCGACACAGAATAATTAAGAAAGGGAAAAAAAGCCTTAAATCTAGGTATATCCAAGGGCCATGCCCGCCTAGCAGGCAGGGCGCAATGGATGATTCTCCTCGATCTCTGCCTATGGTCATTACCAATCCCATGAGTTCTACCCAAAAATTCAGGAGATGTAGAAGAAACCCAGAAACAAGGAAATCAAAACAAAGGGGGTAAGAAAGCTTATTGTAAAAATCTTGCAAAGGTTGCTTCGGGGAGTCACGTTCTGAATGAAGGCCAAGTGTTACTCAAGAACAGCAGCAACTTCACCAGAAACTGGAATTCTTCAGGGAATCGGCGACGAGAAATGCAGAGCCTCTCTCTCTAGAAATCTCAAGGATGGTAAAGGTTGAAATGGGAGGGGTTTCGGCTTTTTATAGGAGGATCTCGGGAAGTTTTGGGGGCGCAAAAGTGGAATTTGAAAAGACGGCACATCATCATCAGCCTACACGCGCATTTAATGCGCCGCACCAAGATCCGCGCCACCATCACTTCACTCACCTTTCTGACGGCTCACGTGCTCCATTCCTACTCGCCTGAAGGTGCTCTCAGCGGAAGGCTTCTCCAGTACGTGCCACCTGTCTACCAACCAGGGTTCCGGAACCTTATACAAGGAAGGGCATCCGGTCGAGTCACTACTTTCTAAATAATTCACAAGTATAGAAGCCTGTATCCCGAGTAACGTCATCCAACAGACACGCTCCTCGCTCCGAGCATGAATGCTCGCTAGACAAGGAGCTAGGGGCCACTGATATGCCCGGCCCAAGCCGAGTCACGAGCAGGGCACGAGCGCCCACCACGTGACAGGCACATGCCTAATCAATATGGGTCCCACCAAACTAACGGACAGAGTAATCAAGACATCAAACAACGAGCAGCGCGGTTCCTGTCAAAACCTGGCCTGGCACAGGCCTTGCCTGTCCGACTATGGGCCATGCCCGGGGGCCTCACTCACAGAGAAAAAAGTCAGAATCATCCCGTCCAAACTTGGTCGGGCACCGGCCTCGCCTGCCCGACTAGGGGCCATGCTCTAGATCTATATTCACTTCGAGTCGACATACACCAAACAGCCGGGCAGAGCCTTGCTTGCCCGGGCACATATCGAGCAGGAAACCCCAGAAACTTGTTCTCCAAGATAAGTCGGAGGTTTCCATATCCGGGCAGGACACTTGTCTTATCTGTTCCTGCAATCACGCGGCCAACCGCGTATCACGCCTAAAATCAAGGGATTCTCTCCTAATTTGGCAAGGTATCTAAGGAAACTAAATCATAGAGGGATTCAATGACATGGGGGACCTATAAATACTCCTTCACCAGTCACAAACAAGGTACGCATACTTTCTTGAGCCTTGGCACTCTGTCAAATTGCTTTCAGACCTACACACGATACTTACTCTCACGCCGGAGGGGTTTCGCGAGGCCCTGCCTTGCATTTCCACTCAGGTTTTCTGTGTTCTCAGCCAGGTTCAAGGAAGCAGATTCAAGCCCAGATATCCAACCCAACACACGGACAGCCCAAGCTGTGATTTTGCCAAATCACAACTAATTCTACAACTTTTGTTACAACTAAGCTTTGAAGAATGGTAAATTTGTCTTTGTCCAAAACAATTTTCCCCAATTCAAGGCTTAGTTATAAGTAAAGTTGTAGGAATAGTGGTAAGGATATCATTTTCCTTATTTTAAACTTATGTATTGTACAAAACGATCCTTACTTAATTATTTGCTGAAGTTAAGCAATACATTACTTATTTCCATATTACTTTTTAATTCTTAACAAATCAATGAACACCTCAATTTATTTTCTAAATTTATTTTTTCGATCACGGCTATGACTCGTTACATGTTTCAGTTCGTTAAAATATATGTCAATCAAATTTTGAGATATTATGTGATACTTCATTACTATGGTAAAAGATTAATTTAATTCAAAATATTTGTTATAGGTGTTCCATAAATGTCTAAGATCGATATTTTTAATAAAAATAAATTCAATAATAAAAGGTATTATGACTTTACAATATGATATCAAAATATATTTATCATGGAGATACTAAACGTCGCACCATATTTACTAAATGTCGCACCATTTTAAATGCTTATACTACAATTATATCCTCCTTCTCTTTAAAACAAAATAGCCCACTATTTTTTCATCATTTAACCAAACACCCCTCTCTTAAACAAATTTTCTCACTCTACCTGATTTCTCTCTAAGCCAGCAACAAGTGACGTTGATTTCTTCCCAGGTCGGCAACAAGAGACCACGATTTCTTAGGTTAAGTCACTAGGGAACTTATACTTAAACCCTTGCAAGTCGAAAGATTTTTTAGACTTGTATTCATGTAAGTCGCCAGACTTTTTAGACTTGCATTAAAGTAAGCTGCCAGACCCTTTAGATTTGCATCAATGTAAGACGTCAAACTCTTCAGAATTGCATTGATGTAAGTCGTCAGACTTTTTAGACTAGCATCAATGTAAGTCCTCAAACTCTTTAGACTTACATCAATGTAAGTCGTCAGACTCTTTAGACTTACATCAACGTAAGTCGCCAGACCCTTTAGATTTGCATCAATGTAAGACGTCAAACTCTTCAGAATTGCATTGATGTAAGTCGTCAGACTTTTTAGACTAGCATCAATGTAAGTCCTCAAACTCTTTAGACTTACATCAATGTAAGTCGCCAGACTCTTTAGACTTACATCAACGTAAGTTGCCAGACTCTTTAGACTTGCATTCATGCAAGTCAAAAACCCTAGTAAACCTATTGATTTCAAGTCCTTAGACTCTGGCGACTAGCCTAGGGTTTTAAAAAATCATCAAGTCTCCAAACTTTTTAGACTTGCATTTATGTAAGTCGACAGTCCCTTTAGACTTGCATATATGTAAGTCGTCAGACTCTTTAGACTTGCATTGATGTAAGTTGTCAAACTCTTTAGATTTACATTAATGTAAGTTGCTAGATCTTTAGACTTGCATCTATATAAATCGTCAGACTCTTTAGACTTACATCTATGTAAGGCGCTAGACTCTTTGGACTTGCATTCATGAAAGTTGAAAACTCTAGTAAACTTACAGATTTTAAGTCCATAGACCTTGGCAACTAGCCTATGGTTTTGAAAATTCATCAAATCGTTGGTGTATTTCAACTTATTTGGAGGCAACTTGAAATGTGGTTTGGACTTAAATGAGATTAAGTCGCCAGGGTCTGACAACTTCAATGAGTGTAAGTTGCCAGAGTTTAATGGTTTTGCTGAGCTTAAGTCACTAAGGGCCGGCGACTTTAAGCAAATTTTGGTAGTCTGAGTTTCAGTTCTGTATCTAGCCTATAAAATCACAAACAAAACAAAAAAATTGTGGAACATGCCGTAAAATAAGAATTTATATTTGCATTGTTCTTCGGATTCGCGTTGTCAGGATTCACATTGTTGTTGAGATTATTGGAGAGTAAAATTTGATAGTGAGAGTATCTATTGTTGAAAGATGTGGAAAGGTGGAGGAGGGAAAGAAACAAATGTATTTTTTTTTACAAAAGGGCAATTTGGTAATTTGGCTTTTAAGAAGGTGCGACGTTTAGTATTTTTAGGGTGCGACGTTTAGAGTGTTTGTTTTATTATTGGATTGATCTTTTCTATAATTATTTCTTGTATTTTTTTTTTTCTATTTCAATAAGCAACAATCAAATATTTTCTCAAAATTTGGTTGACAAAATATATTTTTTATAATATTATTAGTCTTATCATGCAACATGACTAGCTATGAATTTAATGTTTTTGAAAAAATAAAAATAATTATTATTATATTTATTCATGTAGACGGTAAACTTATCATTTGGTATTTTTGGAATTATATAATTATGTGGGAAGGTAATTATGAAAGTAACATTGTTATTCAACCTAATTTGAGAAAGTAATCAAGGGGCAATTTAGTTCAAATATGTGTTTCTTTTAAATAATACTTCATTCGTTTTGGGTAAAGAGTCTACTATTTCATTTTGGAATGTTTCACTTAATGTGTCTGCTTTCAAAAATTAATACATAAAAATATCATTTTATTATTAGTGAACTACTAAAAATGTTATTTTAAAACAATGATTTTCAAATGAGAAATCTTTGCCTGAAACGGAAAGAGTAATTAGTAATGTAGTTGATAAATAAAAATTATAGTGGAAGTATCTTCCCATATAATTATACCACTATTATTACCACTAAGCCTTAGTGAAGGGCAATGTTACCACTAAGCCTTAGTGAAGGGCAATGTTATCTTTCACTAAAACACATTTTGTGTTCACCAAGGCTTAGTGGTAACAATAGTTATAGAGATAGTGGTAAACATAGCATTATTGTATAAGTATACATGTTTATATATTAGAGATAATAGACATTTAACTAATATATTGAACGTAAAGACTGTTTGATAGCCAAAAAAAGAGAGTATCGAATTAAAAAAAAACACACAAAACCGATAGAGAGGAAATTTTGGAATTAAGGCATTGTATAGACTATAGAGATCGTTTAGTAAATTTATTATTTTTCTTTTTCTTAATGATGATTTATTTGGTATTACTAGATTGTGTGTTTGTACTTATGACATAAAATTAATACATGAGCAGATTATTATAGGCTTGTATTTAACGTATCCTAAATGAAATTCAACAAAAATATTAAAAATATGATGAGTGGGGGAGTTGGGGAGAGAAAGAGACTAGTAATTGCACAACAACCTTCGCACATGTGAAGGTAGGTTTAATCGTGATCGTAAGATTTCAGTAAAAAAATAAATCTCAACCTTTAGATAGTTTTATAATTGCACATGTGTTAATATGAATTCTATTGTATTATAGATTAGTAGACGAATTGCTCAAAAAATTATGGTAAATTATATCGAAACACAGGGAAGCACGGAGAAGGAATCAAAGAAAATGAGACGGGGAGATGCAAAGTTGTCTCAGAAAATAATGATACATGTACTTGTTGAGTATTTATTTTTTGAGCAATGATATGGGTACCTAATGAATACCTAAAATAATATACATAATGATGTAGAAGATGATGTGACATTGATGGACCTCATTTTTTACTTAATTACTAACTCAATATTTAACTAATATTGGTTAAATTTCAATCCTAAATTTTTTTTAAAAAAAAACGTAAAATAGTAAAAAGTTTTTATTCTCTTTCTTCCTGTTTTCACTTCTTCCATGCCTGGACTTGGGGGTGCAGAGATCGGAACTATATACCCATGAAAAACCCTTGAATCTTGCCTATTTTATTCCCTTGACCAACTCACAACTGAGTATTTGATCAATTTGCCACAACCAGCAATGAGAAAAAAAAAACAAGAAGGAATGCAAAGCAGAAATCCATCGAACGAGTTGGCTCCGAGGATTGAAGCTCTTAAGCCATTCACTTCAAAGGAAAGGTGACAGAGCTGGGAAATTAATAACTGCTTCATTTTTTTTAGTATAAATTGAATGATTTTTCTAAGTCTTCCTTATTCATAATATGCTATTTGAATTGCTTCTTTAGCTACAAGAATGTTTGATATTGGCACATTGCATTGGTTGGTCTGTAAAACTATATTATCGTCGTGGATGGTGCAAAGAGAATGTAGTGGTTGTCGACATCGGTGAAGAAGCAGAAGCAGAACAACTGTTTGGACATAAATCGCAGCTCTAACTTTTTACTGTTTTACGTTTAAAAATATATATATATTAGGATTGAAATTTAGGTGTATTATTTTAGGTATTCATTAAGTACTCATATCATTACTCTTTTTTTTAAAAAAATAATAATTTGACATCTATATTACAATAGAGTTCATTCTCACACATGTGCAATTGACTAAAATTATTTAGAGGTTGAGATTAAATAATGTTAAAAAATTTAATGGTTGGGATTCACTCTTACATTCACATATGTTGGAGTAGTTATCCACTTTTAACTATCTATTTTCTCTCACCCTGTTACAAAGTCACCCCCTACAATTAATATTATGAGCAATCACACCCTGAGATTAATATTTTAAACCACTACCCCTTACAAAACATCAATCTTACATTAATATAATCTCACAATAGAGCTCAATTGATTGACTGAGACTATCTGACCATGGTGGTTGATTCCGTCGCAAAATCAAACGTTCATAGGTCAGTTACATTTAACTTCTTACAAATAACCCTCTTCAACTATGGGTCGAGTTCAAATAACGCCCCTCAACTACTACTTGAAGTAATGTACCCCTCAACTGAAACATTTTTAAAAAAATCGCACCTTCTATTTAAACGTTGGTATTTTAATTAACAAAATCAGATATATTAACACCATAAGATAGGTATGGGGACGAAGATCTAGTCTTATATATTACAAGTCCTTAGATTTCTCTTCTTGATCCACATTGAATTTTCCCAATATGCCAAATAAGATAATATGTAAAATGTCTTCTTTTTCCATAGTGTAACTAATATTATTTTTTTTAAAAAAATGTCATATTTGAAGCGATACACAGCTTAATAAAAAATAATTGACACTATATTTTTAATCAAAAATATTTATTTTGCAAGTATACTCATATAAGAGTAAGAGCACCTCAATCAGGAGGTTTATAATTGTGGATAAAACTTTACCAAAAGGCTTATGGGGTTCTTGTAGTTTTTAATTATTGTACTATTAGTTTATATAATATTTTAATTAATGTAATTTTATATTTACGTAATTTATTTGTATTTTTTATTAATGTAATTTTATATTCACGTCATTTATGGGCTTTTTATTGAATAAAAAATATATTTTGAAAGATAAAATTAAGAAATAAATAAATTATTTGGTAGACATTTTTCTATAATTTATGTATGTTTTATAATAATAATTACTTTTTGATAATCAAATACTCCATTTGTCCCAAAATTATTATCATGCTTTCATTTTTTCGTTCGTTCCAAAATAATTGTCATGTTTGAAAGTTCCTTTTTAGAACATCATTTTTATCATTTTACTATTATCTTTTCTTCTTATTTTAATTTTGGACTACATAGTTATGGGCCTTAAAGGAAATCGCGTTATTCCAATGTTAATAATGAAGTCAATTGTTTTTTCTTAATCAATGTATTTGGGAAAATAATTTTGGAACAGATAGAGTATTACTTTTTAATTGTACATTGTAAAAGAATAAAATGATTAGTAGTGGTTATATGTTATAAAGTTTTTACGAGTTGAGAATATGTTTATAGAGAAAATCTATAAGTTTATGTTGGGTCATGGTAAATAAACGAATAAAAAGATTTATTTGTGTGGATCCTCTAAAGATTATCTATGTCAAAGTGGGAATAAAATTTATAATAAAATAATAAAAGTATCTTTGAAAAAAAATCTTGAAAAAAAAACAATTTTTTTCTAAACATTCACTCAAAGAAAATAAGAGTAGGTCTCCGGTAGTCTGTGAGACCGTTTTACGAATTACAGAGTCTCACTTTTTTATATCACACTCACACATTGAGTTGGGTGGATCCGTAGTACAAAAATTGCCCATAAAACTATTTTATTTTTTTAGTTTTTGCCAAAAAAATAATTTTTTTTTATCTTTTTATACTCTCTTCGTTTCAAAATAAGTGTTGTTTTAGCAATTCGTACATAGATTAAGAAAACTTATAAAAAGACTCATATATCCTTATTTAAGTTCATTTAATGTTGTTAAGTTGTATTAATATTTTCTCTTTCATTTTAATAATCTTCTCTCTATTATTATTTAATTTAAAAGTAATAAATAAGGACGATTTTGATAAAATATAAACAAATAATTTTTAAAATTCTACAATTACTCTTCTTTTGAAACAATTTTTTATTTATTAAAACGTCACTTAATTTGAAATTTTGAACGGATAGAGCATTTGTTAAGTAAAGATGACATCATAACAACACACTTTCTCGAAAGCATATGGTCGGTTGCCATAACTTGCCCAGAGAGAGTAAAAAGACATATCGTTGACCTTTAAGTCGGTAAAAAACTAAAAGTAAGTAACAACTAACAACACCCCGTGCCAATACGGAGGGAAAGATACATTTCAGTGTTTTCTGGTTTTCCCATTTTCAACCCAATTAATCTCGATTTCAACACTTCAACAATAAATTATAAAGATTATTGTTAATACTAACTACTGTTGTACACAAAATAGTGTGACGCTTATGAGTCATTTTATTTGATATTTTGTGGCGACTATTATAAAAATGAAGCAAATGAAATGACATGTTTTTTTATATACAAAATTTGATGCTTACATAATGATTAGGTTCCGTTTATTTTATGAAAAATGATTTTTTGAATACGTTTTTATCATTTACCGGTGTTTGATAATCTTAGGAAAATATAGTTAATGTAAAAGTTTTTTCGAGTCAACAAAAAATGAAGCATTCTTTTCCAAAAAAAATGACTTACGGATTCATTTTTTATAAGTCATTTTCCAAAAGTTCGAGCACCCCTCAACCCCCTTCCACGATTACACATATTTACATACACATATAATATTTCACTCAACAAATAAATTATTTAAAAATATAAATAGAGTTTGTATACACTATTTATAAATTATAATTTTAATAAATACTTACTACGTCCTAAAATTAGTATCAAGCCCCTAAGAGGGTGGCCCAGTGGTAGACATGAGGCTTCACAATGTGTGAGGTTTCAGGTTCGATCCCTTCCCATGTCCCCCTTAGGAGAAAAAAAAATAGTATCAACTATATTATTTAGAGACATTCCAAACATTGTTTATTTTTATTACATTTTTTTTTCATATCAATTATCAAATTTTTAAAATTTGTATTTATGAGATTGAAAAAAAAATTAGATTTTATTAATTTGATATAACTAATAAAAAATGAGCAAGTCAGTAAGACGAGATCAAACATGATAATAATTTTGGAATCGAGGAGTACTTAATCAATAAGTACGTGAATTTATTGCAGAAATTGCTATTAGCTAACCATTTTGGAACAAATTTAGAGAAGTAATAGTCACTTCCAATCAAGTATAATAAACAAGACAAACAAGACAAGTGATGGGCAATCAAAAAGTGTAACTTGCTAATTAGCTTGTTTTTCGAGGGGCAAGGACACGACTCATTACTCTCTTTAGTCTTTATATATATGTTCATAGCCATCTACAGAGAGAGAGAGAGAGAGAGAGAGCAGCGAATCTGAAAGCAAGCTGAGAGCGTTAGCGAGAGAATTAGAAATGAAGACGGGGGTGGTGGCCTGAGCTGGGGGGCGGGGTCTCTCCTTCCTTGCTTTCTTTTAATCAGAGTTTACTTGTCTCTATCGATTCTCTTCCCTTCGATCCCATGCTCCCACCCTCCTCCTCCTTTGTCTTTCATTTTAATCCCTCCCCTTTTGTCTTCAGTGTCTGTATATTCAATCCCCATACATATCTTCTTTTTCTCATCAGTCATCATCACTTCTCCCTCTCCCTCCCATCCATATATAAACAAGTCTAGTTAGAAAACACTTGGTAAGAAAAGATAGAGATGGGTACTGGTTGGAGAAGAGCCTTTTGCACTACTATCTCCAGAGATCGAGATGCCACCGTTGTTGTTTCTGCTGCTGCTCCTGCTGACCTTCAATCTCAACAAGCCCCGAGCCCAAAGCCAAGTCCCCGAAACAGTAGTAGGTTGGGGTTCTTCAAGAGTTCAAGCACTCCTTCCACTCCAAGATTCCAATCCCAATCCCCCAGATTGCGTTGCAAAACCAACAACAATAACGTTGAAAATAGTGGAAACCAAACCGTAAATGATATCCTCATTAGTCCCAATTTACGATGCAAAACCACTACCAAATTAAGCCCAAAATCATTACTTGGTTCCAACCCTTCTTCACCCAGATCTCCATTTTCTATCCTCAGGAACAGCTTACGCCTCTCCAGGGTAGGATAAACTAATTTCTTCCTTAATTTATACGTTGTCGTCGATAACTTCCTTATTCTCTAATTCTCTCCATACATATTTAATTGATATGTTCTCTCTTCTACTGATTAATTTGCAGAATAACTGTGGAGTTTGTACGCAAAGCGTGAAGAGGGGCCAAGGAATGGCCATTTATACAGCAGAATGCTCCCACACTTTTCACTTTCCTTGCATCGCTGCTCATCTCAACAAGCAAACCACCCTCATTTGCCCCGTCTGCAACACTACTTGGAAAGATGTTCCTTTATTAGCCATCCACAAACCCCGTAAACAAGAGTCCCCAACTTCCGATACCGGGATTCAATCTAATAAATTCCAAGACCAAGTGATCAAAAAAGAGAGAACGCCAATCACTAGTCCAAGACCCATGTTGGAGCAACAAGATGTCGTCAAATGCTCCCCTTACGCGGACGACGAGCCACTCCTAACACCCAGAGCAGGCAGTGGAGTCATAACCATTCCCGAAGTAAATGAGAATGAAGACGTCGACGAAATTGAGGAGTTCAAAGGATTTTTCGTTAATCCCGTTTCTTCATCGGCTGATGAATCTTTGATTAATGCTAGAGATGTCCAGGTGAGGTTGATGCCGGAGGCCGCTATTGTTTCCGTTTCTCGAACTCACGAGACGTACGCCGTGGTATTAAGAGTGAAGGCTCCGCCACCTCCACCGGCAGTAGTGCCGCCGGCACAGAATAGCGGGGCGGCGCAAATTTTGGACCCGTCGAGACGAGCGCCCATCGATCTGGTAACTGTGCTTGATGTGAGTGCAAGCATGGGAGGGACCAAGCTTCAGATGCTGAAGCGAGCCATGCGGTTAGTTATATCATCGCTTGGCTCGGCTGATAGGCTCTCTATCGTGGCGTTCTCGACTACACCCAAGAGGTTGATGCCGCTGAAGAGAATGACTATTGAAGGTCAACGTTCGGCTCGGCGCATAATTGATCGACTAACGTGCAGCCAAGGGACTAGTGCCGGTGAAGCTTTGAGGAAAGCTACAAAAGTGCTTGAAGATCGTCGTGAGAGAAACCCCGTGGCAAGCATAATGCTGTTATCCGACGGCCAGGATGAACAGGTGCCTGAAAGTGAGCCCAATCAACGACCTGAGTCAACCCACGTGTCATCAACCCGTTTTGCCCATGTTGAAATTCCGGTTCACGCTTTCGGCTACGGTGGAAAAGCCAGCTATAGCCCGGAGACGGCTGAAAATGCATTTGCTAAATGTGTTGGTGGCTTACTTAGCGTCGTTGTTCAAGATTTACGTCTTAAGCTCGGCTTCGCTTCTGGCTCCGATCCAGCTGAGATCACAGCCGTTTATTCGTGTAACGGACGGCCCACAGTTCTTAGCTCAGGGTGTATCCGCTTTGGTGACCTCTACGCCGAAGAGGAAAGGGAAATACTGGTTGAGCTACAGGTCCCACGTTCTGCTGCCGGGTCCCACCACGTTTTATCAGCTCGTTGTTGTTATAAAGACCCGGCGACTCAGGAAACCATCTACGGTGGAGAAAAGGCGTTACTCGTTCCACGAGCCCAAGCCGTTAGACCATCGGTTCCGAGGATCGAACGGCTGAGAAATCTTTTCATCGCTACACGTGCTGTAGCAGAGTCCCGGCGATTAGTGGAGCAGAAGGATCTATCGACGGCGCAGCATTTGCTTTCATCGGCTCGAGCATTGGTGATGCAGTCGAGCGCAATATCAGCAGACGAGTACGCTCGGGGCTTAGAAGGTGAGCTGGCGGAGGTACAGTGGAGAAGAGAATATCAACAGCAGCTGGAACAGGAGCAACGGCGGAGAGGCGTGAGCGAAAGAGAAGCGGGTGTGAGTTTGATGTTTGATGAGAACGGAGAGCCGCTTACGCCGACGTCGGCTTGGAGGGCTGCTGAGAAGCTGGCTAAGGTAGCAGTGATGAAAAAATCTGTAAACAGAGTAAGCGATTTGCACGGCTTTGAAAACGCTAGGTTTTAAATTGAGAAGGTTAATTAAGAAAATAAAATAGAAAAGAGAGAAGGTGGGGTATGAGTGTAAATTGACGTGGGTATTTTTCTGAAGGTCAGAGTAAGATGAAATGATTGTTGTTTGGTTGTAATGATTATTAGTTGAATCATCATATATAATATAATTTGGTGGATTATTCCTCAAGTTTAGGTTTGGAAGGATGGTTATCAAATTTTGAGTTTGGAGGTGGAATAGGTATATAGTTTAAAACTAATTATGTTGTTATTAGATTTTCTTTATGCAATGTAATACTCCATCCGTCCCTAAATTATCGTCCTCCTTTCCTTTTTCGTCCGTCCCAAAATAATTATCCACTTTGAAATTTACCTTTTTAGAACATCACTTTTACCACTTTATCCTTACTTTTTCACTCTACTTTAATTATGGGCCACATATACATGGATATTAAAGGAAACTACACATTAAACCAATATAAATAATCAAATCAATTACTTTTTCTTAAACTGTGCGCCAAATCAACCTAGACGATTATTTAGGGACGGAGGGAGTAATAATTTGGGTTAAATAGACCATTTGTCCCTGAACTTTAGACATGTCCAACATCAATCTCCAACTTCAAAAGTGATTACCATTAACCAAAGATCGTCCTTTATATATACAGCTAGTCTCTAACTCTCACGTCGTTTGTGTGTTGCCGTTAAATGAACATATGTCACCTACAGCACAAAACGGAATTTTTTATTTCAAATAAAGGATTAGTTTGTTATCAAGGTATGGATAACATCTCAATTAGAAAGGGCTTTATAACTATTTACGAAAAGATCAAATGCATGACACAAAAAAAATTCAGGTTAGATTTAGATTTGATGGTGAGCTGGCGGACTACGTTTCACCAAGCCCAAGTATAGAACGAGTAATTAGTTCGAGTTAGGTATATAAGAGTGATCCCCTCCTTGTCATTTTTGTTTATTTCATTTCATTTAAGGTGACAATCATCATTACAGTTACTTGCTCGAGAACTCCAAGGCTAACAAGTGAGCTCGACCTCGGGTTTTCCATGTGCCTTTAAGATTGATACCGTAAAAAATTTCAAGCATATGATATAGAGATTAGAGCAACGCTAATTTACCATATCATGAAAAGAATAAGAACTCAAAAAAGCACACAAATTTTGATTCACTAGAGAATTCAGAATTGTAACAATATATATCTGAGGGGAGCGTTAACCCTAGACTTAGAATAGATTATAACTATAAATACCACCGGAACATTGAGATTGTTTCTCTGGAGGAAAATCCCACATTTTGAAAGTATTCGATTCTAGGTACGAATTTGTGTGCGACATAGCAAAAGAGAAGGTGGGTGTTTTTGTTTGTTTCAGTGATTCCAATAGTGCCCTGAAGAAAGTAGAGAGTGGAACGGAGCTGGGTATGGATGTTGCGCACAAGAAGACGAGGACGACAATAGATGATGAACTGAGTTGGTGGCCGGAGATGTGCGTTTCGCGGAGGAGGAAGTTGAAGACGAAGATGACGTTAGGGAGAGGGGATGAGAGGACTTCGGGGCATGGTGATGGCATGGCGGAGATTAGGAGGTGTAAGACCGACAAAGGAGAGAAAGGAGATGGTGGATTAGAGGTCGAAGAGTCGGGTGAAGATGAGGGTAAATAATAGTCGAAGAAGATAAACTGGGCATTAAAATTTTCAATTGGCCCACTTATTTTGATGATGTTATCTATTACCCCTTGTTTTGATAACAATAACAAACTGGCCCCTTGTTTGAAATGAAAAAGTATGTTTTGCCCTCAATTTTTGTGCATGTGAGTGTCTCATCCTCACTTAACGACAATCACAAACTGCGTAAGGGCTAAGGACTAGCGGTGAATAAAAAGGGCAAACTTTGGTCAATAGTGATCACTTTTGAAGTAGGGGGGCTAATGTTGGACTTGGTCAAAGTTCAGGGAAAAATGGTGAATTAACCCTACTAATTTTGTATGGGTTTGGATGAGGAAAAATGGTTAATTTTACTACTGTATTTTTACGAATCTTTACATTTTACCACTGTACTAATTTTTGAGTGAAATTGTCATTGTACTTTTAAAGATAAATTTAATTTCGCCACTATCCCTAACTGTCATCTAATTTTAACTGAATTAATTTCAGTTGTTTCCCCTAAAGATTTTTAAAATGTTGGAAGATCATTAATGATTGTTGATGTTAAAAGGTAGATTGTTTTTTGGTTCTTAAATTATAGGGGGATCCTTTTTTTCTTTTCTTTTTTTTGCTTTTAAGGGTTAAAAAATATACTATTTTATAAACAAAAAATAAAAGAATGAATGAAATATAAAAATACAAATAAGAAGAAAAAGATATATATTGTTTGAAAAAAAAATATTTAAATTAATTAATATATACATTTTGTCTTAATGGATCATATAATAAAAATATAATAATAATAATAAAACGTAATAAGTTTAAAGGAAATCTAATCGAGTAATAAATTTTGAAAAAAGTTAATTCATTAAATCTAGTTGTTAAGACTCATTCAATGTAATTTAATTCATAAAGAAAATTGACTTTAATTATAATGTATTAATGTTAAAAAAATTTAATTCAACCTATAACAACCACCATGAAAATTGTGATGTTTTAATTTTTTTGAATAATACTCTTTTTAATGTTATTTGATGATTTATGTCTTATATGTTTTATTTAATAATTATTTATTTATTTATTTATTAAATATTTTTAAATAATTATTAAGTTATCTTTTAATAATTTATTAATGAGAAGGATAACCACCTCCACACATGTGATGATGTCAATCGATAAATATTTTAAAACGATTTAATCTCAGCCGCTAATACTTTTGTTAATTGTAAGTGAGCTACTGAGCGCTAATGTATTATTAATATTCTTGTCTTATTTTTTATTTATGGAAAATATATATTTCTTTCTTATTTGCATTTTTATATTTCATTTATTTTTTTCCTTTTTTTGTTCATAAAATATATTTTTTTAACATTTAAAAGAAAAAAAACCTAATAATTGAAGAACTATAAATCATTTAATTTTAACTTCAATTATTATTAAGCATTTTTCTACATTTTAAAAAACTTTAAAAGGCAACTAAAATTAATTTCGTTAAAAATTAATTGATAATTAGTTATAATGTGGAAATTGAATCTCCTTTTTCATGTAAGAAGAAAATTTTACTTAAAAAAATAGTACGACAAAATGTAACGATTTGTCCAAATATAACGTTTGGATGATCACAATTGGAGTTGGGTACTCTGTCAGTCTATTAATTGTAATCTCTAATTAGAATGATTAATAATACTAAAAATTTATTGAAAACTGTACCCACCCCACCCGGCCCATCATGACTTGACTTGTGATAAATTTAGAAGCCATTCTTCCACTAGCAGTAGGCAGTAGCATATTGAAATTGCATTCGCAGTAAGTACATTTTGATCACATGCACCATTATACACTGTCACTATTGCACAAGGCCGAGGTAAGGTCTTGTCTAGGGTTATATATTTAAAATCATGTGGATCTGGTATTTTATATTTTCAGCCAATATTAAAATCAAAACACATTGTTTTTGTTGTGCGTTATATAAACCTGGTTGTGACACCCATCTGCGGATCTTCCCCACCACCTAATTACATTATCTATATTACAATAGAGCTCATTTTTATACGTGTACAATTGACTGAATCTATTTAAAGGTTGAGATTAAATTATTTTTAAAAATTTAATAGTTGGAATTCACTTTTATATTCACATGTGTGAGAGTGATTATCTACTTTTAACTCTTTATTTTATCTCACTCTATTACCAAATCACTCCTATAATTAATATTATGAGCAGTCACACCCTGAGATTAATCTTCTAAACCATTACCCCTTACAAAACATCAACCTTACATTAATATAATCTCATAATAGACCTCAATTGATTAACTGAGACTATCTGACCATGAGGGTTGATTCTGCTGCCAAATCAAACGTTCATAGGTCAGTTACATATAACTCCTTATAAATAACCCCCCTCAACTATGTGTAGAATTCGAATAGCGTCCTTCAACTACCACTTGAAGTAATGTACCATTCAACTGTAACATTTTTTAAAATCGCACATTCTATTTAGACGTTAGCGTTTCAATTGACGAAATCAGATATACTGACACCGTGCCATAGACACAGATACAAAAATCTAATATACCACTAATATTGTTCAATCAATCTATTCCATCCCCATCGCTTTTCTTTATGGTCGGTAATTGTGTGTGTTAGATCGGGTATATATTTGGTCAAAATAAGTAACTGGTTAAAACGGATCGTTACCTATTATAACTCAAAATTAAACATGTCGAAATGGGTAACGAGTCAACCCGTTTCAATCTATATTTTCCATCAAACAATCTATATTTATATAGCAAAAAAATAATTGCTCAAAATGGATAACGGGTTCGACCCATTTAAACCCGACCCAAATCGATATGTTATTTTTTTGGATCAAAATGGGTAACCCGTTACGACCCAAAAAAATAAAATAAATTGGGTTAGGTGGATTGACGGGTTTTTGGTTATAATTGTTATAACTATTTTTCTTCATCTATTGCTTCTTTTGCTACACAACCAATTCTATTGTATCTACCTTGGTACTTTGTTACAACGCTTCTGGTAGGAGAAGCACATATTTAGAGTATCTCAACGCCATCTTCTGAGAGTCAAGTATCTCCACGTTTCTGTCTTTTCATCACTCGAGGGAGGATATCTCTAATCTCTCTTTATCGGCTATTGCTCAACACCCAAAATCTAGTTACAGGCCCAACTACATTAGCCCAAAACTACTGTGCTTATTGTTGGATAGCGTTAAGTATCAAGTATGAACAAGGAGCTATCTATCTACGCTGCACATGTAGGAGAAGCTTAAATGCAAGAAAATCTCAAACTTTATTGCGCGCGCACTGAGATTCACTAGTTGTTGTACTCCATCTTTAAAGGAAGGAAGGAAGGAAGGATCATTACAATCCTAGCAACATAATATGGAATATTTCTGGATCATCGACAACAGTCAACAGTTATTCACAGTGAATTTGTTCAGGTCATGTCGTCATTCCCCATCCCCGTGCTGTGCTTGTGCATAGTCAAGAATACTCACTAGGGATTTGGGATAGTGATAGACTGATAGACATAGAGAGCATCTCCCCCGGCTTTAGCCTTCTGTCGAGAAATCAGTTCATATCCCACCCACCGGACCCCAATTATTTATGCTCTTAAAGCTCTGTGTGTTGTGTCATATATATATATATATATATATAAACCAAGTATTCCTGAACTCACACCCTAGCAGGTATCTGAGGACACTCACATTCTTCATTGCTTTATATCCCACTATTTAAAATCTCATTATTTATCCTTATAACATGATAAAATCCCCAAACCTAGCCAATCATCCGGTGCTATAAATTGCAAAGGCATACATCTCCCATCTTATTCCCCACCTAAGGATAAGATTAAACCCCATTTACAAAAGGTTTAGAAATTTAGCTTTTTATAAGATACAATCAGTAAATTAATTACAAGGATTAACAATGTTCTATAAACAACCCAAAGCCAGCAGGGACAGGACAGGACAGTTCATCCGAATCCATGAATCAAGCTCAACTCAAAAATACATCGGTAATACTCTACAAAGATGAATGGCCGCTGCAAGTACACGGTAAGGTAGAAATGAAGGATCACAAGGGAGTTGTCTGCATGCGCTAATAAATCAATTAAAGGGAAGGAAAATTCCCACACAGGGACTGACTCATGTTTCTCTATTCAACTGTGAAGGTGAGGAAATGCTCCTCTTATTCAGACTGCTGATTGAGAGGGGTTGTTACAAAAAAAGAATTGACAAGGGAGCTTACTTCTGGTTTTGCTCAACCTTTGCTCGAATCTTTTGTTCCAAAACAGATATCTCGGTCTCGAGGCTGAACATTCTGTTTAGCGCATGCATATTTTCAAGGGTCTCAGTCAAAGTCCGATCATCGCTCCCATCGCATCTCAAGTGCTGCATTGGACCATGAAGAATTTTGTTCACTATACCACGACTAAGATCATCAACTGCCCTCCTTGTCTTCTTTGAAATATCGTCACCCATCTTTGACAAGCATTTATCTAGCTCAGCAACCCTAATTCTCTCTGCATAAGCTCTCAGTTTCTTGATTGTGGGAACAGTCTCCAATGAATCCCTCCACGCTTCAAATTGCTTCGACTCCTCTGCGATAATGGTCTGAGCCTCCATTGCTTTCCGGAGCCGATCCTCTTTATTAGCAGCCACAACCTCCTTCAGATCATCAACGTTGAAAGCACGTGCATTTTCAAGATCCTTAATGCAAGAACCCACATTCCTAGGAACTGAGATATCGATGAAAAGCCTCGAGCCCCCAACATTCAGACCCACAGGAGGAAGATCCATCACGTGCTCTTTCAAAAATAACGGGGTTTCTGAAGCAGTGCTGGTGAAAATTACGTCTGCTTCAGCAGCGCAGGCCATCATTTCAGTTAGGGGTTTATACACTATTTCAATATCCTTCAGCTCCTCACGGATAGCATTAACTCTCTCCTCGGTCCTGTTCACAACCACCATCTTTGTACACCCTTTAGCTACCAAGTGCTTGATCACGAGCTTTCCCATTTTCCCTGCCCCTATGATCAACATCCTGGCATTCGCATGGGAGGTATCAGGAAGTTTCATTAACGCCAACTCCACAGCAGCTGAGCTTACAGAAACTGCTCCAGCTGCAATGTTGGTTTCACTTCTGACCCGTTTCCCCACAGTAATGGCGTGCTTGAACAGCCCGCTGATGTTTCTTCCAAACCCCACGACTCCTTGACCAACCTTGACAACTTGCTTCACCTGAGCAAGGATTTGACCTTCTCCCAACACCAGAGAGTCAAGCCCAGCTGATACTTCAAAGATGTGTTGCGTTGCATCAGTGTTGTACAGCAAAAAGCGGTGCTCACAAAGCTCTGAAATTGGAATCCCACTTGTCTGCATTATGAAATACATGGTTGGATCATGTGCACAAAATGTCATCTGAAGTAACAATGTATCTCACACTAATCTAGACTCTTCTTCAATAATCAAAGGGCAATCACAGACAATAATGCGAACAAAATACCTTTGACATCCACTCAGTCACTTCTTTGACACCCCTATGCTGGGACAGAGCTACAACATATATCTCCATTCTATTGCAAGTACTAAGAACAGCAGCTTCTTCTATATGGTTCAAACCACACAGCTCTCCAATTGCTCGAGGCCACTCTGCTTCAGGAATAGCAAGCTTCTCACGCATTTCAACAGGTGTAGTGTGGATACTGAGCCCAATAACTACAATGCTGCTCCTTTCCTTTGTATACCCTGATTGTGTCATACATATAACAACATCACAAGAGATAAGGAGGCTACCACATAAGAATATAAATGATGACTAAACATTCAATCATTACCAATGGATAAAAGGAGAATTCTCGATGTACAGAACTAATCAGTAGAAGGAACACATATTGCTATGTCAACAAAAACTGGAAGAGGCAGGTCATAAGCTTCACTGTCATACAATTTAGGACACTAAAAATCACTGAATGCACAGAAGAAGTCCAGAAATATTACCCAAGTGCAATCAACAGCAAAATTCTAAATGGCAATGCAATATTTAAGATTCTTGGCAACATCTTGTGTTGGATTAATGTAGAAAAAATTATTGAGAACGTTAATAAGTAAGGTTATATAATCTGATGAGCATAAAAAGTTGTAGGTGGCCTACACATTAAGTCCGCATTAAAATAGAACTTATCCAAGGATGATGAATTTATCCGTGTTGCAGGCAAACAAGAGTAAGCTTTTGCCAAAAAAATAAATAATTGAAGACAATGGTCCAGCAGCATTTTAGAAGTATACTCCCTCCTTCCGGATCAAAAGGTCCACTAATCTATTTTGAGATGTTCCACTAACTGAGTCAATTTTCAGTATCTTATTGCTAGTTGCTACCATCTCATAAATAACCTTCCAACATTACCCTTCACATGCGATATAACCACCTTGAGTATGCTCAAACATTTTTGTAACTATGAACAAAATTGTTAGGCTGTTCAAGCTAGTGGATTCTTTGTAGCAATGACCAAACTTGTTAGACTGTTCAAGCATGTGGATTCTTTGATCAGAAGGTAATAAAGAATAGGAACGCAGTCACTTTTTCCAACTAAGAGGTAATCCGGGTGCGGGAGCATAAATTCAGAGAAAGTTTTCCTTGTGACATTTCCTTCTAATTAATCTTTCTTACTTCAATGCTCCACAATCAGTAGCCCAGTTTTCAAACCAGTGGAAACCACGAAATAGCTAAGCCATCTGATAACAGTTATAGGCGATATGTTTATGGAAAATGCAACGCGATAGAAACAGTAACTCCGCATGTACCATGAACAGACATGGTCAAAATCAAATTTGAATAAACGGATAGAAAGAGAGAAGACGTACTGTCAGCGGAGGAGACCTTGAGCTGCTCGAGAGCAGAGAGGCTGGAAGAAGAAGAAGAAGAAGAAGAAGAAACATTGCCGGCGGTCTCAACCACCACATCAGGAGCTGCAACCTCGCACCTGATTGTTGAATTCCCACCTCTCTGGATCAGGGATTTTCGGGTAAATCGAGAAATGGGCTTGAAGGAAGTAATCCGAATTTGATGATGAGAAGTTGAGGAACAAGTAGCCACCGCGGCGGCGTTGCCGAATAGGAGTGTCTCCAGCTTGGCTCCACCAAATGTGCTCGAAACGGCCATTGACTGTTTCAGCAAACACCAATCAAATTACCCACAAGCCCCAACCCTAAATCAATCCCCAGAAAGAGGTTGAATTTGGAGAGGGGGTTTATGGATTGGGGAAAGGGGTGTGGGTTTGTTCAACGAATCGCTTTTTGGTTTGGAGGAAAGAGCGTGTGTTGTGTGTATTTTTGTGGGAAGAGAGAGGGAGGAATCTAATTGACCATCAACAAATTTGGGCCAGAGATGGAACGACTTGAGGATTTCTTTGTGTTCTGATTGGCGAATGGTTTCCACGTTTTATCCACACACCCTCTGACCTCTCCGTCCGACCCCTACCCTCAATTTCTAGTACCCATTCTCAACTGTTTTAGCGGTGTTGGGTATTTTAATTATATTTTATTATTTATATAATTATATTGAAATTTTATAAAATTATCAACACAATTAATGAGGCAAAAGATATTATGTGGTATTTTTATGAGACTTATCATTCGAATCGTTGAATAGTTAAGTTAGTTACAATTTATAACGTCCACGACATCACTTAAAATGAATAACTAAGCAATACAAAAATCGAGAGATGAAAATGTGGAGGAGAATTATACAAAACTTGAAACAAAAGGATTTTAAGGGCTCGTTTGGTGCAGCGTTTTGAAAACGCAGTTTTTAAAACGCAGTTTTATTTTTATAAACGCGTTTGGAAAATTATTTCAAAACGCTATTTGTCATAAACAGACTAGTTGAAAATGTAGCATATTTTTAAAACGTTACAAATTGGAGCGTTTTAAAACGCTCCACGTTTTTAAAACGCTGCATTGAAACACTTTTAAAGAGAAAACGCTGTGTTTTTTACCAGCGTTTTGACCAAAACGCTCTACCAAACAAGCACTAAGTGTAATCTATTCATTTTATTGATTCTTTTTTTAATTTTATCACCCTACCAAATTAACCATGATTAGCAAGGTGCGACGTTCATTAAAATCAAAGTATGATATGCTACTGCAGGCTAGGATTATCTCTTTAAAATGAGGAGAGCAAAGACTGGCTTGTGAATTGTGATGGTTGATCATGGCACCAGTTCATCCACACAAGTATCTCTAAGAATGATGTTAATTAGTCTACAAAAATATATTCATGATATATCTTCTTTATTTCTCCTACCTTTTCTTTAACTATTACCTACAAAACGAAAATCTATAATTCTAAAATCAAGTCAATGAATCGCAAAATCAAAGGCTACCCAAATATCTATAATAATTATAATTATGATTACACAAAACGTTGTAATTATAATTTCATTGGGGAAGGATGAGTTACTCTCTTCGTACCTAAATGAATCTTACATTTAAACTTGGATTTATCTCATTACTTAATTATACATGTCATACTATTTTTCTCTAAATAAGTGTGCTCCAGATTGAATTAACGTAATGAAAGTTAACTTTAAAAACATGCTCCATATGTTCTACCCAAAGAGTTTATGTTTAAATTGTTTAATAATTAAGAGATATAAAACTAACATTAGAGTTTACAATAATACTTGAGGGCATGTTTGGTGAGGTAAGTAACAATTAAGATTGTTTGATAATGTAATATTGAATCACTTAATTTAAATTAAGCATCTCTTAAAGATGGCCTAAATTTTAAGTAAAAATGTTATGACTTAAAATTTTAAATGATTATTTTTTTCTTCTCTTTATGCCTTTTTCTTTTCATTATCCTTTTTTATTTCTATCATCCCTTCCACCATAGTCCTCCATTCCAACAACCACCACCATTACCACCCTGTATGCCTCCTCCTCTATTTTATTTCAATTTTGTATATTTCTTTGTAATATCTGGAAGAAAAAAAAACCTCCATAATTGTTTGTAATATACATAATTTCATATGAAGATCTAAAGGGCAAGAAATATTTTTAGAGTAATTCAATGATGCAAACGTTCTTGTTGAGATTATCCACTAGAACGACAACATAGTAAATGTGCGAGAAGCTGGGCATGCCAAGTTTTCATACATTTTATGAAATGGTAAGTTCCCAAATTCAAACAGAATTAGTGTGGAAGAGTTGGAATTATGATAATATTCAGAGAAAACGATTTGTCATTATGAAATAAAATACTTGACCTTAACACTTAATTTCAGTACTTCAAATCAGCGGCTTAATTTTTCAGCTCTTCTTTTTTAGACTTCGGCTTAATTTTCAATTTTAACAAACAAGCCACAATCAATATATTAATATCAATCCTGGGGGTAATGTTGAAATTTTGTAAAGCTTGTTAAACACAATTTTTTAATGTAGACTTTTTAACTAAAATATTTTAAAATAATATGATTTTTTTATCAGAAATAGATGGTGTAAAAAACATTTTTCAACAAAGTAATGATTTAACGGTTAATGAAGAAGGACGGAAATACCAATTTAGAAAGAATTAAAAAAAAGAATGAAAAGATCATGATTCATTTGTAGATATCGATGAAAGAGATTCTGAAAATAACGAAATAAAAAAGGAAAGAAATTTGTGATAGGGATAAGGTGAGAAGGGGAGAGGAGTGAAGGCTTGGTGATGGAGATTTCCCTTTAAGATTTCCGAGTCTATTATCAGCCACAATTTGCATATGCACAAGTCGTGGAAAAGATTTGTACTCATAATTGAAAAGATGCATAGATGTGGGGTCCAACCAACCACATCTTCTGATTTTTACATAATTTTCCGTGGTTTGTTAATATATTTTGATAGAGCAGGTGACTTGGAAAATCGTAAAAAAAATTTGTTTTATAAAATATATTAATAAGACGGTCTTACATAAAGTTTTGTCATTTATATATGGGTTGTTTATGAATAGATTAATTTATGACTTGGTCCCACAACTTTGTTTTATGTTTGGTCCTAATTTTTTTTAATTACAATTGGTCCTATGTTTCGTATTCTCAAATCAGATTCCCGTTTCGACTTTACTATTAAATATGTTGCCAATTTTTAAAGAATGACTAAATTATTCCGACTAAGGTTAGTTTGTTTAAAAATGAAGCTTTGGAAGCGTTTTTTTATTTTTTTAGGAAAATGCAAATCAACGTAAAAGTTTTAAGTCAACGGAAAATGAAGCTTCTTTTCGGAAAATGACTTGATTCGTTTTAAAGTTAAGTCATTTTCCAAATGTTCGTCATCATCCGCCCTTTCACACAATTGTACATATTTACTTGATATTTATTTCAACAAATAAATTGTTTAAAAATATAAATAAAGTTTGTGCATACTATTTATAAATTATAATTTTAATAAATGTTTACTACGTTCTAAAATTAGTGTCACCTATATTATTTACATCCTAACTATTGTCAATTTTCTATTTTAAAACATTTTTTCATAACAATTAAAAAAAATATTTGTAATTGTGAGATTGCAAAAAAAGATAAACATTGATTTCACACCACTAATGATAAATTGAGGGTTACTAAAGAAAAATTACTTAAGTTCAACACTATTTTATATTCAATATGTGCATTAATATTAGAATATATATTTTTTTGTATTTATTAATATATAGTTTTCCGTAACATTTTAAGGACATCACAAACGTTGTCATTTTCTATTTTAAAACGTTTTTTTTTTCATATCAATTATCAAAAAAAAATATTTGTAATTGTGAGATTAAAAAAAGATGTACCTTATTAAAAAAAATATGATCCTTATTGATTTTAAGGCGTCACGAGCATTATTTATTTTATTTTTATTTTTGTATTTATTCATATATTATTTTTTAACATTTTTCGTGTGTTTCTTGGCAAACACCGTAAATGTTTTACATATTTTCAAAGATTTCCACAAACACCTAAAATGAAATTTTTTTATTTTAAAATCATTTTCAAATCATTTTCTGAAATGATTTTCAAAAACAACAGGCTAAGTTGAGGGACAAAAGTTTTCCATCCACAAGACCAAATTACCTATATTGTATTAAATTTTTATACTAGCTGAGACTTGAGAGGACATTTTAGTACATGAGCATATTGCATTTCCATTACATTTCTTCTCCCTTCCTTGTAGCCTACATGCAAGGACGCCATTAATGTTCAAGGAGAAAACTTTAGTTCAGTTATGTTAAAGAGGGTTTAAAAAACGTGGGTTATTATTTAATTTTCCTAAATGTTACATTGTTGTTCAAAAATCTGATGGGTCCAAAATATTTGGGAAAGAAGTCTTATGGTCAATTTTCAAATTTTATGGACTTAATTATAAATTTTGATATAAATTAGATTCAAAAAAAAATAGTCTTTACTAAATATATATGAGCAATTTAATTATATTTGTCTAACGACATTCATCAAAGGAATGTCGTTATGAAAATTTAATACTTTTAGGACTTAATTTTAACAAAATAAAATTAAAAGACTAATACTAAGAATGACTCAAAATAAAGGAGCAATGGTGCAATTAACCCTTTTATAATATGTCTAATTGATGAAAGTGTGTATCAATTCAGTTTTTGGAGCTGATTGCGCCTCCAGTTTAGCCAGAAAATGGCATCTCCATTACCATCTTTGACTCCAGCAAAGGCCTTGGCAGTCGTAGGTCTCAGGGAGAGAAAGGGGCAACTTAATACTCCAAGCAATTAGCTGGAGATTTTGAGAGCGAAGATAGAGCAGAAGGTGAGGATGATCGGCAAAAGATAGAGAGAGAGAGAGATGGAAGCACACTTTACCAATGAAGAAGGTGCAGGTTTGGAGGGGGAGGTGATGGGCGGTGATCGGGGAGGAATAAGCAGCAGCTTCAGCCTTCGTGGAGCTCCAAAAAGTCGAAGGACAAATCATCCAACAAAGAGAGACGGAAGCATTTCAATTAAGATTGATTTCAAAACCCAGTCCCACCAAAACACCTTTAAGAAGAAGTGAAATTCAACAATTTTGACCATATAAATAAGGGTAATCTCGGCAATTTTGAAGAAAAAAAATTAACAGATAGTTTGATTTTTTTTATTTTTTTTTTTAACCAGGTTGAATCCTGGGGTAGTAGTTCCGGTCCCTCATTAATAGTAACATTAAGGTGGGGGAATCTATGTTGAAAATACAAGTTGTAGGACCAACTGTAATTTAAAAAAAAAGAATTAAAACCAAATATAATGTTCGACTTAAATTGATTAACCAAATTATATATTAATCATTTTCATGATTTGATGGCTTTGTGAGTTTGGGCAAACTTATTGCACAGATTGGACCTCTTTTACTCTCAATTGTAAAGTTTGTTCCCCCTAACATCAATGTATCGGAGTGAGAATATTGTTTTAGATTTGAGGGTGATAGTGGAAATACGAGAGTTTATTTCATGCCCAAAATGGGTTTTGTCTTGAATTATTTGGATCAAATCGAAAGGTAGTTCACATTGTATAGTTAATTAAAAAGAACATGAGATAGATCAAATTTTTAACAGTTTGCCACTCAATTAAGTAACAAAAATGACAAATTTAAAGTGTGTTTTCTTCTTAATTCACTTCGTTGTATCATAAAAAGACTTCATGATGTAATTTTGACCTTCAATCGCATATGATAGTTCCACTATCATTGTTTTTTCGTTTAAGTTATGTGGTTGCTTGAGCATTGTCAAATAGTCTATCACGAAAATATTGTAAAATGAACCTTAATTATGGATGCATATAGCACTTGCACCCAAATACGCGTTTTAGTTTTTTAAAAAAACTGCGTTACGTAAAGTGGTTATTCAGCAAGCATAAAACACAGAGATTGCACATAAAATATTGATAGAACCGACAAAAAAAACATGCAAGGAAAGACACGATCAATTAGTCTCTTAAATATAAATGACTTGTTTTAGAACATTTTGAGAATGCAGCACAAATCAGACATCCTTGCCTTAGAGTTGAAGATTTGTTCAACTTGATTAGCTATACAGTACAAATATGCGTTGTTCAATGTACGAAGATTAAGTGATTAAGAAGCACAAGATAGAGAATTTTTTGTTGTTGAATAATTTGAGTTGTTGTTAGACATAGAAAAATAATTTCATTGCAATAAGGAAGTCTTAGGCTTTAATTAAGGCCAATCTCTTTTTATGTACTATGTACACACGCACGGAGGAAATTGTTGATAAAAAAAATTCTATATTTGTAAAGATAATTGAACAACGTGTAGAGGACATTCTCTTGTGTAACGAAAATCATTGTGTCTAGTAAGTTGACCCTTAGTTAATACTGTTATGTCTTTAAGGGAAGACTAATGATGTCAAATCCACGTGGATGAGAATATTATTCCCTTCCTTTTTAACTTATTGTTTTGGTTTTATTTTTTGGTTAAATTAAGTGTTTTTAAATAAAATTTAACATGCCTTATTTTATTTTATTTTATTTAAAATTACAAAACACGTAAAACGTAATCTATAGTAACTACTCGAAAAGTTAAACCTAAATTTAGGAACGGATAGAGTATTATGACTAACTACCAACTATAGTTGTGATGCTATTGTTCAACAATTTACTGAAATTAAATGTACAAATTTCACTAGCTTGCGATTAAAATTTTGTTTCTCATTTTTACTTTTTATTTTTATCAAAACTTACTAAATAGTCTAGAAGGCACTGTACTTGTGAAGATGAAATTGGTTACAAATACCAGTAAAAATCCATGTTGCCAAAAAAACAAAGTGTAGAGTTAAAAATAAGCTTCAATCCGTTGTGTCTAAAAAGAGATTGTACTATAATTAGCCTTATGCATATTCAATGTGCTTGTGCTTGTGCTTGTGCTTATGCTTAATAAATATTGGAAGTAAAAAATAATTTTGCGACACTTTGGTAATAAAGTGTAGTTACAAAATTGGATAATGTTTTTTGTTTTTTTGAACAGGAGGAGGTAAACAAAATGAAATCTTTTAAGAGGTGCGATGTGGCAATTTCGGTTAGGTAAAAACTTGTGAATGACGATCTTACGGATCCTAAATCCGTAAGACGGAACCACAACAAAAATAAAAAGAAGGTAGCTTGTCACGACTCAACCCGAATCTCAATACGAAATCTCAAGGTCGCACCATGAGAACCATCCAGAAAGACGGACAGGCACCTGCTAATCAAAAGGGCGCAAGTCAACAGTTGAGCCAACAAGCTCTAAACAGAAAAGATAAAGCCGTAACGATGATACAGGAAAATAAAATCCAAGAACTGCAGAAGCAATTTATAAGTGGAACTCAAACCTTCGATTCCAAATAACGGAATGCAAGACTAAGAGACAACTATCTCTTGACAAATCTACGACGCGCGTGACGCAACTTTGCGCACGTGCAACAAACCATCGGCAAACCTAAGGTCGGCGAAACAACAAAATCTCAACCTGATAAACAACCACTCAACGACTAACATGCCGGAGGGAAACATCAACTAAAAGAATAAAAGTCCAATACTTGACAACTAAACCAAAATCTCATGACTAGACTTGTCGGAGATAATAATAACATCTAGAATAACAATACTATGACTTACAAGCTAGAGTCTTGCTCGGAAAGACAACGGGAATAACTGCTAAATAGATACAATAGCTCAACCTTACTAGTCGACTCTAAAGATATTACAACAACATAAAACTAATGCATTCTACCCTAGTAAAGTTTACATAACTTTACGTCCGTGTCTCACAAGAATAAGAAATACAAATATGAATAACTCCAAGCTATTGCCCGGAAGACCACATGTTAACAATCACGAACCCGCAGCCGCAACACGTACTAATGAGCTCACTCCACTCACTAAGGAAAACAAACACGTGGGATGAGTCATAAAGGCCAAATAAACTACTATATGTAACTACATGACATGACATAATGCTCAAGTATATATATAGATCATAGCGTCATAATAGTATACCAATAATAAAACATGTACCAAGTCATCAAGGCACATAATCTCATATAAACCACATAGCACATTATTTTTCACATAAGTGCTCGAAGGTAAACACGTATAACATGATATGGATATCTGATTTTATGTATGTCTGTGTCGTTGTAGCTGTGCACATGTCGAACTACAACCGAACCATGATCTCGTGCTCGGGCCAATAACTGAATCACGTCTCATAATCAATCACTTCTCACTGGTTTTCCCCAACGAGTAATAAAGTCTCATCTATTTTCCGTGATGAGTACACGTTACCTTTTATCCAACCTAAGATGAAGAAATGGGAGCTCACTATCAGACTATGTAACACTAATACAAGGACCCCACTATTGGCCAAATAGTGAGAAGAAGGGAACCAATGCGGCGATTCATAGCAATTTCTTACCCAAAGGCCATGAGTCGTCTCATTGCCAACACAATAACACGAATGCCAGTTGGACTCAAAACAAGTATCACAAGTAGAAGTTTACTTGTCTAAACAAATAGGGATTAAATCCGACAAGACGGACTTATCCAAATCAAGTAGGACATAATGCTCTACTAAAACTCAGTTTACAATACACATATTTGCACATACTTAACAAGCTCAACTAACTTACAAGTTTAGTCCAAGAAATCACACATTGTGGTACTCATGATCCTCTAGTCACAAACCCGATCACGAATAGCATATAAGCTTACTAGAAATCATATTATGAGGTCTACCATGATCCTCTACTCGTAATCAAACCAAAGACTACTAAGTTAGTCTAACTAACGTTCATACTTGAGGCTCAATACTTAGTCTTCACAATAAAATGTCGGACTTATATTCATAGTCCAAGTCGTCGTATAATCGATAACCACAATTTTACCTTCAATCTCATAGAGACTATTTCATAGTCATAATCTCACAAGTACCATTTCATGCACTCAGCCTCATTCCATAGGATGTAAACCCATCTAATAATCATTTCTTAATAGTACCCAAGGCCAATAAATGGTCCCTATTGTTTCACGCTCGATCGAGCACGCTCTAAACCAATTCCCAATAGTCACTATCCGACTAATTGAATCATGGACTTCAAGTATTTCGACATTACAAATTTTTATATAAGCATAGTGTTACATAACCATCGTCATTAAAGTCTCTAAAACATTGGTATTACAATTGGACACAATTCGGGGTGCTCGGGTCCTCGATATCATTGTCAATCGAAACTCGAATATCATAGGATTTCACTCCCAAGTTCATTAATAAATTATCGAACGTAAAACGACTTCGTTGAGTCTTAAATCACTAATTCATAATTTCTAAGTCTCGTTACTTTCGAAATTAACATGTGAATCAAAGTTATATCAACCCACAATTCATCCGGGCTTGATTTCCAAGCCCTACACACAATAAAACCCTTCAAAAACACAAACTCGTTTCACACACCATATAATTCACACACACACACACACACACACACACAGATATATATATATATATATATATATATATATATATATATATATATATATATATATATATATATATATATCATAATATACATGTTTAGACTTCAATTCATATGGAAATCAACCTACTCATAATATCTAGCAAATTCATATGTCCAAGATACAAAACGGGTAGGCATGAAAACATTACAAGTACTCATTGACCACACATAGCAAGTATTTTGTTTTCCTTAGGGTCAATTAGCCAAAAATCAAGAGGAAAAGTAAGTAGTGACTTACAAAGATCGGATGAAAAACAAAGTAAATATAATCGGTGTAGGATGTTCTACTCGTCGAGGGCTTCAAGAATTTGAAGTCGATTTGATGATACAACGATTGGATCTTCGTAGATCGTAGGAAGAAGAACTAAGGCTCAAAGTCTCCCATGGACTCTCTCTCTCTCTCTCTCTCTAGAACACGGTTTGGGCAGGAAGAAATGAAAGGAAGTGGATGATAATGATTGGGTTTATGGATATATACTTCCATAAAGAAGGAGGGTACTAATGGGAATTCCATGGTACACTTAGTGAATGATTATGCTAATCAAACCATTAACCTAAACTTTATAATCATCAAGGAACTAATCAAATGTGTTAGGATCTAAACAAGGTTGATTAGGATATATTAGGGATGGTTTAGGATAATTTTCATTAAGGGTAGGATAGGCAATACCCGTCCAAAAATCGAAATAGCTAAAATATGCTCGAAGAAGATTTCCAGGGCTTGTGGTCTCAAGCTCCAAGAGGCTTGTCCTCGCAAGGTCCTCCCACAGCAACAACTTGTACACTGCCTACCTTGCAGTCACAAGCTCCAAAACCCATGCGATCGCAAGGTCAATAGAAGGCCAAAAGGCTCCAAACTAAGCCTAAAAGAACCCCAATACAAACCACAACCAATCTAGGTTGAAACCCCACTCAAAACAAGTCTAAGACTCGCCCGAACAACACCCAAAACAACCTAAAGAGAAACCGAAATGAGGCATAATAACTTGTTAACGAAACGACGAATGAACTAACGATCAAACGAGCAAGATTATGAGACTTAAAGCAAGTCAAGAGTCCAATGAATAGGTTTGAATACTTCTAAGAATTTTAAAGAACAATTAGGAGAATAAGAACTCCCAAAGACAAGACTCACACACAACTCGATTCCATGCTACGCGATAAAGACGAATGATATCCTCAAATCATCAAAGACATCGATAGACTTAAGGAACACCTTCAACTTGAATTCTAACACATATAAGCATGCTCATAACAATCATGCAAAGATGTAGGATCTAACCGAGATTACGAACACGAACAACGCAAGCAACACTCAACCAAGTCGCATTTCGACTAACGTCGAGTTACGAATCGTGACTTTAACAAGTCAATAACTATGGAACATATATCAACAAGGTTTTGGTCTCAATGTGGTTATAGACGCACATCCAGACTCTCTTACAAACCAAATCATGCAAGATAAAATGAAGAAATACGAGCATAGCACATAAGTCAAGTTCACTAGGGATCGGGGTCTTACATAACTGGAGCGGGTAACCCATCAAGAAAGACCGCGAGTCATCCAATGAAAAAATTTGTCAAAATGTGAGAGAAAATAGGCAAAAAATCGAACAAATTGGGCTGAAACCCGTGGATCTGCCTGGATCAACCAACACAGTTGGCGGGTCACCCAAGGAGAGCCACACCACGTGTCATCTCGCTCCGGTGCCCCTGTATTTTAAAAGTTTGCTGCCAAAAATTTCATTCTTTTCACGCCTTGCACTTTCGTCCTCTATTAGCTCTGTTAACCTTATTTACCTTGGAATGTTTGATGGACTCTAACAAAATTCAACGAAATGATAAGACACACATTTAAAACCAAATGTGACACATTTAAAAGGTAAAAGTGACACTCTTAATACTAAAAAATGACTCTTTTTATGTGAAAAAATAATTTTCATTAAAATATAAAGTAACACTCTTAATACTAAAAAGTGACACTATTAATTTTAAAAAGTGACACACTTTATACTAAAAAGTGACACTTTAAAACTAACAGTGACGATTTTAATTTATACATTTATAATGCAAAGTAACACTTTTCAAAACAAAAGTAACACATTTAAGACCAAAAAGTAACACATTTAAGACAAAAAAAAGTAACACATTTAAGGCTTAAAAGTAACATCTTTTAAAGGGAAAAATGTTTATTTTTATTAAAAATGCAACGTAACACATTTTATCCTGAAAAGTGACATATTTTATACTGAAACGTGATACTTTTAATACTAAAAAGTAATACTCTTCATTTATATACGTGGGGGATGACGATGTAATTTTCAAAAGTTGAGGAGTTGCACTGAGATTATTGATTCTTAGCTCATTTAACATGGATAGGTGACAAGTAAGTGCAGCTTAGTGGTAAGACGCTTCACCCATACCTAATAGGACGTTGGTTCGAGTCACCAAAGGGGTAAGTGGGGAACCACTACTGATCCTATTTTTAAAAAACATGGATAGGTCCATCTTATATATTAAGATCCGAAAAACCGTCTTATAGGAGACCACCTCTTTCGGTTATAGTAACAGAAACAGACTTCACTTCTGTTGGCCTATAGAACTCCAATAGAACTAGGCACATGATGAAGAGACCACAGTCAAAATGAAAAGGGTGATAATCGGATCCCTTTTGGTAAAATCATAAGGAATAATTGCAGGTTGGTACCTTTTGAAGAAATTATAACCTCTCCAGACCGCTTTCTTTTTATTCAACCGATAAAGTGTTTTGTCATAAATTTATTCCAAAATTGCTCTGCGACTTCCTACTACTTCGTTCTTCTTCGTTAGTCTTCTCATTTTCTTCTTCTTCCATCTTTTTCCTCCTGCTACTTCTTTCTCTTCACACACTCTCTTTCCCACTCACACACACACACACACTCTCTCTCTCTTCTCTCTCACTTCTTCTCCCTCCTCTTCTTCTCAAATCTGCATCGAAAAGAAGAATTACTGCCCACTTTTCATCTTCTGCGACCAATTTCCCTATAACTTTTGATACCGGACGAACCACAAGACTCATCGTATATCAAATCGAAGATCTTTGTTTTAAGACCAAAAAATGATGCCTAAGCACTATTTTGAGCTTCGGAAGTTTTTCGATGCCCAATTTTTATACACAGATTTGGGGGCAATGTTCAATTTATTCATTATGAGGTCAATTTTGTCCATTTTGATTCCCAACTTTGTTAATATTATGTGGCAGTGTTTAATTTATTCATTCTAACGCCAATTTTGTCCATTTCGATGCCCAACTTTGTTGATTATTTAGTGGTAGTGTTTAATTTATTCATTATGACGCCAATTTTATCCATTACGATGCCCAACTATGTTGATATTTCATGGTAGTGTTCAATTTTGTTCATTTTGATGCCCAACTTTGTTGATACTTGGTGGCTGTGTTTAATTTATTCATTCTGACGCCAATTTTGACCATTACGATGCCCAACTATGTTGATATTTGGTAGCAATGTTCAATATATTTGTTCCAATGCCCAATTTTTATATTTTGATGCCCGAATTTGGATAATGATTTTTACAATGTGATGCCTAAAATTGGACATACTGCAAATGTGTTTTGTGATGCCCAGTATTTTCGTTGCGATGCTCAAATTTGGGCAATGGCTTTTTACATTTCGATGACCAAATTTTGGCAGATTTTAATTGTGCATTGCGATGCCCAACGTTTTTATTCCGATGCCCAAATTTGGACAGTGGCTTTTTGAATTTTGATGCCCAAATTTTGATATATTTCAATTGTGCATTGTAATTCCCAATGTTTTCATTTTGATGCCTAAATTTGGGCCGTGGCTTTTTGAATTTCGATACCCAAGTTTTGATAGATTTCAATTGTGCATTGTGGTGATCAATGTTTTTTTTCTGATGACCAAATTTAAGCAATGACTTTGTCCGAACGCCTTTCCTTCATTAAGGCTATTTTCATCATTTTCCCCACAAATGTGTACTTTAGTGATTAAAACAAATATAGGAAATTATAACAAGTGACCGACCTGAATTTCACCCAAATTATAACCGTCTAGGTCCCCTATATTTGTTTTAAACCGCTAAAGTAGACTTTGGGGAAAAATGACAAAGATACCCTTAATGAAGGAAAGGCACGCGGACAAAGCCACTGCCAATTTTGGGAATTGCAATGAAAACATTGGGCATCGCAATGTGCAATTAAAATATGTCAAAATTTGGTTATCGAAATGCAAAAAATTATTGCCAAAATTTGGGAATCACAATGCACAATTGAAATCTATAAAAATGTGGGCATCGGAAAGCAAAACGTCACTGCCCAAATTTGAGTTGGGATTTTTGTATTCCGATTTCCAAATTTTGATAGATTTCAATTCTGCATTACGATGCCCAATGTTTTCATTATAATGCCCAAACTTGGGCATTGGAATACAAAAAACCACTGCCCAAATTTAGGCATTACAATTAAAACATTGGGCATCGTAATGCAGACTTAAAATCTATCAAAATTTGGGCATCGAAATACAAAAACTCAACTCAAATTTGGGCATCGAAATACAAAAATTGGGCATCTCAAAAACTTCTGAGGCCCACAACAGTGCGTTTTTTTAAGGTTGGAAGGGGCATAGACCGTACCCCAACCTTTAATTTTTATTATTTTAATGCCTTAAAAGCTACAATTATATATATATATATATATATATGATGCCTTTGATGTGGTTCGAACAAATGGTGCCTCTGGTGCGGCTTTGAATACCCGACCTCTTAGATGAGAGTAGTGACGTACCAGGGTGCCTCTAGTAGAGCTTGAACACTCGACCTCTTCGTTAAGATAAATGAGTAGCTAAATGGGGCCTTTAAGTAAGGCTTGAATAACAATGGTGCCTCTGAAGAAGCTTGAACACCCGACCTCTCTATTGAGAGTTATAAAGTCCAAGGTGTCTCTAGTAGAGCTGTCAAATAGGGCTAAAGCCCACGGGCATGCCCACCCCACCACCTAAAAAAAGGTGGGTTGGGCTGATGTATTAGAGGCTCGTTTGGATGCGGGCCTCACGAGCTTTGCCAGCACGTGCTTCGGGCTTTTGCGCGGCAGGGACGGGCAGCCCACACTTTCTGGACTCTAGCTTAATTATTAAAACATTGCACATTTTCACTATTGAGCGCCCAGGCCTTGAGGCCCATTTCCGTCTAAAACTCTTAAACTAACTTAACTTAGGGTTAGGTCCTTAGGTCTCATATAGATACTGAGAGTAAGATACGGTCATATTCTCAATCTCTCATCAAAATTCAAAATTGACTATCTCTCACGGCATCACGCATTCGGCTTCCACACAGTCACTAGTCTAAAGTCTCTAGTGAGTTCGTCTCTTCAGTTTTCATTAGGGTTTGTTACTACTCACTTTCTCTCTCTCTCTCTCTCTTAGTCAATCTCACTCTCATCAAAAATCAACCGCAAAATTACTCTCAGTCTCTCGATCTCTCTCTCACCGTTTCACACACGACAGACTCGGCAATGACAGCACGACCTCACGACTTTCTTCCTCCGGCTCACTGGTCCAAAATCCAACGCCTCTCTCTTACCTTTTGAGCATTTAGTCTCAAACAGTCAAACTCTCAACTCTCTTTCATCTCACGTTTCTCCTTGCATGACTGCTTTGGTGTATCCACTTCCAGAATTTGACACCCGACAACGAGATACGGCACCCGATTTCTTATTTGTGAAATTTTATTAGTATTTAGTATTTGAAGTAATTTCTTATTTTGAATTTAATTGTTTATTATGAATTAATAATAAATAAATAATATTAAATAAATGCATTTTTTTACGAGCTTACCCGTTTTGCTCGTGGCCCTATGTGGGGTGGACTGGGCCAAGTGATTCAAGGACCGCCAACCTTGCAAGCTTTCCCGCCCTAACCCGTTCAGCAGCGGGATTTTCAAGCACGAAGACATCACGGGGTAAACCCATGAGTTTTGTAGAGCTCATTGAAAGCTTCGATTGATATGCGGTGGGGCCCTTGGTTCATCTGGGATCAAAAATTATGTCATGTCAATGGAAGAGTACTCAACTTTTTTATTTCTACTAGTGCGCTTGGAACTGCTTGGCTGGATAAGATGAAATGAGGTCGGCGATGGAGAAAAGAGAGATGGAGACAAAGTTGGATGGTGAGCAGATCTGAGAAGAATAGAGAGAGAGTGAAGAGAAAATGAGATGACCGAAGTAGCAGGTTGCAGGCAATTTTGGAACAAAATTGTGAAAATTGACTTTTGCGGTTTTAAAAAAATAAGGTACTGGAGTGGTTACATTTCCATAAAATGGTACCAAGCCACAATTATTTCAATGAAAAATCTCGTATTACCACCGCCCTAAAACAAAAATACTAAGAAAAATTGTGGGTCAATCTACATCGCAATGCATGACACATTTTTTTCAATTACAAAAAATTATAATAGTGTAAAACGGTAGAAAATTATCTAGATATGACCAAATTTCTCCCAAAATACCACTCTCATATGACTTTACGTGCATATACTTTAAAAAACTTGTCCTAATATTTTATAATATTTTAATTTTTTGGACAAACTAAAAATGAAAGATAGACTATTTCTTTTTCTTTTCTTTTTTTTTTGGACGGAGATTACTAACTAGCAAATAACGCACGGCAAATACTTGTGCGTCTTTTTTTAAACATTTTTTCATTTGTTATATTTCAAAAAATACTTTAAAAATTATATTGTTTAGGTAGTGGGTAGTTACAATTTAGTAATTGTGAGTACTAAATTAATAGCGTGAGAAGACTTCACTTTGAGTAGTAAACTAGTTTTATCCCGTGCGTTTAACGCACGGACACGTATATTTTTATTTAAATTAAATTCAAGTAAAACAAAAAAGAAACATAAAATTAAAAGAATAGAGAAAAAATAATTTTGGAAAGATGCTAATCTAGAAATTAAAAGCCTTTTCAAACGGCTACACATTTGTTATCTATAAAAAAAACTATTACACATGTTTTTAAGTGTATGTGTGTTTTAAGTTTATTTTTTTAATTCACTACTTATACTAATTTAACAAAGAAACATTTATGTGTTTTCAAGTTCTAATATTTAACTACTGAAAAAGCAATATAAATTATCAAATCGGAAGCTTGCTGAAGGTAAGAGGGAAAGAGTCAAGATCTGGCTCAAATTGATGAGAGAGGAAAATGGGGGTTATTTGAGAAATTAAAGAGAGATAAAGTTGGGTGTAGGGGGAGGAAATCAAAGGGTTTTGTTTAAGACTTCTATTTTCAAAGTTGGGTTCTCGGTTCACAAAGCTTAGGATACAATAATTTAGGTTACAAGTTCCAATGAGCTATTTAAAGTCTATATCATTTAATTATAAAATTTATTAAATATTTGTTGTAAATGGGGTTCTATTTTAGGAATGTATATTTGGTGGGATTTTACTATATTTAGACTATCCTGGTTTTATAAATATATAAATAAGCACCGGGCAAATGCGTGTGCATTTTATTACATATTAAACAAATGACAAAAACTTAGGTGAGCTGGCCGTTCCTAGCAGTTAATTGCGAACCTCAAGAAAGAGCCCTTATTTAATAACAAAAATTAATATTTAGAAAAAATTACGGACCCTTCCACTTTTTGAAACCTTTAATCGCTAAAGTACATATTTTTAATTTTCAACCGGAAAAAATCACTTTTAGTGGTAAAATGATTACGATACCATTAATGAACCGTAGGCGCACTATGGAGGTCATTATTTTTGCACCGCGATTCATCAATTTTATCGCATTATTTTTTGCACCGCGGTTCAATAGTGTAACCGTTAGTCTATTTTTGAACCGTGATTCATCAATTTTTATTAAATTAATTTTGCACCGCAGTTCAATAGTGTAACGTGCTAGTCTATTTTTGTACTACGATTCATCAATTTTAGTGCATTAATTTTTGCACCGCGGTTCAATAATGTAATTGCTAGTCTATTTTTGAACTATGATTCATCATTTTTAGTGCATTAATATTTTCCCCTAATATTTATACATAAGTGACTCAAGTCATAACATACTCAAAAAATATTAAGGCTATAACTATTACTAATTGGGTTGTTTGAGAATTGCCGAATTGGAATATATGACGTGAGTCAGGGTCGTATCTTAAGTTTGAGAATTGCAGAATTGAGTTGTTTTCTTTGGATTTTGGGCCTCTTCAGCTAGCTATAAAAAAAACACTAACTCAATATAATACTATTACTAATACTCACATAATTTTAGGCCACTGATTAGCTTGGGCCCTGGGCTGGTGCCCAAGCCTGCCCTTGCCTAGGGCCGGCCCTGTAGGTGAGACAATCTTACATGTATTTTACCTAAGAAGAGTTTTATTAACCCGATCGATCGTGTGTTGGTGGATTGAGTTAAGAAAGAGTAGAACTCGTCATATGAATTAAGATTCGTCAGACGATCTTACATAAGACTTACTCTAAACATATTGGATTTGTGTGTAATTTTATATAAAAACATATAAGTTAAAAAAGATAACATAGTTTGGTTTATTTTTTAAAGGAAAATAAAATTAATTTCGTATGGTTCATATAACTAAGGCTCCGTTTGTTTCACAGAAAATGACTTTTGAAAAACTTTTTATCATTTTTCGGTATTTGGTAACATTTGGAAAATGTAGTCCAGATAAAAGTTTTTTCGAGTCAACGAAAAATGAAGCTTCTTTTCAGGAAAATGACTTACAGATTCATTTTTCGTAAGTCATTTTCAAATGTTTGAGCATTACTCTGCCCCCTTCCACAATTACACATTTACATACACACATAATATTATACTAAACAAATAAATTTTTTAGAAATATAAATTGAGTTTGTGCAAACTATTTCTAAATTATAATTTTAATAAATACTCACTACGTTCTAAAATTAGTATCCACTATATTATTTATGGACGTTCCAAATATTATCTTTTTTAAAAACATTTTTTTCATATCAATTATCTATTTTTTATTCATATTTGTTAAATTGAAAATAGATACTCCGTAGAACTTATTGATTTGACACCACTAATGATAAATTTAGAGTTACTAAAAGGAAACTTACTTAAAGTTCAACACTATCTTATATTCAATGTGTATTAATATTTTAATATATTTTTTATATTTATTCATAAATTGTTTCCATAATATTTTCTGCGTGTTTGTCAAATATCCGAAAATATTTTTTGACATATTGTCAAAAGATTTACCAAATACCTGAATATGAAATCTTTTTATTTTTCAGAAAATATTTTCCGTAAATCCTTTTCTATGAAACAAAGGGAGCCTAAGTGACTATTTAAAACCTAAAGGATGTTCTCATCCAAGATTTTATTTACGTAAGTTTAACAAACATGATTTCTATGGTATGTGGATCTGCTCTCTTGTAACTAGTGGTGCATCTGTCTAGAGATGATCATGGTCCAGTTTGGTTCAGTTTTTGTTTAAAAAACAATGATAAATTGTAGGTCGATCTATTTTCTCAAATATTTACCCTTTTGTTTTCAACCACATAAGCTCACTTTGTTAAAATTCTTCCTTGAATACCTCCGTCCGTTGAAGACACCGTCTCTTCTCATCGCAGCGAACTCGTCTATCTCCTCCCCCTTTCTCTTTGTTTCTGTTTTGTTCTTAATGTATTCTGTTAAAGAAAAGTAATTCTGTTAAATTAATCGGAGCCTGAGATTTACGCATGATAAAGAAATTACAACTGAAATTCGCAGGGATAGAGAAGAAGAGAGTGTGGAAGTCAGGTGGTGAAGAACACTTGTGTATTTCACCTAGGATTTGAGATTCTTCTTCTTCTTCATTTGTATTTGTGTGCTTGATTTAAAATAGATTCATTTTGTTTGTTGTATTCTATGCATGTAACTATTCGATCAAATGTTTGAATAGAAATTTGTTCATTGTTGGACATCAATTTTTAATCTGGATGCATCAATTTTGAATCAGGACCCATCATTTGTGAATTGTGATGCATCGATTTGGATTTGTGATGCATGAAAAATACATCAATGCATCATTTGTTTGATTGAGTATAGGAAAGAAGACATGAGGTCTGGTTCATTTTGTCATGCATCCAATTGGATAACTGATACATGAAAATCATGAATCGCAATTTCAAATTCATGTATCACCAAGGACATGAGGTATGGTTCATTTTGCAATGCACTCAATTTAAATTCTGATGCATCAAAATCATGCCTCACAATTTTAAATTTATGCATCGTCAAGGGACATGAGGTCTGGTTCATTTTGCGATGCAACCAATTGGATTTCTGATGCATCTAATTGGAATAAGCAGTTTCGTCTTCATTGTTTACTCAAACGCCTTGAGATTAATCTCGTTTTTTCCTACAACCTTCATCTCTCAACCTTTAGTCTTAATTTATGAAAGTTAGGTCTTGTAAGCCTTTGAAGCAGGTTCATTCATTCACAGCCTGAATTACGATCACCAACTTAGGATTTTCGATGCACAATGTGTCTGAATGTGTGCTTGAATTGCGATGCACCAACTTTGGATTTGTGATGCATTGCATGCCTAAACTGTGAGGCATCAACTTTGGTTTTGCGATGCACCGCCTACCTGAGGCAATGTGTGCTTGAATTACAATGCACCGGCTTTGTATTTTGCGATGCACCGCGTGCCTGATGCGCGCACATTTCCTTTCATCAATGGCACATTTGTCTTTTCGCCTTAAAAATGCATTTTTCTAGTTAAAATAAAATGTAGGCAATCTTAGAGGTTGAAATTATTGAAAGGGACCGGCCCGGTTATCACCAAAAAAACAAAGAACCAGAACCAAATCATCACTTCAGTTCTTAAGAAATTCAGAACTAGAACCAACTCAACATATATGAAAACCAATACTTTGGTCCGATCCGCAACCAACCAAAATTTATTTCATTTATTCGATTTATGTTACTTATCTTTCACAAATTGATCAATAAGATATCTAATATGAAAGTACTATAACTTTGTGTCCGTACATATGACAGTGGTGTATGTATATATTAGCTACATAATTGAGGGGGTATATTGCTTTAAGTGATAGTTGAGGGGTGTTATTCGAACTCAACACATGGTTGCGGGAAGTTGTGTGTAAAGGGGTTATTCGTAACTGACCTAGAACCGTTAGATTTTACGGCTGAGATCGATCCAAATCGTTGAATAGCTTCAGTCAATTGACTTAGCTGTATTGTATAGTTAATAGATTATAAATTCTAAGAAACTTTTTTTTATAATGCATATACTTTTTGAATACACACACGAGAGTATATATGCTTAATTATGCATTCATTTAATTACTAATAGATATTTTTTGTTTTATAAATAGGTAAGAATATGAAAATAACATATTTGAGAATGTACAGAAGTGAATGTGCTAAGATACTTCAAACTAAAGATGAAGAAAATATAAAAGCATCTATATAAATATGGTGAATTTATTGTCTCCTATTTTTGAATCATATTCGTACTATTTCAGTACAAACATATAGAAATATTTTTCAACTTTACGTACTTTTACACCGAATTTTTTATCGTAACTTTGAGGGGAAAAATATAATAAACTTATACATTTTTCAACGTAATATACTTTTACCGTATATTACTACTATGCCTCAAACACAATCTTGTTTCACGATAATTTTTTTAATCTATTAACTATTACTAAAACAAAATTCATTATTGTATATGTGACAACTTTATTTTAATTTTTTGTTGTCTAATCCCTTTATATATATATATATATATATATATATATTTATTTATTTATTTATTTAGTTTTTAAAAAAATTCACTTTTCTACATCAATTTCCAATGCACATCTCTCAATTATAGATACAACATTGAGAAAAATATTTAGGACAAACTACACAATTGGTCCCTGTACTTTTGAGTTTTTTTGGTTTTCGTCCCTGTACAAAAATTCGTTTGCCAATAGTCCTCGTAGCAATCAATTTCAACGAAGTTGGTCATTCCATCAAGTTCCGTTATTTTGGAACCGTTAAGTCAATACACGTGGGTCTCACTTGTATTTTGGTAAGGGTAATATAGTCATTTTACATTTAAGAGTTCAAGGACCAAACCTGAAAGGCGGGAACAAGTGGCGCCATTTATAGGAAGACGTCGTCAGTCAGTGCAATAAATAGGCAAAACCTCCATTGTCCTCCATTGTTGACCAGGAGCTGAAAATTGAAGAAATCAAAATGGAGGTTTATTGTCCATGTGGAATGAAGGCACGATTGTTAACTTCTTGGACTGATTCCAACCCAGGCAGAAGGTTTTGGACTTGTGGTAATCGTGTGGTAAGTCTTTCCTCATTTGTTCAATTAAATTGATCGAAAAATCCCAATGTTCAATCTTCGTTTATTGACCAGAAGGTTTCATCTTCGTTTTCAACTACCAGCATCCATGTGGGTTTTTCCTTTGGTTCGATCCACCAATGTGCCATAGGTCTGTGGAGATTATACCAGGGCTGCTCCGAAGGATTAGGGAAAATGAAGCTCTAATTGAAGGCAACCAAAGAAGGCAGGGGAGTACTTGGAAATATTTGTGGGTATGCCTTCTCGTAGCTTGGGTGAGTCTTGCGTGGATAATTTTTGTAGATGAAGGAAGTGATCAGTCGAGCAAATTTCCAGCCATTAGTGGTCAATAGGGTTATACCTTGACAAAAAAAATTCAGAGAAAAAGAAGTTGTTGTATGGTATGAACAAAAAAATTCAGGCATTGTTGTTTGGTTCCAAACCTTAATTTCCAGTTTTTGGTTCGGTTGTAGCGCTTTGAGCGCTTGAACCTTATCAAATTCTAATTTTCAGTTGCAAAATAGGTTGTAAAAAAAATCAGAGAAGAAGAAGTTGTTGTATGATATGAAAAAATTCAAGCATTGTTGGTGTTTGGTTCCAAATCTCAATTTCCAGTTTTTGGTTCATGTAAGTTTAGTCCTAGTTGTAGTAGTTTGAAACTTGATCAGAAGTTTTCTGTAAGCATTCTCAATTTCCAATTTCCAGTTTTTGGTTCCTTTAAGCATTGTTGTACTAATTACTCCCAATGTTAAAAACATGGCTTACTTTAAGAAGCAGAACCACCATGCTTACAAAATAGTCTTGAAATAATGTGTCTTCAAATATCCTTTTAACATTCACCAAAACAAAAGGCAATTACATCTACAAAATGGAGGCATGTTTGGAGTTGGTAAACAAAAAACAGAGGAGAATCACTTCCTAATGAAACAAAAGTTGGACATAAACATTCACTTGTAGGCTATTACATGAATTAAGATTAGAACCATTTCAATGTTAAGGCAATTACATCTACAAAAGTAAGTTCCAATTTCCAGTTTTTGGTTCCAGTAAGCATTGTTGTAGTAATTATTCCCAATGTTAAAAACATGGCTTACTTTAAGAAGCAGAAACACCATGCTTACAAAATAGTCTTGAAATAATGTGTCTTCAAATATCCTTTTCACATTCACCAAAACAAAAGGCAATTACATCTACAAAATGGAGGCATGTTTAGAGTTGGTAAACAAAATGGAGGCATGTTTGGACATAAACATTCACTTGTAGGCTATTACATGAACTAAGATTAGAACCATTTCAATGTTAAGGCAATTACATCTACAAAAGTAAGACTTCACAGTTTATCCCCAAAAAGAACTGTAATTGCTAACATTAATGATTCATAGTCAACCAACTAGGACAATTCAATCCACATTCTTCCTTTTGTTACTAGGCAGCTTCCTCTTCTTTGCACCAACATGAGAATCCAAGTCTTGTTTAGTTATGAAATTTTTCCCCTTCAAAGCAAATCTTGGTGATGGGAATTTGGTTGAATGAGGTTGGGACTCTGGTTGGGAAGAAGTTAATGGAGGCATGGTTGAAACTGGTTGGGAAGCACTTTGTCCCTACAAAAAAAATAAAAAACAGAAGGAATCAAGAATAAGAAAACATCAACTTCAAGGGTTGCATAAAAAATTGCATAGGCATCAATTAGAGTATGCACAAAAATGCTCACAACTTGTGAAGAACTGTAGAAGTCCTTTGACCCTGCTTTGAAACCGGTTGGGAAGAACGATAGAGTCCTTTGACCCTGTCGATGTTGCACGCACTTGCCTTTAGAACCATTTACTTTTGTTGGTCCCTACAAAAGAAAACAGAAGAAACTAAGTGGACTTGAACAAGAAAAACAAAAGGAATCAAGAATAAGAAAACATCAACTTCAAGGGTTGCATAAAAAATTGCATAGGCATCAATTAGAGTATGCACAAAATGCTCACAACTTGTGAAGAACTGTTAGAAGTCCTTTGACCCCTGTTTGAAACTGGTTGGGAAGAACTGATAGGAGTCCTTTGACCCTGCGATGTTGCTTGCACCTTGTCTTTAAAACCATTTACTTTTTGTTGGTCCCTACAAAATAAAAAGAAGAAACTTAGTGGACTTGAACAAAAAAAAAGAAGGAATCAAGACTTGAACAAATTGCTCACGTGTTGGTCTCTATTTGTCTTCCTTCTCTTCATTGCTTCACAACCATGACCCTTACAAACCCTTGAGTTATGACCAATGCCACCACATCTACTACAAGTCATTGCTTTTCCATGTCTCCCTACCTCTGTGGGATCACCTTACCACCTCCCTTTTCTTTTGTTCATCCAGATCCTTTTTCTTACCTTCTTGGGTCTCCTGTGTTGAGTCCGACACATAGGAGCAACTATCTTGAACAAATTTCCTATATGAGGCCACATTTCAGTCCATTTATAGGTTGATTGTGTGGTCATATATCTTTCTTTGACATTCTATCTTATAGCAATCATCAACCCACAACTCGTGGACCCCATTTCCTCATTCTTACCATCATACCATATGGCGTAAACACCATGCTTACAGTGGAACCCCACTCAATTGCCATTTCCTACAAGTGCAAGTTCTATGACTCAAATCAACTACACATTGTTCACCCCATGGTCCTCTAACTTGGTATTGAGTTCCTCCATTCCAAACACGTATAAAATCTATTGCCTCCTCTTTGTCTGTTGATATTCTTTTGTATCCTTGGCAACAAATAATTATCACATTTTTTAACCTCTTCTCTTTTCTAATTTAATCATCAAATAATTCCTTATCATCTCTAGCATTGTGATAATAGGCTTGTCTCCGGTGGAGACAATATGCCCATTGAAGCTCTCGAGATGTTATTCATCAAGACATCACATTTGACTACATCGTGAAATGGGATCTAGACCAAGGCTTAGGACTTGTACGACATGCCCACTCAAATGCTTTTGGAGAAAATGACTTAAAAGCCTCCATTGCACCTCAAATGCAGAATATTTGTTGAAAAGCAGCTTTGTAGAGTTTATCCTTCATCTCTTTACCTTTAAACAACTTTTTGAAATTATTGTACATGTGTAACAAGCGTAACTGTGTCCACATCGTGCAATAAATCCTCAATGCCAAGTCCAATCCTCAGATACAACATAGATAGTATAATCGAAAACCGGAAATAGGTTGTGGAATAACCGGAAAAATTGGAAGAAAAAAGTATACTAAAACATAGATCAATTAAGAAAATACCTTTTGTTGGTCGACATGAAGACCCACTCCTCATTACTTTGAATCCCAGTCAAGACTATCAAAAGTTCCAGAACCACCGCCAAGCTCTGCTTTTCACTTTCCACAATAGCATATGCAATGGGATACATGCCATTATTAGCATCTATACCAATTCCAAGTAAGTATCCGACCGAATGAGGTCCCTTTAGAAAGAATCCATCTAGCCCCTATCACCTTCCCCGCATCCACTTCGGGAAATCCCGCTTTCAATGGCCCTTTAAAACAACAGAGATCCGCTTTGAATTTTCTTTCATTTCCATTAACACCTCCTCGAATCTGAGCTCAATTTTCATGGTTGAGTTGACATTTGTTCTCTTAATCTCTCCACAATAATCCCATAGTAAACCAAACTGCTTCGAATGGTTTCCATGGTTTAACTCCGATCCGCAATCCTTTGGCTCAGATGCTTGACTCAATGAAATTTCTAGATGTGTTTCTTCTCTGCATGTTACCATTATACCCTCCAAGCTCCAGTTAGGTGTGGACCTAAACCTCTCAATAAATCTCCTTACAACCCACTCAGATGTCAGATGCCTATTTGTATAGGTGGGGCTACATGTATGCACATTCACAAATGTCTTTACTTCCCAAGTACTCTCAAACCGCTAGGGAAATAAGTATAACCCAAGGACATGACTTGGTACCCTACACTTGGCTAATCCTTTTTGTGTCATTTTTAACTAAATGAATATCTCTCCTATTTTTATTGTGTACTCTTTAATGCTTGTTTCACCACCTCAAGATTTGAAAACCTCATCATTGTAAATCTTGTCTTTGCACGAAAGTCTGGATTCCTTTTGGTGAAAGTCTTCCTCTTTCACTTTTTGTCTCATCATCATCAGAGCTTCCAATGCTCCATAAGTCATCAGAGCTTGCATAATCAGACTCCACATCTATTTCTTCACCAGTTAAATAAGCATAAATGCACTGACTTTTTTCTTGTAATTTCATAAGAATAAATATTTTTTAATTAAATTAATTGAAAAAAGTCAACATAGGACTTTATTTACAAGAAAAAAGTGTCAAACATTAAAAGGGGAAGACATTGGGCCTTGAATTTATGAGCAGTGAGTAGTGAGTGGTGAGCAGTGCATCCCACACCCATTAATTTTCCATGTCCCGTAAAGTCACCACTCACCAGTCACCAACGCCTCCATTGCCACAACTTTTCTTGACAATGCCACACGTCCCTTTCTAAACCACTGCCTGATTTTAAATGAGTGTTTTATTTTAAAATTGTCTCGTGGAGTATATAATTTTATTAATCATCATGTCCTAATGCTCATTCAGTCATTTGTAATGGTATAACGGATACAAATACCAAGAGTATTCATCATGTATAAATGTTACTGAAATAACATTTAACTTTGTCTTCCTTTTTTTTTTTTTTTTGTGAAATACAAAAACTAAACACTTTGAAACAATTTCTTGCTTTCATTTTTTTTGCGTAAATAAAATAAGGTTACATTTTGATTGAGAAGTATAAATGATAAAAGGGTTCATCGCACCATTGGTCCCTTAACTTTAGGTTATTCTCAGTATTAGTCCCTTAACATTTTTTTTGTCAAAATTAGATACTAAGAGTATGAAATTTTCACCCGCAGCCTCCCGATCACGCCACGAAGACGGGTGATCGAGGCATCACGAATGGACTGAGCCGACGGTTCCGCCTGTGGTCACGTTTGTAATGGCACCGAGGTACCGATTTATTTGAGGATATCCGCTTGGGTTGATGATCTTTGTTGGTGAGTACCGAAAGTAAGACTACCGTTGGTGTTTGGGTCTCAAGTTACCCCTCTGTGTGAGAGTCAAGAACAAGGTAGTATATGGTATGCCTGAGCTAGGCGCCCCTTAACTTCCTGTCAGCATGAGAGTAATCTCTTTGTGTGTATTGTCTATCACCGCCAGATAATAAGTTTGTAATCTTAAGTTATCTTACCTTTCTTGAAGGGAAAGGCTTTTATAGCCTAGATTTGGGATCATGATTGGTACGAGGTCCCAACCTGGGATTTGTTCCCCGGCTCGGCTTGTCGGGCAGCTCCCGAGTGGTTAACCGGTTGCGTATGCAGTGAGGATCAGGCTGCTAAGCCGATAAGGTATGGCGGCTTGCATGGCTTGCTCGCTCTTGTGGGGAAGGCACTGGATGCTATGTATGTGCTGCTAAACTCCGCCTTTATCCTGCAGAAACCGCCACGAAAGATAGTGATCCTCGACCATATGGTCCGCATCGATTCATGGTTGCCGTCATGCTCTGGCTAATTATGGTCGCCTATTTCGTCGGTTGGTCGTGCTGATTGTCGATGATGATCGATCGGGAATGGCCTTCGGCCTTGGTGGGACCAGATCGTCTAGCTGAATCCACGTGGTCGGTCCACGGGGGACCTGTGTCGGGTCCCATCAATAGCCCCCGAGTTTCCAAAGCGAGGATTCATCCTTAGCTTGAAAGTCATTCGATATCACGCCGATTTGTTCGCTTTCTAATCTTCGCTTGGAGTCCCTGCCTTCGTCAAGTTGCATGGTCGCTAGCCTCGATTTGTCCGCTTGGTTGACCAAGACTTATAGCCGATACTATCGCCGAGGATAGTTGAGTAATTAGTGGAATTTTTCGAAATTGATCCGCCGTATGCATTAAATGCACGGTGAATCGAGGGTCGTAGGTAATCATTTGTCATGTCCTTTCCCGAAATGCGACGGCGTGCTCGTGATCAAAACGCCGCTTGGCTTGCGGATTTTTGAGCATAGTGCCCGCCACGTGTCGATCGAGGTTGGTTTGGTAAAGATCCGCTGTTTTTGGTCGGGTCGACCCGAGCAAGTCGGGTTTACATAAAATCACGATTTTCCTAAGCTTTTCTCTCTCTTCTTCTAAACTCTTCCATTTCTACACTTCCAAACAGCGAAACAACCTTCTATTTCTCCTCTCATTTTCGACACTTGCTACCGCTCTTTTCGCTTCTAAAATCCTAGTGTCTGTGTTCGCCATTTCTCACCTCTTTCGCTTGATACAAATTTCTCAAGTTTTGACTTTGTTTTGATCAATTTCCGGTTTTTGCAGCTTTTTTCCGTTATCTTGCAGCTCCTGCATTAACCGAATCCTTCCTTGGTTTCGAATTCCACCCAGCCCCGCTCATTTCTGCTCTGCCCTCAACTTTCTCCAAAGGTGTACTCTCCTTTCTTTTACTCGCCTCTAACTGCTAGGAATCTAGGGTTAGATTTTTATGAGCCCTCAGATTCCCTTTCTCGCTTTTTGCCCCGAGCGAACATTCTTTCTTCGTCGCCCACTCTTCCACCGCCTATCATGTAAAATATGAGAACCAAGCACGTTAGCCCCGAACCAAGTGATGCTCGATCCCCTACGATTAAAAAGAGTGTACTGCAGACAAACGGGCGCTTGGTCGCTAATTTTACCAAGCCGAGCTGACGTTATCGGGTTAACTGTGGCTACAGGAAGATTTACCTACTCTTCCGACCAAGAATTTGTCACGAGGATATCCTACTGGGCACCAATGTTCCTATGCTCGAGTATCACTACCCTACCTCTTTAACCAATATTACCGAGAGGCGATCACCAAGGGTATAGTTGAGGCGACAAGGCCTCGGGCAGGAAAAAGGAGAGATTTGCCACCGCTGGGTTTCGGGTGAAGTCGATGAAGTCGATGATGCCCTGCTCGATTTAAACTCGAGAGAATGGAGGAACAATATCTATCCTTCTGACTGAGTTTTGAATTATCATTTCAAATAGTGGAAGATTTTCCTGGATCTCCGCCCGATAATCGAAAGGTCCTGGATGAGCCGAGGCGAGGACTGATGGTAGGTTTTTATATTTCATTCCTGATGCCCAAGCCGCCCGCCCCTCGATCCACTCTTGTGCGTACCTTCTAGAGGAAGCCTGTCCCTCGATCTCGCCGAACCTCATCGATATTTGATCTCTTTCGCTATCAGTGTTCGATCCTGATTTGAGCCGACCTCTCCTCTTTCGACCTATTTTATGTGACCAAGTCGATGAAGCGCCTTCATCGCAAACACCATAACCGGGAATTAACCCGTTGCCAAGCCTCCTGAAACCTGGCCATTGGGACGAAGGTCCCCGCTAGGGTAGATATGGGTGGAATTTCCCGCGCCTTTCAAACGGGGTCAAGTCCCTCTCCTCACCGCGAATTTTAGACGAGTATGAAGAGGCTGCTCGTAAGGCTATCGAGGATTTCCTTGGAGTAAGAGAAGCGGGGCCCGCTCGAAGCTTGACCGAGTGCGATAAGTGTCGACGAGAGTTTGTC
>CM028378.1:44229696-44318083 GCA_013146195.2 Codonopsis lanceolata | reverse complement strand
ATAGACTAGGCATAGGCTAGAAAAGTCGATTGCCTCCAAATCTAAGCAGAGGAGCAAATGTTTCATCGAAGTCAATCCCTTCAACCTGTCGATAGCCTTGAGCAACTGGTCCTTTTTGCAATGACATTTCCATCTTCATCTCTTTTGTTTACGTAAACCATTTTAGTGCAGATAAGCTGGATGATCGATCGGCCTTTGAACTACTCCACTTTGCATCTTTCAAAAGGTTGACTCTTCTTGCATAGCTTCAATCGGTTATGATCTTGTACTTCATCAATCTTCTTTGGCTCGAGTTGAATCACGAATGCATATGCAAACATAGTTTTCTCGAACTTTATTCCTCGTGCGAACTCTGTGTTGAGATCACCAATGATTTGAAATATGATGATCTCTTGTTTCAATAATGGTTGGAGGATGATCACTTACTGGTGGGTTCTTCACTTAAGAATTACAGAGTAGGTTGAGAAGGAGATTCACAAAATCAGTTTAGAAGAGATAGGATCTTGAGAAACCTTCATTTTACGGTGAACAAGAAGGATGAGTGATCGCAAGGTGTTTGGGGTAAGAGCGAAGAGATGGGTTCTGGTTCAACAGAAGAGTTGGAGTTGGTATCGGCGAGTTGAAGTCTGCTTGGTGAAGGATTAGCGATGCTGGAAGGGTGGATTGCGGGATTACGAAGGAGTGGAAGTAGATCTTGTATTTGTACTGTCTCATCATTCTCGAGAATCATTAGCAACATTCGAGAGCTTTCTAGGCTCTAACAAGTCATATTCATCAAAAGAAACATGCTGCAGATTCTAAAATTTTTAAATGAGTTTTCTTGAAAATGCGAAATGCTTTTGAATGTTTGGAATACCCAGAAAAATTCCTTCGTGATTTTGCATCAAATTTTCCTCTATATTCTTTTCCATTATGAAGAATAAAACATTCTGGTAGAAGATTTTAGAAATCCTATGTTTGGGGCTCTTCCTCTCCATATTTCATATGGAGTTTTGTTATGAAACTTGTTTACAGGAGATGCATTGGGTAAAACATGTAGAGTTGACGGCTTACCTTGAAGTACTTTGGAAGTTTGCTTCGCTAACATTGTTCTTCTTGCTTCAATCGGTGTTACGTTCTTAAGTTCAGCTACACCATTTTGTTGAGGAGTTCCGTGAGAAGTTGTGGCCGATCCGTGGTCATCACGGTATCTTTCTAAACAGTTGTTCTTGAATTGATTGCCATTGTGGATCTTATATCACTAATGTCTTCAAGCTTTTGAGTTTGAAGTCGTCGAAAAAAGCGGTGACTAGATCATATGTCTCATCTTTTGAAGTCATTGTTTCAATCGGGTGAACCTAGAGTAGTGGTCAACTACTACAAGTGTATACTTGTCTCGAAAATCTTGCTGTAGTGATTGGTCCAAAGAGATCCATATCAGAAGTTGAAGAGTACGTTTGTTGACAAACAGACTTTCTTTTGAAGGAAGACTTGGAAAGTTTTCCTAGTTGGCAAGCTTTACAACCGTCATGATCGGCGGACAAGTAGGTAGACCTTTGACAAGCCCATTTTTGGAGAGCTTGGAGAGGTGCTTGAAGTTAAGGTGGTGAGGCAGCTTGTGCCATAGCCAATTGTTGTCCTGCGAGCGTTGTTAGCAACTAGGCAAAGGCTTGAGAATCTCCCTAGAAGATTTAAGTCCACGACATAGGCGTTTCCTTGTCTATTGCCGGTCGATGTGTAGGCGAGGATTCACGATCTTTGATGAGGCAGCGGTTGGAGTTGAATTGGCATATTAATCCTTTGTCGCGTAGAATTGGGATATGCTCGGAAGATTGTGCTTTAAGCCACTCACTAGAGACTTTGTTGATGGAGAGACTTCCTCTAGTGATTGAGCCATATCCAATTGTTTTCCTCTTGCATTGTCTCAGAAAAAAAGTGGGTCCTTTGGCTTGACTATATCGTAGTAGACTTACGTTTCTGTCATGTGTCTTGGCGACCCTTGTCAGTACCGGATGTCTTTGTTTTTCTGAATCTATAGCCATGAAGCATTCTTGAAAAGATTTAAAGCAACAAGGTCCCCTTTATTTTCTTTTGGGTCTAAGGATTAGCAACCTTTTGGAACCCATACACACTAACAACAGAGAGAACTAGGTCTCTCATATCTTGGAGTGAACCTTAGTAGGCATTATGGGGCCAGATGGCCTAGTCAATTGCAAGAGTGACATAAATGGAAATTCCATAGAGAACTGTTAGTGGCTTTAGCTGAAGAGTGATTATGATTATCATTTTTCTTAACATTCAATCTTGGTTCGACTTGCTTGTTGACGGTAGACTTAATTGGTTTCTTTTGAATCTTCTAGGTAGGTTACCACGGACTTAGCTTTGGCTTATGCATTGATTACCCTTTAGAAGGATTCGGTAGAATACCTTTAAGTTTACTTTCAACGATTACAGTGCCTTGCTGTTTCATAGACAAACTTGATAGTCACCCGGTAGAGATTTAGTATGTCTACCGCCGGCGATCTTTGCCTTAGCGAGTTGTTCTTGGCGGACTTTAGTTTCTCTCGTTACTCTCGGGTTTCTCATTTGAAGCAGTAATATTGGCTTTTCCTTTCTGAGCTTTGGGGTAGACATAAGGAACACTTGAATAACCAAGGCCTTGTTTCCCCTTGTTTACGAACGTCTATTTAGAGAAAGAGATATTATTAGCGGTCTCGGAGGATTCACCTTTCTCTGACGGATGGGAATGTCATCTTGGGCTCATCAGTATCTATGCAGTTATCTTTACATGATTTTTGGCTTGAAATGATTTCTTCAAAGGTATCCTTGGAGCTGTTCCAGGAGTCAATTGTCTTTTGCAAGGCAATTTTCTCTAGATCAAGTCCTTTGATGTGCTCAGTTAGACATTCAATTTTGTCAAAAAGGAATTTGTTTTCTCCTTTGAGTTTGATACTTTCTTGTTGACTATTGAGAGTTTGAATCTCATTGCCATCGAGATTTCTCGATAAGTTTTCCACCGGTTCTTGGCAAGTTTTACATAGGCTACTCTAAAGGAGTTGAACTCTTCAAGCATATCTTGATTATCCTTGAGAAGTTCTTCTTTCTTGAAGTTCTCCTTGTTGATCTCACTTTTATCGAGGCTGGGTGAGATTTCGACTTCATTTTGAGTCATAGGTAGGACCTGAGTCATGAGCTATTAAGCATATGTTAGCTTGCTCACAATCATCCTCTTCTTCTTTTGAATCAGTCTCAAACCATGTAGCAACCTGTTTGTCCTCTATGTCTTCAGCCAACATACCCTTTTGTTTTTGAAATTTTTTATAAGTAGGTCTTCGGTATGCTTCACATTTTGGCTTTGGACATTTGGAGGCAAAATGACCAGGTTTTCTGGTTGTAACACAAGCTCTTCTTTAGATGAGCTTTCACGCTTTTTCTGAAAGGTTGTTGGTGTGTGTTCTTCCTTCCATATTTTGCAAATTTTTGAAAACGTTTTACAAAAATGGCAAATTTTTCATCTGAGAGAAAATCGTTTTCACTGGAGGAAGTGGAAGGTTTGTTTTCAACAGTGGTTTCTTCCAGGACCATGGCTGGCAAGGACACGAATTCGGCTTGTCTGCTCTAGAGCTTGATTTACTTCGAGCTCATAAACCTTTAAACTTGCGTAGAGACTACGGAGAGTCATCTCGTTTAAGTTTTTGGATTCTTTCATAGCAGTGGTCTTAACATGCCATAGGCTACCTAGAGAGCCTAGAAATATCATGTTCATTTCCTTTTTGTCATAGGTTTTACCAAGAGAAAAGCATCTATTAATTACCTCACTGAAGCGATCGTATGCTTATCTCAAGATTTTCTTTGGATCCTTTTTTAAGGAGTCAAACTGCTGGATGTATGTGTATTTTCTGTTATCTCTTGTGTCTTGGTCTCCTTCCAAGTATTCCACAAGAGCTTCCCACATCTCTTTTGCAGTAGTACATCGGATCACTTGCTGGTATGTGCTTGTGTCTAGAGAGCTAGTAATGATATTGATTGCTTTACTATCAAGCTCTACCAGTTTTCTGTCGTCCTCTGTCCATTATGATTATTCTTTGGGAACTTCTGCAGGATTCCCAACTATGGAGGCTAGAAGGTTGGCCTTCATTGGTACATGTTGTCCTGCAATAACACACTTCCATAATCTGTTGTCAATTGAGTTCATATAACGCATTACCTTATCCTTCCATACATCGAAATGGCCTTCGTCCAATATTGGGACGTGGTTCGCATTAGATGTAGGCAGCATGTAGTGTGTTTGGGCCATTGGATCGAATCTCTCAAGAGTTTAATCTCGAAAAAACTAGTTTTCAAAGAGTAAGGCTCTGATACCAATTGTGGGTCCCAACGGGCACAATAATAAGCTAGAAAGGGGGGGGGGTTGAATAGCTTATTATACACTTAAAAACTTTTAAGTAGGTTCTTTGAAAAGTACTTACAATCTATTGAAAAGATAGAAATAGCGGAAGTCTTTCAAAGAAGTTAGTTCAAGTTTGCCGATAATGACTACTGGTAGACCTTAACAGGTTACTTAAGCTTGCTGTAAAGGATGAAGATAAATAAAGCAATAAGCAGTTCAATAGGTAGACAAGCAATGAAGGAATCAACACAAGTATTTTTGGGATGGTTCACATACGTCCACCACCAAGACAGTCAACCTTGGATTTAAATAGTGCACTATGTTTTCCACTAGATCTATTACAAAGAATATTCCCAATGGATCGTGTACAAAATATTGACTTGTGTTTGGGGTTAAGGAATTAAATATTTGAGTAAACATGATATTTAATTAGTGCAGAAGAATAGTTTTGAATGAAAACAACAAGAAGTACAAAAGTAAATGTTGATGCACGGCTTCTTGTTGTTGACGAGGACTTCTTGATCTGTTTAGGATCTCTTGAATGCACTGAGTATTAAGACTTTGAGTTGTGGTAGATTTTCAGAGCAATTCATCAAGTGTATTTTTTCAGTCTTTAATGGCAGCATTTATAGCATGGGCATTCTCGAGATCCGTTAGAGAAGACGAAGACTTAACAGCTCTATTAGGTTGAATGCATTAAATGCATGAGGCTGTCAATCAAGAATTTTGTCTTCACAGATATTGAGCAGGGAATGAGTACTAAGATCTTCTGGAAGTTGGGCAATCTGGATGTCAGATCTGTGAGAGTTGTTGCAGATAGTAGGTGATGCGCTTTCTCGCTTTCACTATTCGATCGCGAAAGTCTTCCGCTTTAAAGCTGCTTTGGTCGAGATGTCGAGAATGTCTCAATTAAATTCAAACTGATAAGGATAAATTTAAATTGATTCAAAAAGAATTGTTTGACTGGACATGTCATGGTTGACCATGTTTACACAAGGTCTGCCGTTGTAAGCTTTGAGCAGGTCTTCCGGTGAAGCCTTGAAGAGGTCTTCCGTTGAACCTGTGAAGTCCTATAAAAACTATACTTGGCAAAGTTCTATACACAGTTGCCACGCTAATCGATACGCAACCCAATTAGCCACTGAAGTACAAAACTAGTGTAATGTATGAGCATATATAAATCTAAATACAATAAGTATCAACATCAGTACTTTATATGGTCCATATTGGTGTAATTGATTGTTAATGGTAGGGTTTTGCCTTGGTTTTGCCTTTTTGTCTTTTATATTCAGTGGTGGTCCCAAAACCTTAAAAAATTAGGCTTTACTTATATGTGGCTTTTGAAGTGTGGGGCTTTACTATCATATTGTGGGGCTTTAATATCATATAGTGGGGCTTTAAAATAGTGATTTGCATAGACACTAATAGTGATAGTGTGTCATTTCTTATTATATGCAGAATGGAAAAGGAAATTGGAATATTTTTACATCATGGTGGGGCTTTTCGTAAGGTTAATAACAAATGGAAGTATGAAGGAGGAAATGTTGATTTTATTCCTGAAGTTTGTATGGATACTCTAAATTACTTCAAAGTTGAAAAGTATGTTAAATCATATTTAAAGTATGGAAATGCGAAGCAAGTATGGTATAGGTTGCCTGCACAAACTATTGAAAATGGATTGTACTCAATAGATACTAATGAGGGAGTGTTAAGAATGGTAAATGAATGTAGGAATGTAGGGTTTGTGTATTTGTATGTTGAGCATGGTATTGATGTACCAGTGCTTGTACGTGAGTCTGATGAACCAGTAATTGTAGATTTAGATACAGAAGAACATGAATTGTTGAATAAGGGTGAGGATGAGATGGATGATGGTGACCTTGACAAGAGTCATGTTTACAATGAGCCTGAAAAGGGTGAGGCTTATATGGGTGAGGGTAATATGGGTGAAGATGAGTTTGAAAAGAGTAAGGGTCAGACTGATATGGGTCAAGATGAGTCTGAAAAGGGTAAGGGTCAATCTGATATGGGTCAAGATGGGTCTGAAAAGAGTAAGGATATGGGTTAAGATGAGTCTGAAAAGGGTAAGGGTCAATCTGATATGGGTCAATATGGGTCTGAAAAGAGTAAGGATATGGGTCAAGATGAGTCTGAAAAGGGTAAGGGTGGGTCAAACTGATATGGGTCAAGCTGAAGATGATTTTTACTGGGATGAGGATGAGGTTGAGGTTGTGATGGCTCAATATGAGGCTGAAAAGAGTCAGGTTGAGAATAATGAACATGAGAATACTGAACAGAATAATGTTAGGCATGAAAACAGTAATGAACAAACAGGTGCTGAGGCTGATATGGCTCAAGATGATATTGCTTTTGAATATCCATATGAGGTAGAAGATGTGGGGATCAATGTAGAAACATGTTTAAGTGATGATGATTTCCATGTAAGTGATGAATAACTTGTAGAAATTAGGGTTGCTGTGAACAATAATAGAAGAAACAAAAAACAGAAAGGGATTGATCCTGTTAGTTTACCCCAAGAAGGTGATCCAGTTGAGCCTACACCTACTAGGGGACAACCACAGACTCAGAGTAGAAATGATGATGGTGGGTTGACTTCTTCTGATAGTGATTATGATTCTAGTGATGAAGAGGATAAGGTAGATGACAAAATATTTCAGGGAGAACAATTAACTTTGAGGAAGAAGCAAGGTCTTAAATTTCCAGTTTTCAATCCAAACACAGACATGGAAGTAGTGCAATTAAAACTTGGACTTCAGTTTGAAACAAAATAAATTTTTAAGGCTGCAGTTGTTAAGTATGGATTGGATGAAAAAAGGATATTAAATGGATTAGGAATGAGAAGATGAGGATGTTTGGAGTGTGCATGAACTCAACTGTATGCCCATGGAGAGTTTGGGCTGGATTGAACCAAAAAGAAGTTCCGCAAATTACGCATTTAATCCTCAAGCATGATTGTGGATGGCACTTAAGAACATGCAAATCACAACATCATTTTTGGCTAAGGAATTCTTTGAAACATTTAGAAGAAACCACCTTATAAGTTGACTGATATGAAGGCTGATGTTTTGAAACAATTTGGGGTGGAATTGAGTGACTGCATGTGTAGCAGAGCAAGGAAGAAAGCATTGTAAGAACTTGATGGATCAATGTATGAACATTATGCAAAAGTATGGAGTTATAAAGATGAGTTAGAGAATAGAAATCCTGGTAGTACTGTGATCATTGAGCATGTCAACCCTATCCCATCCAAAGGTTTGTTCTTTAGGAGAATGTATGTCTGTTTTGATCAAGTGAAGACATCATTTATGGAGACTTGTAGGCCCATGTTGGGAATTGATGGAGCATTCTTGAAAGGAATACAGAAGGGAGAATTGTTATCTGCAGTTGCGAAAGATGCAAATAATCAGATGTATCATGTGGCTTGGGCTGTAGTTCAGGTGGAAAACAAGGACAACTGGACCTGGTTTCTTCAGAATTTGATTGAAGACCTCGAAATGAGAGATGGAGATGGGTGGACTATCATTACAGATCAACAAAAGGTAATATCATAATCTTATTACCTTTTTTCCTCATTAGTTTTTATTAAAATTGATTTAATGACATTTATTTATATGATTGATAGGGATTACTACCTGTTGTTACAAGCTTGCTGCCTAATGTTGAGCACAGAATGTGTGCCAGACACATCTATAGCAATTGGAGGAAGAAATACAAGGGAGGGGAGTATAGGAGATGCTTTTGGAGTATTGCTATGTCTTGCACAGTAGATAAATTCAAAGCAGAATTTGAAGTCTTAAAGAATTTAGACAAACAAGCTGTGAAGATCTTGTGAGGACAGATCCTATTCATTGGTCCAAGGCCTATTTTGACACATATTCAAAGGTAGACAATGTTGAAAACAATATTGCAGAGGCATTCAATGGTAGTATAGTAGGTGCAAGGTCTAGACCTATTATATATATATATATATATATATATATATATATATATATATATATATATATATATATATATATATGCTTGAGGAGATTAGGTTGGCAATGATGGTCAGAATTCAAAAGAGAAAGGCATGGATTTCAAAATATGGCCATAATATTTGTCCAAGGATCAGGAAGAGGATGGAGAAAAGTAAGGAAGCTGTTAAGCATTGGTCTGTGGTGTATAATGGTGGAGATGAATTTGAAGTTAGGCATGTGAAGGATGCATTTAGTGTTAACATTAGGGAGAGGACCTGTCATTGTAGAAAATGGGATCTAAGTGGCATTCCTTGCACTCATGCTATGGCAGCCATATACAAGATTGGTCAAGATCCAGAAAATTATGTCTCCAACTGGTACAAGAAGGAAACTTTTGTTAGTACTTATTCCCATCTCCTAAATCCCATCAATGGTGAGAATCAATGGCCAAGATCATCTCAACAGCCTCTTCAACCACCACCAAACAAGAAGATGCTTGGTAGACCAAAGAAATGTAGGGTTAAAGACCCTAATGAAGAAAAAAAAGCAAAAATCTAGTCAAGATCCAAACATCTTGACTAAAAAGGGAAAAGAAATCACTTGCAGGTAATAAGTTGCATTTGTTGTACTTAATTTACATAATATTCCCAAATTGAACATTTTGTATTAACTTGCATGTGTCTCCAACTTTCAGGTTTTGTAAGGAAAAAAGGCATAATAGTAGGTCATGCAAACTGGCTAAGGAGGCAATTGCAAGAGGGGAGGTTGTACATAAGAAGACAAAAAAGAAGTCTACAACTGCAGCAACTGAATCAAGGCCTCCAACTGAAGCAAGGTCTCCAAAGGTGTACAGCAAATGTAGGTACAAAGGAGTGAGCAAAAGCAAAAAAGCAAGAATAGATGTAACTGAAAAATGATTGTGGGGAAATGTTGCACAATATAGGTGATAGGGATTAGATGTTTAAAGTAACTGAGGTTCAGAGTAACTCATTTTTTGCTCATCTCTGTTTTGCCTCTCAGTTGTGTAAATTTTTGTTCTGCACTGTTTAGTTAGACCAAACAGTTTTATGTACATCTCTGTTTTGTCAGGCAGTAGAGTTGGCACACGCTGTTTTATGTACATCTCTGTAGTGTTGGTTTTTGTAAACAGTTTATGTACATCTCTGCAGTGTTGGGTTTTGTAAACAATTTATGTACATCTTTGTTTTGAGGACAGATCCTGTTTTCTACTGGTTGGTTTGGATTTGTAAACAGTTTATGTACATCTTTGTTCTGCAGTGTTTAGTTAGACGAAATAGTTTATGTACATCTCTGTTTTGTAAGGCAGCAGTGTTGGCACACAAAATTTGCAGTGTTGGTTTTTGCTCATCATTGTTTTGCCTCTCAGTTGTGTAAATTTTTGTTCTGCACTGTTTAGTTAGACCAAACAGTTTTATGTACATCTCTGTTTTGTCAGGTAGTAGTGTTGGCACACTCTATTTTATGTACATCTCTGCAGTGTTGGTTTTTGTAAACAATTTTATGTACATTTGCAGTGTTGGCACACTCTGTAAGCAGTGTTGGTTTTGTTTATGTAAGGTAACAGTGTGCACAAACACATTACAAAACAATGTTTGCACACACAATTTTTGTAAGTGTTGGTCTTTGTTCTGCAATGAGGACATCTCTGTTGGTTTTTGTAAGCAGTGTTGGCTTTGTTTATGTAAGGCATCAATGCTTGTACAAACACATTACAAAACAATGTTTGCACAAACAATTTTTGTAAGTGTTGGTCTTTGTTCTGCAGTGACAACATATTTGTTGGTCTTTGTAAGCAGTGTTGGCTTTGTTTATGTAAGGCAGCAGTGTTTGCACAAACACATCACAATTAAAATTTGCACAAACACATCACAATTAAAATTTGCACAAACACATCACGATTAAAATTTGCACAAACACATTACATAATACTTCACCATTTTATTTCTTATTCAGAATTTTGCAATCAACTAAGGCATTAACATTTTGGCAGTTACATTCAATTTGAAGTGTGATGCCATCAACACACTAATCAATATCAGCATGATGATTATTGCCAGAAGATACATCTTTTCTCTCCTACCATATTGACCAATACTACATTTCAATATCTTAATTTTTTCCCTGTTCTTGACAGATTCCTTTTGAAGCCTGTCACACTCTTTCTTCAACAATTGTTCTTCCTTGAAGTCATGTTCTCTCTCTCTCAAATCCTTGACCAGTTTCTTCAAATCATTAATCACTTCCACTGACCTCTTTGTAAATTTGTCATCAACCCACAAATAGAAACCACAATCATGTTCATCCTATAAGAAGCAAAAAAAATATTAGGGTCTTGTGACAATAATGTTGGAGAGTAACAGAAAATACTACTACAACAGTTAGGGTTCTTGTAAAAAATTGGGGGGTTTTGTAAATAATTTATGGTTCTTGTAAGAAATTGGGGGGTTTTGTAAATAAATCAGGGTTCTTGAAAAAATCTATAACAAAAGTGGCAACATTGCTTACCATATATCTAGGGCATCGAATGAATCTTTGTCCTGGGTTCTTCTCAGTCCCAGATGTAAATAGGGCCACCCTAAGGTTACATCGACAAATTTTATGACGATATTCAGTAAGAAAATCGGACCCTCATGATGAAGACGAGCCTTCTAACCTTGATATCTCATACCCATTCACTGACATTGTTAAGTAAATGTCTTGGCAGCTTCAACGATGAAAACTACCTTCTTCGTTTGACGATCGTTTGAAGATGAAATTGGGTATGGGCGCGTCTCACAAAGATGATGACTCGGAAGAGATGATGAAATGGGTGTGTAATTGATATGCGTTGAGGGTATATAGCTTACTAAGGGTATATAGTTTACGGGATCGAAGAGATGTGAATTTCGATTCAAATCGAAAACCCTAGAATTTGGGGGTTTTTTCTTCGATTTGTATCTGATTTGGAATGTCTCCCCCGCGATTTGTCCAGTAATAGAAGGTATTAGGTGGTTTGTCTAATAACAGGGGCAAAATGGGGAAATCAGATAAAGTTAACGCCATTTTCTAACGGGCGTTAGAAAATGGGCTCGCTTGCAACAAAATGAAAGTAGGGTGGCCAAAATAGATGATTCAAAGTTTCGGTGGCCGAATTGTAAAAAGGGGTAAAGTTGGGTGGCCCATTTGTGTGTTTTGCCAAAATTAAACGAATGACTCAACATAGTCGATTTAGGGACAATAAAATATAACGAGTAACGTGCTCGATTTATACGATAATGGGGAATACTTTGGTGTAGTTTATTATATGTAAAAAAAATATTATATACCTTGGTATTTGCGTGTAAGCAAATAAATGCTTAAGTGTTTATTTACAGGTAAATAATTATGCTTGTTACGTGTGTTGAGATCCCCTACTTTGGGACTCGACAGTTGTGTTTATTATTAAGTAAACATCTACTTGTGCATCGCATTTAGTCCAACTGGCATATGTGGTTGTGTTGACAATGAGGCGACAGTAGTCTTTACAAGAGTTAAATCTCGTGATCGCTACGGGTCGTTGCATGGGTCTTTCCCTTGTTATTGGTCGTGACAAAGATGTAGCCTTGTCAGAGCAATTCGCATGACAAACAGAAGGCTAGACTCTTGGGTAAAAATTGAGATAATGAGACTCCTGGTTAAGTCCCAAGGTCATTGGCTCTAATACTATTTGGTTCAGACATGATTTCAGCATGTGTACTGCAACAGCAACGCAACTACGACTCTTGGGTAAAACTCGGGGTAATGAGACTCCTGGTTAAGTCCCAAAGTCGGTGTTTTCTCGATACTATTGGGTTCAGACATGGCTTTGGTTTTCAGTTCTGGATACTATCAACTCAGACCGTATATTATGTGTATCTCGACAACAACACATCTATAGTGTTCTTTTGGATTTATGGTGCAATTATATGTGTGTATTGCTGCAGCAGCACAACTGCATTGTTTTATAGCAGGACAAGTCAAAAGCTCTCTTGCAGATTCAGCTCAGATACAAGTCAGATTGAGATATTGATTTATATCCTGACTATGTGTTTATATTACGTTGAGTCAATGTGCATTATAACAGGATCAATGTGAATTACGTGCAAGTATATGAATTGCTATACTTGATATATTGTGTATTGTGTATTATTTATTGGTTATATGTGCATAACAACATGCCATATAAATCACGTAGTAACTTACTGAGTTTATCACTCACCCCGTTCATTTTGTTTTCCTTAGATCCTAACCAAGCAGAAAGTACGCGGTGAGGTCGGCGAGATTTATTAGACGTCGATAGTCTTTGGTATGCAGCACTTCAGGAGGCTGTATTGTATTTTATGAGGACATGAGTTTATAGGAGAGTTATGTAAACTCTTCCTTAGGTTTGTGTTTAGTTTGACATTATTCATTTGTTGCCGACGTGCAACGTCGTGCTTGTGTATATAATGTTATTGTTTGGTTGGCTTTAGAGCCTTGTGTTAGTCTGAGCAATGGCTCGTTGACTTTGTTATTTTGTTTTCTCGGTCTTTTTAGAGCCGTGGTGTTTCTATTATCATAGTAGAGATTATTGTGTTTTAATCAGGTTTTTGTTCAGCCCACTTTTAACAGGGGCTTTACACGTGTCTTATTTTGAATTAGTGTGTTTTGTTTTGTTGTTACACGCTTGACCTATATTTCGTATAGAGATTTGGGGTCGGGTCGTGTCAATACGACATGTGTTTAACTTTCAACTTTTCTATGTTATTTGCGAATATTATTGATGAATATGCTATTAATTGTTGATCTGGGCATCATGGCATTATTTATGCTGCATACATGCGTATGTATAATATACCTTACTGAGTTTCGACTCATCCTTTATTATTTGTTTTCCTTAGATTGCAGTCATGTCGGAGGGTGACTCGTATGATTTGATGGTCTCTGGAGTGCTAGCATGTATTCTCTTTTGGGGTAGCATTCCTAGAAGTTTTGGGACGACTTTATGATTTTTGTTGTACAAAAGACATGTAGTCTTCTATTTTGGTTTTAACGCTTCCGCGTTTGTAAAACTTTTAATAAGGCTTGTGGCCTATGTATATATAAGTTGGGTTGCTTAATGTTCTTCTATTTTCTTTTCTAGCTCAGTAGGTTTGTTTAAAGATATTTACAGGTAGATCACGAATGAGTTGGGTCCCACAAATGGGTAAATTCGGGTTGTGACAGATTGAGAGAGAGTGTAGAGGGTGGTTTGTTTTGGTTGGAGTGAGAGAGTGAGAGAGTGAGAGAGAGAGAGATGACATTGAGAGAGAGAGATTTTTGGGAGGGGGTGTGGTTGGTTTAGAGAATTAATGGAGGGATGGGTAATGTGTAAATGTAGTTAGGGGTAGTTAAATATTTTTATCATTTAAATGATGTTACGTTTAGAGATTTAAGTGTTACATTTAACTATTATGTTTAAAATTAAGTCTACCAATGAAATCGTGACCTCTTCTAAAATTACAATAGTAATAACTTTATTTAAAAAATATTGTGAATAACCTTTTTAAAGAAATTGATTAAATTATAGTGGCAAAAATGAAACATGTTTTTACTATGGCTAAAACATAAAGGGCTGGCTCGGGCAACTCAATACCGTTGGGTTGGGCTTAGTTTTGGGTGGCAATAACTTACACTTAAAATATCAATTTTAAAAAAATATGATAAAAAAAAATATTATTTTATTATTAACATATTACTAAAAGTGTCATTTTATAAAAAGAAATTTCACTTTTAAACGATGATTTTTTACCCAAAACGAAGGAAATATATAATATGAAAATACGAAAACGACACGACAACACGAATTACCATCCCTGAATGAGTGAATGCTCGGTTAGACCCATAGTTTTGAACACCTCTTGATAAAAAAATAAATAAATATTCTATCCGTTCCGAGTAAAGAGTTTACTATTCTATTTTGAGATTTTTTTTTAAATAGTTCATTTTCAAAATTTAATTTATAAAAATGTTACTCCAAGTCCTCACTAAACTAATAAAAATATAATTTTTTTCAAAATGTTGACTTTGATACGGTGACTCTCTGAACGGTGGGAGTAAAAGAAAAGAAAAGAGTATTGGCTAACGACGACTCGGAGTAGAAGTGCAAACCAACGCAACCCGCATTCAAAATCCAAACAGCGCTGCGCAACCGACGCAGGTCGCAGGGTTAGGGCACTTTGACAATGGAGGGCTGGGACCCCAACACGAAGTCGACGCTAACGCAAATTCCGTTGCTGTCAACGAAAGCCGGACCACGCGATGGAGCTGCATGGACGCAGAGGCTCAAGGAGGAGTACAAGGCCCTAATCGCTTACACATCCATGAACAAGTCCAAGGACAACGACTGGTTCAGGATCTCCGCCGCCAATCCTGAGGGCACCCGTTGGACTGGCAAGTGTTGGTATGTCCACAACCTATTAAAGTACGAATTTGATCTTCAATTTGACATCCCGGTGACTTATCCGGCCACCGCGCCTGAGCTCGAGTTGCCTCAACTCGACGGCAAGACTCACAAGGTTCCTGATCATTTTAGAGCATTTTATTGATTTTTTAAAATACATATTCGTTAATTGGACTGGTTGTTGTTTATTTTGATGTCTTTGCTTCGGTGGTGTAGATGTATAGGGGAGGAAAGATTTGCTTGACTGTGCATTTCAAGCCTCTTTGGGCGAAAAACTGGTAAGAATTGCCTTTTCTATTTGTTAGAGTTCAGTTAAAGCGATCATGGTGAGACTATTATTTTTGATAAAGGTAAATGTATATAAATCAAGGCGTCAAATCAGGTGACACCTACTTTGTACACTAGAGGTGTATACTACCAAAAAGACTAACTAAGATTAGGAAATTTATGCACAAAATCTACAAAAGAGGCTGCCAATGGAATATGCGATTGTTCTGCCCCAGCACACCACGAACACAGCAGGTGAAACAAGGCGCTCTTCAAATCTGATATGGTCCCTTCCTTATTGTCAAAATCCCTACGGTTTCTTTCCTTCCATATTGTCCACCACACCCCCAAGGGAGCAACTTTCCAAATGGTGTTTCCGTTCTTCCTCCGCCAGAAATATCTCCAGCTCCGCAATAGATCTTTGGGGGTCTCCGGAAGCACTCACGCCACATTGAACAATCGAAACATGAAATTCCACAATTCCCCTACCATTGGGCAATACATAACCAAGTGATTTACACTCTCCTCGCGCTCCTTGCATAGTAATCCCTCTTTTCCTCAGGTTATCACCGGTTAGAATAGCCTCGTTCGCCACTTCCTACGCAAAAAAGGCTACTCGGTTTGGAGCTACCGTCTTCCATACTACTTCCATGGGAACAAAAACTCTTCTCTATCTAACAGCTTTGAATAGTAACCTTTGATTGAGAATTTGTTGCCCTTCACCCCTACCCAAATCACCATTTCACTCTCACAACCTACTTTTTGAGAATAGAAGCTCAAAAAATCTCGATACCGAATCCATCTCCCAATCCTGAAAGTTTCTTCTAAACGTCGGGTTCCAAATCACCCGGCCACCCTCTAAAGATATCACAGTGTGGATGAGGCTATCCTTATCCCTAGCCATAGAGAAAAGTTCAGGATGTAAACAACTCTGCTTCTCCACACCATAAGTCTTTCCAAAACTTTACCGTTGCCCCCGACCCGATCTCAAAATATATGTTTCTACCAAAAGCATTCCATCCTTTTCTAATGCCTTTCCACACTCCTACCCCAAAAGCCTCAGCCGGCTCTGCTGGAAACCACAAATGATACCCTATACCGTACTTGCTCTCCACCACTCTCCTCCAGAAGGCCCCTTATCCAACAAATACCTCCAAATCCACTTCCTAAGCAAGGCTTCATTAAACAACTTGAGGTTCTTAATACCTAAACCTCCTTTCCCTAAACTTAAGCAGGTTGTATCCCATTTGACAAGATGATATTTCCCTCTCCAACAAGAAATCCCACAAGAAATCCCTCTCCAACTTCTCGAGTCTCTTTCGAACCGAAGCAGGAACTACAAACATAGATAGGAAATGCATAGGCATGCTCGAGAGCGTATTTTTTTACCAAAACAAGTCTCCCTCCTTTTGACAGATACTGCTTCTTCCAACCCGCCAAGCGTCGTTCAAAATTTTCAACCACTGCTATTAAACAAGTTAACACTGTTAATCGTAGGATTCATCAATCTTCCAATTCAGACCTAGAGACATAGCCAAATTTTAATCGTATTTTAAAGCTGATTTATTTATTAATAGGATGAAGTGTCCTAATGGCACAAAAGTGTTCAAAATGTGCAAATAACTTGTTTAATAGCATTGTTAATCTTAAAATTTAGCTAGCTGCTGTGCTCATCGGAATCATAATTCATATATAGAGAAAGACTGACCTAATATTCTGCAACCTTGCCACTTCTTGGGGAGTTGGGGTGCATTGATGTGTTTTGGAGATTCCAATCTTTTATTTTATACATCTGCCTTTAACCTCCCCCATGTATCAGAGCCATAACCCCTTCACCCCTTCTCCCCTCGCCGAGTTTCAGATTAGTATGCTGTGTGACTACCATCTTAGAAGTTAGAATGGATCTTTCACATCAGAAAACCAAACTCAGCGGCTTAGCCTAATTTATTTTTCTATACGAGTTCGTCGAGGATATTATAAGTCGACAAAGGCGTCGCCGTTTATTCCTCCGAAAGGTTATCAAAAAGAAAAAGCTTCTCCAGACTCCTACTCTAATCATGAGTTCAAATTCTATTTTAACCCTTTCATCGTCAATCTTCTGTCTCTAAGATAGATCAATTATATGAAATATCTTATCTCCCAAAATATTCAAAAATCCCTATATCCCAGTTACATATAGTTAATCCCTACTATGTTTTTTCAAAGCCTACTTCTTCTTTAACTAGAAAAGTCAAAAAATTGATAGGTTCTTTCTCGGTCTAACAAGTTAAAGAGTATGTTCAGGTCTCTAAGTTTGATTCATACCAGCTTCCTGCAACTTCTGCCGAACATCTAGTAGCCTTATCCCTTGTCTCTCCTAAGGATATACTCATATCCGTCGCTTTGGTGCTGTAAGACTAGCTCTTACTTTTCATGGTCGTAAACGTCTCCCAGCATTCTCAAGAATTGCTTTGGTGGATACTAGGTTTGTTGAGTATCAACATGCATGTATTGGTACAATCCAGACAACTCTAAAATGCTCTAATGTTGGAATAGTTTTTGTCACGTTCTATCCAAATTTCAATATACGTCTCAATGATCCTTCTTTACTTATTGCTCTCAAAGCCCAGATCCAAATTGGTGACACTACCCAGATAAATACGTTCCATTATCAAATTACATATGTACAGAATCATTCCCCGGATCTCACGGTCCCTGGTGAGGAAAACTCTGGAAATGCCCTTCTCCTAGAGATTGATTCAAGTGCAACATCGACATGCACTTATGTCCCAAGACAACTATCTCGAGCTTCGAGCTGATTTACTCGAGCTTCTCCCTGAGCAATGTGCAACAAGTTATGAACAAACTTATCAAGCTCCACAGGCTCCATTTCAAAGCACCACACCTCCAGAATTCGTTTGTCATAAAGTGGACTTGTTGAAGTAAAGTTTTCATCTTCACAGGCAAATACTTCGTGTAATGTTTTTCCAAAAGGAATTCATATGATCGAACCAATCAAACATTGTTGGTACGATGTTTGCAATCGCCCAGACTGTTTAGATGATGTTTTCAAAATCTCAATGGAAGAAGATATTCCCAAGAAGCAAAATTCTTCCCAACGAAAGTTACAAATGAGATTTGAAGCTAGAGGCCTTGCTGTAGGAACACTTGGTGAACCATATAGTAAATTTGACTTTTACGTCATTTATTCAGATAAAATTCTCAAGCCTAAATCACCTCCTCAAACATGCAAGCCTTCCTCACCCCCTATGTTGCACGGGACACGGGGATACGTGATTTTTAAAAAATATAGGACACGGGTGCCGGGGTAAAGTGTAAATATTTAAACTATAAGGACCAAAATGTAAATATTCAAAATATAAGGACCAACTTATAAATATTAAAAACTATAACCACAAAATAAATACTTCCAACATACCTAAATATTAATACTCAAAGTAGTACAAATACTCAAAACATAAGTAGCACAAATATTCAACATAAGTAGCATCAAATATTCAAAACATAAGTAGCATAATTATATTCTTCAATATCTTCGACTTCGGCTTTTTCAAAAAGAGTATTTTCCAACTCCGGTTCATCTAATGTGAGGTTCGCTATCTTGAGAAATCCAACATCCTCCATGCTTCCAAAGTCATCTCCACCAACATCCCACATCTTGGTCTTGTCAGTTTGGTATCCCGAATTGTTACGTGATAAAAGACGGGGATTGTTATGCACAAAAACCAAATGCTCAGCACGTTTTAGAGCTAACTTGTTCCTTCTAAGTGAGTGAACAAAGGAATAAGTGCTCCAATTTCTTTCACGACAAGAGGAGGAAGTGAACAAAGGAATAAGTGCTCCACCATCGATCATTCAACACCATCTCACGGATCGATTCAGCAGCTCCTCTATCATCATCTTTATAGTTTTTCCACTCATCACTAAGCCCCATATTTTCTAAACCGCGTCTAATGAGTTTAAACCTTTTAAGCATCACAACAATAGAAGCAAACCGAGTATTTGCCAACGCAAGCAACTTCAATGGGATAAAGCGATTAAAAATAGCCAATCGCATCCGATGGTTCATCACAAATATTTTAACACACAATGCATCATCATGCACTTTAGTAATCCAACCACATTCCTCGTACTCGTTGGTTGCTCTCGACATTTCTCGTTGCACTGCACATATATTTTTCAATGCAAGATTAAGAGTATGCACAACACAAGGAGTCCAATAAATGCATGGAAACTTGCCTTCAATTCTATTAGCAGCATTATTTGAACAACCTTGTTGTCCCCAATCTCATTAATCACTTCTTCCAATTTTGCAGCTATAAAATGTTTGTCTTTAAACATACCTGAACAATCAACTGCTTTGATAAACATAGGGCCATCGTCCGAGACAACCATGAAATTAATAATTTGCCTACGTTGAGGATCACTCTAACCATCCGACACAATAGTTACCCCTTTCTCATGCCATACACTTTTTATAGGCTCTAACAATTTCTCCACATGTGTTTTTTCTTGCAACAAAAGTGTTGTCCTAAGCTTATTGTACCCGGGAGGAATATAACCACCCAAATTAGCATTATTTGCAAATGAATAAGACTGCACGAAATGTGGATTCCTAGCCAAGTTAAAAGGCAAACCCCCAGTATAAAACATCCTAGCAATTTCAGTATCCAACTGATTCCTCGTTTGCAAGTCAAAAGCTTTTTCAATACTAGAGTTTCCTTTTTTTTTTTTGATGTCAATTGGGCGAGTGCTTGGGGAAATTCAAGAGGGGTAAAGAAGTGGAATTAGGAAGTGATACTGTCTTTGATTTTTGTGAACCATGTCTTTTTTCCGCTTCTTCATCAACCTTCTTCATTTCTGATAAATCTTCTTGAGTCACACTTTTACATGTCGCAAACCCTTTTCCACCAATCTTTAACAAATGAGCTTTAACTCGGGTATAACTGTCCACGAATATCTTACTACAAAAATTACATGTCCATTTCCTTTTACCACCAACATTTACCCCTTTTTCTATGTTTGAAACATACTTCCATAAAGGACTATGTTCTTCATCATTTTCGGCAATAGAAGAAGTAACACTAACGGAAGCGGAAGATGACATTTAAAATCAAACTGAAAAAAAATTATAAAATTTTTATTGTAACAACTAACAATTAACAAGTAACATTTAATTTATAATTGAATTTTATAGCAAAGTACACAAATTTTATAAAAATTAAAAATCAGAATCACAACAAACAATTTTATACAAATTGACTCAATAGTCAATAGTACTCAACACTAATAAATTATAATATAAATTAAAAACCACTCATGTTCACTGTTGAGTACTTCAGTGGTTGACAAATGAGTGATGACCAGAGGAGAGAGACTCACCGACTCAGAATAAAAGCGGGAAGAAAATACCTGAAAGACGAAGACGAAGAGTAGATCGACGAAGACTTGAAGTCTCGAAGAGAAGATGTATGATAGATGTAGTCACGCAGGTCGCGTAGCGCATAGGGAGAGAACAAAGAAGGTCGCCTTCGACGGGGCAAGGGGCTCGACCGGCGGCGTACGTCGTTTGTTGGATGGTTAGCGTTGGCGACGAGGGAATTTGAGGGGGCTAGGGTTCTTTTTGATAAGGGATTTAAGGGACGAATTGAGAAAATGAGAATGACGATTGTCGATTACGATATTAGTAGTCGAAAATATACCCCAACCGCGTCTGACTTCCAGGTACGTATCTCGATTCTCTAAGCCTCGCACCCGTGTCCGTGTCCGGAAGTTCCGAAAATCCAAATCTGGCCCCAAAACGTATTTTGGGCTGAATCTCCCGTGTCCGTGACATGTCCGCATCCCGGCCGTGTTCGACTCGGAAGGAAGCAGATATGACCCCTTTCGTCAAAACTGCTTTTGACCCACAACCCAAAAGGAAGCAAATATGAAGTTTCTCAAAGCCCAACTCACGGACATAGAGCGGCAACATAAATAGAAAAGGATGGTAACGTTCGTCGATAATCCTTGGAGATTACCCATGACCCCTTTCGTCAAAACTGCTTTTGACCCACAACCAATCCCCCGGTCCACTCATAGAGAGTCATCCCTTTCACTCACTCTTTGGGCCTAAAAGTCCATGTCTTCTAACAAACCCACCAAAAAGATTTCACAAGCCATTTCGGTCTCTCTACCAACAATAGCCACCGCATCCAAAGATTTACTCCACAAATCTTCCAACTAGAACATCCAAATCCTCATATTAGTGCTTCCATCATAGCCCCTATCATTTTTCCGATTGAAAAAACAAATCCGTTTCCCAATTCTTACAAACCCTTTCCCATTATAGCAACCCTTCTTCAGACTCCTTTGTTGGACCAGATCCATCCTCCTCTCACAATTGGAAGAAGAATTCGATCCCGCGAAGGCTTTCAAACACGTGTTCATGACAGAACCGAAGTCAACAGTCCACGACGCTATGCTCCACAGGATCTGCTCCACAGAGCCGATACCAAACATCAATTCACCTTTGATGAGTTTTATTCCATCGAACTTTTATTGGGTTCCTTGTCCGTATCCAAAGGCAAGGCGTTTTCGAGATTGGTATCTCAGCCTTGGAGAATATCGACAGCTACAAATCCAACAATCGCCATCTCCAGAGGAATTCATGAATATCATCTATTCCGAATTCATTGGCAGCCCCATAGAGCACATTATCCATGCCAGAGAAGAATTTCTTAAGATAAAGTGTCCTTTCCAGAAAAAGGATCTTGAAATGCATTATTATAATCGAATGTCCCAACGTTTTTATTGCGTTCATGGTGTTGATGATGTCAACCTCAAGCAGGTTTTCCTCAACTCCTTTCCAAAATCTCTTGGCAACTAAACATACCGATCCTTGGAGTCCAGAAATATGACAGTTGCTCAAACCTCTCTTGGTGGCCTTTACCAGTTGATTTTAAATGCCCTTGAAAAACTGTGCCACCAGATAAAGTTTTGGGCAGAATTCGAAAAAACTGGCAAGAGACTAGGTTTTGCTTGTTGTGACGACAAGTATCTACAAATCAAGTACAAAGATAAATCGTCTTGTGACTACAGCCACACGAAAAAGAAGTCCCACTAAAAATCTTTCCAAATCCTTTGATTTCCTCCAACAAAGGAATAACTTTTCACGATGTCCCTCTTTGTCCAAGAAAAAAAGAATATTTATAAATAGGCCAGAGCGTGAGCGTGGCCACAATTTTGATCGTTGTTTCATCTGTCACAAAAAGGACATTTCGCAATAGAGTGTCCAGATACAAGAAATCTCAAGCGTTGATCCAAATGCTCAGTCAAATTGAGCCGGTTGATCTCTCTCACCTTGAGTCTCTCTATTCCCTTGACGATGAACCACATGATTCCACAATTTGTTCCATTGCCTATCCCAATGATTCATCAGATACTTGCAGACGATGATCCCAAGCCAAATACATTCATGATGAATCCCCTTCCCTATATCCTGCCAGTACAAAAAAGCCAACCCACATCCCTGGCCAAAATCCATCTTCTCACCCCCATATACACTAAACCTATTCAGATAAGAGCCTTTTTCGATACAGGATCCGCCGTCTCAATTCTAAATCGAAAGATACTCCGTGCCAGCTTTTGGAAACCACATCATCAATACTTGCAGCTAATGGTGAAAGTTTCATCATTGACAAGATTAGTATTCCAGTATACATCAACTGTTCCCCAAATGCGTCATTAAGCACAGAGTATTAGGATCAAGCTCACACGGAAAAAATCCCCTCATTAGGTTCGACATCCTTCATAAGTTACCTAACTTTAGATGGACGCAGGATGATCTCTGTTACAACATCTTCAACCAATGTAGCCCGGTCTCTCGACTTTACATGGCATTTTCCCCAACCATAGAAACCCTCAAGCAACAAATCATCCAAGATTCATGTGCTTTATCCCATACGGAGTTCTTGGCAAAACATCCCTCTCCTCTGTGGCTGAATTCTTCGTTCTATATCTCCTTGCCCTTAAAACAAAATGGAGATGTTAATCCTACTAAAGTAAGCCATCCATCCAGACCATTACCAGCTTACCTGCACATAATGCACCCAGCTTGCTGATCAAAATATTATTGAACCCACATCCTCTCCATGTACATGTGAAACATTCTATGTCAACAAAAGAAGGGAACTGGTTCGACAAAAATTACCAGTCACTCGATCACTTTTTGGCAGATGATAAATTTCCCCTCTCACAGAAAAAGGTCCTTATTCCAATCTTTATCAAATGCAAAGGTCCTGCTTCCCAAGATAGGCCGAAGACTGATTTTGCATCTCTGACCAACATTACCGGTGGAATGTCATGTCATTCGGTTTCAAAAATGCCCCATCCGCCTTTCAGAAGGCAATGATAACCATTTTTGAGCCCATTCTTCCCAATACACTGGTTTACATCGATGATATACTCCTTCTCTCCGGACGAAAAGTCTCATGTAGACTTACTATCTCGATTCCACTCCTTGGTAACTGTATAAGGCTCTCAGAAAAGAAAATGGAAGTTGGAGTCTTATCTATTGATTTTCTTGGAATGAAAATATCTAACGGAAAATACCAGCCCTAGTCCCACATTGCTCAAGAGTTGCACAAATTTCCATATGTTCTATCTTCACCAAATGAGATCCAACAGTTTCTTCGATTAGTCGACTATATGACAAATTTCTTACTCAAGTTATCAATCCAAATAGTTTGGCTGTTCCCATGTTCAAAAAGAATCCTTCCCCTTGGACTACAAGACAAACCGAAGCTGTTAAAGCAATTAAGCAGCTGGCAAACACTTTGCCCCCTTTAAAGATTCCTGCTTCGTTAGAAAAAATGATTCTTCAAACAGACGCAAGTGATGAATATTGGTAGCAGTCCATTTTGGCCAAAGTGAAAATAATCAAAGAATAATATGTGGGTACAAGAGTGTAACATTCAAGCCATCGAAACAACACTACCATTCCACATTCAAAGAAATCCTTGCAGTCAAAAGAGGAATAAAAAAGTTCGAGTTCCATCTAATCGGTCACGATTTTCAAGTTGAGATGAACATGATCTCTTTCCCCCGCATGCTTCAATTCAAGCGAAAGATGCTTCCTCAAGGACAACTTTTACGTGTCAAATTGGTTCTCCCAATGGAAATTCACTGTTAAACATATCAAATGCATAACAAATGTCCTTGCAGATTTTCTCTCAAGGCTAAAAGACTATAAAAAGGTATGTAGAATTTCCAAAGACACCGACAACACCCTCAAACACACAGTCAATATCCTCCCAATGGTGTTCCCCATTCAATGAAACTTCCTCCTCCGCTAACCTTGGATCACCAATCTCTTCTCTCCGAGCCGTTCCTGTCCTTTCTCTCCCCAAGGAAATAGCAGAGGCTATTGCAGACATAACTCTCAAACAAAGGGCCATCAAAAGTTCCTTAGCATCCTCATCCGCCATCATAGTCTCTTTATGAAAGGACTCAAGTTCCATCCAAATTATCCCTTCCTCAATATCTTCCATATCCATGACCTATTCCAATTCCCTAAAGAAGCACTTTGTTTCTTTTGGTATTTGTTTGAAACATCTACCATAGGAATCTCGTTTAACGCGGTTAAACTCCTCTCATACATCCTCCGATGTCAGCTTGACAGTGCCCCACCCCAGTTTCACAACCTGTTCAAATTAATCCGGTGGTTTCTCCCAACACCAATGGACACAACAATTGTCTCCTTACTGTCAACCATATGTGACCATAATGTTTGGAAGATCGTGCTCATACCTTCCTCCTCCAACAATCGGAAATCAAGAGCAATCGTTTGTATACCATGCTCCCATGGCGTTAATCCTGCACGAGCCCCTTGCGCGGTGCGTAATTTTGAACTTTACATAAGCACAAGAAATGCTCTTGCTAGAGCCATCATGATCAATCTTCAAAGCATCCCCTCCCATAGATACATTTGATCAATGGCGTTTGTCTCACATTATCCCAACTTTTGAAACATCTGAATTAGTGGATAATAAAGACTTGGTTTTTTATGATGACGGTGACAGATTGTTACCCTGATCCATATGAAGATGACCCATCTCATCCAGACTCCCGTTGGTGATATTGTCATGGCTTACGTCATTTGTATAATTATTTCTTTCTATCGTCATGGCTTACGTCATTCTATAATTATTAGTTGCTTTATCGTCATGGCTTACGTCATTGCATAATTATTGGTTGCTTCCGTACCTCTATATAAGGGGTCTTATGTCTTCATTTGTAAAGGGAGAAAGAAGAGAAAGGAATATAGTATATTCAAGGTTTGCAGCCACGTTGAGGCTTTTTCTTTATAAATCTCCATTTTTTCTTGGACGAAGAGGGACGTCGTGAAAAGTTTTTCCTTTGTTGGAGGAAATCAAAAGATTTGGAGAGATTTTTAGAGTGAGACTTCTTTTTCGTGTAGCTCCAGTCACAAGACGATTTGTCTTTACTTTACACTTGATCTGTAGATACTTGTCGTCACAAGCAGAACCTAGTCTGTTGCCAGTTTTTTCGAATTCTGCCCGGAACTTTTTCTGGTTGCATTTAAAATCAACTGGTAAAGGCCATCAAAAGAGGTTTGAGCAACTGCCATATTTCTGGACTCCAAGGATCTGTATGTTTCGTTGCCAAGAGATTTTGGAAAGGAGTTGAGGAAACCTGCTTAAGGTTGACATCATCAACACCATGAAGGCAATAAAAACACCGAGACATTTGATTATAGTGCGTTTCAATTGTCTGTATTGTACCAATACATGCATGTTGATACTCAACAAACCTAGTATCCACCAAAACAATTCTTGAGAATGCTGGCACACCTTTACGACCATGAAAAGTAAGAGCTAGTCTTACAGCACCAAATTGGATATATCACAAATAGTTACCTATGCGTCAGGCTGCAGGTGAAGGATTAACAACTAAATCAATCAAAGTAGCTTGCCAATTTGCTCAAGTGTAATCAGCCAAGTTAGTATTGTGCTTCTATTAGTATGTATATTATGCATCTGTATAAACCAATACATTCCCTCTAGTCCACACAAAGAGTCTTAGAGTTTGTTTGTTAGTTAACCACTTCTATTTTACATTTTTTTTGTTTATGTTTCTAATTTTTAACAACCATTTCTATTTATGAGAAACGTTCATGTTTCTTATTTTTTCCGAAGACCCATTCAACTTGCAAGTATGGCTATGACAGGTCTCTTAACCGTCATTTTGTCTTTTTATTTCTTCACAGACTAACTCCATCTAAATGCAAATCAAGCCAAACAAGGCTCCAGGTTCCAGGTTCTGTTAGTGTTGTACTGTTGCAGTGATCTCCTTTGAGCCAACTGTTCTCTTCGATAAGTCGACTAGGGTTTGTAGTCGCTTCCGGTAGGTTTTGAGTCGTTGAAGGAGTTGCGACGTGTTTTGAGGTTCACCGCCTAGGCACAGTAGCTCGCCAGGCCTAGGCGACCTGTTCTGTCCTTTCGCCGCCGCCGGAAAGTTGCCAGAAAGTCCATGCGCGTCGACGCGTCACCGGAAAAATCTCGCCGGAACTTCGCCAGAGTGCTCAAACAGGGTCGCCTAAGGGAGAAGATCGCGGCTTGGTGGTTGGGTTTCATCTTTGATCTATCTTTCGAAGGTTTTTACTTTTGTTTTGTTCATATCTCTAGACTCAGAGCAATTGTGCATCGTGCTTGTGTACTTTTTGGGTGTTCATTTGATGGGTGATGGGTTTTCAGATAGGAAGAAAGACTTTTGATGTTTGCCGGAGCTCGTTTAAAGGTCTCGAGTGTGTGAAGTTGGTGGAGAGATCCGGAGGGAGACTCCATGAAATCTTTCTGTCAATATACGAGTTGCGTTGGGTGTGTGAATGGCTGAGCAAAGTGGAGAATTTCAAAAGTGGGTTTTGGAGAAAGATTCAGGCGAAATGGCGCGAAGTAGTTGTAGCAAAGGATTCAAACAGATCTGGGAACTTCGTTAGGATTTTAGTGAGGGGAAGGAGCAGGTGGGGTTTGCTTTGTATTCCTGAAGGAGCAGAGAAAGCAGGCTGGGGCTTGGTGGCGGAGTGGTTTGGCAGCCATGTGAGTGGGGGTGAGGCAGTGAAAGGTAAATACTCTAAGTCCTATAAGGAGGCAGCAGATATTCCTCCTTGGCCGGTCATGTCGTTGAAGATTAATTCGTTTTCGATGAACGGTGAGGTGGACGAAAGCTCCTGCTCTGATACGCAGAGATTTTTGGAGAGATGCCTGGTGGGTAGAGTTGGGGAGTTGGAGTTTCAACAGCCTCCTAAGCTTGAGGTTCAGAGGTGGGTTAATCAGAGATGGAAGACGGCTGGTGGCGTGTGGGTGGTGGAGTTGGATGGAAATACTTTTTTGTTTGAATGGAACCCTTTTGGGTGCTGTCATATGGAAGGTAGTCATCCCCGTGAAGTTTGGATTCGTGCCCTTGGATTACCCCTTCATTTGTGGGATTCAACAGTGTTTAAGGAGATAGGCCGTAAGTGTGGAGGTTTTTTAAGGGTTGATGAAGATACAGAGAAAAGAGAAAATCTGAGATGGGCGAGGATTTTGGTTCGATTTACGGAGAATATTCCTTCTGTAGTTCGAATTGGAGTGGGCAGTAGGTGGTTCGCTGTCCCATTATGGGTGGAATCAAGCCCCTTCTGGTTTCAAAGGCGGTCTGGTAGAGGTGTCTCCGGCAGTGGTGATGGGGGCAAGTATCAGGGGCAGGGAAACGTAGGGGAGAAGGGGCGTGTTGCGCATGCAAGTGGGGCTCTCGTCAAGTGTGTGGGTCAAAGCTCCGGAAATTTCAGAAGCAATGTTTACAGTGGCACGTGGGGTAGCAGGTCTTTGAATTTCAAACGCACTCATTGAAATGGTGCCGTTCCGAATAGTAGGCCTTTTAAAAGGGGAATGGGCTTTGGGGCTGCAGATAGGAGCTTCAAGAATCGTGGGCCAGTAAAGTCTAATAACTATAGGAGGAAACCAATATGGGTTTGGGCTCCGAAATCCAAGAGTGACAAGGGCAAGGAGAAAGTTACTGTGTCTGGTACAGAGGATATAGGAGGAACGTTGAGTGGGCCATTTCAGTCGAATATTGTGCCCCCTAATAAGTTCGCTTCTGGGTCTAAGCCAGGGCCAGAGATGTTGACTTGTTAGGTGACGAATGAGGAGGACGGGGAGGCGACGCAGAGTTCGAAAGACCTGATTGATGGTGGCGCAAAGTTTGTGGGGTCTGGTTCGTGGAGAGAGATGGAGGTCGAGCTCGAGGCAGAAGTTATGGCGCCAGACAAAGGGGATGGAGGTATGGACAATTCAGAGTCCGGTGTGGAACAAAGACAGGACGACGGCCCAGCAGCAACGTATACGAGTGTAGATAGTATAGGTCAGATTCAGCAGGGTGAAGCTCAACTAGGCAGGTTTTTCGGGGGCTCAGCTAGTGGAAAAGATGTTGTAGCCCCTTGTGAAGCAATTCCAATTAGTGTGATCAGTCCTACTGAAGATGAAGATGAGACTATTACGATTGAATCAGAGGAGGAGGATATTTCGATATGGGCTAAGAGAAGGGCGGATAGATTTGGCAAGTTTTTGGGAATCCCCTTTGATGGTTTTGAAGATAAATTGCTGGATTTATTACTGGACATTGAGAAGAAATGTAGGTCTACAGAAGAAGGTAAGTATCAAGAAAAGCTGTAAAGCAAGAGACAAAGGAAATTGAGAGCTGAAGAATCTGTGCTGTAGTCTGAACTATGAGCAGTTAAAGGGGAAAGTGGGGGATGATGGGTGGGAAAAAATGTTTGATTATGCATCTACGGATTTTATCTTGGAATGTGCGGGTATTAATGATGTGGATAAACGAGGTATTATTAAGGCTTCGTTTAGGAGATGGAAGCTTCATATTGTCTGTCTGGTAGAAACTAAGATTGATAAGGTAAACAGGAAAGTGATCTCCAGCTTATGGGGGAGTTGGTGGTTAGACTGGGAGTGTTTAGATTCAGTGGGGGCGGCGGGAGGGATAATAGTTATGTGGGATCGCAGGTGGTTTACAAGGTTGGACTCCGTTGTGGGCTCTTCCTCTGTCTCATGCTTATTGAAGATGGAAGAAAATGATAGATTGTGGGTTTTCTCAAGTGTTTATGGTCCGTGTGCAGCGGTGGATAGGAGAGTCTTGTGGGAGGAACTTATATCAGTTAAGCATAAGTGGAATGCCCCTTGGTGTATAGGTGGTGACTTCAATGCGGTTCGCTTCCCGCACGAACGGTCTACTTCCCGGGTCTATACTTCGAGCTATGTCAGAGTTTAATGATTTTATTAATGTAGGGGAATTGGTAGATTTAGCTTTGTCAGGAGGAGATTTTACTTGGTTTAGAGATGGGAATACTTCGCAATTTTCTCGTATAGACAGGTTCCTTGTTTCTGGTGACTGGGAGGAGCTCTTTTCAAGTGCAGTTCAGTCTTGTTTGCCTAGAGTTATTTCTGATCATGTTCCCCTCTTTCTTGAGTGTGGGGGTTTTTTGAAAGGGAAAGCTTCGTTTAAGTTTGAGAATATGTGGTTGAAGGCCCCGGGTTCGCAGATTGGGTTAAAGAAAAATGGTCGTCGTATTCAATTGTAGGAGACCCTAGCTTTATTTTGACTAGGAAGCTTAAATTGCTCAAAGAGGACTTGAAAGTGTGGAATAAAGAAGTTTTTGGTAAGCTGGGAGTAAGGATTAATTCTTTGATGGAGAGAATCAGTGGCTTGGATGGGTTAGTAGGGGTTCGAGCTTTGAGCAAGGAAGAGGAGTTGCTCCGTCTGAATTTGCAAAGGATTTAGATTAGTTATTGCTTTGCGAAGAGATCAGTTGGAAGCAAAAATCCAGAATTCAATGGCTCAAAGAAGGGGATAGAAATACTAGATTCTTTCATAGAATGAGCTAGTGCCCGCAAATCAGCGAATTAGGGAATTATGGATCGATGGAGTTCAGTTGTCGGATAGCAATGATATTAAGGAAGGTATTGTGGGTTTCTATCATCGGTTATTTTCTGAAACAGAGGAGTGGCGGCCTTCGTTCAACAACACATCTTTTCCTTGTCTTGATGTAGATGACAGTAATTTTCTGGAGCTTCCTTTTTTCGAAGAGGAGGTTGTGGCAGCTCTTTGTGGTTTAAGGGGTGATAAAGCGTCGGGTCCTGATTCCAGCATTGTTGGGAGATAATAAAGGAGGATTTGATGAGGGTGTTTCACTATTTTCATGAAAACTTGCGCTTTGAGAGAAGTATGAATGCTTCCTTCATAACTTTAATTCCAAAAAAGAAAGGGGCGAAGAATTTGAGCGACTTTAGACCTATTAGTTTAGTGGGTGGAGTCTACAAATTAATTGCTAAGGTGTTATCTTTGCGATTAAGGAAGGTGATGAGTAAAATTATTTCAGTGAACCAACATGCTTTGGTGGGGGATCGTCAAATTGTGGATGCTTCTTTTATAGCCAATGAGGTTGTGGAGGCTAGACTTAAAAGTGGAGATCCAGGTTTGATCTGTAAGTTAGACATTGTGAAGGCTTATGATCATGTCAACTGGTATTTTCTTTTATATTTGCTGGAGAGGATGGGGTTCGGTCTTAAGTGGCGGAAGTGGATTTTTTTTTGTATCTCGACAGTTCGATTTTCGGTGTTGGTGAATGGTGAGCCTGCCAGATTTTTTGCTTTTTCGAGGGGGTTGAGGCAAGGAGATCCTCTTTCTCCTTTTTTATTCATCATTGTGATGGAGGCTTTGAGCAAGATGTTGGATAGAGCTGTGTGGGGTGGTTTTTTGAAGGGGTGTAGTGCGGGTAGAGGTAGTGGAGAGTCAGTGATAGTGTCTCATCGTTTATTTGCAGACAATACACTTGTTTTTTGTGGGGCTAACTCTCATCGGTTAGGTTATTTGCGGCTCGTGCTCCTTTTCTTTCAAGCGGTTTCGGGATTGAGAATTAATATCGCTAAGAGCGAGATTATTCCGGTTGGCGTGGTGGCTAATTTAATTTCCTTGGCCAATTTTTTTGGTTGCAAGGTTGGGAGCCTTCCGACGGTGTATCTTGGGTTACCTTTAGGAGCCAAGCACAAAAGTAAAGAGATGTGGATCTCGGTCATCGAGAGGTTCGAGCGGAGATTGGCGAGCTGGAAAAAACAGTATCTTTCGAAGGGGGGAAGGCTAACTCTAATGAAAAATACTCTCTCTAGCCTTCCCACTTATTTTATGTCTCTTTTTGTGCTTCCAGTTTTGGTTCGCAGCAAACTTGAAAAATTGGAGAGAGATTTTCTGTGGGATGGGTCTATGGAGGTGCGAAAGTTTCATTTGGTTAGATGGGAGAAAGTCTGTGATAGTGTGAGAAATGGAGGCTTGGGGATAAAAAATCTGAAGTTTTTTAATTTGGTTCTTTTGGGGAAGTGGCTTTGGAGATTTGTGGTGGATAGGAATGCTTGGTGGAGGAGAGTGGTGGTGAGCTTGTATGGTGAGGGTGAGCATTTGTGGTTTCCGAAAGATGTTTCTACCTGTTATGGGGTGGGGGTTTGGAAAGGAGTCAGGAAGGGTTGGGCTCAGTTTGAGAGACACATCTCTTTTGAGGTTGGCAATGGGTCCACAATTAGATTCTGGAAGGATAAATGGTGTGATGATCGGGAGCTTTGGAGATCTTTCCTAGATTTGTTTAATTTAGCAAGGGAGAAAGATTGCTTAGTTAATTCGATTTTGAATATAGAGGAAGGGAAAGTCTCTTGGAGTCCCATATTTCGGAGAGACCTTCAAGATTGGGAGATGGACTCTTGTGTTCAGTTTTTGCTAAGTTATACTCTCACTCGGTGGGGCAGCGGGAGGATAGGGTGGTGTGGGTGGGCTCGAAGAGGAGGATTTTTTTTGTTAGATCCTATTATCATATTCTTTCAAACAGAGAGAAGATTGTGTTCCCTTGGCGGAGTATTTGGAGAGTGAAAGCTCCGAGTAGAGTTTTGTTTTTTGCATGGGAAGCTGCTAGTGAAGCCATCCTTACAGGGGATAATTTGCAGAGACGTCGAGTGATCTATGTGAATTGGTGTTTCATGTGCAAAGGATGTGAAGAAAGTGTGAATCACTTGCTACTGCACTGCCCTATTGTGTCTATGCTTTGGAATTTAATGCTTGGTCTGTTCTCTGTTGCTTGGGTGATGCCGAGATCTGTTAAAGATCTCCTTTTGAGTTGGTCTTTGTACAAGCGAAGAAGAAGAAGGAATAGCTTTTGGCATGCAGTTCCTCTGGGTATTTGGTGGATCATGTGGAGGGAAAGGAATAGGAGGGTGTTTGAGGATGAGGAGAGGACGGTGGATAAGTTAAAGGATGAGTTACTTCGTACGTTGTCTTTTTGGGGGGTTGAGGACACTAATTCTTCCCACACTCACAACATTTCTTGTATCGATTTTGTGAATAGTCTTTCTATAGATTAGTCCGTTTGTGTATGCTATAATTTGTAAAAAGGATGCGTCTCCTGTTTAGACGCTTTGGTATATAATACTTATAAAAAAAAATAAAAATGTTTCTTTTTCTTTTTCATCACTCAAATAGAAATATAAATAGTTATCAAATGTGTTTTTGTTTCTAGTTCGAAATTAGAAATGAAATACAAACAAAGTGAAACACAAACATGTGAAATAGAATGATTTGAAATAGAACGGGTTACCAAACACTACCTTACTTTGTTTTCCTTGAGAAATATCTATTCAAAAAGTAATCTTGGAATTCCCATGATAGTTACTTACATGGGTAGTTATGTTATATACTCGTGTTTTTGACCATTTTCGAACATTTTTTTCTTTTTGAATATGACATAGTATCAGCTACAATTGGTGATTCAGGTCAGATACAAGTTCCAGAAAAGTACTTATGAATAAAAAAAAAGAACAAACAGACAAAAAGTTGAACTAAAGTTAGTTATACACCAAGAGAGAAAGAAGGTGTTACTGTGTTTTGACATCCTTTCGGGGGGCTTCTTACTTTGGTTGCTTCATGTCAAGTGCAACTCAGACTTGAATTAGTAGTAAACCCCTTTGATTTGGAGCTTGGAGGCCTTCTTGAATCTCTGTGAAATCATATTTTTCTAGGAAGGACAGTTCGAGAATTATAGTTTGAAGATGATATCTTTGTGTGGAGGAAGCCAGAAAGTTGAGTTTGGACAGAGTTAATGCTACTGTATTTGTTTTGACGGCGTTAGATACTTAGATATGCAAGAAGGAAAATTTGATTGACTGTGCATTTCAAGCCTTTCTTAGCAGAAAAAGTGGTGATAATTGCCTTTCCATTTGTTAGATTTTAGTTGGAAATATAAAGGTGTAGGGTTTGATTGTGTGCATCATTGAAAATTTGAAGTATTAGGTTCCGGTTTAGAAAGAAATTTTGAAACTTTTCGAATTATTATTAATTAGCAGTTATCCAAAAAATGTATCCCTTCTTTTACTCCCTAGTTGTAATCGATGTTGAGATACTTTTTACGGATACTTATTATGGGTCTTCGATAATATTTGTTTTTCACAGATTGAAATCTGAGCTATCCTTTCATCGTATGCAATGTGTTCAAGAACATTATATAATACTCCCTCTGTTCCGGGGAAAGAGTCCCCGTTTGAAAATCAAACTTTTTAAGAAAAATGATAGCCCATTAGTAATAAAATGACACTTTTATGACTTTAATTTTTGAAAGTGGACTCTTTAAATGAAAATAATGGACTCTTTGTCTGGAACGGAGGGAGTATTATAATTGTCCTTCACATGCAATACATGGCACTATCTAGCAAATTTGTTTTTTCGTTCAAGATCAAGGGAAGTAGTCAATGTAGGTTTTTCTTTTCAAGTGGTCATACATGTTTCTGTTTCGAAAAATATATGTTAGTTGAAAATTTTGTTTTAATTGATGTATGGATTGAGGATTATTGTAGCTTTAATTGATTTGTTTAATCTTTAACTGAAAGTCTCTCATTCTTTTGCAATATAATGTAACTGATGGATATAATATGTATGTGGTTGGTTTCTGTTTTGCCAGTCCTAGGTTTGGTATAGCGCATGCTCTTTGTTTGGGTCTTGCACCTTGGCTTGCAGCAGAGATTCCAATTCTCGTTGATTCTGGTATGGTTAAGCACAAAGATGATGCAGCCACATCCAGTGAGTCATAGTATTTTCTCTGTATTCATCAAGGCTGATATGAGCACAGTTGACCTAAAAGTTGTTAGTTTGCTTTTAACTGAAATAAATGTTGAGGCCGAGTTGTGCAATGTATGAGATGCCCCATGCGTATAGTTCAAACCCACAAACAAGTATTTATATCATCATAAAAGTAATCTTGAGAATGTTTTTAGGTGAACTCGTTCTTGGTTTCTTTGTAAGAAGGCTATTGTGGGATGTGATTTAAAGTTGGTATGCTCTTGATGTTCACTCATTTATTGGCAACACATTGTCATGACACACACATAAGGTGGTCCTACTTTCACTTTGTTTATCTAATATATAATATACTTGCAAAGAGTTAACTATTCTATTTTAGAATGTTTTGCACTTTATAAAATTAAGCGAGATTTTTTTAAAACTTCCAAATATACCTTCCCTTATAATTTATCATTCATATAGGATATTAACTGTTACAAAGTTTTTCACCTATTTCATTGTACTGATTGGTTCCCAGTGTTGAAGAGCAATCCTCGTATGATTTCATTCACTCCTCGAACAGTAGCCACCACCAGCCATCATTATTAAGGTTGTGCCTCTTATTAAAATTTTAAATGTTGTTAGTGAACCACTCAATAAGAACAAGTCTTTTTTTTTTTTTTTTTTGAGTTGGCTGTAACGGGCATTTTTGGGTTATTAAATTTTCGCTTAAAAATGTTATACTTTCAAACATGGACTGTTTGCTTGGAACGGAGGAGGGAGTATTTATTTTGATTTGAGATCGGGGTTTGCTTAGAATGCTGCCATTCCCAAATAAGTTGGCAACTTGCCCTCTATAAGCTAAGCCTTTATTTAAAGAGAGAGGGAAATACCTGGTTTTCATGATTAGTAGACACTAAAAGTTCCATTTGTAAAGAACTTCCACAAGTTAAAAAGATTGAAGCAATACACATGAAAGATTGAAGCATTAGATGTGAGATTGACTTGGAGTTGTTTAACAGTTGGGATATAAAGGTGGATTTAAGCAGTGTCTCGATTCTACTATGAAGAGCTCATATAGCTTGTCTTGCTGACTTAGGAAAAACCAAATGCATTCTTGGGTAGGTTGAACTATATTTAAGCCACATTTCAAATCATATATTCGCACCCTCTACTCTCTAAATACACCATATTTTTAAATACAAAAATGCCATCAAATAAAGTCTTTGTTGTCATTTTCTCAATTTTTTTTTTCTGTATTCGCTTTCCCTTCATCCCATCTGCCTTCTCTCTCCCTCTACCCCCTATGTTTCCCCCTTCTCTTGTCGTTGTCATTGCTGTGTTAACCGAACACTAGCCGAATAACACTTGGTTGTTAACCGAACACTAGCCGAATAACACTTGGTTGTTCGACCAACCATGACCAATCACAATAGAGGCGAGTTCATAGAAATTGAAGAAGGCACAAGGGATTCAAAAATGGCGGAGAATTGGCATTTGGCAATGACGGGGAATGAGGAAAAAGGGGAAAAAAAGTGGTAAAAGGGAGGGAGAGGAGTCACTAGAGGGAGGGAGGGATGGATAAGGGAAACAAATGAAGGAAGGAAGGGAGAAGAAATAAAAGATAAACGGAAAGGAGGGAGGGAGATGGGTGACAAGAGGGAAGGACAGAGGAGGAGTGATGGGAGAGAGGGAGAGAGGGGTAAAATAGGAAGTTTAAGTGGGGGTACTTAATATCTCTAATACAATAGAGCTCATACTCACATGCTTAAATTGACTAAAGTTATCTAGAGGCTGAGATTGATTCATTTAATAAGATCCTACGGCCTACATCCAATTTCACTTTCATGCATGTGGAGAGCGGTTCATCTTCCAACAAAAGCATTGCGGTTTCATGGCCTCTTTCTAGGCCAGTTTCTCCCTCTCCAACAAGGCAACCAACTATCTCCTCACCGGCTCACTGCACACATCCCATGAAAACGGAGCAAAGGGTTCTTTGAACTTGAAGCGGTGACAGTCGGAGTCCCAACAACCGAGCCCTAACCCTCTCCAGCGCCAAAATTAGTATGTTTCTCACTGTCTTCTGTTTGAATTCTTATTTCACATTACCCTTACTCAAGTCTTTCACGTGTTCGTAGTTTTGAAGTGAGCTTTTGAGGTTTTTCTGTTGATTATTGTGGTTTGTATAGGTTCTGAGAAGGTGGGTTGGGTTAGCTTAATCAAACTGTTAATTGGGCATGAATGTGGAGCCTGCTAGGTGTTTGAAAAAAATGCTTGAAAGAGGTGGGAGTCATGTACGCTTTCAATTTCTCTCTCTCTGCAGCTCTTTTTTGCTCCTCTCTCTACATCAAAACCCATGTCCCATCCCCTTTTGTTGTGAGTTTTTCGTCTCTGCTTTGCACATTTTGGGAATGTTTTCGTTAGATTTTTTGAGAAATTCAGATGACTATATAGTTAAGAAAACTACGGATAGCAAGATCAAAATTTTGGGATTAGCTTATTTTGCTAAATTTTTTGATTGTAGAGATTTTTGTGACTTTAGTTCACTAATATGCGTGGTCTGCTTTTGCTGGGTTTGTTTGCGTAAAAGAAGGTGATTAATATAAATGATCTATCTAGGTTTGTTAGAAATTTGAAGACTAAATTGTTTCGCTGGTATTTTAGGCTTTTGTAAATATCTGGCTCGATATATCAATACATGGCATATGTTTTGGGATCTATTGTTTTTTCTTTTCTTGAAAATTCCCCTAATATAGTGTCCCTCACCCCCGAACACGCCCTGTTCTTCTCCCTTCCTGTCCCCTTCGTTGATACCAAGCCGCATCCTCGCTCCGGCACGACAGTTAACTGAGTTTGGTCTTCTTCAAGTGAGCCCAAGGCTTGCATTCGACAGGTACGATCCCACTTTCTCTCTCTACATCTAATCCCAGTCCCTTTTCTTCTAATTTTTTTCTCTGTTTTCTACAAAACCCAGTGACTCATTCGGTTGTTGTTTGCACGCTACCTAGGCTTCTCTCCCATCCCTTTACCTTAATTAGGAAGGTACGCTTTCTCTAATCTGCTCTTGTCAGTGCCCTTTAATTTTGTATAGGCTATTGCTTAATCGATGATTTTAATACGGGTGACTATAATTTAATATTGGGTACATTCATAGTTTTCCATTGATTTCTGTTGACAGTTGTCAATTGATAATTTCTTAGGTGTGTTCTATTTGGTTATTTATGATTGTGCTTGCCATTGAGTTTTGGGCGCTCTCTTGAGCAATATTTCCTCTGCACCTCCAAACCTTGATTTTTTACTTCTTCCATCTTTAGGTACGTTCAAAATCTCTTCCATTCTATGACGGTTTGTTTTTCTTCTTTTACTTTCCATATGACCGTTGTGGTCTGTTACTGAGGATGAGCCAACGTGAATTCTCCCAGTGTTTCGTGCAAGTGTGGTTAACTCCACTTTCATTACTCCTATTACGAAAAGGATGAGTGTCTTCTTTGGTCCATGAGCTTGGTCACTAGCGTCTATAAGATCATTAATGTAATATAGTGTCCCTTGCCCCCGAAATTCCACCTCCCCTTTCTTATTTTAATTTTAATTCGGGGTTTTTAGGTTACCAAATTGTTTTGTTTCAGATGACATTGTTTATGCATTGGGGTTTTTCCATGAACAACCTTTTGATAATTAAGCTATTAATAATTAAAATCTTGATGTCAAAAGAGAATTTGTTTTGAACACTAGGCTGCTATCAAGAACACTTAGGCTGCTATTATTATAACTATTTCCTCTATTTTTCTCTTTGTCTGCTTCTTCTCCCTTTTTATTTACCTTTTTTTTTTCTTTTTTCAACATTTTGGGTTTCTCATACTAAAAAGAATTAAGTTATGGTCAAGATTGTTGCTCAAATGTGGGGACTGATTTTGTGGGAATATTTTTATGTAATTAATTTATGTACTTTTAAATTTTTAAATTTTAATTTGTGTATTTTTAAATTTGTACTACGTTACCTTCTGAGATTTATTCTTTTTCATTTATTAACTGTTTTCAATTGCCCTCCTTATGTTATTGTGACTCCTTCTCTTTCGTTTTTTTCATCTCAACTGTAAAAATTTGGAACATCCAATTTTGGATCTTCGTCTGTCAATCGTGTATGTGTCTGGATTATTCAATTTCGTTTTTGTCTGTTTGGTGTCAATTGCAACTCCTTCTCTTTCGTCCTTTTCATCTCAACTGTAGCAATCTTGATTTTGGGGCGAACAGGGAATATCAAGTTCCTTTTCTTTGAGGTCCAAGTCAAAGAAAACATTAAATAATCCATTTGAATCTCCCAGTTTTCTTCCTTCTATGCCTAAGTAGGGTGGATCTGCACTAATTTGTTCATAGGAGTAAGCTCCTTCCATTTTGACATGAACCTTGTGGTTGATAATTCTTTCTTAACATTTGGTTTAAATATTAATTTGATCATCCTATTTTCGGTCAAAATTCATCAAGTTTACTCTACTATTTTTTTTCTTCTCAATTTAATCACTCTACTTGGTTTCAAACGTTAATAAGGTCACTAGAGCCATTTTTGTTAGTTAAGTTGGATGGAAATATTTGAAAAGATAATAATGCCCTTTACCTTTGAAAGGTGTGTAGACAAATTCAAGTCATATAATGGAAAAAACATTTTGAATGCTACTGCTAACAATATATTCTAGGGTTTCGCTACTGATCCCCTTCTACCCGTCAGCTACCTCTGGTTAGTCTATGGTAGTCCACATCTCCTATGTTAGGCTAGGGGAAAAGAAAAAAAACGAAAGAAAGAAGATAGACGAATTGGAAGCCATCTAATTCACATCAAGAAGTTGTAACGACTGGTATAGTTGAACCAAAAAAGAATTCTATCACTCTTACTGAAGAAATGAAGTTCCAACTTCGGAAAAAAAGATCTTAAGCATCTAGAGGCTAAAACTAGCTAAAAGTCGTAGATAGTGAATGATTCAATCCATATGACAACAAATCCTTCCCAACATTCACAACCCTCTCCATTATGCTTCTTCCCAGTTCAAACCCTAACCATAACCCAATTTCAGCCGTTAATCCCAATTCACTCTCGAAACAACTATATGAACCCTGATGCCACTCACTTTCTCTCCTTTTGTACCCAGAAAGCGTAATGCGAGGTAGATCCGCTAGTACGATGCCTTCAAAAATTAGGTATACAATATACCCACTTCTCGAGTCAATTCTAATCTTGCCTAGCCTAATTATTTAACACAAACTGCAGTGTTATATTCGATGAGATAATTGTAATAAATATATAAATCACATTTGAAGCTTTGACTGCCTTGAGTTCTGGGTTTCCGGTTGATATACTTACTAGGGAGGAAATAGATGTTGTAGTTGTTTTTTTGCTGTGGGGGAAATCAAACTAAGTTAATAATATATGAGATATGAACCATATCCTTATCCATCTATCCATCAAATTGGTTTCTTGCAAGCAAATAGTGTTGTGGAGGCACATGGACTCCTAGTAAACTTCACAAAAAGAAACTATGATTGAGAGCAGAAGGAGACCCTCAAAACCCCCAAATTGAGTAAGAGTATTTTGAATTTTTCCTAAAAAAATTAAACTTTCCATCCAAATATATAGATGGAGTGGGGAACGTGCTAATTATATGAGAGAGTGATTAGATTGAGGAAAAAAAAAGTAAAGTGAGTTTAATAAATTTTGGCTGAAAGTAGGGTGACCAAATTGATATTTAAACCTTAACATTTCAAAAAAAAAAAAAAACTTATAGGAGAGAACGAGTAGGAAAAGCAGAAAAATAACATTGGTTGGATTTAAGAAATCATGGAAGATGTTGTTTCGTTTTGTTCAAAATTGAGTGTGCATGGAGAGATATCAAAATGCACAAGCTGTATGTTGAAAAAAGTAGGAAAGCCAAAACCTTCTTGGTTGCAATGTACTCTAATTGTTGTCAGTAGCTAGCCTGTTGCCAAATAAAAGATTATACGTAAAGGTGGGAACATATAGAACAATAGCATGCTGTAGACAATGGAATTGTTAATAGAAGGGTAACTGAAACTGAATACTATTAAAAATGGGAATATGATTAGACAATAAGGAGAAATTGGGAGTCACATGATAAGTAACTCCTGTATCAATGATCCAAGTGGTGGCAAGGTCGGACGAGATAAGCAAATTGGATTAACAAGACTTGAGAGAGAGAAGCTAAATGATCATCTGGTGTAACATGATGATAGGAAAATGCATAACAATGTTGTGGACTGATGGTCTTTCCAAGAGAGGTGGCAGATTTGCATTTTGGCTTGTTAGATTTTGAGCTATATCCTCTGTTTTCAAGTATTTAGGCATCTTGGGAGTGTCAGGCTTAACTCCATGCAACCTATGCCATTCTGGAAATCCTTTAAGATAGAAACAACCTTCTGATGTGTCCATTACCTCCACAATGATCACAGACTAAACTGCTTTTCTTGAATACACGAGCTCTTGAAGATTATCCTTTGGAGAATAATGCAGTAGAATTAGTACCACCAATAGTAGGCAAGAGATTAACATTTGTGATACCTCTTTCTCTTTCATCTTGACACTGCAATGAAAGATCATTACTTCTGCTAGGCAGGGGTGTCATCATCAATACAAAACCTAACATTGGTGAAATTTAAGAAATCATGGAAGATGATGTTCCCTTTTGAATCATGGTTTTCTAATGAAATCAATGTACAAGTAAAATGTTTTATTTTGTTAAGTATTTGTGCTGTCCATCATTTTTTTACTACCTAGTTTTATTATCAAAAGTATTTCTACTTGGTACAACAAATTTGTGAAAAAATAAGGTCCCAGTTTTTGGTGTTAAAGAAAAAAATTGTTAAAGTCTTAAGAGTCTCTCTTATATGACATCAGACATGAAACATAAAGGTTTGATCAACTTCTATTGGACTGGAAAAATGTCAAGTGCAATTTTAAATTGCCAATATAAAAAATAAAATTTACAGATTACAAGTAAGGTTGATTCTAATGCTTCCCACCCTTCCCCTATCCCAAAAATTGCAAATATGAATTTGAAACATATCATTTTTGTCTAGAAAAGACGATGAGGGAGAAAGACACAAGCAAACTCCAAAATCAGAATTCCCAAGTTCATCGTATTTAAGGAATAATTGAAAAAAAATAATTACAAAGTTCAATGGCTAACATTATGATAAATTGATAATTAAGAAGATTACTCATGGAAATTGTAGATGTTTCTTTATCCTTTTTGTTTATTTAAATTAAATTTAAATAAAACAGGGGTACGTAGATATTCATTAATAGTCGGTTCTTCTATGTCGTATTAAAAAAATATATTTTTCTTTTTGTTTATTTAAATAAAACAAGGGTACGTAGATATTCATAAATAGTCGGTTCTTCTATGTCTTATTCTAAAAATACACTTTCCTTTTTGTTTATTTAATTAAACCATGGTTTACTAGATACTCATTCCGTTCCGGGCAAAGAGTTCACTATTCCATTTTTGGATGTATCAATTAACAAGTCAAATAAAAAAAAAAAAAAGACATAAAAGTGTCATTTTATTACTAATAGACTACTAAAAGTGTCATTTTCTTAAAAAAATTGACTTTTAAAAGAGGACTCTTTACTTGAAATGGAGGGAGTATTAATTAATATTCATTTATCGAATGAAGTGTTTAAAATTTTTCTTCTACTTCATTATCTATGCATAAAATATAGTGAAAGGAATTTGTCTGGATCTTTTATGTCTCACATGTAAGTGGAAATACTGGACAACGTTATTGCATCTCACGTTTCAAAACCAGCTATTATTGTGAAGCAAGAGCCTCCAGGAGAAAGATTAAATTGTCATTATTGAAAAAACAATAAAATATTGTTTTTACAAGTCAAATTTCTTTTTTTCTTAAATGACAATATTTGATTATTGGTTTTGCTTACAAAAGTTACTTTTAAAATTTTCTACTGTTAAACGATCATATTGTTTTAATTGATTACCGTGATGTGTTAATTTTGTTAGTTTTCATGTATTTGAGTAAAATTAGTTATTTTGTGAGTTTCTCCCTTTAAATTTCCTTTGTTTAACATATTTATAAATGTTTGGGGTTGGAGTACCGTGTATGTCACCATAACCAGAAATATTTGAGACCCTTATTATACATGACGGGTTATAAATTTTGCAGCCAATAAAATGTGTTTTTCTTTGTACAGTGTACATTGATCACACCCTTACAAAATCCAACCATATATTCATTTATTTGAATACTGCTCGCTCTATACTTCGATGAAATTTCAAACTGGCGGCATAACATAGGCACGATCACAAAATCTAGTCTATATTATAAAACAGCTAGCAAAACATGCTTCCAATTGAGTAAGGCTAATTGCAGACTGGGATTTACTCTTTTACTGAAATCCTATGACTGTAATTTATTTGGAAATTCAAGCGTGTGAAGGAAGTTTTCACTCCTCAATCTTCCTCCGCTATTCTTTGGTTTATTGAGGACAGTTACTATTTTAGATAAATTTTTTTTACCGTTTTAGATAAAAATATTCTGGTAAAAAATAGTTTATGAAAAATGTTATTAATTGAGATATTTTTTTTTACCGTTTTAATTGAGATATTAAGGTTTTATCGTTATTGTTTACTTGAGATATTACAGTCGTTATATCTAAAATTTACTGTTTTATTATGATTTACTGATTTACTGGTTCATACCGTTATTGTTTACATGAGATATTAAGGTAGCTATATCTAAAATTTACTTTTTATTAGGATTTGTAGTTTCATTATGAGATTTATTGTTTTGCAGTTATTGTTTTACTGAAATATTTCAGTTTCTTAATTGATTGTTATCGTAATCAACTCAATCTTAACTTAATTTTTGTGGGGCCTAGATTTTTAAAAATATTTGTTTGTAAGTTTTGTAATTAATTTTTGTAATTTTAAATATTTGTATTTTAATTTTTTTCTTTTTGATTATTATCGTAATTAACTGAATCAATTTAATTTTTGTCCGACCTAGATTTACTGTTTTAAAAATATTTAGTTTGTAGTTTCTTAATTGATTGTTATCGTAATCAACTGAATCTTAATTCAATTTTTGTCCGGTCTAGATTTATATTTTTTTAAAAATATTTGTTCGTAAGTTTTGTAATTAATTTTAAATATTTGTATTTTAAGATCTTTCTTTTTAAAAAAAAAAATTTGTGCTAAGTTTCCCTTATTAGTCTGAAATCTTTGTGATTTCAATTTCGAAATAGTCAGAGAGAAAATGCTTTTGAGTGTTTAATTATACTTTTCTTTGGATGAGTTATAAAATTTTACAACCAATAAAATGTGTTATTTCTTTAGTTTTTAGGATGTCATCTTTTATTTGTGTAGTGGACATTGATCCGACCTTTACAAAATCATAAATATATATATTGATTTATTCGCATCATGCTCGCTTTATACATTGATCACGTTTATACTGACACCGTGCCATAGACACGGGCACGAAATCTAGTGAGTTAATAAAAATGAGAAGAAATGAGGGTGCCAAAAGTGCCGCTCTACATGCAAATAGGCGTTTATATGAGTTTAGAGTGTCCACAATGGGACTCCCAACCACCCTCCAAAACTCTTTTTAGAGTTTTTTTTTTTAACAAAACTTGAGCCCCCTATTGATTCTAGTTCAATACTCTATCTATATTTTCCGGTAAATGAATTGCAAAAGGTAGTCTCTGTAAATTGAACAATCACTCATCTCCCTCTTTCTCCCTCCTCAACCCAACCGTCTTCCTCTCTCTTCCCTCTTCCTTCTCCCCGACAGTCATTCCTTGTTCTATCTCCACAGCTCACTTCACCACCCCCACTCTACAACCAAACCCTCTCCGTCGCCCACCGAAACCTCCTCCTTCACTCACCGACCAACAAAATTTTTAAAGGTTCCATCTTATCTCTAATGATTTGAACTTCTCCGCCATAGTGTGCGCAATCTTCGAAAAGTATTCTTCCACGGCTCATGGATCTCGGCGGTGAACCAACCCTACGAAATTGGTTTCGTGTGGGTGATTTCGATATATAGGTAGTTTTTATTTCAATTTCATCTTTTCTCTCCCCTCCTTTCTTTCTCTACCTGTCTATCTCTCTCTTCCTACCGCTCTTTTTTTGTTATTTCTTTTTATTTTAAAGATGGTTGGATAGGGGAGACGATTGTAGTGGATTTGTTTTTAGAGTGTTCAAAAAGTGTAGATGGAACAGAAAACGATGTGTTTAGAAGGTGTTTTTGGGTGTTACGATTATGGATGCTCTTAAGGCTCCAATTTGCCCCCTTTTTAGATGGCCGTTAGGCTTCATTCTTAAACTGGTTATAAAATTCCTATACTACCCTTCAGCATAGTTCACAAAATATTACTCCCTCCATTTTCAAATTATCGTCATTCTTTACTTTTTCGTACGTTCTAAAATAATTGTCCTCTTTCAAAACTTTCCATTTTAGGAAAATATATTTACCATTTTACCCTTACTTTTTATGCCTACTTTAATTATGGCCACATACTCATGGACAATTGGGCATTAAAAGAAACAACACATTTCACCAATATTTATAAGGATCTTGCTATGCGGTCAGAATCTGGCCAACCAGATTAAAAAAAGATTATTGTAATTATCTTTATGAAGTTACAATTATGCCCTTATGAGTTTTTGGCTTTTAGCTCCATTTTTTTCCTCCCCAAACTACTTACATGTCGTTAAACAACCAAAACCCTAAAATCCCAAAATTCATCTCAATCTCCAATCAAGAGAGAGAAAACCCAACTGGGTAATTGCATAGAACTCTGTTTGAAGAAGGTCATGGTAGCTTATCAGTTCATGAAAGTCTCTCCCCAGTCAATTTCTATGGTACTGAAAAGTGCCCTGCCTAGTTATTCTGAGTTTTTTTTTATCTTTCTTCTATGTGATTCTTCTTCCATGGGAGAGCTTAGCCTAGTTGTTTGAGCCCTAATTGAGGAATGGTTTAACCTTTCGTCCTGGGTGTATAGGTTTTTCGTCAATATGAATCTCCTTAGCCTCTCATCTTCGTATTTTGGAAGAATCCCTTCCATAAGTTGTCGGAATCCGAATGGGTGATCACCATTAGAGAAAAGCTTGAACAAGCCCAACAAGATGATGTTCGATATCACTGTTGGGTTAAGATATCTTCCTCGTAGTGACAGCCACACGATAAGGGTTCGGATCTCTTCATCGTAGTGACCCAGTCGCCGAAACCGACCTGCGTGTATTCTTTCTCCCTCGTGCATTTGGAAAGCTAGAGAAACTATGGCGACCTACTTACCATCGCCAACCACTCACAAGAAGAAGAAACCTCCCATTTTCTCTGACATAGATTGGGTTCGTCCTGGTTGTCATGGGCCATGAGGCTTAGTGGCTTAGCCATGGCAGTTTCGCCGACCACTCATTTCTTCCTCCCCCAAATCCCCAAACCCAAAAGCCCATGATAATTTCAATTTCTTCAAGTATTACCAGAGATCTCAAATCCAGATCTATTGTGTATGGAAAGACTGATTCTTTTTCTTTAAGTCTTACTTGAGATCTCAAATCAAGATATGACGTGTATGGAGGGATGGAGGGTTGTGTAGAGGGAGGAGGATTGGTGTGCTTTGCAGGGAAAGAGTTGTTGGGGTTGGTGGCATTCTAGATCTGTCGTGTACGTAGGGAGAGAGAGGGTCGTGTAGAGGGAGGGGATGGGTCGCGTAGAGTGATGGGTTGTGCATTGTGCTAAAGTCCATAAACAAATTAAAGTTATATTGGACATTTTTATATTGTTAAATATCAAAAATACCCTTAAATATCATTTTTGGCTGTCCATCTTTATCGTATTTATAATACAGTCAATTACTTTTTCTTAAACGGTATGCCAGGTCAAAGAGGACGATAATTTAAAAACGGAAAGAGTAATATTCTATAAATATCTAACGCAAGAAAAAAAAATCTCTAAAATGAATATTCCATATAAATTAGTATCACTTTGTTAAATATTTTTTATTAAATCAATTAACTTGGTAAAAAGAAAAAGGTGGTATTGATAATATTAAAAGATATAAGTGAATACTAATAAGAGCAAAGTTTTGAATATCTATAATCTCAACAATATTTACAGAAAAAAAACTAAATGATTTTTTTTCAAATAAAACTAAGGTCAAGTTTTTAACTGTTGCAGTTATCTTTTTTTTCAATTGATAAAAGACACTCTAGAAATATTGTTCCTAAAATGTCCAGATCGTCCCCTTCCACAACTCCGACCATCATTTCTTCCACAACTCCAACGTATTCTTCCTAAATTATTCGAAAATCACATCTGTTGGGGCAACGAAACGGGGATCGACCTGCCCCGTCAGGTCGCATGGGTTGAGGGGGCAGGCCCCATAGTTGGGGGGGGGTGAGGTAAACTATTTTTTCGATTAATTAAGTATGATACTGGAATGTAGATTCATATTTCTCGGCTGTGTTGGAGAATTATGTATTGACGAAGGAGGAAGAAAAAGGCGGGAGAGATGCATTGATATGAGCTTTGTTGGGGAAAAACTCATAAAAACAGCAACTAAGAGAGAAAAACGAGCTGGCAGCAATTAGTGGAGATGGAAACGATTTGGGCGGCAATGGAAGTGGAACCTCGACCTCGGGTTCACGCACACGACAATCAACGGGTAATCAGCCCTCAACCTTCGTATGACGAAACCGGCAATCAAAGGATAGTGAAGAACGACACAATCGCTATGGAAGGACGATTGATAGGTTCGTGAGTACTCGGGTAACCCCCGATCGCTCAATTAGACTTGAATACTCAAGGTTGGAAAGGAAACTCACTTTTTCATTCATAAAAATCTGATTTACAAAAGATAGGGGCAGCCCTATATATAGCTAGGAGAACTAGGCTGCCATTGGCTACAAAAAGATAAGATTTAACCAACTAGGATAAGATCTAACAAACTATCTAAATAAGGATAAGATCTATGACTAGATGGAGAATATTCTCCTTGATTATCCTATACTAGGGCCGAAATTAGCTAGAGGATAAGGATGAGTCATCAGCCTTCTAGAAGCCTTCTAGATCCTTCTTCTTGGGCTGAAATCCAATGCCTTCTAGATCCTTCTTCCTTGGCCGAAATTCTTGCCATTTGTTAGGCTGATTGGGGCTTGTTTGGGGTGCCTAAATTCAGCCCTTTGTATCCTCCTTCATCCAAATAAATTAAGGTGTTCATTAACATTTCTTGACCCGTTTTGATGCCTCCTTCGCGTGCCATAATTTGGGTCTCCAAGTCAAATATCTCCCGGGATAAAATGAGGACTTCGTTTTGAATTTTCCTAGCTCGAGCCCTCGTTATTGGTCCATTCATTGATTGCATTGTTGGTGGATCCTTGGTGACTTGGGCCTCATCATGCATATAAAACTAATTTGAATCGTGAAACATAGAATTTCAATCGTGATGCATCGATTTGGAATCACGATGGATTGTTATGAAATAAAAATAACAAATTGGATGCACAATGCACATATTTGATTTGTGATGCATAAAACCCTAATGTACAAATTGGATTCGTGAGGCTTAAATTGTGCATGATGCTCAAATGTTTTTGATGGTTAGTGCTCCTTCAGTTCATTAAGGGTATCATAATCTTTTCGCCCCCAAAAATACATTTTTTCGGTTGAAAAAAATGTCGGGTATTGTAGCGTCAAAAAACTTGTCAAAAGAGGTCCGACCTGAATTTCACCTTAAAATTATTGGGGAAATTGTGGCCGGTCCATTTTTTTTGAAGTTTTTAACCTCTTAAATACTCTATATTTTTTCTTAAACGAATAAAGATACTTTTATAATTTCTTCCTAAGATGTCCCACCGCCCATCAAAAAAAGAAAAATATTGCCTTTTATTTGTAATTGACAATGAACATAATTGATCATATTAAGAAGAATATTTCCTGTTATTTCTGCTCAATTCTCCATTCTTCTTTCTTACTTCTTTTTGAATTTTTAATCGAGATGCATTGATTTGGAATTGCCATACATCGAATTTTAATCGATTTGAAATCTCGATGCATCATTGTGTTACACAATTTTGGAATCATGCATCACGATTCAATTTTGGAATCATGTCTTTCTCCAGAGTGATGTTGCTTCTGAAGTCTGCTCCTTTTTTCTTGGTTGCTTTGGCTTATCGAGATGAAATTATTCCATTCAACAACGGTGCAGGTTCTGGTGGACTCAGTCCACTTTTGTTATGTATATCTTAATTCATTCTCTTATTCTTTGGCACCTTTAGAAAACTTGTAACAAGGCTGTTTTTGAAGGTACTCAGTGTTCGTCCAGAGGCATCATCATTGCTGCCCAAAGTAATCTCAGCTTCATCTTACTCGCTGCAAACTTTAAGGTTATTAACTGGTCTGGGAGCTTCATTCATTATAGGAGTCCTAAGAGGGTTTGTGCTGTGACGTGGTCTATGCCTCTTTTCAGGGTGGTCAAATTGAATTCTGATAGAGGTAGTCGTGGTAACCCATGTATTAGTGGTGGTGGTGGTGGGGTTGTCCGTGATTCCTATAGGCGTTTTCTTTACGGATACTCCTCCTTCTACGGTGTTTGTTCTAACACAGTTGCTGAGGTTAGAGCCCTATTCCAAGGTATCATCTGGTTACACTCGGAGGGTTTTCAGGATTCTATTGTTGAGTTGGACTCTGGTTTTCTCTATAATTGTCTCTCCAAAAGTCACTCCCCACCTTGGCAATGCGCTTATTGTAATCATGATATTATGGCTATGCAGCGTGTTGGCCGTTTTATATTTCGACACTGTTTTAGAGACGCTAATATGGTTGTGGATGGTTTTGCTAACCATGCTATGGACACTAGTTGTAATACCAACTTTGCTTCTATGTCTGCACTTCCTCGCTCGATTCGTGGAGATATTATTCTCGATGCTCAAGGCTTATCTTGTGTTCGGATTTCCTAATTTATTGCTTATTGCCTTTTGTTTTCCTCTTTCGAGGTCAGGGTCCTTTGCATCCCCTAAATTGAGTCAGGCTGATTATCTCCCTTAAGTTTGTACTGTTTTTTCCCTATTTAGATATTCCCGCAGGTGCCGCCCTACTTCCTCTCAAAAAAAAAAAAAAAAAAAAAACAAACAAACAAACAAACAAACAAAAAAACTGTGAACCGAACCGTGCAAGAACTGAACCTTCGACTGAACTGGAACCGGAGGTTCATTGGTTCTATTAAGGTTCGACTAAACCTTTTTTTCGTGAACGACGGTTCGAACAGTAAACCTTGAATCGACGGGTTTTTAGTGTTTTTTCTTATGAAAAAAATAATATTTTTTTGGTTTTATTCTTTTGTTCCTAACCTAAAAATACTCCCACTCCTTCAGTTTTTTCCTACTTCGAATCTCTCCAATTCTCTCAAAACTATTCGTCTCTGTTTTTTTTACAAAATACTTTTGTTATTTTACAAAGTAGAAAATGTTTAAAATAATTGCTTTTGGTCACTTCTAAAGATTCAAAAAATATTTTACACAAATTTTACTAAGGTTTGAAGATAGTTTTAAAAAAAAGCAACCAAAAAAAAATCATAAAATGTAAAAAAAAAAAAAATTTAAAAAATTTAAAATTTTGGAACTGTGGAACTAGACATGCACAAACGGTTCCAGGTCATGGTTTCGGAACCGCTGGTTCTTGGAGGGCAAAAGAAGGAACCAGATTCAAACCACGAATCTTCACGGTTCAGTTCTGAACCGTGAACCTTAAATCCGGTTCACGGTTCCAATATAATTTTTTTTAAAAAAACTATTCGGGCCGTCCATTTCGATCAACATGGGCCGTCAATTTGAATTTTGACCTTTTTTTAAATTTTTATCGTTGGAACCGTGAAAATCGGCCGTTCACGGTTCACTTGGACGGTTCAGAACCACCGGTTCACTAAAAACCAAATACTTGAACCCTTATTGAACCGGTGAACCTCTGGTTCTGGGTCGGTTCTGAGGTGGTTCGGGGACGGTTCGGTTTCGTTTCGAACCGTGAACCTTAAACCGTTTGTGCATGTCTACGTGGAACCGGATATAAGCTTCACGGTTCGAATCTGGTTCCCTATACCCTTCCAAGAATCGGCGGTTCTGGAACCGTGAATCGGAACGAAACCGTTTGGGCATGTGTAATTGTAATGCATAAACTAAAGCTTTTGTGCAAGTATGTTCGGTTCATTAAGGGTATACTCATCTTTTCTCATGAAAAGTGCCTTTTAGCAGTTTAAAAAAATGGTGGCTTGATAAGCTTGTAATTTTCCCATTATTTTCTTGATTTTTTATTGATGATTTTGAGCTTTGGTTAATGATTAATTGCATTTGAGAGCTTATTTTTATATATTTTGTGTTTCATGTAGGTATCTCGGAGATATTTGAGGTTTTCAAGGCTTAATACATGCAAATCGAGGCAATTCCGGAGTTTAAGGTTGAGCTTGGATCCATTCGGTTAAAATCCGTCAAAGTTTGTTAAGTATTCAAAGGCAAAGGAAGGTTAACGGAAGCTAACGGAGCTAACGACGGACTAAACTGCAAAGCCTAGAAGGGGAAGGACTTCTCCAGCCATTTCCAGAATCCAACGGGCACCGACACCAATTCTAGAACTCCCTCATTAATGTGTTATCAATCTCCTAACACGTCCACGTGTCACCCGCTGTCTCACCAAAGCTGACCCGCATCCAACCAAGTGGAGCCCCAGATCCGCTCCTTCTTCTAGCCCATCTACTCGCGGTTTGGCCTGCTTTTCTCACACATTCCAGCCTCGCTTTACTCCCTGGATCATCCCGCGTACCCTCTACCGGGTACCCATCCTTCCAGTCGAACCCAACCCTCATTTTCTCTTCCATTTCAGCTCCAATAACTTCCTTGCTCTCCCTATTCTACCCCTACCAGTTAAAGTCTCTCCAAACCCTTCTTCATTTATCAATAGTCGCCCCATTTTTTCGGCTCTCTCTCTCCATTTTTACTCCATTGTTGTTCAAGAAAAGCTAGGAATTCCAATCACTTCCTCCATTAAAAAGAATTGTACACTTTAATCTCTACTTTTATTTAATGATAATGCTTTTTAGTGAAGATTTGATTAATTTTCTTAGCATTATGAGCTAATTTATTTACCTAGGGTTTTGATATAAATTGGTTTGGATGTTGTGATATTAATTTGAGTATTATTATTAATTTATATTCACTAATTTTTGGGTATTATGTTGTGCTTTTAATGCTTGTATTGATTTGATCACCCATTATATGATTTTAAAAATTGCTTAATGCATGAAAATGATTTTGTAATTTTAGAAAATACAACATAGTTGTCTTTTGGTTGGGTTAGTCAATGTCACAAATCCTCCTTAAGATAATTAATTGAGGTTTTGTGTTTGGAAGCGATTAAATATGATAAATTCATACGTAGCGAAAGCCCGTGATTTTATACTTTTAATTAGCATCATTATATGAAGTGAAAGCCCTTGACAGTGATTTTTGAATCCCCGACTTTCAAAAAAATAGAATAATTTTAATAGCAATCCCTTATTAAATCACAACAGAAGAGACAATTGAAAGTCAAAACCCTAGATCCTCTCTCATTGAAATCAATCTCATTTTAATATTGCTTTATTTAATTTCTTACTTTAGCTTAATTAATTAGTTAATTCGCTCCAAATCGATCGTCTAAATATAGTCAAAAAAGTGCAATATGCTTGATATTCTATAAAAATAACCAATTTGCTTCCTCATGGGTTCGACACTCTCTTTATCACTCTATTACTTGTTTCGACCGGGTAATCTTGCCCGTGTCTGTTTTATCACCAACAAGTTTTTTGCACCGTTGCCGGGGAAGCACGGTGTTGTTTTAAGATATCATAATAGTTGCATTTGAGATTGTAATTTATACACTTTGATTTTCTTGTTTTTAATTATTATTGTTACTTGGGCTATTGCACTTGATCTTTTGGTGTAGTTCTTTGTGCTTGAGTGTAGGTGTATGCGACACACCCGATCGGCAAAAGTTTCATTGTTGCCGATTGATTCGGAAATTGAAAGAACTATCTGATTTCTCCATAGAGTGCAAAGAACTATGGCAGAAATGGGCCGAAAATATTCATCGAGAGGAAGCCCAAGGGGCTAATAATGCAAGGGGGAATAGAGAGAATCCTATTAAGCAATAAAGGCCACTCTATGACTTCACTATTCCCTTCATGAATGATTATTAACCGGGAATTGTGAGACCTCCCATGGCCGCTAACAACTTTGAAATCAAGCCATCTCTCATCTCTCTAATCCAAGTAAACGTTCAATTCGGGGGATTGGTGACCGAGGATGCCCATGATCATATTATGAACTTCATGGAGATTTGTTCCCTTTCTCTCTTAGAGATAAAACGAAAGTGTGGTTGAACTCGTTGACTCTGGGATCTATCACAAATTGGGGTGAGCTTAGACAAGCATTCTTAGAGAAATATTACCCTCCAGCAAAGACAATTCAATTGAGGAATGCCATCACTTCTTTTTTCCAACTTGATGGTGAGACTTTGTATGAAGCTTGGGAAAGGTATAAATATTTGTTGAGGAAGTGTTTCGCATCATGGATTGCCGAAGTGGTTGATAGTGCAAACTTTTTATAATGGGTTGCTTCCATCGACAAGAACCACAATTGATGCGGCCGCGGGTGGTGCATATATGGCAAAAAATGTTGATAATGGGTAGCTTTGTTGGAGAAAATGGCTTCAAACAATCGTTTTTGGGGGAATGAAAGAGGAGCTCAAAGGAGTGTTGACATGGTTCGTGAATCCTCAACCGAAGTTGCTAGCTTGACCACTCAAGTAGCGAAGCTTACCAAGATTTTACAAGCCACTTTTCTTCCATAAAAAAATGGTATGTGAACTTTGTGGAGGTCCTCCCACATCGGATATTTGCCACTTGAAAATGGAATCAATCCAATTTGTGTCCAACTTCAACTGGAAACAAAACAACCCTTATTTAAACACATATAATCCGGTCGGGTTGGTGAAATCATCCTATCCTCTCTTGGAGCAACAACAACCAAAACCAATCTTCCTCTTCAACTCAAAATCAAGCTTCCAATACTCCTCCCGGATTCTCTAACCAACCTCACCAACACCAACCACATTACCAATCCCAATCACCATATCAAAATCAACCCCAACCAACCCAACCACCACCTAAGAAAGAGATACCCATGGAAGACCTTTTAAAAATCATCCATGACAAACAAGACATAATCCTTAGCACCCAATCTTCCGTGAGAAACCTTGAAATCTAAATGGGTAAACTTGCATCTTCCATTGATTCTAGACCCTAAGGAAATCTCCCAAGCACCACCGAGCCAAATCCCAAGAGGAAAGATCAATGCATGTCTATTACTCTTAGAAGTGGGAAGAAGGTACAAAGTGGAAAAGAAGAAGAGAAGGTGGGTGAGAAAAATAGTGAGCAAATGCAAGAAAAATCCAAGGAGAAGATTGAGCCAAGTCTCCCTCCTCTGGTTAAAGAGAGAATGTATCCTCCACCTCCATTTCCACAAAGGCTCCAAAAGGCAAATGATGACAATCAATTTCTCAAGTTCCTTAATTTTTAAAAAGCTTCACATCAACATTCCTTTTGCCAATGCTTTGGAGCAAATGCCTTCTTATACCCGATTTGTGAAATATATCATTTCCAAGAAAAGAAGACTTGAAGATTATGAGACCGTATCTTTGACGGAGGAATGTAGCGCCCTGTTGCAACAAAAACCTCCTCCAAAATTAAAGGATCGAGTAGCTTTGTGATTCGGCTCTAGTGGGGAAAATTTCATGGGCAAGGCATTACGTGATTTGGGGGTGAGCATTAATCTCATGCCCTTGTTGGTTTTCCGGAAACTTGGTTTGGGTGAAGCTACACCTACTTCCGTTACTCTACAATTTGCGGATAGGTCACTAGCATACCCCAAGTGAGTGGTTGAAAATGTTCTTTTGAAGGTTGACAAACTAATTCTTCTAGCGGACTTCTTGGTGCTTGACATGGAAGAGGATAGTGAGATTCCAATTATTCTTGGAAGACCCTTCTTGGCTACCTGTAGAGCTTTAATTGATGTGGCGAAGGGAGAGCTTACGATGAGGGTACATGATCAAAAAGTCACATTTAATGTCTTCAAGCCCATCAAGTACTCGGATAAATTGGAAGATTGTGCAAGAGTGGAGGTGGTTCAAAAATTGAAAGTAGAAGGATCTCATGATAGTATTCGAAAGAGTCGGGTTAAAAAAGTTTGTGAGAAGGTGGTGATCAAGTCGGAGAAGTTAAAAAAGTGTGATGAAAAGGAGATGTATGTGATTCCTCCAAGAAGAAAGAAAGCCAAAAAGTCGTCTTTGGATGTGGCACAACTACCATCCAATGTGGTTAAATGGAAAAAGAAAATCAAAGTGTAGGCACCAATGATGGAAGCAAAGTTTGAAATCGGTGTCAAGAAAGCTTCTCCAAACGGTAACAATCAAGTGAAAGTTCAAGTGTTTTTCCATGATCCTCCATAGACCGATGCGAGTGAGAAAGTCAAGCTAAAGACTTTAAATTAGAACTATTCGTATCGGTTTTCTCTTCCCTCTCTTTTTATTTAATTGTTTTTATTGCTTTTGTATTTATATGCATGTATCGCTTTTCGAAGCCCTCCCGAGTTTGTGGGTTTATAGGGAGGTGTATATAGTGTCCCCTCATAAAAATATTTTTCTTTTTTATTTGTTTTTCATGGGGAGTAGTGATTGATGCCCTACCTTGTTATGTTCATGAACATTGAGGGCAATGTTCGGTTCTAAGTTTGGGGGTGGGTTTAGTATTATTTTTGCCCTCGATTTTTAGGATAATTTTGAAAATTTTTAGAAAATTTCAAGCTATTTAGACCCCATTAATTATTCTTTGATCATTCATCTCATCAGTTTGGTGCTTATTGAGTTGTATGTGCATTATTTTCTTGGATTCGATCTTAAGATTATTATATGCATACTTGAGGATATTTTGTGGTTTTTGTGCTAGCTTTGCCTCATTCATGCTAAATAGTACCCATGTATGGATTTCTTGATGATTTATTATGCTTTGCTCTAGCTTTGATTGTGCATGTGGTATGAGTACCTTGTTGTGAGTTTTGATGCCGTTAGATGATCTCGAGATTGATGAATAGCTTGGCTTGGCTTGTGAGTATGACAATAGCATGATATAGGCTATGTTTGACTCGTTTGTGCCATATCGACCTACCCATGCTCACATTAAATCCCTAGATTCCCATTTGAGCCTTAATGAAAGAATGTTGTGTGCAAGAGCACATAATGACCCCCATTTACCTTCATTTCTATCACCCACATTGACTTATCTCATGAGCCTATATACTTTATCCACCCTTTGAGAGAGCACTTTGTGAAATGAATTTATAAATTTATTTGAGGGAATGTGAGCTTCATGGAAGTGTTGTTCTTCATGTATTGGTGTGGTGTGGTTGAATTCTTGGTTGATGAATTAAGGTTGTTTATCTTGTAGAAAAAGGGCCATTAAAAAATGAGAATCAAAAGTAAAGGGTAGCCCAAAATTGTGAACCATTTGTGCTCTAAAGTCATTCAAAAAAGAAAATTGTGGGATATAAAATCATTTGTGAGGTAGTTTGATGTATTCTCAACCCCAAGTTCTAAAAAATAAAATAAAATAATCTAAGTTTGGGGGTTATTGAGAAAAATTGTGAGTTATGATGGAGTATCTTCTTTCATGAAGTTAGACGTGATTTTGAAGACTTCACTTGTGCTCTCTTGTCTTGATATCCTTCCCTTCATTTGTAGCCTAACCTTGGCATAAAATTACAAGCTTTGCAAAGTCCTATTGATGTTGTCATGTCATGAGTTATTGCCTAGAGAAGCATATCTCTTTCAGTTTGTCGGATCATGCTTGGTATCTCATTGATCGTTCAATCCTAGCTACAACAATGCTATTTAGTCATGGGCTTGTGTTTTATGTTCTTGAGTAAGTGTTTGGAAAGTTAGCTAGCATTGAAATCACACCATACCTTAGCTATGCATTATTATAATCTTAAGTTTGACTTTTTTGATGGTAATGCATGTGAGATCTTGAATGAGTGTCGTCTTCATTACATATTTGTCTCGAGCTTCTCCATAAGTCATATTTCTCTTTGCTCGGGACAATCAAAGCTTAAGTTTGGGGGTGTTGATAGCTTGTAATTTTCCCATCATTTTCATTATTTTCTTGATTTTTATTCATTATTTTGAGCTTTGGTTAATGATTAATTGCATTTGAGAGCCTATTTTTATAAATTATGTGTTTCATGTAGGTATCTCGGAGATATTTGAGGTTTTCAAGGCTCAATACATGCAAATCGAGGCAATTCCAGAGTTTAAGGTTGAGCTTGGATCCATTCGGTCAAAATCCGTCAAAGTTTGTTAAGTATTCAAAGGCAAAGGAAGGTTAACGGAAGCTAACGAAGCTAACGACGAACTAAACGACAAAACCTGGAGGGGAAAAGACTTCTCTAGCCATTTCCAGAATCCAAGGGGCACCGACGCCAATTCTAGAACTCCCTCATTAATGTGTTGTCGATCTCCTAGCGCGTCCACGTGTCACCCGCTGTCTCACCAAAGTTGACCTGCGTCCAGCCAAGTGGAGCCCCAGACCCGCTCCTTCTTCGGACCCATCTACCCGTGGTTTGGCCTGCTTTTCTCACACATTCCAGCTCGCTTTACTCCCTGGATCAGCATGTGTACCCTCTGCCGCGTACCCATCCTTTCAGCCCCAATAACTTCCTTGCTCTCCTTATTCTACCCCTGCCAGTTAGAGTCTCTCCAAACCCTTCTTCATTTATCAACAATCGCCCCATTTTTTCGACTCTCTTTCCCTCTCTCTATTTTTACTCCATTGTTGTTCAAGAAAAGCTAGGAATTCCAATCACTTCCTCCATTAAAAAGTATTGTACACTTTAATCTCTACCTTTATTTAATGATAATGCTTTTTATTGAAGATTTGATTTATTTTCTTAGCATTATGAGCTAATTTATTTGCCTAGGGTTTTGATATAAATTGGTTTGGATGTTGTGATATTAATTTGTGTGTTGTTATTAATTTCTATTCACTAATTTTTGGGTATTATGTTGTGCTTTTAATGCTTGTATTGATTTGATCATCCATTACATCATTTTAAAAATTGCATAATGCATTAAAATGATTTTGTAATTTTAGAAAATACAACATAGTTGTCTTTTGGTTGAGTTAGTCAATGTTACAAATCATCCTTAAGATAGTCAATTGGGGTTTTGTGTTTGGAAGCGATTAATAGGATAAATTCATGCATAGCGAAAGCCCATGATTTTATATTTTTAATTAGCACCGTTATACGAAATGAAAATCCTTAACGGTGATTTTTGAATCCCAACTTCCAAAAAAAATATAATAGTTTTAATAGCAATTCCGTATTAAATCACAACGGAAGAGCCAATTGAAATTCAAAACCCTAGATCCCCTCTCATTGAAATCAATCTCATTTTAATATTGTTTTATTTAATTTCTTGCTTTAGCTTAATTAATAAGTTTTTTCGCTCCAAATCGATCGTCTAAATACAGTCAAAAATTGCAACGTGCTTGATCTTTTATAAAAATAACTAATTTGCTTCTCGTGGGTTTGACACTCTCTTTATCACTCTATTACTTGTTTCGACCGGGTAATCTTGCTCGTGTGTATTTTATCACCAACATGGCTTTTACCGGTTAGAAATTGACCAGAGGGGATCAGCCTGAATTTCTCCCATAACTATTCTTAAAGGAAACATTCTCCGGCCCAAAAGTCCTACCCATTTGGATAGCTAGTCAGCAACTATGGGCATATGAGAATTAAAAAGGATAAATTATAGGTCGGTCCACTTTACAAAATTTCCAACCTCTTTCGTCCCTATATATATATATATTTTGTAACTGGTTAAGTGTACTTTAATAAAATTGTTCTTAAAATAACCATTTTCCAATTGAATTGTGGCTTCCTCGGAAACAGACCAACTATTAACTCCCACCTGCCATCAAGATATGAGAATTGCGTACAAAAGGAAGTTGTTGGTTTCAGACCTAGCTTTCGTCGGGGAATACATAATAAATGAATCAATTAGATGGCGCTTTCTTTTTCTCTCTTAATATGAATCGAATTTTTTTTCTTGGGAGTTCCATGGACCTAAACAAAGGCAACAAAATTTTAAGATATGAAACCACAGTAGCCTTAGAATCTATATCTAGATTGATTGCTTCATATGACTCATAGAAAGCAGCTGAGGCATCCTAAAGGGGATAATCAACTAGTGCACTCCTTTTTTATTGGAAGGAAGAACGAGGCATTTTCTGCCGGACTTGATGAAGAAGGGATTTCAATGCCTTAGTTCTTCCCTACTGGGAGCTTCTAAGAAAACGAGACTGCGCTACTGTAATTCAATGATCTATGTGACTTGTTATGCTAAGTGTCAAATTTTGCTTTGCGCAATGAGGCTGGCATTTTCCTCCTATTAATTGGGTGCAAAGTAGTATGATTTAGGTCAAATATTATTTTTTACACGCAAAATTTTCGATTTGCGATGCACCAAATGGACCCCCTATACAGAAATCCCAATGCAAAGGATTTACGATGCACAATTTGTAATTGGTAAATCTTGATGCGAAAATTGGATTTTGCGATGCACATATTGGATTACTTATTCAGAAAATCCCTATGCATAATTTTGGATTTGTGATGCACAATTTGAAATTATTAAATTCTGATGCAAATATTTGATTTGCAATGCACAAATTGAAATTGCGATGCAGCACGCCCCTAATCCAATTTATTACGGGTATACTCGTTCTTTTGCTCTAAAAATGTCCTTTACCGGATAAAAACAAAAATAATATCTTTTAGAGGTTGGATTTTGGAAATGTTATAAAATGGACCGACCCAGTTATCATCCAATTAAAAAAGTACGGGGTAAATTCGTGTCGGTCCACTAAAAAAAGTTTTCAATCACTACAGTATCTTAGATTTTTTTTTAACCGAAAAAATCATTTTTGTGGGCAAATAGACTATGACACCCTTAATGAGCCTGAGGCGCGCTACAAATCACTTAGTGCGCATCACTCTGTATCAATTAGTGAACCGTGATGCATCAATTTTTACCTAATTGCATCACGCTACATCAATTAATGCATCGCGATGTGTCAATTTAAACTACCAAATCCAATTCGTGCACCGCGATGCAACAAGTCAAGCCAATTAATGCACCGCGATACATCAATTTAAACTGCCAAATTCAATTCGTGCACCGCGATGCACCAATTCAAGCCCCCAATTGATGCATCACGCTACAAATCATAATGGAATCAGACTGTACCTTCTTTTCAGTACACAATCAACAAATAATTTAAAATTAATGCATCTTTTCTGCATCCCAAATCCAAATCGATGCATTAGAATTCACAAATAATGCATTGTAATTAAAATCGATGCATCCAAATTTAAAAATAGTGTCCAACACGAACACAATGAAGAAAAAGGAAAAGAACAACAATAATAAGAGATGAATAATTAAAAGAGTGAGAAGTTAGGTTGATGAAGATATAGTTATCCAACTCCCCATTTCCATTTTTCTTCATCCATAACCACCATACTTCTTTTGTGTCTTGGGACAGACAAACTCGATGATGAGGGAAAAGAAGAAGAAATTTACATCGATTATGTGATTTGGACATTATTGGAATAATTGAATGAAAATAGATTTTGCCGGTTGAAAAAAAAATGCAAAATTGTAGAGGAAAAATGTTTGGAAAAAAGGTGTAGACCATCAATTTCTCCAAAAACTAAAACTAACCCACCCTTTTGCTCATCAACAGTTACGGCTGCAATGGTGGAAAGTGGATCGGGTCCAAGGTGATTCAAGTGTAATTATAAGTTTTGGGAAGCGTCCAAAGTTTTTTTGTTTTTTACTTTTTCTTACTATTAGCAGCAAAAGGCTACCTTGTTTGGTAAAGAATGTGTAGGGGTGATAAAATAAGTGTTATGAATAAATAGATGTTAGGCTATTATCCATGGATAACCATGGATAATAGCCTAACACCCATTTATTCATAACACTCATTTTGCCACCCCTAAGAGTGTGTACCTTATTTGGTAAAGAGTGTGTACCTTGTTTAGGATTTATGGAGGGGTATTTATAGGCCTCCAATCACATAAAATCCGTCTAGGATTCACTTCTATAGTTACCTAGTAGGTTTATGAGAAAACTCCTAAATTATAGTCATAATAGGCGGTTGACGACGTGTTTGTCGGAACAGATATGGTAAGTGTTCTACTCAATTAAGGAAACCTTTGATCTGTCTTGGAGAGCAAGTCTCTGAGATTTCCTACTCGATGCTTATCCGAGTGAGCATGGCTCTGCCCGGCTGCATGATATGAAGCTGATGATGATAAATGTGATTTTCGAGCATGGCCCCCTGATCGAGCAACCAGGTTTAGACATGATATACCATCGACCTTTGTTCGGGTACCTTGCTAGCTCTACCAGCTAAACTTGTGGGTCCTATGTTATCAAGTTTGTGACTGATACGTGGTGCTCGCTCTGACTAGCTTTGGGCCCGACACATCAATTTTTATTTTGACGAAAGTAAAAATTTGAAATTTGAAGTTTGAAAACATATATAGTTAACAGTCCAAAAAGTGTAAATTTGTGAGACAAGAATCCATCAATATCGTACTTGTACAAATACAGATAGAAAATTTATGAACCCAAAGAAAATATTATTCTATCCAAATTAAAAAATTCGCCATTTGCATAAAGCCATATACAAATGTGAGAATGAAATTGAATTTACAAGCATGGTTGGTGTTTCGTCACTAAAGGGTGAAACTTGATGTCTGCAGCAGTGCTAAATTCACTTTGCACTGTTGTTATTGATGTCTTTCCCAAAGAAATACCCATTCTTGAGTGACACACACACACACACACTCACAAGTTTTACCCTCAAAACCTCTGAAATGTACATCCTGCCTTGAACGAGGAGATTCAGAGACTCCTTGGGACGTCAAGTTTGGATTTTGTAATAACTTCTGGTGAAAACCACATCGAGAAAGTTACACAAATCACACTCGCAAGTTATCTGAAAGTTCCATTTCGAAAGTCAAACTTATAAAGGGAGTAAATTATTGGGTAAGAGTAACTGTTACCTCAAGGGATGCCATTTAGGCCCCAGTGATGAACGAAAAGCCAGAGCTTGATTATGCATGTCAACTCATATACTTGTAAACCCATTTCAAGAATACAGAGAAATGATCCAAAAGATACACAAAGAAGAAAAAAGCATAAACAGAAAAACCGGCTTCCGTTTAAAGTTACAAATTACAATACAATCATATATGTTTATAACAATATTTCTTTCCATTTCAGACTCTTTCGAAACTTCTTTTATTCAAAAGTTCGGACCAGCTGCCAGGATCTCCTCAGTCAGCTTGTTGTCTGTTCCAATCTTGTAGTCGAGGAATACCTCGAAATTCTTCTTGAACAGACCACCCAACTTCAACAAGCTGTCTTTGTGAGCCTTTTTGTCAGGCCACTGTAAAATTTCAGACATGGATTGAACATAAATCATTAAGAGAACAGGTTCACGCAATAGTTTATATTAGAGGGAAAGAAATAAGTCAACTTACCGTGTTTGCTGGATCCAGAATTTCAGCAGGCACTCCCTCAATTTCAGTTGGAATTTCAAGACCAAAGACTTCAGTTTTTCTGTAGTTTGCATTCAGAAGAGTACCCGAGTGGATTGCATCAATGATTTTCCGCGTGTATGCTAACTTGATACGATTACCTGATCCATATCTGTAGAGATAACAAATGTAAGTTACTAGAGAAAAAGAAAATGCATGACTTGAGAGGATTTGATGGTGATTGTTCATACCCTCCACCTGACCAACCAGTGTTAACGAGCCATCCAGTTGCTCCGTGCTTTTGCATTTTTTCAGCCAGCATGGCTGCATATTTGGTCGGATGAAGCATTATAAATGCTGCACCAAAGCACGCTGAGAATGTTGCTGTTGGCTCCTTTATGCCATCCACTGTTCCAGCCACCTGTTAGAAACATCAAGAAATGCATTAACAAAAATATGGAGCAACAAAACTGAGATCCAGATAATCTAATTAAAAGAAAAAAAGAAGAAGACGACGTCGACTGAAGTATACCAAAGCAGTGTAACCACTGATGAAGTGGTACATGGTCTGGGCCAAGCTCAACTTGCTCACAGGTGGGAGCACACCGAATGCATCGCATGCAAGAAGGATGACATTCTTTGGATGAGGACCGACACATGGTATCTTGGCATTTGGGATGTATTCTATAGGATATGCTGCGCGGGTGTTCTCTGCCAGTCGACATCATGAATCAATATATGTCAAGATTTTGTATAATTGAAAGGAAAGAAAACTAATTTAAGCATGATAATTTATATTGTCCAGTGTGCTTCACATTGCATATTTATCATATCTGTCGACCTCTTCTCACAATGACTTGGTATAATTAGTACAAATTAATTGATGCTATATCAATTTATAACAGTGTAGATAATGTGAAAGGACTCGTTCCAAGCCTCATCCTACTCATTTCCTCTACTAAAAGGACACGATGAGAAAGTCAGATTGTCTATGTCAACCATAATACTTAGTATTTCTGATTAAAGCGATGTCTACCTATAATATATCTTGTCCGTTTTCAGCTAAAATCCAGCTTATACTCACATATGACATATTTTCTTTACCTGTAACAGATTTGTCAGAGTAATCCACCTCTCGAGTATGCTCATCAAAGACTACATTTTCCATCACTGTCAGAGAAAATCAACATGTCAACTCTGATTCAATGATTTTCCAAGTTCAATTGCTAGAGAAGAATAATGCAGATTTGCGTAAGTAAGGGAGCCAAACAACACCTGTTCCAAACTTGATAGCATTCCAGATATCAGGCTCCTTTTCCCCTGACAGATCAATGCACTTAGCATAACAACCACCCTCAATGTTTGAAACACCATTCTCACTCCAGCAATGCTCATCATCTCCAATTAAATACCTATTATGATCAGTAGACAGAGTTGTCTTCCCAGTACCTAACACAAGCATGTGCAAGAAGGGAGCTATGAGTTACAAAGCAGACAACAGGCAAAACAAAGCAAGACAGTAAACATGCACACATTTGAAGGGGAATGTGTGGGTTCCTATTTGAAACGATGAACCCACAGTGCTGCTATACCTGATAGTCCAAAGAAAAGGGCCACATCACCATCTTTGCCCATATTGCAGCCAGAGTGTAGGGAGAGGATTTGACGCTTAGGCATGAGATAGTGCATAACGCTGAAAAGACCTTTCTTCATTTCCCCAGCATATTGGGTGCCAAGGATGACCATTTCCCTCCTAGCAAGATTGAGATCTATGCTAGTGGAGGATGTCATATAATGGGTGTAACGATTACATGGGAATTGACCAGCATTGTATATTGTGAAGTCCGGAGTACCGAAATCCTCCAGTTCTTCAGGTGTGGGTCGGATACACCTGCCACCCACCCGGTTATCTGCTAAGCTAATATATTGTTGCATCTATGCATATACCCTCTATTATACGCACTTAGGTATAAGATATATGTAGGAGTAAGAATTTATGCATAACAAATACTTTAAAGATTAGTTTCTTAATTTACTTACATATTGTGCATAAACAATGAGTGGTAAGCTCTAGCAGATACAATTCGGACTTTGATACGGTGATTTGGGTCCCAGTTCAGAAACTGATCATTCACGAAAACCTGAAATAAGAGTTACAGGTTACAAACCTTTAGTGATGAATCATGACTTAGTTGAACCAAATGAAAATACAATTACAGAAAGGCACAAACATGAGGAATAGGTAGGAAAGATCTGAATCAGTAAAAACTAGGATCCGACTGTTTGGGTAAAGACAGAACGATGTAACATTCACATTCTGGAAACGGCATCCATTTTGACTAAAGCTGTGATACCCAACGTTCTTTTTACTGAATGTAGGTTGGTGTGTATTTGTGTTTTTCTGTCAAAATGCACATAGAACTGACCTAGTGCATATAAAATGGAAACCGCTCTCACGACTTTGTGATCAAAGGTAGAAAATCTACATCAAATGCTGAACCGTGAACTTAAATGGCGGAATCAATCAACATGTAAGTAGGCTTTTCATCTAAATTTGATATTATTAATAATCCCATTTCAAAGGGGTACCAGGATCTGATTTCTTGATATGCATCATGTTAATATTATTTGGTAGTTCTTGTTAGGCCAGCCGCCAGCATCAGCGATTGAGGCTTTTCACCAATTGGAGAACAGTGAGGTCCCTTAGAATTAAGTCCATGACATTTATGGAGAGGAAGCTAGTGATACAAATGGTGCCCATGTCAGGGTTAACCAGGATTACTATTGGGATGTTTATCTCTTGATATTTTTGGAAGCGATTGACATAGTAGTATTGAGATCTTGTTAAATGTAGGCTTCAATAATCAAGACGTGACAATATACATCTATAAATGGGAATACTATAGAGGCGACATACCAGGGTGTCATACTATTGTTAAGTATGCCCATGAATATGATCAAACACTAACAGGTAGAATGGGAGGTAGTCAAGGAAAGGAACTTTCTCATGATGGAGAAAGAGACAAAATAGTAATTACACTTATATAAGGTAGTGGACAAAGCAAGGATTTAGCTGAGACTTTAAGAATCTCATTTAAGATTAAATAACTTGGTCAAGCTTATCTTAAAAAGTCATCCCATCACCAAAATAAATCTAACAATTTAAATAAAATGCTGTCTTTATGCACTGCACATGATGGAGATAGACCAAGAAAGGTGGAATGACGACTGTATTAGTTTATAGTTGCTAAAATTCAAGACTAGGCTAGATGGAACTGGAAAATGACTAGTTACATGTAAATACCAAATCAAATTTTAGAATACCTTGTCCAATGAACAGAGGTAATCAACAGCTCGTTCTCTGTTGACCAAGAAAGTGTGTTCATCCATCTCAATATTGGGAGATCCCCTGTAACGTACGTCAAGATAATTCCATTGAGGGGAGGGCGGGCAGAATTGAATAAGAAGATGAATATGAATATGAATTATGATACTTACTTTCCCCACCAGAGATCATCTTCAGTGGTTTCATCCCTGACAACACGTTTGTCTCTGGGTGATCGCCCTGTCTTTGCTCCGGAGAGTGTGGCCAAAGCACCACTAGATGTTATGAATGACCCTTTCTCATAGTGTATAGCTTGCTCATAAAGCTCTGTTTTTTCATTCATACAATAAGGCATAAGCTCTTTTTGGGTTTCAATTATGCAACTCTAGAAAGAAAGAAAGGGTAAGTTCAATTAATTAATTATTACCAGCCGGAGAGAGATTGTAGAGGATGTGGGTGAATTTGAGGGCACTGTCACTTGTCCCAAGGGTAGGATAGGAAGGGTGAGAGACGTGCGCCCTCGGAGTTTCTCCAGTCCTTGCCGGATCTCCTCTCACAACCTTGGGCCCTGTCTCCCTCGTCAACGACGCCAACGACGCACTAACATTCCCATTCCCCGATCCCAGATCCCAAAATAATATTAGTATGCATTACCATTACCATTAATTAAGCGGAGCCGGCCAACAAACAAAAGATGTAAGATTACCTGATGGACTGCAGCTGCTGTCTCTGGCGGTCTTCTTCAGGAATAGTAGCAAAAGCAGAGGAGGGAGTATTTCCTTTAATTGGAGTTGTCGGAGCTGATTTCTTCTTCTGAAGCGAATGCAACTCGTCGATCGTCTGAGCTTTCACCGGCGGAGTACTGTCGTCGTGACAAATCTCATCTTTCTTCTTATTCGTCGTAATCTTCGGCAGTCCGTTTCTGCCTTTTCCACCGCTGCTATTAAAGCTGAATTCACCATTTCCCGCCATTTTTCTCTCTTTTTCTGCAAAAATAAAATAACAGAATCAGATCATATTGACTTGAGTGGCGTATAAAAAGAATTGTCACAACGATCACTGCATATTAATTTTATTTATTGAATAAGAATCGGAATTATTACGTACCAAACGAGAGCACAGTATAATAATAATAATAATAATAATAATAATAATAATAGTAATAATAATAATACTAATAAAAGAAAATTACCAAAAACTGCAAGTATTGAACCGGAGAAATTAAAGAGGAACGGAAGGTTAAACCATGGAGATGAGAAATCAAGTGTGATGAATATGGGATGGTCAAGCGAATGGGAGGAGCTTTTATAGGCTTCACAGTTACATGCACGCGCGCGCGTGTGTGTTTGTGTGGGGTCAACCAATACCTTGGGTTTGTAGTTTTGGATAGGAAATTCCGAAAACGTCCAAAATCTTTTGCATTAAAATGCGAAACAGAAAATCTGATAAGGGGGTGAGGGGGTAGTCGGATAGATATGGGTCGGAGAGTTGCCAGATTTAGCTTTGCAATTGCCGATGTGCCTGTGCCACGCTATAAATATAATTTAAGAAACATTAATTCACTTTAAAACTAAGATACAAGATAAATAGAAAAGAGAGAAAAAGGAGTAACATCATTATATTTGTGCAAGTCTCGTCACTCGTGTAAAACTGTCTTACAAATTAAGAAACCCTCTTTTTTATAGCTCAATCCACCATTACACGTTGGATCGGATAATGATGATTCTTCTTATAAAAAAATATTGCTAAGATCGTTTGAATCAAGTTTGTCATTATAATTTAGGCAAAAACTTGGGCAGACCACTTTACACATGTTTTTTTTTAACGGAAAAAATAGGTTTATATTTCAATTTGGTCATCCTGCTTTCGGCCAAAATTCATTAAGCACGCTATTTTTTTCCCTCAATTTAATTACTCTACTTGACTTGAACATTCACGAGTTATTTCTGTCTATTATATTAGATGAAAATATTTGAAAAGACCAAAATGTCCTTATTAAGTTGAAGGGTTTTACTCTCAATGTTAAAAGTTGAGGGTTCAAACTAAAAAATAAAACTAAACTTATAATGAAGAGACTGAAGTTATATTAAAGAATTTAAGCAAGATTTGAACTTCGGAAAATCTTTTGTAAAGCATACCAAGCGGTCCAAGCAGCTCCTCGCCTCCTCCATCTCCATTCTCCAAACAAACTCGACATTACTGCCAAAGACGAAGAAAAGACAACCACGGACGGCGGAACACTGCCTTGCCCAAACTCGGCAACTCGGTTGGGTTACTGATTTTTCTATGTCTCCCTCTCCGCCTCTCGGTCAGTCGGCGGTAGGCCTCTCAGGTCGCCTCAACCTCTCTCCAGTCTCTAGACTCCACTCCAGGTTAGGCACTTAGGACGACTCTTCCTGGCTTTGCTTCCCTTATACTTTATAGAATTCTTCCTTCTGTGCTTCCCCAGTCCCCAAAATCAAATTCAAGTAAACAACATATCAATTCTCCAAATCCACGCCAACTCATCGACACCACCCCTTGCCACCATTGTCGTTTCTTTACAGCCTTAACAAATCAACTGCCCTAAATCCGCCCTCAATATAAGACTCGACCAATTCGTCTTCTGTCGCCTTTTTCCAAAATTGAGTCTTCCGTCGTATTTTCTGTTGGAATGGGTCCTTTGAGGTTTTGTCTGAGATGTCGTTGTCAGAGAGGTAGACAAGTTTGATGTTTGTGCAGTTGGTGATGGATGAGACGGTGCCGTTAAGGCGGTTGTTGTGGAGGTCTAGAATTTGGAGTTGATCAAGGGAGGAAAGATAATCGACTGGGCCACGGAGGTTAACGTAAGGTAGGGAGACGGTGGTTACGCGGTTGTTGTTGCATTTGACGTCGCTCCATCAGGCGGAACAAGCTGTGGAGGTGGTAGAGAGAAGAGTCCAATTTGAGAGGAATGTATCGTGGGCGTCGGTTTGGGAGCGAAAGAGGGAGAGATGGACGATGTCGGTAGAGAGAGAGTGTGGTGTGGAAAGAAAAAGTAAGAGGAGGTGGAGGAAAAGAACGTCCATATGAAAAGCTTGCGCGGGAAGGGAGTGTGAACTGGGAATGGAGTGTGGTTTTCATCTGGGTATTGAATTTAACTATTTTATTTTATTTTGATGGAAGATTATTCAAGAATAGATGGGGTGTGTCTTTAGCTGCTGGATTCGATTCCCAAAGAAAGAGAATTGTTTGTCAAAAGATAGGGTACTTCCAATTCCATTAATGAAGTTTTTTGAGGAAAATGAGCTTGAGTAGAGGTAGAGGTCTACACTGTTGCCAGACATGAAAATAAGGGTATTTTTGGGTTTTTGTAAAAGTTTTAAACTTATCATCCAAATATCTTAACAGAGTGATGAATTTGATATTTATGTCTAAGTTGAGTGATTAAATTGATGGAAAAAAGTAGAGTGAATTTAATGAATTTTGGTCGAAAGTAGAGTGATCAAATTGAGATTTAAACCTAAAAAATATACCAAATTACAAATTCCCCCCCCCCCCAAAGTATACACTCAATCCCAGATCACTGCCTAATATAAGGTTTGTGCCAATTTGGTATCTGATGTTGCCATTTTTACCAAATAGCTACCTAGGTCCAACGTCTATTAGTGAAAAAACGTTAAGTAAGACAAACTTAAGTTAGATCCTAAGTAATTATTTGACACAACTGACAACATCAGGTACCAAATTGGCACAAATCTTATGTTGGATAGTTATCTGAGATTGAGTGTATACTTTAGGGAAAAATTTGTAATTTGGTCTAAAAAATATTATCTTGACCCAACTCACAACCCACCGTTTGTTGGTAGATTAAGTTATAAGAGAGTAACTGAGTAAGATTCTATTTTAAGAATTAAGATCCGTAAAACGGTTCTCACACACAAGAAATAACTATCATGTTCCAATGAATCATCCTAAAACTTGTACTCCCTCCGTCCCTTAATAATCGTCTTGTTTAACCCGGCGCACAGTTTAAGAAAAAACAATTGATTTGATTATTTATATTGGTTTAATGTGTAGTTTCCTTTAAAGCCCATGTGTATGTGGCCCATAATTAAAGTAGAGTGAAAAAGTAAAGGTAAAGTGGTAAAAATGATGTTCTAAAAAGGTAAGTTTCAAAGTACACAATTATTTTGAGACGGACGAAAAAAGAAAGGAGAACGATAATTTAGGGACGGAGGGAGTAAAATAATTCTCGTGCAAAGTAAAAAGTCTAAACAGCGTCTTATTCAAAGAATTGAAGTTGCTTGCATAGGTGGACTCCCCACCGGAAAAGAGGTCCATGTCCATGGGCTAATTGCCGTGCAGACCACATATTTGCCTATTCAAATTCAAATCGTTCAACCTGTCATAGTTACTCATAAGTATCTTGTGTTACCTCTTTGGGTCGACACGTTGACTTAGTTTTTTGGGTAAGCAAAATTTTTTTATAGCCCTAAGTTTCTTTGATTTCTTTTATCAGGAGTTGGATCATCTATTCTAAAATTGTATTTCATCTCTTATTCTATCGTCGGATTTTTGCCACGTGTCAATCGTAAATAAACAAAATCAATTATTAAGTTGATTGTGTTTCCATAACAATAAAAATCCGTGAAATCTAGCTCAATATTTCCTTTTGTGAAGATTTCTTATTGACACGTGGCAAAAATCTGACGGTAGAATAGGAGATAAAATACAATTTTAGAATAGATGATTCGTCCTTTTATCATGCCTCTTTCAATATGTATTGTAACTAAAAGGTTACTCGTAAGTAGAGAATCAAAGTTAAATCTTAAGTAACAATAAGTACACACGTTCTACCAAAATAGTTTATGTTTAAAAAGTCTAATAGTTAAGTGGTACATAAATAACATTAAAATTAGTTATAATTGCAAAAATGTTTGAGCATAATCAATATGTAAATATCAAATGTGAAGAGTAAAGTTGACATATTATGGAGATAATATACATAATTTTAGAAAGTAGACTATTTAGGTGAAACATCCTTAATAATATTGTGGACTTTTTGCCTAGAGCAAATAGGGGCATTTGTTATCAGGATAGATTATTTACGGTAGTACAAACAACTTAAAAATAAGAAAAGTTATTTGTAGTTTTATATTCGGGGGGATAACAAGAGCTGACAAATGGGTTGGCTTGGCCCGGGTCCGGTGGGCCAGCTGTTTTGGGTCAGGCCGGTCCGATCCAAAATTCGATATGTCTATCAAAATTCTAGCTCAACCCGAAATAAAATTAACCGACAACTATAAATATAAAAAGTAATAAAATTTACAAATCAAAGTTACTAGGGGTAGCATCATAAACATAAAGTAATAAAATCAACCATAAATGAAAATGTCAATGCAGTAGCACCAAATCCTGTAACACCAATTGTAACATCAATTCAGAGTTGATTACTTAATAGTTAACATACATTAATATGACTACTTAAAAACATCTTCAATCATTAATGATTACTGTTTTAATATCAATGTGAGTATGTGATAGGGGTGAGCTTGGTCCGGTTCGGTCAACTTTTTTGGAAAAAAAGAGAAAACCAGGACCAGACCAATAGTCTGGTTCTCAAAAAATATAAAACCAGGATCAACCCAATATGTTTGAGAACCAATACATTAGTCCAGTCCAGAACCAATCGAAGACGTACGAGAATCAGGACCGAATCAATAAGATGGTTACTTATTTTTTTCTCTCCTCTCCCAAAACCCCTTTGTTGCAAAGCTCAATCATGGCTTCTTCCTTCAACCTCCCAATCCTTCAAGCCCCAAACCTTCGGAAATCTCACTTTCATGGCCAAACCCTCAAATCATCTTGCTCAGCTCCAAAACAGTCATTAAGTTCAACCCTAAATATTATAACCAAATTCAACATAGACTAGCATTAACCTCACAAGAATCATCATAGACTAGCAATAGTAGTCAAGAAAAGTCAATGACTACAACAATTGATAATATCCCAGAAAGTGGATTTGATAAGGAGCTATTAGGCCTTACTAGTGCATTTCCAGGTGGTGAGAAGGGTTTGAAAAAATTCATTGAAGAAAATACACCTCCCAAAAAATCATTATCTCAGGAATAGGATTTAGGGTTAGGAATTAGAAAAGTGCACTGTGCTTAAAGAATTTATATATATATATATATATATATATATATATATATAATAATAATAATAATAATAATAATAATAATAATAATAAATAACATATTGGTTTGGTTCGGTCCGGTTCTGTTTTTTGGTTTTTGGACCTGGGGACCGACCCAATTGTCCGATTTTGTGAAAATTCAGATCCAGGACCAATCCAAAGTATTGGTCCGGTCCATTTTTGACTGGTCCGATCCGGTTCCATTGGTTCGGTCCGGTTTCGAAAAACTTTTGCACACCCCTAGTATGTGATAATGTAACTGTAAGGAGTACTAATTTTTAACACACATGCTTGGTTACAGACTAATATATTATAGTGTAGCCAAGCTATATACCAAGCTTATTTAACCAAACTATATACCAAATTTCTAAGCTACTGTAAAAAATGAAATAGTTGGTTTTAAAACTAAAGCGATTACTTTAGCGAATAACCTAGCCTAAATCCCTATCCCCAATGTCGATCCCCAAGTCCCAATTCCCAATTCCCAAATAGCAGACTGTGCGAGTCGCTTGACAAATGATAGAAGAGCTCTTATTGACTTGTTGTTGAATCAATCTGCCAGTGGGTCTGTTTGTTTGATAATTGGACTTGGGCTTCTTCTATAGTAAGTTTATATTGTTTTATTATCTACAATATAATACAAATAAATTTTAGGGAGAATTTCAAGTGGGTACAATTTTGAAAACATGTTTTCATATAGAACCATCAATTTTTTGGACATTTCATTTAACTACAAATTGCTTGCCAAATGACAAAAATGCCATTAATGAAAACAAAACTGATCCGGCATTATGCAGGACCAAATCAATCCAGAAACTCTGATGCCAAGTGCTGGCATCAGGATGCATTTGACAAAGATTAATGCGCAGACCAAATCAATCAGAAACTCGATGCCAAGCGGCATCGGGATGCATTTGACAAAGATTAATGCAGACCAAAATCAATCCGAAACTCGATGCCTAGCCACGGCATCGGGATGCATTTGACGTAAAATCAATCGAAACTCGATGCCAAGTCTTGCCGCATCGATACATTGATAGTATTTTGGAGGACCAAATCAATCCAGAAACTCTGATGCCAAGTGATGGCATCAGGATGCATTTGATAGTATTTTGGAGTACCAAATCAATCCAGAAACTCTGATGCCAAGTTCTGGCATCAGGATGCATTTGACAGCATTAATGCAGGACCAAAATCAATCCAGAAACTCTGATGCCAAGCCCTGGCATCAGGATGCATTTGACAGAAAATCAATCCAGAAACTCTGATGCCAAGTGCTGGCATCAGGATGCATTTGACAGTATTTTGGAGGACCAAAATCAATACAGAAACTCTGATGCCAAGTTCTGGCATCAGGATGCATTTGATAGTATTTTGGAGGACCAAATTAATCCAGAAACTCTGATGCCAAGCCCTGACATCAGGATGCATTTGACAGTATTATGCATGACCAAATTAATCTAGAAACTCTGATGCCAAGTGATGGCATCAAGATGCATTTGACTGCATTATGCATGACCAAATCAATCCAGAAACTCTGATGCCAATCACTGGCATCAGGATGCATTTGACGTAAAAATCAATCCGTAAACTCGATGTCAAGCCACGGCATCGGGATGCATTTGACAAGATATTATGCGAGACCAAATTAATCCGAAACTCGATGCCAAGTCTTTGGCATCGGGATGCATTTGACAAAGATTATGCAGGACCAAATCAATCCAGAAACTCTGATGCCAATCACTGGCATCAGGATGCATTTGACAGAAAATCAATCCAGAAACTCTGATGCCAAGCCCTGGCATCAGGATGCATTTGACAGCATTATGCATGACCAAAATCAATCCAGAAACTCTGATGCCAAGTGCTGGCATCAGGATGCATTTGATAGTATTTTGGAGGACCAAATTAATCAAGAACCTTTGATGCCAAGCCCTGGCATCAGGATGCATTTGACTTGATTTTGGAAGACAAAAATCAATCCAAAAACTCTGATGCCAAGTGCTGGCATCAGGATACATTTGATCGTATTTTGGAGGACCAAATCAATCTAGAAACTCTGATGCCAAGTGCTGGCATCAGGATGCATTTGACAGAAAATCAATCCAGAAACTCTGATGCCAATTGTTGGCATCAGGATGCATTTGACTTGATTTTGGAAGACAAAAATCAATCCAGAAACTCTGATGCCAAGCCCTGGCATCAGGATGCATTTGACAGTATTATGCAGTACCAAATTAATCCAAAAACTCTGATGCCAAGCCCTGGCATCAGGATGGATTTGACAGTATTTTGAAAAACAATCAAATAGAAACTCTTTCAACGAGAAATTCCTTAGAACAAGCCTATGACGGCTTAGGGTTCAAGCAAAAAGCAAAAAAACTCAAATTTTATTAAAAACTACCCAAATAATGTTTAATATGGTATTTATATGCTCTAACAATCCAAACCCTAAAAGGAAAAGTCTTAAACAAAAAAGACGAAAAAGCTCGAAAACTTCAAAGGCCCATAACAGTACTTAAACAGCATTTTTTGGGCTAAAAATGAATAGTTCACGGGGTAAATCCCGTGAATCTTGTAGAGCTCGTCGAGAGCTTCGATTTGATATGTTGTGGGTCCCGTAATTCATCCGGACGCGAAAGTTATGCTCCGTTAAAGTTCTGCCGACCGTTAGGTGCTCTCTACTATTGCTTAACGGAAACTAACGGAGAAATTGTGAAAACAAAATTTGATCTTGCTACCAAACTTGAAAGACTTGATTAAGAGCTATATGCGCATACTATACTACTGTACCAGAGAATCTTGTATTTCCACATGAATCATATAATGCCAACCTTTCATAACTGAAATTACATTTTCACATGAATCATATAATGCCAACCTTATGTATACCAAATGCCAACCAGGATTTTCTACTTTGATTTTCTACTTTGCCTTTTGTATATCTTCCCCAAGAAAGATTTCAACACCGCCGCATCGCTTTGCTTGCTTTGAGCTTGCGATCGAGCTGATTAACTTTTCATAACTCTTGTTTTCGTAATCTGCAAATACATCCTGAAGCTTTAGTGCGTTATAAAGCTTCTTCACTTTTGCAACAAACCCGATTCTCCGAATTCCTTCCTTTTGGAATGACTCTTTTAAGAGAAAGGAAATGTCAAGAGCGGAGCTTGTAAATCTCAGATCTGAATCTATAAAAACGGATATCAGAGCTTCCTTATTAAAAGGTGTTCGTATGGTTGGATAAGTGAGGGGTCGAGGCCCTTGGCGAATTGGGAATTAAATGGAGTAATATTGCGGCGTGACAAGTGGTGGACGGCGTTGTTGGTGGAAGAACGACCGGTGGTGGTGGAGGCGTCGTCGGCGTAGCGGCAGATGTAGAAGGAGAAGAAGCTCATGAAGAAGAGAGCAGTGAGGAGGACTAAGATAGTGAGGGCCATGGAGGTGTCGAAAGGGCTACTGTTGGGAAGGTGGGGTGGAAAGGGCATTGATGTACTTTTCCTCTAAAATTGTATCTAAAAGATATATCTAAAAAATAGGTGGATTTATTTGAAAACATGTTTTAAAAGATGTACCGGCTTGTAATTATTCCTAAATTTTATTTTTTAAAATTGACAGGGCTGGGCTGGCCAGAAAAAGCCCGAGATTTTTTGAACCAAGTCCAGATGATCCATGAGTCTGTTAGCCCTGGATTTTTTTAATTGCCAATATCTGAAGCCCAGCCCGTCAAAAAACTAGATGGGCTGGGTCGGTCCGTGGGCCTGATTTTTTTGTTGCCGGCTCTAAACACCCATTTAACAAAAAAATGGACAGATACGGTCCGGGGGCATGGAAAAATTGTAGCGCGATGAAAAAGAAGAACTTTCATTCTTTCAATATACAAAGACGAAAACTATAATTACGGAGAAGTATAGGGGTATCCGGTGCATTTTATCCAAATATAAAGATACACGTCATAATCAGATCAAATCCTCTCTCTTCACGTGGAAGCCTTGGTTTGAACATGGGAGAGAGTCAGAGAGGACAAGGAGGGAGGCACCGAGGCAGGGAGCCACCGAGGCAGGAGAAGGAAGGGCACATAAATCATAATCCCACAATTTCATCTTAATATTTTCCATAAAAGGTGGGTTTTGGCGACTTGTCTTTTTGTAAATTGTAATTAGGTACTCTTACTTGGAAACATTATCCTTAAGTTTGTCACAAACTTAAATATATCAATATTTTTTAGTCAAATTTTCGGTGCAGATTTTTTTTACAAAATCAACCATTTGATTATAACATGTGTTAAACCTAATTTTTGTCTTGATTTTTTTAAATTTGCTTGACCACATGTCATGATCCAAAAACGGCGTGTAAAAAAATCTTTCTTTTTTTTTTTTACTTTTTTTAAAATTTTCTTTTGTAAACCTTTCCCTTAAGCGGGGACATGAGAATGGATCGAACCTGACATCTCACACACATTTTGTAAAGCTCTAAAACTACCACTGGACCACCCCTTATTGACAATGGGATTTGAAACCACGCCCTTTTAAACATGAAACTTAATCTTGCACCATAGACCAACTAGGCCATGTCAACTATTAAATAAAATAAAAAATCATATAACTCCGGTGAATGACATTTTAATTCTAAAATTTATTATAGAATTTGACTAATTATTAGTCTTAGGGTGTGCTTAGTGCTTACACACCAAAATAAAAAAGATTATGACAAATAAAGATGGTGTTAGACTGCCAATGTTTTGCTGGCAATAGTTAAAGATACGTTTTGTTGATGTGTCACTAATTTATATAAGTTTATATAATATTCTATGCAAATAGAATGCTCATTTTCATTATATGTCATATATGTCAACTCTAACTTGGTCAGCTTTCAAGTTAGGTTTTGAATGAAATCCTTCTCAACTACTCTTATAACTACGTATGGTGCAAATTTGACATAAAGTAACGAACGTGAGTAAAATTAATATTTTTGAGTGATTGTTATTTTGTATACTCCTTAGTGGAGTACTTTCTTACTTGGGTGGTTCAATTTTATTAGTATTTTTTTAACTTTCTATTTTTAGTTGGTACAAACCAACGGTCATTTATTTTTATTTTTTTAAAAAAACTTTTTAGTTTTGAATGCCAAAGTATTCCGAGGCTTTCAAGCCTCCTCAAAAGTCGAAAGGAGGGTAGAAACAAGAAAATGACTAATCTTGTTGTCTAACTTTAGAGCAAGTCATTCATTTAGGCTAAAAGAGCTGACCTAATACAATGGAGAAATGTCAAGCAGTTAGCCAGTTACAATTGGCAAGTACGAGATGAAGATGACTGATAGCAAACGCTTAAAGCCTTAAATTAGACAAGAATTGACTTCCTTAATATATTAATAATAGGGAGATGTTATTTCCATTATAATTTTTACTTATCAATTACATTCTTAATAATTACATTAAATAAATACATGTTTGGACCAAATTGTCCCTTAAGTACTTGCTTATTTTAAGTTGACTAATCAAGTTACTTTCTAATTACCTTTTAATATTATTTTTTAGTTCAAACATTTATGAATAACATAGTTATTTTATTATTATTTTTTCTTTTTGTAATGACTTTATTAATTAATCTTATGACTAAAAAAATATCATAAGGACATTTTGTATACCAAACTTTAAGTAAATATATGTTTATTGGTTATGGAAAAAAATTAAAGGATGTAATAGTAAAATAATCTAATAGTAAAATCATAATATGAAATAGTATCGTAATATTTAAATATTTTGTCTACCTTTATAATTGATTCAAAATTTTAATTTTTGAGTTGATTGAAATCAATATTCAGTTTAATATTTACCATAATAATTGAATTGATATTTTAAAACTAAATTAGAATATTAATTTTTGATAATAAAATATCTAATGTAATCTAAAATGGTAGAAAATGTATTAATCATACTATTTTTATGATAATGAAATATGAAACGTGAGTGATTAGAAAAAATGATTAAACATATTTATTACGAACAAAATAAGTATCTTGTTTATTGAGAATTAAAATGTTAAGAATATAAATAGAATAATTATGTTGTCCATTGATGTTTGATAAAATAATAATATTAGAATGTAATTAAGAAAGTAACTTGATTAGTCAACTTAAAAAGGGGTAGTTTTATCAAAACATGTATTTATTTAATTCAATAATTAAGGATATACCAAATAAGTAAAAATTATAGTAAAAATAGCTTCTCCCTAAATAATATTGCAAAACAATATATTTTACCTATAAAAAAATACAAAAAAGCAGAGTCACAAATTTTAATTATTACACAAAAAGTTTAAAAATCATAATTTCTTACATAAAATGTATAGAAATCACAATTTTGTACGGGTCCCAATCCAAAACGATGTCGTTTTTATAAGGTAAAAAAACTTTTTTCAGTTGATCGGGTGGCTTACCTCCTCACTTGAAAGTTGAAAGGGTGGATCCGCCCCTCTATATATGTGATATACTAAATCTGTTCTGAACAAAGAATCTTTATTTAAAAGTCAAATTTTTTAAAAAAATAATATTTTTAGTGATTCATTAGTAATAAAATAACACTTTCATATATTAATTTTTGAAAAGTAAACTTTTTAAATAAAATATTTCAAAATAAAATAATTGTCTCTTTATAGAGAATGAATGAAGTATATGTCAACGTCGGGCCTCCTTCGACTTAGGTAGTTCATAACCAAGTTAGAGAGCCAAATTTTTGTTCGACTCACACTATAAAACTTGACCCCGTTTTTGTATCAGATTGAACAGGCAACCTTTAAGCCTCATCGATTTTATCAACACCCTATCTAACCTATTAGTATACTTAATTTATATTTTTATATATAAAAAAATCAAATACTTTCTTTCTTAAGATTTGAAACCTCTTGATTTGAGAACATTTACGTCTCTTTTTGCTAAACGTATATTTTACATAGCGACAATTTTATTTTTAACACATTTGGACCAGCCCGCCTACTTGGCTTCTTGTCTTTAAAATGATTTGTCTATGGGGTCTTGTCATATCAAAAATGGGGTATAATTTTATCTCAGTGATACTTAATACAACACCTATAAAATACTTAAAACAACACTTTTTAAAAAAAGTAGACCAAATTGCCCTTTGCCATTTTATGAGTAAATGAAAAAAAAGTAATTTTTTTCTTTGTTTGGGACTGCTCTGAAACCAGTCCAAAAGTCCAAAAAAAAAAATTTTTTTTTTTGGACTGCTCCGAAACCAGTCCAAAAGTCCAAATTTTTTTTATTTTTTTTGGACTGCTCCGAAACCAGTCCTAATGCCCAATTTTTTTTTTCTTTTTGGTTTGGGACTGCTGCCAAACCAATCCAAAAGTCCAATTTTTTTTTTTAAGGACTGCTCCGAAATCAGTCCTAATGCCAAAAAAAAAAAAAATTTCTTTTTTTTTTGGTTTGGGACTGCTGCCAAACCAGTCCCAATACCTAAAAAATAATTTTTTTTTTTTTGTTTTTGGGTTTAGGACTACTCCCAAATCAATCCCAATGTCTAACAATTTTTTTTTGTTAAGGGTAATATAGTATTTTTATAAAAAAAGTGTTATATTAAGTATTTTATAGGTGATGTATTAAATATATCCCTTTTATCCAAGTACTTTGCATTGTTTCTCGAAGTGCGTTGTAGTGTTCATGCAAACCCAACAAACAAATAGGAAGGTGAGAGATTTTACTTATATTTGAATAGAGAATGATACCACGAGTTGAAATTTGTGATATTAAATAAGTTTTAAATGCTGGCGTCGTCAGATAATTAAAATCTACTTAAATATTTACATCATTAGATTAAATATGATATTTTTAATGTAATAACATAAACATTCAAATTATCAGCAACTTGATCATATAACAGCTCTAATCTTAAAACTTATAATATCACAAACTTTAACTCATAATATCATTTACCTTTAACTAAAACTTTCATATAATTAAAATAATTTATTTATAAGTATTACAAAAATAGATTATTAAATAATTACACTCATTTGTCCTAAATTGAGTGTTATTTTTTTTCATAAAAAAGTGTTATTTTTGGAAGAAGTTATTAAATTCACTTTACTATCTATCATGATGTAATGTCTACTTACAAATAGTTACAATATTATATATAGAGTAAACACTAAAAGTCTAAGAGCTTTCAGAGAGTTTGCTTTAATTTAACCTTAGATTTTAGGTTCGAGTCTTCGAGAGAATGCTCTTACATTATACTCGGTTGGGAGAATTTTACCATCTTTTTGGGCTTGCTTAACTCAGATTAGTATAAACCTTCGGCTTAAAAATATTTTTAAAAATTCATAGAATTTAACTTTCTTAATTTTGATATTAAAAAAAACACACAATCCGTACCATGAAGGCTAGCGCATATAGAAAATTGGTGAGAAGGAAAAAGGGACCTGGTCCACCTGGACCCGTGATGGGCATGCGAGAGACCCCGAGACACGGGATGACATGGTATGGCCGTATGAGTCATCAGTATCACCACCCATATCTGTTTTCCTCTCTCTTTACATGTCACTATTTTTTTTAACCGTTCTCATCTTTATCAACTAAATCATATATAAATAAATAAATAAGATAAATAAAAAAGAATCGGTTTATTAATAAATACACATTAATATATCACTAATCATTATAGATTTTAAAAAATTTTTTCTTATACACAACATTTATTGTTTTATTAATTGATTTTTAATCTTCACCGCATATCAATATATTTAAATCAAAACAATTTGTTACTCTAGAAACTGCGACATATAACTGTTCATGACTAAATATTAGTTTCTTCAAGAAAAGACCTATCGACGTGTAATTATTGACTTTGCATTTGTTAATTGTCATTGCATATGCTACCAACAATAGAAATTATCTTTTCTGGAACTTGAAAGTCTGTCTTACATCAGATGAAGTTTTTTTTTTTTTTACAATTTTTTTTTGTAGACCTTTCCCCTAAGAGGGTATAGGAAATAATCGAACATAAGACCTCACATTTTGTAAAACCACAAGTCTATCACTGGACCACCCTTTAGGGTCTACATCGGATGAAGTTAATGACAATCTTGGTATAAGAACATTTTCTCCAACATTGCTTCCTTTAAAAAAATTTGTTTCAACAATGTGATCCTCAAGATTTATGATGATTAGTCGTATTTCATTGTAAAAGCAAAACCCTGCAGTATGGTCAATGTTTCTTAATATCATTACTGTAACACTAATTTTAAATATCAATTCATGGTCTGGCAACCTCGAACATTTTATACTATTCAAAAAAAATCTGTAGAATGATGTTTTCAAACAACTTGGATATTTTCGTCCTACAAATAGAATCTGAACTCAAATAAAGTTCTTTATTTTGAATGATTACTTTTATTAAATTGTATTTTTATTTTACGAATAAATGAATTTCTGATAAGAAAATAAGCTGAAATCAAAACAACGAAATTATTTTTACCGTTAACTATTATTTTTGTTTCGTAAATTATTTTGATTTTACTAACTTCCATTATATTTTTTGTTTTATTGATTTCGTAACTATTATTTTTGTTTTATTCTTAAGAATTAGTTTCACGGAAAACTTTTGTTCCGTAAATTATTTTTATTATTTTACTAACCTTAGTTTAAATTGTTTTTGTTTTATTGACTTTGTAACTATTATTTTTGCTCCATCAAGTATTTTTATTTTACTAACTTATTTTTTGTTTTACATAACTATTTTTAAGAATTTGTTTTAAAATTTTGTTTCGTAAATTATTTTTATAATTTTACGCAATTTAAATTATTTTTGTTTTATTGACTTCGTAACTATTAAGTATTTTTGTTCCATCAAATAATTTTATTTTACTAATGTATTTTTGTTTTACATAACTATTTTAAGAATTTGTCTTAAACTTTTGTTCTGTAAATTATTTTTATTATTTTAGTAACCTTAGTTATTTTTTTTGCTTTATTGACTTCGTAAACTATTATTTTTGTTCCATCAAATATTTTTATTTTACTAACTTATTTTTTTACATATATATACTTAAGAATTTGTTTTAAACTTTTTTTCGTAAATTATTTTATTTAACTAACCTCCACATTAAATTATTTTAGTTTTGCTGATTCTGTAAATTTTATTTTTATAGTGACTTGTTCCATAAATTATTTTTTATTTTACTAACCTCCTCTTATATTTTTATTTTCTTGACTTCAGAACTATTATTTTTGTTTTAATTACTATTTTTTAATGTTTAAACATAATCAAAAGAGATGAGATGATGGTGATGAGAGAGAAAATAGGGAGGAGACATGAGAGAGAAAGAGAAAGAGAAAGAGAAAAAATAGGGAGAAGATAGGAGAGAGAAATAGTGAAATGGTAATTTAAAAGTCAATAATTCAAAAGTAAAATTTTGAAAGGATAAATATACTCTTACCAGTATATATATATATATATATATATATATATATATATATATATATATATATATATATATATATATATATATATATATATTGGTTTCTCCCCGAGAAAGTATGACTCTCTCACTTTTTAAATACTTTATCTTTCTCTTTGATTCGACGCATTATTTTTTTTTTAAAAAAGTAATTGATTGCATTATAAATATTGATAAAAATATGTAATTTTCTTTAACGCTCTTGAGCATGTGGTTATAATTAAAGTGAGTACAAAAAGTAAGAATAAAGTGGTAAAAGTATTTTTATAAACCGAAAAGTTTTGAAATATGACAATTATTTTAGAACGGATAAAAAAGGAAAGGAGGACGATGATTTAAAAACGGATGAAGTAATTATTTTGTTTGATGAGTATAAGAAAAATTAATTGACTATACTATAAATGTTAATATGATACACTTTACCTGTCTCAAAATTATTGTTTTGTTTGACCATATACATGATATAATAATAAATAATTTACTTAATTATTAATATTGATTTGATGTTTATTTTCCTTTCAAGCCTATGTGTATGTGACTAATAAATAAAGTATGATAAAAAAGGGTAAAGTGGTAAAAAACTTGTTTTAAAAACATAAGTTTAAAACAAAACAATTATTTTGGAACTAACGGAAAAAAAAACATGAAAATAATGTTAGGACGGAGAGTATAATTTTCTTTGAAGGACATACACAAGTGACCCATATTAAAAATTCAAAAAAGTAAAATGATAAAAATAATTTAAAAGGAAAGTTTAAAAATATAACAAATGTTTTAGAACATGCAAAAGAAAAATAAAATAATTATTTAGAAACGAAGGAAGTATTTGAAAATACAAACAAGAGTGTGCCCATTATCTTTTTAGTTTTAACGTACTCCTCGTATGATGTTATATGAGATTTTGTCATATTATTTAAAGTCAGGGTCCGTTTGGATGCATTAATTTTGAATTTAATAAATATTATAATTCTATAGAGTTTAAATAACGTTGAATTTGCTTTCAAAATCAAAGCAATTAAATGGTTTGGATAATGTGTTGAATTCAATTGTAATTTTACATTTATATTTAAAATAAAATTTCATTAGTTTATCAAGTATTTAGTTTAGCCTAGTGGTAATGGTTCTTAGAGGATCACCATTGTTTAAAGGCCAAAATATGAAAAACACCCCAAAGTAACCACCCAATCCCATAATGCCCCCCAATGTTAAAATTTTCCCAATTTCATACCCAATCTTACCATTTGTCCCAGTTAGGACCCTCCCGTCAATGACCGTTAGAAATGCTAACGGATGAGGGGTCATTTTGGTCATTTGATTCAGGGGGTAAAGTGAGATTTGGTTATAGTCGTTTTATTTTGGTCATTTGACGCCATAGTTATGTACTTCCGAACATAGTGAAGATGAGTAACCATCACTGCCTTCACTCCCAGCGTAAATTAGCGAGTAAAGGCGATGCAGTGCAATTGAAGGACCACCGTACACGCTTACGCCGGGGATTATTTTTCCATTTCCTAGTTTAACGTCGGCAGGGAAGTTTCTATCAATTGCTCCGTCGCCTACGGTGGAGACCTAGGGTGCGATGTTCGTGACGGTAAGACCGCCGGGACCACCATTGCCAGCAGAAACGAACCGAACCGAACTCCAATTACAAGATCCGAACCGAAATCGGACTCCTTCAAACTCCAATGACAAGATCTGAAATCGTTAAATTCCAGTATCCAACCGAAATCGTTAAATTCCAGTATCGTTAAACTCCTTCAAACCAAAATCGTTAAAACTCTTTCTTTCGGGCCAAATTCCAAAGATCCAAACTCCAATGACAAGATCCGAACCGAAATCGGACTCCTTGATAGGCCACGGCTTAGAAGTCTTGAAGCCCAAAAACTTAGGGAAGCGTGGTGTGGATTGCGAACTTGTTCGGGAATAATAGCAAGAATACGGGAGAGAGCTTGGAGCTTGTGAACTGGGAGGATGAAAGCTTAGCGAAAAATCCATGGAAGATAGTGTCGTAGGTGTGGATAATAGGAGTAGGAGTGGGTGGGGAAAGGTGCGAAGGAAGAGTCGTACCGGTGCTTGTGGGTGGGTATACTGGAGGGCTTTGGCGTCGTCTTTGGGCCGCGAACTATGTAAGTCTTATGGTCGTCGGTGGTGGGCGTGATGGAGGAAAAACGTAAGCAAAGGGAGAGGATTGTGGAAATGAGAGCCATTAACTTGGAATGGTGGTGGGTTTGGGTAAGGCCGGAAAGTATAACCTGTATAAACATTTGGGTTTTGCAGGAAAAGGAATGCGTGTGTGTTTGAAGAGTTTAAAGTGGGAACAGAAACAATAGGAAATGGTGGTAGGAGTGATGAGTGTCAGGGGTTCAGGGGAACGCGTGGTGTGGATGTTACGAACTTGTTTGTGAATAATAACAAAATCTCACTTTGCCCCCTGAATCAAATGACCAAAATAACCCCTCATCCATTATCATTTTTAACGATCATTGACGGGAGGGTCTTAACTGGGACAAATGGTAAGATTGGGTATGAAGTTAGGAAAATTTTATCATTGGGGGGCATTATGGGATTGAGTGGTTACTTTGGGGTATTTTTCATATTTTGGCCTTGTTTAAATTTATTTCTTCTTAAGGGTCTTCCTATTAAGAAGATTAAATTATACATTGGTAGAGCATCTTCTTATTAGGCCACTTAGGAAAGAGAAGAATTTTTCTTTCCAAATAAGAAGAAAATTTTAGGAGAAGAAAAAAGAGCCAAAAGGGGGCGCTGTGGTGCACCGCATCCAACCACACAAGGCGCGTGTACCACACGCGGGTGAAGGAGCGGGAGAGGGGGTATTACGATGAGCCACGCGTCTGAAATCTTCTGATTTTTTTTTTTTTTTTGATTTTTTAAAAAGAATCTTCCCTATTCTATTTTTTAGCCATTAGGTGGTGGGGGGTGCAGAGCTTTGTTTGGGCTTTTATTTTTTAAAGCCTTTTTTATTTTATTTTTTTCTTCCTTCTTCCCTATAAATATATCACCTAAATCTTTTTTATTTTTAATGTAATTTTATCATTTTATGTATTTTTTTCAATTTTAACGTTGTATGTAATTTTCTATTTATGTTATTTTACGAGTTATGTATAATATGTGTTTTATATATAATTTATTAATTAAATTATAAATTACATAATTTATGAGTACTTTATTATTTTAAAATTAATTTATGTCTTAATTTATAAATTTATTTATTTATATGAAATATTTAAATATGAAATGTATTAAATAATGTTAAATAAATTTAATTGTTTGAAAAGTATAAAATAAGATTGAAGTGTAAAGTTAATGAGGTAGCAGTAGGACCCAACTAATAAGATGTTAAGAAGATTATACAATGAGAAGAGAAAAACGTGTAGGTGACATTAAGATCCATCTGAGAAGATGGTAAGAATAATACACAATGTGGATGCTTTTAGTGATAATAAATGGTAAATGTTCAAACCTTGCTATTTGTTAACAACAAAATTGTGAGAATTAATATCTATATTATAAAATAGCTCAGAGTCTAACTAGTGGCCCTGATCGAATTGTGTTAAATACAACTGACGGTCCAGATTGATTAGTAAGTATGTAAGTTACAAATGAACAACTCAGTTATGAGTTATGTTTGAATTACACATCTACAATCTATATATCTATATATATATAATGACAAGGGTGGATTTCTCCCTCCAAATCTCACTTTTGAATTATTGACTTTTGAGTTACCATTTCACTTTTTCTCTCTCCTATCTTCTCTGGTTGTATTTCTCTTTCTTTCTTCTGTCTCCTCCATATTTTCTCTCTCATCACGACCATCTCCTCTCTTTTAAATATGTTTAAACATTTTTCTCTCTTTTAACATAAAAAATAGTAACTAAAACAAAAATAATAATTCCGGAGTCAAGAAAACAAAAATATAAGAGGTTAGTAAAATTAAAATAATTTATGGAACAAGTAACTATAAAAAAAAGTTAAAGAATCAACAAAACAAAAATAAGTTAATGCGAAGGTTAGTAAAATAAAATAATTTACGGAACAAAAGTTTAAAACAAATTTTTAAAAATATATATGTAAAAAAAATACGTTAGTAAAATAAAAATATTTGATAGAACCAAAATAATAGTTACAAAGTCAATAAAAACAAAAACAATTTAAACTAAGGTTACTAAAAGAATAAAAATAATTTACGGAACAAAATTTTAAAACAAATTCTTGAAAATAGCTATGTAAAACAAACATACATTAGTTAAATAAAAATATTTGATGGAACGAAAATAATAGTTAGGGATTCAATAAAACAAAAATAATTTAAACTGAGGTTAGTAAAATTATAAAAATAATTTATGGTACAAAATTTTAAAACAAATTCTTAAAAATAGTTAGGTGAAACAAAAATATGTTAGCAAAATAAAAATATTTGGTGGAACAAAATAATAGTTACGTGAGTCAATAAAACAAAATAATTTAAACCGAGGTTAGTAAAATAATAACAAAAATTACGAAACAATTTTTTTTTTCAGAAACTAATTCTTAAAAATAAAACAAAAATAATTGTTACAAAGTCAATAAAACAAAAAAAAATAGAAGTTATTAAAATCAAAATAATTTACAAAACAAAAATATTTGTTAACAGTAAAAATAATTTCGTTATTTTGATTTTAGCTTATTTTTTTCTCAGAAATTTATTTATTCATAGAATACAAATATAATTTAATAAAAGTAATCATTCAAAAGGAAGAACTTATTTGAGTTCACATTCTATTTGAAGGGCAGAAAAAATTAAGTTTGTTCCAAGACATTCATTATACAGAGTTTTTGAATAGTATAAAGTGTTCGAGATTGTCAGACCATGAATTGACACTTACAATTAGTGTTTCAGTAATGCTATTAAGAAACATTGATCATGCTGCAGAGTTGTGCAATGAAACAAGACTAATCATCATAAATCTTGGGGATCACATTTGTTGAAACAAATTTTTTGAAATGCACCAATGTTGGAGAAAATGTTTTTATCCCAAGATTGTCATTAACATATCCGATGTAGCTTGGTTTTTAAATTCCAAAGAAGACAATTTACATTGCGGATATCATATGCAATGACAATTAACAAGTTTCAAAGTCAATAATTGCACGCAGGTCTCTTTTAGAGAAAAAAAACCAATATTTAGCCATCGACAGTTATATGTCGTAGTTTATAGAGTAACAAATTATTTTGATTTGAAGATATTGATATGCAGTGAAGATGAAAAACCAACTAATAAGATAACAAATGTTGTGTATAAAAACATTTTTTTTAGAATCTATAATGATTAGTGATATACTTATATGTAGTTGTTAATAAACCGATCCTCCTTATTTTATTTATGTACGATTTTGTTGACGTGCGTTTAACGCACGGGTTAAAAAACTAGTTACATATAAAACCTTTAGTTGTGAGTTTTATTTGAATTACCCCGTCAGTTATGTGTTTTGTTTATCTCGACCATTAATTGAATTGATCTCATATTGACACTGTGCCTATAACATCATGTTCATTCTTCAACCACATTTGAAACTGAGGCTTCTTTCGAGAAAGTATCTTCTTCAACATCATTATCCTCTTCATCAACAATAATAAAATAACATAAATTAATTGTTGGAAAGAAATTAATACAATCAACTATTTAAATCAAATACTAATGTAAAAATATAAAAACTATTTCCATGAACAAACCTTGTAGCCAACTACGAGTACAAATAAGTGCTTGAACATGATCACCATGAATGTGACTTCTATATTTATTAAGAACACAAGCATCAATGCTAAAAACATACTCAGATATCACAATCGTTATATGAATGTTTAATGTTAATCGAGTTGGCCCTAGCCCTGAATTTAATATGGATACTTTTTCTAGACTCAAACCCTTTCCGGTTTCAGTTTAACAAGGTTGGCCCTGCGGTCCTCGACCCTTTTAACATCTCTAATCACTCGACGTCCAATACACTTTGTGTCATCGCTGAGTTTGACAAACACGAAACCATCAGCGACACCTGAGAAGTATGACGTCCTCAGCTGACGTAAAGGCCAATGCTCTACCGCCTGACTGAGTTGATTACACCACCGCAAGCGACAAGACTTGTCGGACTGACCGGATATGCTGGCAGCAATAATAGACCAATTACGTACACCGTGTTGTTCAACCAACTTGACAAGAATCGCATCTTCCTGTGGGGTACATGAGCCTCTGATCTTATGGCCACCATCAATCTCTGCCATGATAGCTCTCAAAGAGATCTTCTATATGATTGGAAAAAAATAATAAAATTCTTGGTTAATTTAAAGAATGTGTTGGGGTTTATTTATAATGGGGAAGTTAACAATTTCGGAAACTAATCTTGGTTTTGGTTACGCGTGGTTTTGTTTGTTTGTTTGTTTGTTAGGTGTGTTAATTTTAAAAATAATTTTGAAATATAATTTCAAACCCCCATAAATTAATCATATTGGTGAAA
>CM028378.1:44132460-44229596 GCA_013146195.2 Codonopsis lanceolata | reverse complement strand
CCGTTGTTTGTTTGGGTCGATGTGCGTTAACCGTTGTTTCGGAGGGTTGAGGAGATTAGGGGTCATTTTCTCCCATGCTACGCCCGACAGACCGGTGCTTAGAGTGGGGATAGGATATTACTCGTGGACGCAGTAATGGTCTAAGCGTGGGGAATTTGATGTGGTGGATTTTATGATATGTAATTCCCTAATTTTTCTAGACATTTTTATTATTATTTTAATGTATTTTAGTTTAGTTTGATGTAATTTTGAGTAGTTTATGATTTGGTAAGTTTTTGGTAATTTTTGTATTTTGAGACTTATTGGAGTATTTTGTGATGTCCCCGCAAAAGTTTATTATCAGGAAGATAAAATTGCTAGTATCGAAGTCACAGGACCAAACCAAAAAGCCGAAAGTTCAAGGATCGATTTCAAACAACAGAGTTCGAGAATCAAAAGAGAAAAGTTGGAGATTCAGGGGTCAAAGTGAAAGATGAAGATTTGGAAACTATTTATTTTTGGTAATAGATGGTAGGAGGATTTGACTACTTTTTATTAAAGATTCTCTTTCCTTTTCTTTGAGATTTTCCTTTTAGTTTAGGATTAGGTTTTGGAAAACAAGTATATATACTTGTTTTGACTCCATAATTAGGTTCTTCTTCTTCTTCTTCTCCTACCTAATTTTCTCTAGAGATTTCACTGCTTGCATGGAAGCTTAATTACATTGCTTTGGATTTGAATCTCGAACCGCTTTGTTTAATTCAATTGAGGTATTAATTTCTTTACTACGAATCCCTATTCATAGTTTTACTTGTTTGAATTGTTAGATTGATTCGTAGGGTTTTTGAGATTTGATCACCCTCCTTTCCCTTTGCAATTGATTTAATGCTAGTTTAATCTTAAGTCTTGTCGATTATGATTTTACACAAGTAGCATCTTTGAGATTTATGCATGTGTCATGGTAAATTGAAAAGGGAGTAAAACTAGTTTTCTTTCTATTTGCAAAAGAATAGAAATTCCTTGATCTTAATTTCTCAAAGTTTTATCAATCGTTATTGTGAACCTAGACTGTGTCGCTTAGGTTTAGATATCGATTAGGGAAATAAGTGAGTGTGTCACCGCTATATCCATCATTAAGGAAGAAATAGGGATTGAAATATATCTCGGATCAGTGAATAGGAGAAAGAGAGAGAAATTATACCGATGATATTGAATTGATAAACGGAACTGAGACAAATCAAGTGCTAGTCCTTAATTGTTTACAACTTAGTTTTTAATTGCCTTAGGTAGTTAATTAATCACAAATCGGACCCCAATCTTGTCAAGTGACAATTGTGCAACCGAATAACCGTTTTTCGCTGATCGACCCCGACTTGCCCTACCGCAGCTTCAGAGTGAAGTCTTGTCTTGGTAATTAATTTGTAGGCGTGCGATTTTGAGCCTCCTGCCTGCTGTGCATCGCCCCTACTTTCTGCTTCATCTCGATTCGACACCAAATCGCCCACCTTTTGAAGATCTCGTAAATGATTATCTCTCTATATAATCGGAAGACGAAAATCCTTGATCGACACCCCCATGCATTTAATGCATTTATGAATAGAGTTGTTGAAGTCTTCGCCTTCTCCAACGGATCTTTTGAAGTGCATCTACTTTAAATACTGCCATTTAAGACTGGAAGAGATGACAACTGTACAGAATCAATCGAACACTTAAAGAATTGCTCTGAATCTTCACAACTCCAAGTCTTTCACCAAGCATTCAATAGATCCTTTAATGTATCTAGAAGTCCTCGTCAACAACAAGAAGTTGCTCTTCAACATTTATTGTTTTATTCTTCTTGTTGTTAACTTCCATTAACTATACTTCTGCACGAATTAAATATCTTGTATTTACAGGTATTTAATTCCCTAGACCCAAACACAAATCAATATTTTGTACACGATCCATTAGGGATATTCTTTGTAATTGATCTAAGTGGAAAACATAGTGCACAATTTAAATCCAAGGTTGACTGCCTTGGTGGTGGACGTAGCACTCATTATAGTGCGAACCATCCCAAAATACTTGTGTTATTTCCTACTGTTTGTCTATTATTTGAACTGCTTAGTTTCATTGTTTATATTATCCATTTCAAGCAGTAACTTAAGTAATCAGTAAAGGTCTACGGTAGTCCTTATCTGCAGACTGAACAATTTTCTTGAAGGTCTTCCGCTACTTGATTCGTTTCATAGATTGCAAGTAACTTTCAAGGAACTTACTTAAAAGTTTATTAAAGTGTTAATAAGCTATTCAACCCCCCCTTCTAGCTTATTATTGTGCTCATTGGGACCCACACTATTTTAATTAAAGAGGTTTCTAAAGCAATAAAGGGGGTCAAGGGTAAAATATTGGTACTTAGAAAATATCTAAAGTTCCCGCTTTTATGCTAAAATTTCTCTTTAAATAGACCTTGGACCGCCTTTTCCAAATCTTTACGAAAACTCGTTGTCTAAAATATTTCTCTATCAAACCAAACCTCTCTCTCTCGCTCGCTCTCATTTTTCAAATTCTTCTTGTTTCTTCTTCTCATCGACAACAATGGTATGTTTTTCTCTACTCGACTACTTGGTATTCACTGTTTACTGTTTCATATTTCATATGTTAAGAAAATTGTTTTGGAATACAAAAGGTCGTTTTCGCGTAACTAACAGTATCCGCCATTGTTGTTCTTAAAAACCTAGAAACTAACAGTCGTTTAAATGCTTTGAATGCTTACTCTCTTGAAAACTTCTGTTAAAATTTATCTGGCTTGCTTTCACTGAACATTCTAGGGGTTTCAAGTTTTCATTGCGAAAATTTTCAATAATCTCAGAAAAACTTGAAATCTCTGTTTGTTTAACTCATGAGGTAAAAAGCCTTAATTTTTGACTGCATTTCTTTCAGGCAAAATCAAAATCCAAGCGAGACAGCAGGAAGGAACTAGACCCAGAAAAAGACATTCCTCCAAGTTTGGACGTCAACCTTCCGGGATATCCTACTTTTCCCGCTGCTCATGACGTCATTATTATCGTAGCCCTGGACCCTAAACTTTACATACCCAGAATGTGCATCGACCTCCAATCTGTTTGCACTATTGCCGCCGGAGTCAAGGCCTGCGACGACATGAATGCCTCAGGAATTCTTCCACTCTTCTGCCTCAACGACAAAGACTACAGTATTTTCTTGGCTGAAGAGTTCTATCAAAGGATGGAGCTCAAAAATAAAAATGCTCTGCGGGATGGATTAGAGGTCGCCCCATCTCCATCACCGCCAAGACCATCTCCACCATTATTGGTGTGCATTTCGGTGGTGCTCTTGAATCAACTATTGCTGAGGCTGATCATGCCTGGGAAGCAATGCGGGGTGTTGATACCCCAAGGGAACCACAAGGGAAGATGCTGAGGAATCTCTTCCCGTTGGACGTCTACTGCACAAGCCACCTAATGGACAAGGGGCTGCTGTTCAAAGTGGTGCTCATGATATGTTTACAAAGACGCCAGCCTAAACCTTACTGCGTCCTACCTCCGCACTGCCTCAACTTCGGGTCTATTATCTTCAATGAACTAAAGCAGTGGGTGGATAGAGTCAAGAACAACCCCATCTGCAAACGGCCCTTTGTCAGACTGATCAATGCTCTTCTTCGAGACACAGAGCAGGTCAACTCTTCCTTAAAGGAAGATGAGCTCATAGTGGTGGCCAAGGAAAAGCTGACCGCTTCGTTCTTCAACAAATATAAAGAATACGAGAACAAGAGAAAGGTCTTCCGCCCGTCTCCATTGACAAGGTTGCTAAGCCGCATCGATTATAGTCACTCGCTTTAACATGGAAGCATATGAAGCGACTAGCAAGACCTTCAAGAAGGCTTCTGCAAAATTTGATGACCAGGTTGCTAAGAACCTCCATCAACAAGCCAAATATCTTGCTGATGAGGCAGAGCAGCCTCTACGGCCCAGCAGTAGCCAAGGGCAAAAAGGCCAGGCCGGAAGAAGAGGTAGCTACTGAGGAGCAACAGGAAAAATGGATTAGGAAGAAGATGAAGGAAGGCCAAAAGGACAAGACCCCAGCCCAACCAATTCCATCACCTTCCCTAGCTCAACCAGACACCAACCAAACCAACTACCTCCTCCACCCAGCCTTCTCCTAAACCCAAACGACCATCCTCATCTTCACCAGTACCCTCACCTCAACCAAAACGTAGGCGACTCACGTAAAAACCTTTGAAGACCCCCACCCACACTCCCCGCCTCTACCGATGAAGCCTGAGCCCCAATTCGCTTGCTAAGGAAGAAGTGAGGTCTGCTCACACCAAGCCCAAGCCCTCTACCGCCAGCCAACCTTCTACGACACCCAACCATCTACCGTTAACCAAACCTCTACCGCCATACCAAGCCAACCTATTCCTACTGAGTCATCTACTTAGAGGACTTCACCCCCTCCGGAGGAGTCTATCCCTCAGGAGGAGCCTCAAAGACAGGAGGAGACTACCCGAACCCCAACCCCTCCTCCTCCTTCACCCTTTAACTACTCTCCTAACCCATCTACCCCTACCTCACCTCACCAAACCCAAACCACTTCCTCAACACCATCACAACCAACTCAACTCCCACCTACCAAACCAATAAACTCTGCTGCTGCCAGATTCCTGTTTGACCTTTCCTCAGTAGCAGATCTATTCTCTGCTGACCAACCACAACCTCAACCTAACCTTCGCAAACCCAAAAGCCTCTTCTATCCTGCCCCCTCTTTCTAGTTCTCCTCCAACCCTTTACCCGAACACTCAATTGTCAGTGAAAATTCTGATACTGACATTGAGTTAGACTCTCCACCAACCCCTCCCCCTCCACCACAAACCATCTCCTCTTCCACCAACACCATTCCAACCCAAGACTCTTCCTTTTCCGACTCCGTCACTCCTCCTCTCCAACAGCCCTTCCGGCCCGTGTCTCCCGAAGCCACTTCCTCTGCCGGTACCGCTCACATTCACATTGGCCAGGAACCATTTTCCTCTCAGCCGACCAATGCTGAAATTTTGTCAAGGTTGGACGCTATTTATAAACGACTAGGCGAACTTACAAGTATTACTACCGCTACCGCTGAAATCACCACTGCCGCGTCCAAAGCCAATGACCGAACTGATGCTCTTCTTCGCCAGTTCCAAGAAAATGTGTGGACGCGTTTTGGACAGATGAGACACAAGTTTACGGACGTCAAGATCAATGTCGAAGCACAACGTGACGAATGTGTCCGGCTTTGCTCATCCTACGAGCTGTTCCATGCCATCACACTACATCTCGGCAACAGCCGCCCTCCTATCCTCGAGCTCAACAATATAGCTCGTGACTCTGCTCATAACATCATGAATGCTCATCGTGATCGTGATCTGGCCATCACAGAGGAGAAGCAAATGAAGTTTATAAACCGAATGCTTATGGAAGAGAACATCCGTCTTCGTGAAGAACTCGACTACCGCTCTCGTTCCACCAGACTTCCCACATATGCCGATGATGAATACGTTCGAAGAATGGAAGAGCTAGAGAAACAACGTAGGGAAAAGGAAGCAACAGACAAAGGAAAAGGGAAACGACCTTGGTAAAATATGTATTTGTTTTTCCCTTAACCTTTGTACTTATCCTATCTTTTGAAAACTCTATAAACATTAAACTTCTTGTTTATAATATAGAAGACTATCTGCTTTTCAAAATTTACCTTTGTTTAAGTTCTTGATATTCCATTTTCTATATCTACTTAGAATTTAAACACTCAATTTAAATTTATTTAAACTGATTGCTACTAATCTGTGTGCTGTTCTATGATTTCCTTATCTTTTTGTGCACTTAGATTAAATCTTTACACTTGAGGTGCTCTACTATTTGATAGAGGCATGTCTTCCGTTATAAAATGAATAAATCTCTTAGACATGCTATTATCTATCACATAGTCGGTTATAGCCCTCATTTGTAGTAATGATGACTAGATATAAATAGGAGGAGATTGTTGATACTTATTGTATTTAGATTTATATCTGCTCATACATTACACTAGTTTTATACTTCAGTGGCTAATTAGGCTGCGTATCGATTAGCGTGGCAACTGTGTATAGAACTTTGCCAAGTATAGTTTTTATAGGACTTCACAGGTTCAACGGAAGACCTCTTCAAGGCTTCACCGGAAGACCTACTCAAAGCTTACAACGGCAGACCTTGTGTAAACATGGTCAACCATGACGTGTCCAATCAAGCAATTTTTTTTGAATCAATTTAAATTTATCCTTATCAGTTTGAATTTAATTGAGACATTCCTTGACATCTCAGACCTGCCGAAAGCAGCTTTCCGAAAAGCAGGAAGACTTTCGCATACCGATGAAAGTGAAAGCGGTATGCATCGTCACCTGTCGCAACAATCTCACAGATCTGACATCCAGATTGCCCAACTTCCAGAAGATCTCAGTACTCATTCCCTGCTCAAAATATGTGAAGACAAAATTCTTGATTGATAGCCTCATGCATTTAATGCATTCAACCTAATAGAGCTGTTAAGTCTTCGTCTTCTCCAACGGATCTCGAGAATGCCCATGCTATAAATGCTACCATTAAAGACTGAAGAAATACACTTGATGAATTGCTCTGAAAATCTACCACAACTCAAAGTCTTAATACTCAGTGCATTCAAGAGATCCTAAACAGATCAAGAAGTCCTCGTCAACAACAAGAAGCTGTGCATCAACATTTACTTTTGTACTTCTTGTTGTTTTAATTCAAAACTATTCTTCTGCACAAATTAAATATTCTGTTTACTCAGATATTTAATTCCTTAACCCCAAACACAAGTTAATATTTTGTACACGATCCATTGGGAATATTCTTTGTAATAGATCTAGTGGAAAACATAGTGCACTTTTTAAATCCAAGGTTGACTGCCTTGGTGGTGGACGTAGCACTCTTTATAGTGTGAACCATCCCAAAAATACTTGTGTTGATTCCTTCATTGCTTGTCTACCTATTAAGTGTGAACTGCTTATTGCTTTATTTATATTCATCCTTTACAGCAAGCTTAAGCAACCTATTAAGGTCTACCGGTAGTCCTTATCGGCAGACTTGAACTAACTTCTTTGAAAGACTTCCGCTACTTCTATCTTTTCAATAGATTGTAAGTACTTTTCAAAGAAACTACTTAAAAGTTTTAAGTGTATAATAAGCTATTCAACCCCCCCCCCTTCTAGCTTATTATTGTGCCCGTTGGGACCCAAACTGATATAAAAACCCTAAAAGTATGACATGGATGAATTCAACAATTTTCAAGATATCATCACACACAATTGGACCACAGGCAAAAGGCAAAGGTAAGTAAACCCAAACACATAGACTGAAACATGTTCATTAACGACAACATATTCAACGAGTAAGAACTAGGGTTATCGTACTCACTTCGGAGCTTCGAATCGATGTTAAAACATTAGATTCAAGTATCTTCTGGTGTTGATTGATGCCTCGAAGTCGGTTTCTTCTTACGGGATCGAAGAGATGTGAATTTCGATTCAAATCGAAAACCCTATAATTTGGGGTTTTTTTTCTTCGATTTGTATCTGATTTAGAATGTCTCCCCCGCGATCTGTCCAGTAATAGAAGGTATTAGGTGGTTTGTCTAATAACAGGGGCAAAATGGGGAAATCAGATAAAGTTAACGCCATTTTCTAATGGGCGTTAGAAAATGGGCTCGCTTGCAACAGAATGAAAGTAGGGTGGCCAAAATAGATGATTCAAAGTTTCGGTGGCCGAATTGCAAAAAGGGGTAAAGTTGGGTGGCCCATTTGTGTGTTTTGCCATTTAATATTTATAAATTTCGGGCATCACCGCGATTTGCAGGATTCATCCCAACATAATCTCACCGACGTATTACTCGACATAATAATGGTTTGAAACCATTTAATACATTAGCCAGTTAAAATTAATAATAATTCGTAACTAAATTATTTATACTCCATATTCAGAACGAATCGCATGGGAGTAGCCCACAGTTCATGCATGTAATTATTACATACAAAGGGAAGGGGATAGTAACTTACCTCAACCGAAAATATCGATGAAAACACAAAATATTCGGGTGTAAATGTAACTCAACACATAGAACACCTATGCGGAGTCGGAATTAAAAACATGTAATATTTCGTTAATAAACCAAGTTTGGAATCTAAACCTTCGTAAAATACTGTGGAAGCGTCAAACGGATGAGAGAATGAGAAAATTTTGAGCTACTTGCTGGCTGCTGCTCAATTCTCGCATAAAAAGGGACGGAAGGTGTATGGTCCACCACCGACCACACTTTACAAACCAAATAAATGAAGAAACTAATTGTTGTTTCACTTTGGCAAAGTTTTATTTATTATTTATTATTTATTATTTATTTTTTTTCCTCCTAAGGGGGGCATGGGAAGGGATCGAACCTGAGACTTCACACTTTGTGAAGTCTCATGTCTACCATTGAGCCACCCCCTTAGGGGTTACTTTGGCAAAGTTATCCAGCCGAAATAGAAGTGAATGATCACTTAGTAAACATAAAATATTCATTAAATGGCAAGTCATTTTTATATTTAAATCATTAGTGGGTCAATAGCCAAAAGTGTCAAACTTATTGGTTGGTCAAAAATCAAACCAATTAATCACCCATTAAACCAAATTAAGTACTAATTAATCATTATTAATTAGTCAATGTTAAAATAAAAACATACTTTAATAATATAAAAGATACACGTAACGTTTGATACACTTCGAGTCAATCTAGCCGAAAATATATATTTTATAGTTTTAACGTGTCGTTTATATTTCAATGTTATAAATTATAACTAACATAACCAAAGTCCAATACAGAATTTATACACGTAACACATTAAACCCAACATATCTTGAGCTCAAATAGACTCTCGTAGGACAATTACCCAGTTCCACAACTCAAAACACACAAATAATGCAAAACACATAAATAACATAATCAGACTCCAAATATGCTATTGTACAAGTACAACTCACTATATAACCAAGTTCTCATTAGAACTTAAAACCCAAGTCAAAATACTATTTGATTAACATGTTAGCATTGCAAGTTTAACACTAATCAACTTGTGGTTAACAAATATAATAAATGCAAGGAAATTCTCGGGCACTACATGTATACAGGATTGAGATACATCTCTGATCCAATCACTTCCGACCTTGTCACCCCCACTATTGTTGTTGAAGCTTGTATGTCTTGATCAATATCTTGTTCGCTTTATCAACCCAATCAATTATTCACAACCCGGGTACAAGTCATCACGAGGCTAGGTCCCTACAACCCCAGACACGTCGTGATACTTAACATATTATTCAATGGTATTTTTCTCGCTTGGCCATAGTAGATAATTCGGTTCCGGATCCGAGTAGGGTGCCGCTGCTAACTAGCACTGCTCTCCGCCCCGTGACCTAGTCAGAGGTTCCCATACTCTCCCCATAATAAATTGTTCAATTGCGCAATTGAAGACCGTTCACATGAGCACTTTCATGTTCAAAACTAATGCTTAACAAAGAAATTAACGTATAAAGAATTCCAATGAATTATAAAGTAAACTAATTGTATTCTCCAACATGTTCCAAATAATACATAATGTTCTCATACTTGTAAGTTTCAAGGTACAAGCGATCAGCATGTTTATAATATTCATACAACAAGTATCCGACCAAGTTATGCGTGTAACGCTTGGTTCCTAACATGGATATTATAATAACATGGTATTATGAGCACACATAAGCAAGTAGCTCCCTTACCTTAAAAGAAGATTATCTCTGCTGAGTAAAATTTATTAAAAACCTTCCGTGATAGTCCTCGAGTCAAACCCGCAGCTCAATGGTATCTAAATATTTATTCCTGGTTCAAGGTTGAGGCGGTATGGTGTCTAGTGATGGTATCGCGGTGGATCCATCCAAGGTTGAGGCGGTTACTAAGTGGAAGACGCCTAGTACGGTAACCGAAGTCCGAAGTTTCTTGGGCTTGGTAGGTTATTACCGTAGGTTTATCGAGGGATTTTCGAAAATCACTAATCCGATGACTAATCTGACACAGAAGAAGTCTTCTTTTATATGGAGTGATAAGTGCGAGGCCAGTTTTCAGGAGTTGAAGAGGAGGTTGACTACGGCTCATATCTTAGGATTGCCTAGTGGTTCCGAGAACTTTATTGTTTATAGCGACGCTTCATTAGAAGGCTTGGGTTGTATGCTTATGCAGAATGAGAGAGTTATTGCTTATGCTTCGAGGAAGTTATCACTTTATGAGCAGAATTATCCGACACATTATCTTGAGTTGGCAGCTATTATATTTGCGCTTTACAAGTGGAAACATTATCTTTATGGGGCTAAGTTCGAGATATTCACGGATCACAAGAGTTTGAAGTATCTCTTTTCACAAAAAGAGTTGAACATGCGACAGAGGCGATAGATATAGAAGCTTAAGGATCACAACTGCACAATCTTATATCATCCGGGGAAAGCTAATGTTGTTGCGGATGCTTTGAGTAGGAATGCGTATATGTCTTGCTTGATGATGAGGGAGTGGAAAATGCTTAAGGATGTCCATGAATGGAGTCTAGTTGTGAGTGAGCATAATGTTGTCATTGCTAGTGTGCGTGCTACGCCTGCATTGTTTGAGTTGATTAAGAAAGCTCAAGCTACATATTTTGAGTTGAGAAAGATTATTGATGGATTAAGTGATAGTAAGACACCTGAGTTCGCTATTAACAGTGATGGTATTTTAACTTTTCGAGGTAGAGTTTGCGTTCCTTCTATCGATGGAGTTAGACGCATGGTCCTTGATGAGGCTTACAAGGCCAAGTATACTATACATCCAGGGAGTACCAAAATGTATAGAGACTTGAAGAGACAGTTCTGGTGGAATGGAATGAAGAGAGAAATCACATAGTATGTATCTAGATGTTTGACATGTCAATAGGTTAAGGCTGAACACCAGAGACCTGCCGGTTTACTATAGCCACTTGAAATACTGGAGTGGAAATGGGAGCATATCACCATGGATTTTGTGACAGGATTGCCACTTGATGCAGTTTGGGTTGTTGTGGATAGGCTGACTAAATCTTCACATTTTATTCCTATTGCGATGACTTATAGTTTGAGTCAGTTGGCAGCATTGTATATTCAGGATATCGTGAGATTACATGGTATTCCGGTTAGCATTGTATCTGATAGAGATCCCAGGTTCAGTTATAGATTTTGGCATTCTTTGCAGGAGGCATTGGGTACGGAGTTGAACTTCAGTACGACTTTTCACCCACAGTCTGATGGTCAGTCTGAGAGATTGATTCAGGTATTGGAGGATTTATTGCGTGCTTATGCTATGGATTTCAAATGAAGTTGGGATTCTCATTTTCCATTAGTCGAATTTGCGTATAATAACAGTTACCAGTCCAGTATTGAGATAGCGCCATATGAGGCTTTATATGGGCGTAAGTGTCGCTCACCAATTTGCTGGGATGAAGTTGGTGAAGCTAAGTTTTGGGGTTCGGAGATGGTACAACAGTCAGCTGAGAGTGTGAAACTTGTTAGAGACAGATTACTTACAACTCAGAGTAGACAGAAAAGCTATGCAGATAACCGGAGACATGACTTAGAGTTTCAGGTTGGTGATTATGTATTCTTGAAAGTATCGCCCCGGCGTGGTACTAAGCGATTTGGGGAGAAAGGTAAATTTATGTGACCTCTTTGCTTCAATAGGAATCAAATGTGTACAGTATCGGCCTAACTCGGTGAATTTTGTTGAATACTCCGCTATCGTCATGTTGCCCTGCTCAAGATCATAAAACTCTATCTTCCCCTTATTATGAACCATATCATGCACATATTGCGCCTTGAACTCCATCTGAAAACTAGGCCAAGTAGCTGGAACTTAGTGCATTTCCAGCTCTCCTTTAACACATTCCACTAATGTTCGGTGGCCCTTTTAAGTTTGAATGTCGCCATTTTAACCTTTTCCACATTGGTGTAACCCAATAGTGATAAGATCTTAATCATCGATTGCATCCATAACTCTTCCTCCCTAAGATTATGCTCCCCAATAAATGGGCTCGGTTTCATCTTCAAAAACTTCTATAGAAGAGTGGTGTCATTCATTTGTCTCTGCTTAGGCTGTGATATCTTAACTTCTGGTGGTGGTCTCTCTTCTTGCTCTGGTGGAGGTGGTGGTGCTCCCCGTATGATAGATGTGTTTTATACACATCTATTATGTATATATTCCTACTTAGATTATGTTTTTCTACGAGTTTCTAAAGCTACTGATATGGGTTTTTAGTATTTTATGAGTTTAAGGTTAAATTTGAGAAGACTGGTGAATTTCGGGTCATTAATCCATAAAATAAATATTTTAGGGACATGGTTGCAAAATGTTGGAAGATCAATGCAGAAAAGCGAAAAAAGGCATTAAGCGTTCACTCATCCTCAAGGCTGAGCCACCGCGCAAAATCCAGTAGGACGTGTCTGAAGAAAAGACGCTGAGTGATCGCTCAGCATATGGACCAAGTGACCGCTTGGTCCCGTCTTTTGCTCTGGGTCGTTTTGTCTTTTCTCAAATTTCCTAACCTAGTATAAATAAAACCCTAGTAGTACAACTTTAGGGATCCGAAATTGTGCCGTTCTTGAGCCACTCTCAAGATGTAAAACACTATTTAATTCATTTTTATTGTCGATTATTGAAGACTGATGATGTATTATTCATTCATAATGATTTGTTCATCGCCTGTGATGAACTAATCGCATATTTCTAGGGATTGGAGGTAACTTGTATCAAATTTTATGTGTTAATTATATTTTACATTCTATAAATTATTTGTTTATCATTTAGACTATCTTTGGTTTATAGTGAAATTATCGCATAATGTCTGCGTTAGTGAATCTATAAGCTCGTGGGTATAATAAGCTGCATGATCGTGTGTGAGTTATATATTGACCAACCTAAATGATAAATAGATCTCTCTGGTTTCCTGATCGGGCTAAGGTTAGATCTAGGTTCACATGTGTTTTTAAGAGTACTGATTGGACTCTTAATTACTTTAGTTCTTAGAGTACTTAATGGACTCTTAATTATTGTGTGGACGGACCAAGAAAACACATTTAAGGCGGAGTACTAAGGGTTGCAAATCTTGCTCCGTAAGTCTCAATCCTTTACACTAGTGAACGAACTTGTAATTGATAAATACATTAGTTAAAAACACATAAAAGGCGATACAAGTAAATCTCAATTCCTAGATTCTTCTCATTCATTAATCTTCGATAATTCTTTGTTTCCTGCTATTATTATTTTTATTACTCTTAAATCAGTTTAAATAGTCAATACATTAGTTTTAATCAATTCACAAACAAAAACCACTTTTAATTTAATTGCATTTAATTATTTTCTGATTAAAACCTTTTAATTACTTTTCTCTTTGTGGTTCGACCCTTGCTACCGTACATCTAGTCTGCAATAGACTCGTGCACTTGCGAGGTAAATTTATAACATATCACCCTAATTGACCTCCCTAGCCCGCCCCTACCAGAAAATCCATCATTCTCTTTGTACATGTCTACCATTTGTGCGTTCTCTTCATCCTTGGTCTATTCTGGAAGTACATTACCTTGGCGGTTAGCATTACTTCCCCTGTCATTTTCTCCTCCTCAGTTAGAACTAGCCCCATTAGTATTAGCACCATGCCTTGTATTCACCATCTTAACCTATTAAATACATTGGACGTTAAGATTTACACACAAATAACCAACCCAACTAGGCCATGAAACCTATCGTGGTCGACATCTAAACCTATAGCGCTGATACCAATTGTGGCGACCCGACCCAAACGAATCCCGAGTTGAACCACCCAAATAGACATGTAACAAGCATGCGCAAATAGGGAATATAAAAACTTACATGACACAACATTACATACAAATAACAACTCGACTACACTAGGCCGGAAAGACAAAATAATTTAAACAAATCATCGGCGACATTACAGCTGAAACCCAACAACTACTCCTATAATTATAACACATGCACACAACACCTCGATGGCCACAACATGCCGAAGACAACGAACGTAAATAAGAGTTAAAAGGATGCCCATCAGAATAAGCTACTGTGAACCATATGATAAAAATAAGGCTCGACATACAAGTCGGCGCACAAAGATTATAAGTTAAAGTTACAAGTTACGAGTAGTATAAGTTAATACAACTAAAAGTACCCAAGTCAAGTCTATATGACTTGCTTTCCCAATGTCCTTGCCAAAAGAAAAACTATCAATACATAGTCTCAAAAGTACAACCTCCAAACGATCCTGCTAACTAACTCGGACATGACGAACTCAGTGTGAACCTCCGACCTGGCTCGGATCTAAGGAAAACAAATTAAAAGGGTAAGTCATAAAGACTTAGTAAGCTACTTAGATGCAACTACATGTCATGGCATAATGTTTGACAGTAAATTGAACAAAATATCATCATAGTATATCATTCATTTCAAACATATGCACATATTTCTCATGCTTCACTTAGCACCTTGTTGTCACATAAGTACGAGTAATAAACCATATAAGTAGGATATGTTATATAACCGGTGTCGCTGCATAGCTCCTGCAATACACATTGTTAACATTTATGTGTTGTCGATGTTTGTATGGGATACAACAAACCGATAACACATACTCGGGAAATAGCAAGCCAGTGACGCACGTATTGATACGGCTAAGGGGTTACATCCCCGCTGCTGCCCACATTGGAGAGGCGTGTGCTGCGGTACAACAATCTATAGCGAATATGAATCTTACGATTCGTATAGGCGATGTATCGTCCCACCATTGTCTTAAACAAATCAAACAATGCTAGCTGGACTCAATGTGATACACAATTATATATTTACGTTTTAAACAAATATGGATCAAGTCCGACAAGAGTGGACTCATCCATTCAAGTAGGTTATTTAACTCTACCAAGTACTCGTGTTACGCATGTAATTGCTAACAATCAAATAATCATAAGTGTCATCATAGTACACTCAATGAACCAAACTTCAGAGTTACTAACCCTAACCAAATGTGTTCTAAACCTCGTAGGGATTTATTATGGTGCTCATTATGTTCAAACTTTCCCTAAAGTCAACTCCGTTGAGTCTTTGCTATACATTTCCAAACCACGGAATAGAAGTTATGTGCATCACAACCCATTCTAAGCATATTATCAAGTTTAACTAAGTTTCAAGTTCTCAATGCTACTACATTGTAATTCTATCTCATATTGGAGTTCAATGGAAGGCTACAACACTTTATAGTCAACCAAAATCTCAAACAAGCAACACAAGGCATGCTTTCACATGTCACAACTTCAAATAGTCATGTATACAACAACATTTCTAGCATGGTTTTCAAATTCATTTCATAGCTAACATGTAAAACAACCCTAAGCATACAAAAATAGGTTTAATAACTTACCTTTGGCTCACAAACAAGTAATGAAAATAAAATTGTAAATCGGTAGAAGTAGACTACTCGACGTGGGCTTCGATTCTACGTTCTTGGCTTGAACACACAACAATTGGACCTTCAAGAACCCAAGAACACACACCAATCGAACTCTCGATATCCCACACAAAGCTCTCTCACGTTTTTTTGAAGGAGATGACTGAAAAATGTAAGTCTTTCAGCTGATATGTGGTGTAATAAAGGTCCCAAAATGAGTGGGGTAGATGTCAATACAAAGTGGAAGCTTCCTAATCAGATTTTAGATGTTAATCCTTCACAAATCTCCCAATAAATCATCATTAAAACTAGTTAAGTATGTTAGGACATCATTATGACTAATTAGGGTGGGTTAGGAGGTTATTAGGATGGGTTTCATCAAGGATAGGATAGTTAATTTGGTAGAAAAATTGAATCAAGAAATTTGACACTCAAAGGCAACACGGTCTCTCTGTCCATAGTGAACTCCTTCTTCCATTTTGTCCTCCGTTCTGTCTTCAATGCGAGGGCATTGACCCCCGAATACGACCGTATCCAAATTCCCCCCCCCCCAAAGAAAATAGGCTTAAAACCAAGCTCGAATGACCCTCAACTCAAGCCCCAACCAATCTAGGTTGATAACCCACTCAAACCAAGTCTGAAACTCACCTGAACCATTCTCGAAACCTCTCGAACGAAATTCAAAATTAAAGAGTAACTATCTAACGATTGAACCATCAATTAAGCAAGTAGACAAACATGATTATAAGCATGTGAAGGGTCTCTAATAAGGACTTGTAACATATATACAAGTTGAACTAACTCTTAAATGAAATCAAACATCAAAATACAGAACATGCATGAAACGTGAACTCATGCATCACAACGATGACTGATATTATACTAATGACTCCAAACACTCACATGACTTCAAATAGGGGTGGCAAATCGGTCGTGCTGGGCTGTTATCGAGCCGGCACGATAGCAGCACGACACGATAAACACGAACACGAACACGGCACGATAAGCTTATCGTGCCTAATATTAAAACCCGAACACGACACGATAAAAACACGAAAAGCACGGCACGACATGATAGGCACGATAAGCAAAAAAGCACGATTTATTTAGTCAGGCCCGTTAAGCCCAATAAACATTATAAAATATATAATCTTGATTTTTTAATACATATTTTGAAATTTTATCAATATAAATAGTCAAATAGTTTAAAAGTCATAAATTTTCAAATGATAAAACTATAAAATAATCATGAAAATAATTCGAAACAAGTGAATAACCCCTAGTAAATTTTTAAAAATATATTTTTAAAACATATATATTTTAGTTATCGTGTCTTATCGTGCCTTACCGTGCTTATCAAGCCAACCCGATAACAACCCATTTTTTATCGTGTCTTATCGTGTTGGCCCTATAACGGCCCGAACCCGATAAGCCCCAGCCCAAACCCTATAATTTCGTGCCGTGTTCGTGTCGGTCAATCGTGTCGTGCCTCAAATTGCCACCCCTAATTTATTCATTATACTTGGCTTTTCAAGCCAATAAGGTCACTACGGATCATTTCCGTTAGTTAGATGTACATATATGTTTAAAATAACTAAAATACCCTTACTAATTTTAAGGATTTTCAGTTTAAAATGTTAATAGTTAAGGGTTCAAAGTAAAATATCAAAATACCAACCTCTTCTCTTTCAAGAATTCTCCCCACCCCTCAATAGCCTTCCCTCCCTTGCTTCCACCTCACCAAATGGAGCCGGAGTACTAAGAAGAGGGTGGAAAAATGTCGCTTGTGATGATGGCAAAACATAGAAAGAGATGTCATTGGTATGAGCTGTGATTGCGAATGCACTTTGTAGTAATAGCGAGTAATGGGCTGGAGAGATGGAGATGAATGACACAAAGGCTGGTGGTTGTTGAAGAATGGAGGAAGAATGGAAACCCGAACTGTAAAACTCTCGGATTAGGACCTGGATCTGGATATGGATCTATAAAACCCGAACTGTAAATTGATGATGACATCTTCCTTTTAATCATAATGAAAGATCAAAGGACCCTCTCGTCTTTGACTTCTGAGATCTGGGTTTTGATGAATCTGAGATCTGGGTTTTGATCAAAACACCTTCTTGAGAATTTAAAAGGGGTGAGAACACCGGTGGTGTCATGGGCAGCATATTCGATGGCCTTCAATGGGTGCTCTGTTTTTGGTGTTTTTGCCATTTTTTCTTTAAAAGCCATAACTAGCTCGAGATCCAGACCTTCTTTATTGACTATCTATCGTAGTTTCAGATCTATCTGTTCCCTTCATGGAGGCTGCAAAAAGTAATGAGGGAACCTGTGAATACCCGCGATGATAGGCCATTCAAAGATAGCTAAAAGACCGAAGGCAAGACCTTAAAAGATTGAATCACTATGCCTATCTTGTCGGACTTTTGGTGGTCTTTCTTTCTTGTTGGCTCCTCCTCCTATTCTATTAATCAGAAGCATCCAACCTATATGAATATCTTCAAGTTGCAGATCCAAAGCAAGTAGTTGCTTCAGTAGAGTTGGTTGATTCCGTTGATGAAACATTCAATGGAGAAAGACATGGTTTAGTTAGTTGAAGAAGCAAATGCTCTCGCCTTAGGGGATCATACACACCTAATGCCAATTAGAGAGGGCTTTAGCTTGCAGATTGAGTGAGAGCTTGAGCCTTGAACTAAACTAAGAACAATGCTGAGATTTTGGATTCTGTATGATTTTGCTATGAAAAAAAGATGAAATGAGAAGAATGAATGAATGATGATTGGGTTTAGAAGGGGATTGATTTACACAGGGGAGATAGGGACTCTGCCAATGATTTTGGCGACTTGTTTGTGGTCAAATGTGGTAGGCCTTGATTGTATTAAGTCAAAATTGAATAAAAAAAGATCCAATTGCATTAAGTGGGGGCATTTTCAGGGTTTTTTTTTAAAAAAAGTTTTCCATCCAAAAAATTGGATGAAGTGATGAGCGTGAAATAAAGCCAAATATAATGATTAAATTGGAAAAAAAATGTGCAGTGAGCTTAACGAAAAAAAATGTGAAAGTAGGGTGACCAAATTGTTATATATATAACTTTTTTCCTCGATTGATCTCATCTTTTTTTTGTTTTGCTATCTCATATATTTTCATTTAGATCATTACAAAGCTATAAAAAAAAGGGTAAAAAACAAAACAAAATAGGAAATCACCTGTATAACACACAACCTATTATGAGATGAAATAGTGAGGCTGTTAACATCCTTTTTTCCTCTATATACACTATCCCTTTTAATTTTCAACATATCTAAATACTAATACGCCCCCACTTATTTCACCCCTTCCCCATCCCTCGTTTCACCTCTCTTTCTCCATATCATTTTTTTCTCCTCCAACCACTACACCAGTAATGTAGTTTTCTATTTTGCGAATTCCTTTTTTTTTTTTTTTGTCAGATCCTAAATAAGTTAATTTCTCAAGCGAACAAAAAAAACATTAATCTTTCTGGCCCTAATGCAATGACCAAACATCACTAGATTGGTTGACCAAAGAAAAAGTCGTGAAATGTGATGATGTGCATTGGTTGACCAAACATTTTGGCTAGCAATGACCAAACATCACTAATACAGAGTGTTTGATGATATATATATAAGCTAGGTAGTTTAAAAAAGGTAAAATCCCACCAAAATATATTTGCTAAAAAAGGAAATTCATTTTTGAGTATTATTATATAGTAGTTAGCATGCATTGAAAACACAAATATGAATTGATTACACAATTCTCAAGATTTATTAAAAATGTGCAAATATGCACACGTGGTAGAAAATATCGACTTTTTATGTAGTAGTATTTAATAGGAGTAGCCACCTATTGAAAATCTGTAAATACAAATCTCTTTTGGTGTACTTAATTTAATGATTAATAAAAATGAACAAATAACATCGAATAAAAACAAATATGCTATAAAAAACATGTTCATTGAATACATGTGATTATAAAATAAAATATAACCACAATTAATTACAAACAGCATGTTATGGAAATCTTCATATATGACTTGTCTGTATTTGAAACTTTTGTATCTCTTTCATCGTATCTGAAATTATAATATCCAAACAAAATTTATTTTTGCAAATAACCACAATTAATTATAAACTATTGGTAAATAATAGGAATATATACGATTAAATCATAGTAGTAGATATCAACCACAAATTATAAATATTTAATAAATCTATATGTTATACATAAAAGATTATACATCTGAATTACTATTTATGCTACTTAAGATCCTACATTTTAATGAAAAAAATATCAATTATTAAACTCTAGAAAATTATGAACGAGAAAATGATTTAAAAAATTTATAAAATAATGTATTAAATGATATCAATTATATCAATATACTCCCTCCGTTCCGGGCAAAGAGTCCACTATTTTATTTTGGGATGCTTCACTTAAAGAATCCACTTTCAAAATTAAGCATAAATGTTTCATTTTATTACTAATGAGCTACTAAAAATATCATTTTCTTAAAAGTTTAACTTTTAAACGGGAACTCTTTGCCTAGAACGGAAGGAGTAATTTGTTCCCTTCATCATGTGTTTTCTTTATTTTTAAATTTTGTTTTTAATATTCATTTTATTTAAATATAATTTAATTAAAAGAGATATATGCACATGCGTTTAACACACGGATGTAAAACTAGTTTGTATAACAAAAGGACAAATAACACAGAGGTCTTTTTTAATCAATAACATCATCATTGTAAAAGAAATGAGGTGTATTAAAGGGTATGTTTGGTGCAGCGTTTTCAAAACATAACGGTTTTAAAACGCAACGGTTTCTTTACAAACACGTTTGTGATACTATTTCAAAATGTTATTTTCGTAAACTCAATAGTTGTCAAAATGACAATTTTACCCATTTATAAATTGTATGTCTAGCTTCTGATTTAATTACTTGTTACGTAACAGTAAACTTAAAATAAAAAATATCAAGTATAATTTACTTGTACAATTTTTTTTAAAAAAATCTTAAACATACTTATATAGTACAAAATAAAATATTTAACATAAAATGAAGTCTAAAATTTTAATTCCAATAGCAAGTACTAGTACTTGAGTATATATACCCTATTATTCCTTCACAAAGAAAAACTAGTAAGTTTTTTTTTTTCATTTAAGTGATTCTATTTTTCTCCCCTCTCTCTCCACCTTCTCTCCCCTCCCTTCTTTTTCCACAACTTTTTCGTTTACTGTTTTTCTTAGATCTACACTCTTTGGTTTAAAGGCTTTCAATTCCCTTTCCATATTGGAATGGATCGTTTGCCGATCTACATTTTGGTATGGATCTTCAATATTTGTGTGATCATTTCGGCTAGCCATGAAAGCATTAAAGTGAGGGGAGAGAAGCACACCATCGCAAAGAACGACTTGAGTAGACGAAGCGGAGAGAAAAACTATTGTATACTGCCGAAGGGTAATGCCGTCAAATTATTTTTCAGCAGCGTTTTCTATTCCCGCTGCCAATTCTGGCGTTTAGAAACGCCCCTCAATTTCTAAAACGCTCCGTTTAAAAACGACGCATTGAAACAATTGTTATAAAAACGCTCAAGCGTTTTTGTCAAAAAACGCGCTACCAGATGGGCTCTAAATGTGAGAGGATGTTAATAGGCTAATAGGGCCTCTTGATGAAATTTGTAAAGAGTCCCAGTTGTAGCCACCTGATTAGAAATCATGGTAAATTCAGACCGATCTACTTTAATAAGTTTTCAATCGCTATAATACCTTATTTTTTTAACCAGAAAAAATCACGTCTGATGGCAAAAATATTACGATACCCTTAACAAGCATGAGATACGCTACATATCAATCACTCAAATGTATCGCACTACATCAATTTTTGCACTACGATGCATCAATTTTAATTACCTAAATCAATTTTGTATCGCGTTGCATCATTTGTTCACCACGATGCATCAATTTTAATTACCTAATCTAATTTTGCATCGCACTGCAAAATCGTAATGAATCACAAACCTTCATGTACATTCTTTCTAGTACACAATGAACAAATGTTTTCAAATTGATGCATCTTTCATGCATCTCAAATCCAAATCGATGCATCATGATTCACAAATGATGCATTATGATTCAAAATTAATGCATTGCGATTTAAAATTGATGTATCTAAATTCAAAAACAGTGTCTAACAAACAAATTTTTATGAATGCATTTCATTGAACATTAAGAAGAAGAATAAAAAGACACTGCTAGAAACTGAATATCGATAGATGAAAAAAAAAAGACAATAAGGAGTTAGAATGGTAAATTAATCGAATTTAAGGTTAAATACACAAATTTTCTTTATCACCCGACCTCCGTATTCTCTTCCTCTCTGTCTATACAAATTAGAGTGACCCTAAACATAACAACAAAAACTCTAAACGTAACACCATTTAATACATAAAATGACCTAAATGCCCTTATGGATAATTATTAGGAAATGCTACAATTTACTCCCATTCATTTACTCCTTCAACCAACCACCACCCTCTCAATCCAATACTACTTCCAACTGATTTGAAAACACTTTCATTACTCTCAATCTATTTCCCTGACAATCCTCTTTATCTTAAAAAAAAACACTATCCAAACCCTCCACCCAACTAATGATAGGTTATAATTGTAATCCTAATGAAGATGAAAATACTAACATGGATGATTATTTTCAGGTAAATGTTGATTTTTGAATGTTTTTTCACTGAAATTTTACAAAAAAAAACGTAACTGGGCAAAACATCCTTTAGGGCGCGCACAACGGATGTTTAGCCAAAGTGTCACGAGTGAACAACGGATGCTTTATTAAACATCAACAAAAAAGTATCGGATGTTTATGGGTAGATTCGTTTTTTTATAAGCGGATGTTATTTAATAGGTTCGCTTTTTTGTAGCAGATGTATTTAATTAGGACCGCTTGTCAGTAGCGGCTATATATAAGAATAACCGCTACTATGTAACGGCTCTTTGGTTGAATTTGCTGGAAATTTGTTTTTTTCTATTATTAATTATTAATTATTAATATGGTTTTATTGTTATTTGTTGATAGGATTATCAGTTTAAAAACGAGAATAATTTATTTCCGGATGTAACACATTTTTTTTTGTGACGGATGAAAAATTCATTGATCAAGAAGCTGCAGAAAAATGAGTTATAGATACCGGACGTGCCGAAGATATGTACTTTTACGTGTCCATAAATAAAACTAAATTTGATAACACTCATATAGTTTGGTTGAATTGTGAGAATAATGGAAAACCTCGGTACGATGGTAAAAAAGATTTGAAAGATGTAAAGAAAAATAGTTCGAATAAGCTTTTGTATAAATTTGAAGTGTATTTGCAGAAAGTAAAAGATGATGGTTGGAGAGTTAAAGTTAGCGAGTTTAACAATGCTCACAACCATCCACTTTCAATGGAAGAAAAATGACACACTTTTGCATCGAAGTTGACAAAGGCTGATATTGAAAGGGTTGATTAACTTTATAGTGCTAATGTGAAGCCGAAACAGATATTAAATCTATTGAAAAAGAAAAATCCTGATAACAAGAGTTCAAGAAAGCATGTAGAGAATGTTTTGGTTGGTATAAGAAAGAAGAAAATGTGAAATAAATAAAAAATGAAGTATTTTTTAGATGAGATGCGTCAACGTTGATATATTTTCTAGTTCAGATCAAAGAGACTTGCCCAAAAAATAAAGTTGTATTGACTGATGTTATGTTTGTTCATCCGAAGGCTGAATAGATGTTAGCCTTATTTCCGTATGTTCTTGTTGATTGTTATGTTAAATTTATATCTGCTCAGTACATTACATTAGTTTTATACTTCAGTGACTAATCGGGCTGCGTATCGATTAGCGTGGCATCTGTGTATGCCTTGTATAGTTTTTGTAGGACTTTTTCAGGTTCAGCGGAAGACCTCTCCATATGCTTAAAACGGAAGACCTGCTCTCAGCTCACAACCGGTAGACCTCGTGTCCACCTAATCTGCTATGACGTGTCCTATCCAGCAAAGATTGACTGGATTAATTCAAACTTATCTCAATATGTTATTTGAATTAAATCCAAGACATTCCCTGACATATCAAGCCGCCGAAAGCTACCTTTTCCGAAAAGTAGGAAGACTTTTCGTCCTGAACAGTGAAAGCAGGAAAAGCAGACTGTTCCCTACTTTCTGCTACAACTCTCAGATCTGACACCAAAATCGCCCACCTTTTCAAGATCTCATAAATCATTACCTGCTCTAGATATCTGTGAAAGACAAAAATCCTTGACTGACAGCCCCATGCATTTAATGCATTGATGAAAAGAGCTGTTGAAGTCTTCGTCTTCTCCAACGGATCTTTTGAAATGCACCTGCTATAAATACTGCCATTGAAGACTGGAACAAAGACGACTGTACAGAATCAATCGAACACTTAAAGGATTGCTCTGAAACTTCATAACTCCAAGTCTTTCAGCTCAGTGCATTCAATAGATCCTCAACAGATCTAGAAGTCCTCGTCAACAACAAGAAGCTGCTCATCAACACTTATTGTTTTAATCTTCTTGTTGTTAACTTCCATTAACTATACTTCTGCACGAATTAAATATCCTGTATTTACAGATATTTAATTCCCTAGACCCCAAACACAAGTCAATATTTTGTACACGATCCATTAGGGATATTCTTTGAGATTGATCTAAGTGGAAAACATAGTGCACAATTTAAATCCAAGGTTGAATGCCTTGGTGGTGGACGTAGCACTCATTATAGTGTGAACCATCCCAAAATACTTGTGTTATTTCTTACTGTTTGTCTGATACTTGAACTGCTTAGTTTCATTGTTTATATTATCCATTTACAGCAGAACTTAAGTAAACTGTAAAAGGTCTACCGGTAGTCCTTATCGGCAGACCTGGAACAACTTTCTTGAAGGTCTTCCGCTACTTGATTCTTTTCTATAGATTGCAAGTAACTTTCAAGAATTTACTTAAAAGTTTATAAGTGTTTAATAAGCTATTCAACCCCCCCTTCTAGCTTATTATTGTGCTCATTGGGACCCACAGTTCTCCTTATGGATTCAACATATAAGACTAATAAATATAATTTGTCATTATTGGAAATCATTTGAGTTACATATGTGGGGAAGAATTTTCATGTCGCATTTGCATTATTGAAAAATGAGAAAAGTGAAACATTTGGTTAGGCATTACATCAGTTGCGTGCTTTATTAGTTCATGTTCGCCCACCGGATGTCATTGTCACGGATAAGAAGCTGGCTCTCATGAATGCAATGCGAGATTACTTTCCAACGTCTCAGCATATGTTGTGTAAAAGACACATAGCGAAGGATGTCGAGAAGTATGTAAGGAACCTGTTAGAAAGGAGAAGTTATGCTGCAATATTTATGAAGAGGTGGATCGATATAGTTGAGTCCAAAACTGAGGAAGAATACACAAAAAAATGTCGAGATATGGAGGAATCGTGGGCAAATATTCAGGCAATTGTTCGATATGTTAATTCAACTTGGTTGTAACCCTATAAGGATAGATTTATTTGTGCTTGTACCAAACAATACATGCATTTCGGCAATCAAACGACGAATAGGTAAACCTTATACGTTTATGAGCAATATATTTATTGTTTTATGAACATTATGTAATTTTTTTGTAACTGTGCAATATGTTACATAGTTGAAAGTGCACACTCCCAGATGAAAAGATGGTTATGCACGTCAGCTGGGGGTTTTGATCATATATTCGATCAAATCCACGATGCTATCGAGCTGCAGTTCAATGAGATCTTGGCTCTATTTGAAAGGTCTTTAAATGTAGCTCATCCTTTGACATCCTCAAATTTTCTTATCCGTCGATTGAGATTTAAGATCATGCCCTTGAGTATACAATTGGAATACAACACATTGTATAGACGAGCCGAGGGTGATTCTAAGTGTGGGTGTTTGTTAATGACAAGTTACAAGTTGTCAAATGTGGCACATGCGTCCCGATTGAACCCCATGATATCCATAGGACTATGGGCGAAGTTCAAGATATAAGTACATCAATGGAATCTGCAGCTGATTTGATAAAAAAACATTTTATCAGATATGAACGAGACTCCTAAATCGCAACAATATCACTATGCTAAACAGTTTTTCGATGTTCTACATCCCCAAACTAACATTTCTGAACCTGAAATAGTACAACATAAAGGGCGTCCAAAGAAGAACTCGATAAAGAGAGACCTCTCAGGTTTAAAAATGTTAAATGTTTACGTCATATTACTTTTTACATTTCTTTATAGTAAATGATTTATGTTTTAATGTTTATAATTATTTTTACCTAAATAGGTTACAGACATGCTAACCGTCAACCAGAAAGAGAATCAGGAGACAGAGGTAATGATAGAGGTATAAGAAGAGGAAAATGGCGTAGTTCATTAGCATCGACGGGTAATTCCATTCCATACGCCTCTCACCTTCCACCATTGATGATCACTTTTATATCAAGTGTTATAGATGTCAAAGCAGATGGAAATTATGGTTTCCGAGTTATTGCCCACTTTATTTCTCACGACGAAGAAAAATGGGATTAGGTGCGTAATGACTTGATGTATGAACTTAATGATTACTGGGACTTCTACTCGGCCATCAACTTCTTGGAAGGTGACCTTAAAGGATCGTTGGTATGTCTGAATTGGCATACCTCTCCGGCTCCAACTGAGCATTGGTTGAATCTGGGCATGCTCGGTTTCATCATTGCTACACGGTATCAGAGGATTGTGACTTGTTTGTCTACTATATTGATTGGTTGCAATACATGGTTGCCGTTGCAAGCCCGGTCTGTTGATGGACAACCGCCACAACCCTGGACCACAAGTATTTTACCTTGGGTGGGTGAATTGTATCTACTTCATAACACTTGGGATGAATCCTTCAAGTCCCCTGCATCGTCTGCCCATTATTCCGAGGTGGGAAGATTCTTGTCACCCAACGATACGACATTGGCTGCCAATTTGACATGATCGATTTACTAATTACCTTAGTGTAGAGGGTTAAAAATTAACTTTTCACTTTATATGATGTAAAACATTAATTAATTATGAGGGTTAATTGTTATTTTTGCAATAGTTTATGAGGTTAATTGTTATTTTTGTAATAGTTTAGGGGGTTAATTGTTATTTTTGTCTAATATAGTTTATGGATTTATTTGTTATTTTTGCAATAGTTTAGGGGGTTAATTGTTATTTTTGCAATAGTTTAGGGGGTTAATTGTTATTTTTGTCTAATATATTTTAGGGGGTTATTTGTTATTTTTGCTATAGTTTAGGGGGTTAATAATTATAATTCTAACCTATTTTATCCAAAAAACTAATAAAAAATTAATTTAGATAATTCAGTATCTCATAAACTTTTCCAACAACGATACGACATAAACTTTTCTAATAACGGTGTCCAAACAAATACATCACAACGATACGACATCGACCATAAAGTATATCACAATACATCCTTAAACTGCTGAACAATTTCGTCAACAGTAGTCACATAAGTACCCTAGACCACAAGTGCATCTCGCCTAGAACGATAGAGTGCCCTAAGCTGAGGAAGTACAACTACGACTCGATCCTCAGCCGATCTACACGCAAATGCAACAACTTTTAATGGATGAGAAGGCCTTTGGGATGCCCTCTGTGACGGCTGCACGCGATCGTGGGTGATCCACGATGGTTGATGATCCCCCATCACCTTAGTGTCATCATCATCAACCGGCGGCGTCACACGATAATATGTCCTCTCCCGAAACCACTGCTTGTAACCATCTACGGTGGCGAACAGAATCTTGGCTCCCCTCGATCTGACCCTCTTGGGGGTTGTAGAACGATGTTCCCATTATTGGAAATTGTGAAGCATCTCATCGTGGACACAAATGTACTTCAATGGCTTTGGACCTCTATAAACCTTTGTCGACTGGAATAAATGGTTGGGAATCATTTGGATATATCCAAACTGTCTTAAGCAACGATCAGACATGTATGGCTCAGTGATTTTACGGCAATGAATTATGCCCGAGAACAAACTGATCGGTACCTCCTGTGATGGCCTACGTGTAAAGGAGTCCAAATAACATGGAAAAACAAATATTAATATAAATATACATACTTTTATTTGATACATTGTTTATAAATGATAAATCCTTACAGCATCAACAGTCATCCGATCGAGGACTCTACGATACTCCAATAGAGTCTCAAGATCATTTCTTCTTCCATCGAGAGAAGAGGTCTATCTCTTAGCGTATGGCTTTTGAGGGGTCCATGTCGCTGAACAACTTGGTCTGAATTGAGGAAAGTATTCATATATCCAAACCTACAATAAAATAAAATAACATCAAATAAAATAATTTAAATTTTACAGTATCCAAACGTACAATTCATTTTTATACCTGTAGTAGAGACAAGCACCCAGCCATCTATGTACAACCAATCCTCGATGCTATACCGAGCTGACGATATAAAAAGGATAAAGTCGCTGCACCCCAAGCGTGATTGGGCATATCACGGATATCCATCACATACGATATAAAGTGAACATTTACCCGGTTTTGACGACTTGTCCATGAACAACGTCGTCCACATCAACCACAACAAATAGCCAATCGTCCACGGTTGAGTTAAAACAGTCTCACCACCCAAATATTCTTGCAATGTCAAAAATCTAATACCACTTCCCCTCACCTCACTGTCCACCTTGGTAGGAGGCATGCGTAAGAGAATGGCTAGCGATGACTTGATCTGGGCTAACTTGGTACTTGTCAAAATAGGTTTCCCGACCACTAAGATCTGTAAAATGTAATGCACATCGTGCAACGTCAGCGTCATCTCCCCAAACGGTAAATGGAAACTGTTGGTTTCCGGCTTCCATCTTTCCACAAAGGCTGATATCAATTGCATGTTCAAGTGCTGTAACATATACTCCGTCAAGTGTCCTATGATACTCCCAGTGATCTACTGAATAGTCTCCATATCATTTATAGTCCAAGGCAATGTTGTTCAACGGTCTACGGAGCTATGACAACTCAATACTGGCCTCTCCTGTTGAACATAATGAAATAATCCCTCATCAATACTACTCATGCGTCCCATACCGCCCATGCCACCCATACCACTCATGCCACCCATGCTATCCATACCACCCATGTCACCCATACCACCCATGTCACCCATCATGCCACTCATGCCACCCATCATGTTTAATGAGACTTCTATCTCCTCATCCTCTCTCATAATAGGTGAATGCCCTCCCCCCTCAATTGAGCATTATAAGGAGGCTCAAATGGAATATTGGTGGGGTTTGGACTCCTCCTATCATCTCCGTGAACGGGGGTCCGTGCATAAGAACCCTCATCTCCCTCATTAGTGTATGTGCCGATTAGCGCTTTTCTGCGTTCCCACAACCCCGTTACGTACCCGATCCTCTGTCTTCGTTTCCCTCGACGTCCGGGTTCCATTTATTACAAAAAAATAAATACAAGTTAAGTTATGAAGTGATAAACTATCTATAAAACATTATACACACACACACACACACACACACATATTACATCTATTACATAAGTCTTTTTTTAAAATACATGTTTTTAAAAAAAAAAAAACACAAAACATCCTCTACTTTTGGTTTTATTTCAAAAAAATAATTACAAATTCTATAAATATATATGCACACATATATTACATAAGTTTTTTTTTAAACATGTTTTTATAAAAAACAAAAAACATCCGCTACTTTTGGTTCTATTTCCAAAAAATAATGAAAACTTAAGTTATATATGTATATTATATATATATAGAGACATATATTACACTTATCACATACATTTTGTTCAAAAAAACACGTTTTTAACAAAAAATCAAAACAACTGCTACAACATAGCGTTTTTCGTACAATATATCCGCTACAGACTAGTGGTTTTATTAGGAAAGAACCGCGATTCAATAGCGGTTGTTCTATAAAACTACCACGATTGACAAGCGGTAGTGATATAAAACATCCGCTACAAATTCGCGGATGTTTTATATCACTACCGCTGGTCAATCACAGTAGTTGTATAGAATAACCACTGTGCCCTAGCGGTCCTTTCTCGTGAAAAAGAAAAAAAAATGAGATTCCAGCTTATTCAACACCAAATGCACAACAAATTGAGATTTAACAAACATAAAATAGAGAGTGAGAGATACGTAATTCTAGATAATTTAATTAATCACCAATTGAACAACAAATTGAGATTTTTCAACAACAAATAGAGAGAACAACAATCTTCTCAATAAAAAAATAAAGATAGAGAGATAGATACCTACCTTGTCCGAAATTTGAATGAAATTGTTAGTTATTTCGGGACTGGAGATTCATAGAGAACAAGAGTGAGAGTGAGAGAGCCTGAGAGAACATGAGAGTTCACTAGAGAGAGAACGGGAGTATGAATTTAGGTTGCTATCTGAAGTTTGTTTGGGGGTGGGTATTGGTTAGGTTTGTTAGGGGTGGTTTGTTGAAGAGTTATAATTGAGGGGCATTAAAGTGAAAATGGTGTAGAATAACTATTAGGGGTAGTAAAGTATTTTTACACATTAAATAGTACAGTATTACGTTTAGGGATTGTTTAGGGATTTGTAGTATTACAAATTACAGCTGTTTTTAAGAAAATAATTACAAAATTTAACTTTAGCTGTCGAAAAATAAAACCATGAGACGGTTATAAACATGGAAAGGGTCGGCCAACACTTGCTCACTAGAAATCTTAGACAGAGGCTCGAATAACACAAGTTTGTCTTCGTGGCTATTTATAAACTCCACTTCTTCCCGACCATCGGTTCTCGCCCCCCTCCCCCCCGTATATACTGGTTCGAATTCTCCGAAATCAACCATTCGGAAAAAGTGTGTGCGTGTACGCGCTGTTCATCTTTCTCGTTCTGTGGTCTTCAAATAAACCCTTCCCCCTTCCTCAAAACCCTAGAAGATTCACAGCATTCATTTAGTTATTTTCAAATTCGCTTTTTGAGGATATCGGCATGGCCCTAATTCAGCGAGACCAAGCCCTGTCTCTCCTCGCCGCCGCGAACAACCATGGCGATTTGGCAGTAAAGTTGTCTTCTTTGAAGCAGGCCAAAGATATCTTGTTGTCCGCCGACTCGTCTCTGGCTGCTGAACTTTTTCCCTATCTGGTCGAACTCCAGTCTTCTCCCGAAAGCCTTGTTCGAAAAGCCCTCGTTGAGTGAGTTCCAATTCCGCCAGTTTTAATCGATTTTTTGATATGTTTTGGTTATGTTTATGAATTTATGATTGCGCATTATTAGAGTGGACGAAGCCAATTGAAGTGCATTTTTGGTATTATTATCTTGTTATAAATGAACTGTTGTTTCATGTTTGGTACGTAATTTATTTTAATGAATGGGGGCACAGGGGGATTTAATGTTAAACCTTTCCCTTACTTTTTCGCCCAATGCACCACATCTATGACTGTCTTTGAAGCTAAGAGGTTTGCACGTTTATGTGCTATTTTGATGACAAATTTTCATGTTGTTAATGTTATAATATTGGTTTTTCAAATACATTGGAATCTAGACAAGTTTAGAAGTAGGCGATACGATGTTGTATACAAAATTATAGTACGTTATGCTTGGTAATGTATGTTCTTGATTGTGCTCCGCAAGCCATTTTTTATCTGAGGGTTGCTAATGGTTACCGGCGATCAGGGAATGTCCCAATTGGTCTATCACATTGGTTTGTTTTTATTCAGTCCGTTTATATGCATTCGGTCCAAAGAAGATCGCAACTGCCAGTTTAGGCACGAGAAGTATTCATCACCTTTTGCTGCGCCCCGATGCCTACCTTTGTTGGACTAAAAATTTTATTCTAGGAAGTATTTGCATAGAAAATAGAAGAAAATGGAGGAGAGGACAAGAGGCCATCAGCATCAACGTAACTTTCAATTGAATTGTTGGCTTTTATTACGTAAAAGTTCTATAGAGAAATATAATAAAGTTTGGATATTTTAAAAGTGTACGCTTAGAAGTAATTGTATACTGTATAGAGAACTAGAAGATACAAGAAATGACCATAATGCATCACAAATCAAAGTTCACCCCAGCGAACATTATGTTTTTCTGCATAGAAATGATTGGGGTATAGTGTTCCTTCCGGCCCAAAGTGCGTGTCCATTTTTAAAGGTTTTTTTGTCCTAAAATGAGTGTGCTTTCTAAAGGAAGTTATTACCTCCATCATTGCTGACTATTATGTCCCAATATGTACTTACAATAATATAATAAGGACAATAAGGGTATTCATGTATTTTTTTGATAAGTAAGGAGTATATATAACAGGCGTCAAACACAGGTGACGCGGCCTGTGTACACCAGGAGTATACGAACTACACAGCTCTAAAACTATTCACAAAATCCACAAAAGAATGCCCGAGAGAATGATCTGTCGCTGAACACCACAAAAACAATGTGCGCAAAAGACAGTCTCTCAATTGATCCAGCAAAACCTCCCTATTATCGAAAATTCTCTTGTTCCTCTCTTTCCAAATAGTCCACCAAACACCCGCCGGAATAGCACCCCAAAGAATATTGCTTCTCCTACTATTGGAACGAGACCAACTCAAAAGCATCCCCCGAACCGAACTGGGCATTACCCACGAGATCCCAAAAAGCCCCAGAACAGTATACCATAAAGAGCGAGCCACCGGACAATGCAGTAACAAGTGATTAACACTCTCTTCGTCGCCTTTGCACATGTAACACCGATTCACATAAACCATCCCCCTTTTGCGAAGGTTTTCTCCCGTAAGAATCGCCACATGACAAGCTTCACAAACAAAAAATGCAACGCGACTGGGAGCAATACTCCTCCAAATACCTTTCCAAGGAAAGGGAACCCCCACTCTGCCCGACATAGCACAAAAATAAGATTTAACAAAGAACTTTTTGTTGTTCGATAAGGGTATTCATGTATTTTGGTGCAAGTTAAATTGCATAAAAGTTAACTTCCTCATTTTCCATGAAAAGCTGAAAAGAGACCCTCATTTTAGGATGGATGGAGTAACATAAAAGAAGGATATGCTTGCTTTTAACATTGTTGTATTAAAATTAACAGAACGAATTCCTATTAGAGACATCACAAAGACATCCATTATCCGGCAATGCGATGCAAAAATATGTATTTGTTGTGATAATGACACCGGCCATTACCTTTATTCTCTTGACTTTAAGAATGGTCAATTGGCAACCCCTTTCTTTAGAGTAATGCTAGAATCCCAACATTTCATCCCAATCTATGCAGCAATGCATGTGATTGGTAATACATCACATCACTTAGCTGTGGGGTTACAAATTCAGCACTCTCATGCATTGCCATGTAGATTGGTAAGAAAAGTTGGGATCACTAAGGCGCTGGTACTAGCTTGGTAGTGTCACATTTCTAGCTCTCTGTGGAGTTTTTTTGTTGACAGATGCTGCTTCATGTTATGTTCTAATATCAGTTTCTCTGGATCGTAGAGCAATCGAGGAGATTGGATTGGAAGCAATGGAGTATTCGTCAATATTGATGCCAGTGTTACTGACCCTATTAAATGATAATGATTCTGTTGTTGCAAGACATTCTGTTGTTACTGGCGCAAATATCTTTTGGAGCGTGTTAAAGGAGATGACATCGCAGGTCTCTCTCCTTTTTCTCCTAGTTCCTTATGTTGTATATGCACCTAGGATTTCTCCTAGTTAAAAGTATTTTCATTCATACTTTAGTTGGTTATCTTTTTTGTTTCCTTCATAAATTATCTCTAATCTTTTTCCCTCCTGAAACATATAATTGTTATTACTTTCTACTTTATAGTCACAAATTCTGAGAGCATCTGATGTTGCGAGTACCTGTATCTCCTTTTTTTAACCTATATATCTGCTTTATGGTCACAATATTAAGTGACTCATGTTGCAACTCTCCGAATCTGTTACTTGCGGGATTGATATGTTTCAAGATTAATCTAAAAAGCTTTAGGGATTGGTAATATTACTCTTGAATTGCTTATTGTTCTTAAGCAGGTTTGAAGATTGGCATTCCTCTATTAGTTAATAAACATGTAAGATACACAGCTGTTAAAAATCTTCTACTTTCTCACAGAGAAGATTGATTCAATTTACTGTGGCATGGACAAACAATGTTATTGTAGATAGTTGCCAACTCTTGCCATTTACATAGTACGTTTTTATTGGATAAGCCAAATTACTCTTATATGGAGTTGTAATTATGTTTAGCTTCTTGGTTTTTGGCCGTTGATACCTTGGTTAAGCTATTAGAATGACGGTAAAGACTCTCTTATGCATGCTTTTTATCTAGTCGTCTCAACTACAAACAGCCCTCGCATCAAACCTAAAGTTTCTGTACTTATTTTAACTACCTAACATTTTTTTTCTGTTTCCCAATCTTCCACTGTTGCATGTAAAACTGTTCAACTGTATATTTTAAATATGACAGTTTCATCGGCATGGTATGGTGGAGAGGTGGCTGGAAGATCTTTGGACATTGATGGTCAAGTTCAAGGATACCGTTTTCCGCATTCCATTGGTGGTATGTGCCAATTCCCTTGGTGCTCTATAATTCACTGACTGTCACTGGAGAGTATCATATATTTTTTATGATTTGAAATGAAATGTGACCCTAATCTGTTTTGTTTCGAGTAACACATATCATTAACTATTGTTCATTTACTTTTCAATATAAAATTATCTTTTTATGTTACTTTGGCTGGTTAGTTTGTACCCTTAATGCTGGCATAACTAGTGATCTTTGTTATGGGTAAATATTTCTCGGATGATAGAAATAGTAATATCACTTCTTTCAAGATTTGAAGTCATACCCACTTATCAAAAAAAGATTTAAGTCATACGCTGATCCTCTTGTTAGATACAAATTAACCCGTAAGAGAGTTTTTTATTGTTGATATTAAGGCACTATTCATGCAGGGCACCATGTAGTGTAGTTTTATATTGGATATTGCCTGACTGTAAGCAACTGGTCTTCAGCATTTAATTTTGGCCAATAGAAGAAATGTAATAGAAAAGACAAGCTGACCCCACTTACCAGTTTAAGGTGCATGTTTGGGCAGCTAGTCATTTAGGCAAATTATGAACTCTAAGTTCCAAGATTTAAGTAGTAGCTACCGTAGCTTATATTTTCTTGGAGGCTTTTGAGAAAGGTAAATTTCTTATTGTTGGTCCTGCTAATGTGGTATGTTGGATCAAACAAAGGATACATGACTGCGGTATTAATTTAATATTTCATATAGAGGTATTGATCGAGGAAGGTTGTTTCCATTGCTGTGTATCTGAGAGTTCGGAGCTGAAGACTATATTAAGAAGTTAAGATTACAAATTTTGTGCAAAATTTACTGCTTTTCATTAGTTAGTCAGGAAAGTTGACTTATGTCCGCTTGACTTCAAATCCCACCCTGATGACCTGGGAATTTTACTATTGCACAAGTGAACTGCAGGAATCATCCCCCCCACCCCCAACAAAAAAAAGAAAGTAAAGAGAGAGCTGCAGGAAATTACGGTTAAAAATGTGTTATACATTGATAAGTGCTTTAAGTCCCTGTTTATGAAAAAGCTATATATGCCTTTCTGTTTCACATAGAGCGACTTCCAAAGGATCACCGTGGGGTCAGTAAAACATATTCATATTCATCCAATAGGATATTCATCTGGTTTGACTTCTAGATAGTATTGTTATTCTTCTTCTTCACTCCCTTTGTATCTTTCTAAAAGCTGAAGAGAGATAGAGAAAAGATTGGTGGCACAAAGAATGTGGAATTTGTGCATGCTGTTTTGTTCCATTTTCCATTGTGTGCATCTTTAGACGATTTCACCACATCCTTTCAGCACAATAGCTAAGAAGCACTCTGTAATGATCTGGCACAAGCTGTCATGTGGTGTAATTTTTTTGTAACTTTCTTGTTAATCTTCATACGGTTGTTGAAAGCCTTAAAGAGGTTTACAACCTAAAATAGAAGAAATTAGTTGACTCCAGACCTTTAGGATATAGTATGTTTGAATATTGGTACATATTCTACTTTCATATTACTCTTTTTTTCTTTTTCTTTACAGAATTTGGTTTTTTCAGTGGAGTTGTTTTTAGTTTTTTGGCTGTCCTAATGAATTCTCTTTGAGATTGGAATTCACAGCTAAGAAGATTCTAACTTGAACTTATGATTTTAGGGTAGTTGTATTGGGCCAAAATTATTGGCAATAAAGTTCATGGAGAGTTTGGTATTGCTCCTGACTCCTGATAATTCTGAGAGAAGAAATTCAGAAGGTACTTCATCTCCAATCTTCTTGAGTTTAGAGGTTTGGTTGCTGTGATATTTCTGGTTTTCCTCTTTGCTTGATTTTGGCTATATTGTTCACATACAATATCTATGAATGTTGCTTTCTATAGCTATCAGGACATTGTGGACATTCAATCCTTCATGGCTGGTTGCTGGCCATCCCATTTTAGACCCAGATGGGCTACTGTCAGAGGCAAATAGAGCTTTTGACGTTTTACTGAATTTTCTACGAGTAGCTGGTAGTCTCCCTGGTGCCGTTTTGATCTCTGTTGTCAATAGGTGAGCTTGCTTTTACCATCTTTTCCCAGTTTTCTACACGCATGCACAAAATCTTTCCATCTGCTCCACCATGGTGTATGCCATTTCATAGTACTCATTCGGAGATTAAGTAAACATCAGGTGACAATCCACATCCTTTTTTGGGGTGGAAAAGTAATGATTTAAGGCGCGAAAGATAGAGGTGTGCATTAGTTTGAGATAACTAGATTGGAGATGTGAAAGAGTTGCAAATAGAAAGATTGAAAAAGAATTGAAGTGAGGTCAAGCTGAGGGTAGGAAGGCCAAAGGATTAGGCATAAGGGAAGGCGTCAGATACGATGCTAACTGCAGAGGATTGAAATTTCGTGTGGCAACTTTTAAGTAGTTCATTGTGGAGTTGAGAAAGAAAGAAAGAAAGTGGGCTGCTATGAAAGCTTCTTTCTTTCTTCTTAAATATGTTCTTGTAGGCTTGACCTCCTCCTTCCAATCTCAATAACTTAGAGATAAGAGTGCTCAACTTCTTGCTAAGTCGGAACAATTAATCTTTTCTGATAGAAATCATGCTTTGCATGTAACCTTTTTAATTTCGATGGTAATTGAAATTTAGGTTCAGTTGATGCTAATTCACATATTACTCTTCGTTTTTTACTTCTGTAAATTTTTGGGTGCATTCACATATTATTGTTAATCAGATATGATTTTATCTATAGCTAAATGCAGACTCACATGGCTGACTTTATCAGTCCATTGTGGAGTTGGAAAAGAATCAAAGTCGAATGCTGCGAAAGCTTGTTTTTTGTCGTCCTAATCATATTCTTGTATGTTAGGCATCCCACTTCTAACCTCAAACCTCAATAATATTTTTCCAAGTCGGAAAGTGGAAACCACTAAATACATTCTTTAATAGAATCATATTTGTGCGCAAATTCTTCAGTTGGTATAATAGTTCGACTATAGGTTCAATTATTTTCCAGAGACTTCACAGCGTCCTAGAATTCAATCTCTCTCCCTGATTTTCTCCATTTTTGGGGTGGAGGTGGTAGTTGCAGTGGAGGCATGTGGAGTTCTTCAGCCCGTTGATAGGTTCTTACCCATTTTCATAATAATAATTTGCGACAGTATTTGGTGTTAGTTTAGTTGCTCCTTAGTTCTATGCTTTATTTCACATTTTTTTAGTCACTACCGAAGCAGCTGTTTCTAATGTATTTCTAATGCTGCTTTATTTTCTGTTTTTATAGATTTGTAAGACTCTGCTCATGTGCAGCCTGGTAAACGTTGTCTTAAATACCGTTAGCTTGGTTTTCTCTTTGCTTGATGATTTTTGGTTTATGTACATGCATATTATCAGGTTGATGTTTATCTTAGTGTTTCTCTAGATTATGTTTAGTTTGTTAGCTTGCATATTATCAGGTTGAAGTTTATCTTAGTGTTTCTCTAGATTATGTGTAGTTTGTTAGCATACCCATTTACGTACAGAAGAATTGAAGACACCGGTGTTACCTTCTGATTGTCGTCTACGCCAAGCTTTCTTACATTTGTCGTACATACGGTTTAGATTGGTCTTACATCCCCTTCTTTATGCTCTTTCAATTTGGAATCAATGACTATCTTATGTCCGTATTTATTACAAATTATTGGGTTTGAGAATTCATAGAAACAGTTTTTTTGTTAATAATGATCAAATTTTGTTATTCATGATAATTTTTTCCACTTTTCATGTTTTCTGAATTCGGAATTGATCACTGATTAAATTTTCAGATCTAAATTCTACTAAGGTTTGAAAATCATAGATACAGTTTTCTCACAGCCTTGTTAGAAATGATTTGCTTCATCATAATGTTATGGCCTTCTATTTTTTCTGGTGGCATTGTCTTACTATTTATGGGGTGATGAAAAATATTTGAATATGGATGGAGAATTGCCTTTTGGCCTCAGTTTCACTATTCTTAAAAGTTTGGAAGGATTATTGAAGTTTGGAAGCTGGTTGTAGTACATCTTCTACTGCTTGTTTGTGGTATTGTTGCAGCATGCGGTGCAGCACTTTATCCAAGGTTCATTGGCATTGGAGGTATGCATGGGACTGCTGAATTGGTGGTTTAGCTGATGTCAACACTATCTATCCTGATAGAAATGATAAAGCAATCAGTGACATGGTCATCTTATTGCTGAGGAATTTTCGTGGCCATGCAATGCAGTTTATGTATTATAAACTGTTTAAGAGGCCATTTATTTTACCTTTTTTTTGGGTATCGTACTGTATAAATGTACAGTTGATGCGGATGCTGTTTGAAAATGTATTATTGTTTTTTTTTGACCTTTGATACACATTAAATATTTATATATAATCAAAATATCATTTTCTTATGAGATGGTGTTGTCAGTTTTATATTCATTTCATACTTTCAGTGTGAAGCTTTATGCACTTCCATTTTATCTGTTGAGATGTGTTTTGGTGTGGATTTGATCATCTGCTTTTGCACTCTTTATGCACTTCCATTGTAACTTGTAAGATATCCGTTGAGCAACTATCATGTTATGGACTGAAAGAAAGACATGGTTAACCGCGTATTATTATTTGACTCAATACGTTCTCCAATGAAAACTTCCCTTGGTCATTTTACTTTTGCTTACCCTCTTCAGCTGCAACAAGCCAATGGACAAGCTCCATAAATGGAAAAATAGAGTTTCCTCGAAATGTACGCAAAGGCATTGACCTTTTCCTTCACATCTAACGCGTGAACTTTTTCCTTTTAAAAGGAAATGATGGCATGTGGACTTTCTTCAGCCATTGTAAAAGCATAAATTAAAACTTGAGTTCCATGCTTACAGGAAATACTAGTTTCCCTCTGTTGGGTTAATGTACTAGTTGGTCCTCTATTTGGCATGTGTACGAGGGATCTGGGAGAGATGTCAACATACATTCAATGCCTTGGGTGGATGAATGAGGATTTCTTTAGACTCCCGTGGATTTATTTTGTATCTCATGTTCAGTTAGCTTATATACATTAGAGTTACCGAAGCCATGTTGTTTGCAGTGGTTGCATCTATCCATCAAGATCTGTCTTTCATGGTAGTGCAAATTATGTCCTGGTTCATGGATGGTATTGTGAGGCCTGTGTCCTTTTTTAGGAGTTTCATTGTGCTTACAAGAGGACAAGGAGTTATCTTTTAGCCAATCTGGTTATTCAGGTCTCTGTTGCATTATGTGTTTTATTGGATTAAGAAATTTTAGTTATATCCCAGAGAGGACCATGATATACGCACAGACAATATCTATAGGACTTCAATGCAGTTATTGGTTGTGCTATAAAATAATGCATTGAGGTTTTATACCGTACAACTATTCACTGCGTGGATATATACGCCATTTCTGCTATGAAGATATAATGTATGCTGTAGCAAATTTGTTAAGTAATTGTATATGTATAGAGTTGTTGCAATATCATTATATTGCGTCTTTACACACTACAAGCCGTCCTACTGCTCTTGTTTTCTCATACATTGTGAGAGAGGCATTGGGATTTAAGCCGCCAAGTTGTCCCCTTGGGAATGACTTTTAGGCTTTGATTGTTCTTGTTATCGTGTGCTTTTAAGGGCAGCAGGAAATGATGTTGGATTTTCTTTAAATGAAGATCAGGTTTAGTGTAGAATGGAAGTTTGCTTTTTGACAGATTGCTGGGATTTGATTTGTCATTGATTTTAGGTGTGAGTTCCTTATCAAATCTAGATTTGCATTGTTTGGGAACTATTTTATGGAAATCGTTTGTATAACATACTGAAGTAAGTGGTGGTGTGAGTAATGCTGGTTTATTTTTGAAGGATAGGGCTGATGTTGTAGCAGATTAGTGGTAACTGGTTTAAAGGCAGTGATTGCATCATTGAAATTGATTATGCACTGGAGTTGGTGTGTGCTGCACCTTAGCATGATATCATAGGGGGTCACAGCTGTTGTGCCTATAGTCAGTGTTTGGCAGCATTTCTATTGGATGTGCTATTGGTCCTTGGAGTATGTTCCACAAGGTGCACAAGGGGCCACTGGCTGCCAGCATTGCTGCTTGTGCATGGACAACAATTTCTCGGTGGTTTGTGCGTTTTGCTAATCCTTTGGATAGTTAGAGTTGGTGTCAGGAGTTTGCAATGTTTAGGCTCTAGTCGAATGTTATTTGCGCAAGAATGAAGTCGTGGTTTTACATTATGATAGAATTCTGGTTTGGCTTTTATTGCCTCAGCATGATGACAACAATCATTCATTCATTTGTTTGGTGAAGTTATGATATTGGTGGCGGAACTGGTCCGAGGGAAGCTTTGGAAATGACAGTAACTATTACCTGCTATGTGAGGACGTGTTGTTACCTTGTGGATGTGTCATTTATAATATGTTTTTTATACAAACATACTGCCAACCTGCGATAGACTATGTAGTGGTTTGGTGGAGCGGATATATAGCCCATGGTAAGTCATGTACCTTGTAAGGTAAGTCATACCCTTACGGGCTATAGTGCACCCCATATTTGGTACATGCATTATAAGGTAAGTCATGCCCGTATGGGCTATAATGCACCCCATATTTGGCACAGGCATCTTGTTGTAAGTAATATTATATAGCTATATTAAGAGGCTTCCTTCTTTCCATCCGATAGTCTTGAGATTATGGTGTACGGATAAGTTGTTGCGTTGATGTAGAATATCTTCAGACTTTTCCCTGGTTGTTTGGTGCATATTTCTTCTCTTTCTTACTTGTGCTTCGTACTGACTTTCAGCACACTTCTTTGAATTGGTTGGGATAGTGTTAATGTCAATGACCGCAAAATAGATCTGCTTCGTAAGAAAACTAAATCAAGCAAAGATAGCAATTAGTGATTGATGGTCTTAATTTTCTTTTCCCCGAAGCTTTCTACATCTACTTCATTAACATCTGAAAGTAGCATAGAGTTAAAGACAGTACAGCCAGGTCAAAAGTTCATCGTATTTCATTTCAAACTGTTTCTTCACACATTTTCTTTTTGTTAATCATATTCTTGTGAAAATTCTCCGCCACTGGGTCATTGGTTTATTCAATGCCCATAGTTGTTTTCACATTCGCAAATTACAAACTTAAGTTAGATTTCGGTTTTTGGCCTCATAAGTTCAGGAAGCTTATCCCCCCCCCCTCTTTGGGTATCATTAAGAAATTCGTTACTAATAACTCACATGACTTGTGGTTCATGGGCCTGTATCATGTGCTCAAACCAGATTCTACCTCTTCACCTTCATCCTCATCCTGCATGAAGCATTGTCATATCAGTAGTACTAGTCAGAATTTTAAGTTTTTGGTGCCATCATTTCTGACTTTGCTGACTTTTTTGCTTCCACACCTATTTATTGCATCAAATAGCTGCACCAAATCATCATTAGCAATTTTATTTTTTCTGCATGTAGCATTTTCATTTTTATTCTCGTTGTAGTGTGCAAGTCATAATCTTGCACATATTAGCTTTTTTCCCCCCTTAACTCAAGGTAGTTGACAGCATTTAATACTTCATTTGTTGTAGTTCTTTCATTGGATATTTGTTTTCCTGCTTGCTATGCAGTTTTTCTCGGCACTAGTTTTCTCTATTCTGTGGTTAAGTTTCTTTTGGGGTGTCAAAGTCTTACAGTAACTTGTACTTCCAACCCTCGCAAGTAGGGGATTACGCTATAGGTCTCTTTGATGAGAATCTCGTTGTTTGTTATCGCTGTTGACAGTTTTGTGTGCATGCATTTGTATTAAAGAAAGAGGAGAGGGTTTGAACGTTGAGAACCTTTTCGAACTTATTTTTCGCTTTGTTTCTCCAGTTTTCTTGTGGACTCCCTCTACTTTCTCTTTACTGCATGTATCACTGACTTTATAGAATTAGGAAGTTCTAGAATTTTTTGTTGGAATATAATATTGTGAAATCTAAACTCGGCACAATTTTTGATGCGATGCTCTTCGCTTTGTAAATATTTGGAACTAAGTTCAGTTTAAGTCTGTAAGTGTGATTTGAGAAAAGAAGTCTATATTCTCTGACTTGATCAGGTCCACATGTTTTGTACATGTAGTGATGTGGGACACATTATTGTGGTTTGTCGGTTATTGGCTGTTTAATCATCTGAACCAATTTTTTTGATAGCCATTTGTCATTGAGCTCTTAATTTCATGCCATTTAAGCATAATATTGGGCTCCCACCAAATGCTTAGGTTATATATTAACTGAAATTTTCTTTTGCAGTCTTGCAGCCATATCAAGGAAGAGGCCAGCCCACTACAATTCTGTACTCCCTGCATTGCTTGATTTTCATCCTAACTTTGACACAGCAAAAGGTGTTCATACTGCCAGCGTCCAGTATTCTTTGAGAACTGCCTTTCTAGGTTTTTTAAGATGTACCTATCCACCCATTTTAGAGGTAATTTCTTGTTCAACTTAATGGAACTTAAAATCCTTTCTTAATTGCCAATGTGTTTGCCATCTCTGTCAGTCTTAGATTTTGAATTTCATTCTGCAAGTTCAGTACTATAGTTTCTCTCTCTCTCTCTCTCTCTCCAATTTTCTTTATTTGAAAGGATTCTTTTTGGATTTTTTAGGGGTCATGCTAACAAGCTCCCTTAAGAATCTTCTTGAGGAAATATTTTACATTAGAAATATTCGTCAATACATGGGGGTTGTTTCCAGTGAATTGGGGAGGGTTCCCAACACAAACTTTGTCTACAAATAGTTACTTAAGAAGGGGCTTTAGGGCATTTGTTAGCATTTCCCTACTCTTTTATGTAGTTCTGTTGCACCAGATGGCCTGCAGAAAAAAAAATTGTCTGATAGTTTCTTTTTGGATCTCCGAAAACCCAATAGTTTGTAATCTGCGGATTTTATTTGTGACACTTACTCTTCTAAGATCAGTCCTGTGAACTAGTGATTTTTGTTGGCTGTATCTAGAATTAACTGCTGGAATGAAGTTCCTTTGTTTAGTTTTCTTTCAATGCTTTTCGTTTTTTTTTAATGGTCCTCAGCTCTTTATAGATTTTACCACCAATTGCTCATAAAAGAACAAGGAAAAAGAATCTGGTTGGTCATTGGTAAAGAAGGATTTGCTGTCTGTTTCGAATTTGTCCGTAATGTGTCATTTTGAACTTTTTTGAGAGCTAAAAGCTTGCAAGACCTTTTTTTTTGGGCCATGATATTGAATGCACTGAATCAAATTAAAGGCCCAGGAAATCTTTTGAACCTTGGAAAGCTCTATTCAATCTTATGGGTATATTTGGTACTTAATTTTTTCTTCTTTGTTTCATCTCACTTTCAGTCTAGAGAAAGGTTGCTCAGGGCTCTGCGAGCCATGAATGCAGGGGATGCTGCTGATCAGGTTATCCGTCAAGCTGATAAAATGTTGAGAAATAGTGAGCGTGCATCACGTGATTCTCGGTTAAGCAAGGTATTATAATATGAAGTGGGCTGTCAAGCGGTCCTAAATATGTAGTTCCTTTTGTTGCAATCCACTTACTAGGATGCACCATTGGATTTCTTGTTCCTTCTCTCTCTATTACTCCCTCAATAATTTAAACCTCCATTTTTCAGGAGGAGCAAACACCAAGTCAGGTGTTTCTTTCAGGGGATCAACCAAAGAAAAGGTCTACACCTATGGATCTCGAAGAGCCAATGGATAGTTATGATTCCAAAAGGATTCGTTATGGACCTATTACCCATGCATCTCCCCCAGTTCAAATGAGTGACAATGGGCAGGATAACTCTGTTAATGGAGTATCCCCCAAGGTTCCTTCACTGGGTGGTGATTTGACTCCTGTCGAGCAAATGATTGCCATGATTGGTGCTTTAATTGCCGAAGGAGAAAGAGGTGCCGAATCACTTGACATCCTTATATCAAAGATCCATCCTGATTTGTTGGCTGATATTGTCATAACCAATATGAAGCACCTGCCTAAAAATCCCCCTCCATTAGTGAGTCTTGGCAACCTGCCCGTGACTAGACAAAGTGATCTTTCAAGCGGTCCATCCCAGATGTTGGGACCGATTACTTCCTTGGTTTCTGGAAATACTTCAACACCCGCAGCTCAAGTACCTTTACCTTCAAATGTTCTCCTCTCATCATTATCTGATATGGTCACAACTTCTCCCGCAGATGCCAAGCGTGATCCACGAAGGGTGAACTTAGCCAGCTTATAGTTACTAGTATTGTTACTTGTTTGTCTTTATTATTGTAAAATTGGTTAATCATGTTGTTGCTATGATATTAAAATAAACAAGCTGACTTTTCCAGGATCCCCGTCGCCTTGACCCACGGCGCATTGCAGTACCTGTTGGAGCATCATCAGAGCATATTGTGGAGGATAATACCAGCGTGATTCTGTCTGGTCCTGTGGAGTCTGAGGTTGAGTCCTCCATTCCACTGAAGAAGCCTCTTTCACTGCCTGTAGTGACGAGTGCAGAAAATACGTCTGTACCTTTTGTACCCAAAACAGAAATCAACTTGCACATCTCTGAAAGCGTAGCGTCTTCTCAATCTGATCGTTTCTTCCCTAAAGAGGATGTTTTAGATAGAAAAGCCATGGAAGCTACCCCTGATCCAGAACCTGATGCTGGTTTAGATCTTCCACTTTCTCCTGTTCATGATGTTGTCCAGGATTTGGTGGAATTGAAGTCACCTGATGTTGTAATGACAGATGAGGCTTATTCGTTATATCTGCCAGAAATTGATCAGCTTTCTCCCCCTGCTGTGGACACACCTGTTTCTGAAGAAGTCTGTGTAGATTTACCTGTGCTTCCCATGTTTGTTGAACTGACGGAGGAACAGCAAAGAAGTATTAGAAAATTAGCCATTGAACGGATTATTGACTCATACAAGCTGTTACGAGCAATGGATAATGTGCAGACGCGCATGGCATTGCTTGCTCGATTAGTTGCTCAGGTGGGGGTTGACTCCTCTCTTGATTGGTTAACTTTTGTCGAGTTTTACTGTTTTTTCCCTCCCCTCTTTTGGAGGATATTTGTTATTGTTTCTATCAAAAGCTTCTGATACCTTTACATATGATTATTGTCTTCTCTGTGACTTTTTTGTAAATGACGCTACTCGTACTACATGGATAAATGAGCTAATCAACATTGATTCTATGCAACAATTTTCTTTTTCTTTAATATTATTCTCTTATTGTGACGTAAATCCAAAAAGTCCAAAGATAACGCAAACATAAAATCATTGTGGCACATCTTCAGTTGTTAGCTTACCTGATCTCTTGATTGTGTGAGCTTCTAGAAGTGACTAGGGATAATGACGAAAAGTACCATCAAACTTTACTTTAAGTGCCTACTATACCATCCAACTCGTTAAATTACTGAAAAAACCCACAAACTTTTCAAAAGATAGCAGAAAAGACATTACCATCAGTACCCGTCAAGAGGTTAACGGAAGAGCTGACATGGCCTTTTTTTTGTATACACATCAGCACCTCCATTACTTTTTCTAACGGGGGACTGACGGCTATATCTATTTTTCTTTTTGGAGATTTAACGAGTTGGATGGTGTGGCAAGCACTTAAAGCAAAGTTTGGTGGTACTGTATGTCATTAGCCCGGGGCACCACAATAGCAAAGTTACAGCAAGATGTTCAAGCACAGTGTGCAATGTTGGAACCTTGCTTAGGAGATGGTGAGCTACTGGGTCATTCATCCCTAGTAAGCCACTTGACTTTTTAAGTTCAATGCATACCTTGCTAGAAGTCTTGCAGGATCCAACTTTTAAGTTGGAAATTAATTTTGGGAGAATAAGTACAATATTAATTTCATAGACTGACTCAAATAAAGATTCTGCTTGCTATTTAGGAACTGAAGTTCATCATGCATGCTGTCATCTCAAAGTATATTCTTAAGGGTACCAAGTGGGGAAATCCTAATGTGAATGTGAAGTATTCTATCGTTGCACCAGATGCCAAGTCATCAGCTGTATTCTAGAGTACGCCAAATCTATGCTTCGATCCATCACGGGATAGTACTTTGGATATACAATCGTTCTTGTTAAAGCATGACATATATTTGTTGGACCCTTTCTCTAATAGCTTAAGCTTTCGGACGAGTTGGAAACTTCACATGGTATCTATTCGAGATATGGTTTAACAGTCTTGGATTAGAATCTCGCTTGCATTTGCTTCCTGATTATTGTCAGTGCACAAATCTGGTGCTCAGTTTGGTTGATGCACCTAGTTATGTTTTATCTCCATGCGCGGCCGGTAGCATGCTAGTGGGAGTGTTAAAGCATATGCACGTCTAGCTTATCTTTAAAAGGAAGACCTATTAGGCTATTAGGAAAATGAACTTAGTTATGTTATTAGGTTTGTTGTGATTAAGAGGGGTATACGGTCAAACAAAAGAAACACCTCCAGGACTGCTTCTATCCGTGTTTTGTTATATTTGTTGGCACTTAATCTTATTGCAGCTGTTTCTTTAGAATGATAGCAGAATCATATTGATGATAGTAGACAAATGAAATCATAGCAACTTGTGTCACATGGCAGAGTTGCAATGGATACTCAAGGATCTATCCTGTTTGGTTATATTTGCCAACTGTTTCAGAGGAGAAGTTTGAGTTGGATAGTGATAGTTTGATGTCTGTTTTCCAGTTTATCTGCTCCTAATTTCCTTGTTTTTCTTCCCTTAAAGCTTAAGTACCTGTTATGGGTAGATGCCAAGTGTTAGCCATGGCTGTTGCAAAGTCCAAATCATAGTCATAACTTGCTGATATAAAGGCTGCTATTGTGTGTGTAACTCGTAACCATAAACAATTAAAGGGGTTGAATCTCTCCCAGCTTGTATGACTACTTCCTCTAAGCACATGATCCAAAAAACTGGCTAAAGAAAAGAAAATTCACAAGTGAAATGTACTAATTACCATGATTTGGTTGTCATTTGTCTTGTGCTTCTCTGTTTTATATCCGTGTGCTTGCTTTTTTTTTTTTCTGCCATTAAATGAGTTGTAAGTTTGTTGTAGATTATTTGCAACTTTTACTTATGAAGCTTGTGATAGTTTTAGTTCTGATGAAAACAAGGTTTTCTATTTTAGAAGGTTGGCTTTATGCTATGTAGCTGAGCTAGAAGGATAATGATTTGATCTTAGTTAGGTAGTCATGAGAGGAAATGAGGAATTGAATGGAAAATCTCCAAGGACACATGAATTATTTTTATATTTGTATGGGAATTACATTGATTCATCTTTGGTCTGATGTTTTGCTTGACAGCTTGAGTTATTTATTTATTTATGTATTATTTTTTCCATCTTTTGCTACAGATTGAATGACCTCCTTCTTACTCGTTTTTTACAACCCCCCCCCCCAACAATTGCTTTAGCCAGCTTATTTGTCTTTCATCGAGTATAATTAATGATTTAAATCTGTAACTTGTGATTTTCTACTGGTTTTCCTTTTTTTTTTTAATATTTCTTTTATCTTCTAAATGAAATCAGTAACTGTTTTTTAATTTTATTTTGATACTGATACAACTTTGCCGTTTGCTTCTGAGGTGTTGGAATCCAAATAAACATGAGTTACATTTTAAATGATCTTTGGTTTAAACAGTTTGCTACATTATCTAAGATGGTGTTCATCTTTGCTTACAGTGTTGATGTTATTCTGCAATTGTTTCTGATAGATTTTAGGAACACCGAGTGCTTACATGTGGCGCTTTTGAATTGGAGTAGTTAGAAGTGAAAAGAAATCAAATGTGTTTCTGCTTTTGATGTTTCTTTTTGCTTCAACGAATCTTACAGTTACAGATGCCATGAGTCATGACATGGATTTATGGATTGATTTGGGTGGCAAAACCTAATTGTATTTGCTGGGAAAAGGAGTAAGCACTGAGCCCCCCTCCCCACCACCCCCAAAGCAAGAAATATCCGTAAATTTGAATGATCCTCAAAAAAAGAAAAAGGAAAGAAAAAAAGAATAGGGAAGTGTGATGACTGATAGGGAATAACTCTTCTGCGGGGAATGGGGTGTCACCAGTATTGTGCATGGACAAATTGTTTTAATTCCTGTACTTGGTAAAGTAGTAAGAAAACTAACAGCTTTGATTTGGTCCCTGGACTCTGTTGCTACATATACTTATGTGTGTGTGTATAAATTTTGATATGATTTTGTGAAATGTAATTCAAATGTCTCAAGGGTTGAGCTTTGTTATGATATGCAATCTGATCTTAGGCTCATGGGTCTCTGTGCAGCTAGCATATATTTTATGTTTTATGTTCTATACCATTGTGACTCTATGCACTTCCTAGGTTCTCTGTCAGAAAATCAGAAGCAGAAGAATAAAGAAAAAGAAAAAAATAGATTGTCACACATCATTTGCATAAGATAAGTCGTATAAATGTTCACCAAAAAAGAAAAGTGGTCTTATATTAAAATTATTGTCACGTTGGGTAACTTTTAAGTGATGTTCCATACACTATTTGCATCATGCTTTGATTGTTTTTCTTTACTTGCTTGTCTGTTCAGGTGAAACGGGTACAACATTCTTTCATGAATTTTTTTGATCGTTCCAGCTTCTTTTTGTATCTTGTTATATGTTTTGGTGATTCTTCTACTGAAATTTACGTTCTTCCCTAAGAATCAGATGTTCACATCATGGTCGGAGGGCCTGTTGCTTTGTGGAAACTCTATGGTTGATGTTCCAAGTCTATGGTTGATGTTTCTACCTAGCTCCAATATTTGTTTCATTTCCAAGCAGTACTGGGATATTTACTGAAAGTGAAAAACTTGATTAGCACAATAGGCTATGTTATCAGGAAAATCATTTAGTTGTGCGTAAATCAGAGTTGGTGGTTCTAAGTTTTGGTGCTGGTAGCTAGTTTTGTCTTTTGCATCCATTAACTCTCCTTCACCTGACCTGGGCCTCTCAATGGTAACTATACTGAAGGAGTGCCATATTCACTGTTCAAACATACGTGCCTACTGCCTAAAGCAAAAAAATGAACCATGAACCGTGCCACCAATATGTAATGTGTGTGTGTGTGTGCAAATTAAATGTTGGTTGAATAATATACCTTAAAAGTGATGTGTAATAAGGCTGTGCAGTTTTCTTTCAACTATTGATCCTCAAATACATTAGAATAAATACATTGCAGTAACATTTTATGAAACATGTAATCCACCTACTTAATACTATTGTAGGCTTTGACAGTATGCTATCCAGCAGATAGTTAGTCTTTTGTGTACTGCCTGAGAGGATACCTACTGAAAATTTCATGCGTACTTTGATTTTCTTGCAGGCTGATGCTGATGATGATGTGGTTCTGATGATACAAAAGCACATTGTTTCAGACTACCAACACCAGAAGGTAATGTGCTTCATTGTTCCGTTCGCCTATATTAGAATCTCCTTGAACCTTGCTCTTTTGGATCCCATTTCACATCACCCCAATCTCCCTCTGAGGATGATTAGCTTGAATGTAATGTACTTTGTTGTAAAGATTAAACTGTGGTAACGGGCCACTAACGGCTAGATGTTTTATTTATATTATATTACATGATATACTTTTTTTTGAATGTTATATTTATTCCTTGAATTAAGTAGCGGGTTGTTAAGAAGTAAACACACAGCTACCTTTGTCTGGAAAAATATGGAAGTTATATTGTTCGTACTTTTATATCTGTTTTATGACCTAAACCAATATCCGCTGGTTGAAGTATTTTGTATAATTGTATTTTTCTTATCACCGACTTCATCTTCAGTAGGTTAGGTGTGTTGTATTTTGTATTTTGCCTTTTTCATCTTTCTTTATTGCGGTTTATTTAATGAAAAAGTCATCTATTCTTTTTCAATCTTATTGGTTTGCATGCACGTCCATTTGTAAATGTAATGACTGTAAATTGTTATTTGTTTGTATTCATGAGTTCTTCATTGTTGCTGTACATCCATTAAGTTGTTCCTGTTTGTGCTTCTTCACTGGATAGGGTGACACACTCGGTCATACAGCTGATTGTGTTCAATTGTAATATGCATGAATTCCTTTCAGAGTAAGACTTCTGGATGTGATCAGGCTTGTATTTTCATGAAGACTATATTCTTGCAGAGATGTAGTACTCTTGAGGCACATTTATCCTTAATTTTGTATATTAAAGGAGTTTCATCATATATTTCAGCCTGTGTCTCTTAAGATAGATAAGTTTGTCACAAACACTTTGTATAAACGATTGTGAATTTCATTAGCGAGTAAAATGCTGTTGTACTCTTCTGTACATGTGGTGGTCAGAAGATAGCTATCATTGGATGGGCTTAAATTCGTGGATAATATAAGAAAATAGCTGTTGTTGGACGTGTTTACTGTTATTTGAATTGATCCATCGAAATTCAGAACGATTAACCATTGTCTTTAGTCTCTATTAATTTAGATGAATCTCCCAAGCAGATGTTCAGATTGGCTTTTCTTGACATGCTTCTAGTCATGGAATCAATTCTATGTTGCCTATATCTTGGGAATTGTAATTTCTCGATGTTGCCTATTCTAACCTTGTATTAGCCTATTAGGCTCAATCCAGGAAATGAAATTGGTCAGATGGTTTATGTTTATGTTTTTTACATCAGATGTCAACTTTAGAAACCTTCAGTTATATCCAAAAAATAAAACAAGATTTCTTCAGTTATCGGTTATTTTGTGAAAATTTGTCATTTTGATGATCAATTTACTTTCTTCACCAGGGTCACGAGCTTGTGATGCATGTCCTGTACCACTTGCACTCACTTCTGATAACAGATTCTGATGACTCTTCCATTGTTCGTGTTTTATACGAAAGAATTTTTCTGGGGGTGGTATGTTCCTCTCTTTTTAGCTATTATTTTTATTTCTGGAATTTTGAGACTTATGTGCAATTGGTCGTATGTTGTAGGCAAAATCTTTGCTGGATGCTTTACCAGCAACTGACAAGTCTTTTAGTCGGCTTTTTGGTGAAGCTCCTTTTCTACCTGATTCTGCTTTGAAGTTACTTGATGATATATGCTGCTCAGAAAACAGTGACGAAGATGTTCGTGATGGTGATCGCGTCACTCAGGGTCTTGGTTCTTTGTGGAGCTTGATCTTGGGGCGTCCACACAATCGTCAAGCCTGTTTGGATATAGCTTTGAAGGTGATCTTTGCTATGAGAAATTCATTGCTGGAAAAGATTCATATTGATATGCTTGTGATCCTTATTCATTAAGCATGCTGTTGTTAGGCTTTTCTTTCTTGCATATGTGACTGGTAACTGGTAACTGGCTCGCCTTCAGTTTTGGCATGGTTTTCCACATTTTTACTGATCTAATACCTAATTTCAAGCAAAACCAAGTTAGTCTTCAAGAAAATTAATATCACAATAGTAACTCCACCAATGCATAGAGAACTTCTCAATATCAAAGTCATCATCAAAATTCGAGGCCACTTCAGCCATATGCATTCGAAATGGGGAGTGACCGAAACTGGGTGGGGTCTGGCTTTCCCATTCCCATCGGGGTATGAAAACTTTTCCTGTTGCCTCCCCATTCCCATTTTTCTAGTTTCAGTTCCTGTCCCATTAGGTGTGGGGTACCACAGGGCAGGTTCCCCATTTAACCCTGTCCTGTTGTCATCCCTAATTTAGGGTTTACTTGACTTGAAGGAATCTTGATTAGTCAATTAATTTAATCGAACTAAACCAAACTACTTTCGTTATATCATTGATGAAGATGCAGGAGCCATCATCCAAGTAGGACCTACATACATAATATCATAAACAGGAGATGCAGGATTCATCCAAATAGGGATTTCTACCTTCAAGACTCAAGTGGTTCTTATCATAGTTCAGTATGTTTGACACTTCCCTTGCCGTGTTAATAAGCAAATGCCTTAGTCCTTTTCCACGTCCCTGGGCTGTGAAACTGATGTACAGTTTTTGTATCTAAAGTACATTGTGCTATTTACATTGAACTGTTGCCTATTTGTTTTGAATGTTGGAATCTGTCTTTTTAAAAGTAAATCATGCCAACAAGCTCTAGCTTTATTGGTAATTACCTCCTTATGATGGAGAGGTTAGGTGTTCAAGGCTTGCCAAATGCATATTGATTAAACCTGGTTGGTGGGTCAGATTAATATTCACATTAATGCTCATTTTGCATTGTTATCCCTAGCTCTACTAGTGCTTGCTACCATGAACTTGATTATCTTTTCCGTGAAAAGAGGCAGCCCAATTGTTGACATGTTTTTATGTTACTTTTTATATTGTATATCCTGATTGATGCTCCTCCAAATTGCAGTGTGCTGTCCATACGAGAGATGATATTCGTGCAAAAGCTATCCGGCTGGTATGCTGCTTAGAGTTTAGGCATTGCCAATGGCTTTTCAAGCTGTTGATGATTGCCTGTTGAAGTATTAATTCATCCATGGAAACAAAGATTATACATGTTTTTCAATGTAGTAGTATTCTTAAACTTGCATTTCTATATCTTCATCAGGTGGCAAACAAACTTTATGTGATAAGCTACATCTCAGAGAATATTGAAGATTTTGCATCAAATATGTTATTGTCGGCTGTTGATAGGCATGCATCGGATGTTGAACAAAGAACAGAAGGAGAGGTTTGCCACATATCTTTCTCGAGTCTTCTCCCACTGATGTTCTTTATCATGTCTCCTGCGCATAACATACCTGGATATTGTACGGATGATTGATTTGATTGTATCATCAGCTTAATGACCCGTCAGAAAGTATATCAAATTGGGAATATTTGGGTTTTTGCTGTTTATGGTGCTCATTTGTTAGGGTTTTAAGTTAGTAACTCATCTAAGTGCTTAAGCTATTAAATAGGGGCTCAACAATATATATCAAGCTTAATGATCCCCTTCACGTGTACCCTGTCCACACGTGGAGAGATACACAAACATGCATCACCCGGGGCATCACAAACTAAACAGAGTGACAACATGCATTCACAACAAATGCAAGCGGGACCTTGCCAAACCAGAGCTATGATTAGTGATACCATGTTAAGTTACCAACTCACCTAAAAGCTTAAGCTGTTAGATAGGGGCTCAATAATGTATATCAAGCTTAACACATACGTTGTATTTGTACGTGTGATCTGCATGTTGTATTACGGTACAATTGTGAATATTTCTTATTACGTTACTTTTTGGTTCGTTCTCGACTGGAACACAACATTAACTAAAATGAATAGTATACTCTTAACTTATCTCAGGAGTATGATATTATGTTGAGACACCATTATATTTGGCTTTTGCTTCCGGACCGGGCTCCTAAACTAAGGCTTTATGAATTGGTCAGGGCTTTATTTTATTCAAGGTGTATCTTTGGTATGAAAGACATTGGTCGCATACCAAACATCTTGCTGAACTTTTTCAAGCATCAATGGAAAAGAAAGGGAAAGATGTTAAGAAATTTTTTGTCTATCAGAATGATGATATTGACCAAGATCCTTCTACTATTACACACATGGATGTCTTAGATGTCTTCACTCCGGAAGGGGATGATTACGTGTTTGGTGGAAGAGATGAGCCGAATAATTAAACTTATGTGATTCATTTAACACAATATTTTTCTCTAGGGTATTTTTTTAATTTCAGGTTTCTCTTCATATTTTCTTCGGTTGTACCAGGTTTCTAATTAGACTTTTGCTTGTAAATATATGTGGTTTTCATACTTTATCTATCTTGTTTTCTTGAAAAATGTATTTTTTCCATGTGATAATGATTGATGCGAATGCCAGTACCATATGTGGTAGTAGAAGGATAATCAAAGGCTCTGGAAGAGCTAACATAGAAAATAGCCTAGATAGGCTGAAGGACAGTCTGTATACTTTTGGTGTATGAACTTGCCTTGCTGGGGGTCAATTCATTAGCAGTGTTTGTGGATAGCATAGCCATGGTTTAGCACTTTTTTTGCTCATACAATCTCTCTGTACGTAAGATGCGTCACCTATTTTGACGCTCGTTTATTATATTATTAATTATATAAAAAAGAGCTAACATATTTCTACTCGGGAGGATCAAAATTTATTGTCTCCAAGAAATTTGTTGAAGGATATTTGTCGTAACAAATATCATATTGAGACTGTCAATGAAGGGGATATGGAATATCCACACATTATAAATACTGTATTAGGTAACAAATGTGTACTAGAAAAGTGATCTGCAGTTTTCTCCGGATTGTACTATACAAAGACTAGCACAGTTGAAATATATTCAATAGTAAATCAAAAAGTTAAAGATCTGAAAAGTTGTATTATTTGGCATGATCGGTTGGGGCATCCTTGGTCATATGTGATGCAAAGAATTGCCGAAAATTCACATGAGCATCCCATTGAAAAACCAGAAGGTTTTTCAATCTAATGTATCCTTGTGTGTTGCTTGCTCTCAAGGCAAATTAATATTTAAGCCATCACCAGCTAAAGTTGCAGGTTGCAGCTGAATCTCCAAAATTCTAGGAACACATTCAAGGTGATATATGTGGTTCCATTCACCTACTGTGTGGACCATTTAGATATTTTATGATTTTAGTGGATGTATCTACAAGATGGTCACATGCAAGCCTATTGTCAACTTGCAACGCGGCGTTTGCGAGATTGCTTGCTCGAATAGTTCAACCACGAGCACAATTTCAAGATTATGTTATCAAGATAGTTTGTGTCATTTGGAATAGATGTTGAACATAAGGTTGCTTATGTTCACACTTCACACACAAAATGGTTTAGCTGAATCATTAGTTAAACGGGTTCAACTAATAGCTAGACCATTGTTTATGAGAGTAAAGATGCATGCTATAACTTGGGGCCTTGGGGGCATGCATGTTAGTGCAAAATTCTTATTAGTGACATTTTATACCTGCCCACTTCGTATTTTCGTAACTTCAAGTAATATGAAGGAAACATGTTTAAGTATTACACTTTGAATTCCTAATTTCTTCTTGTGATAACATGTGGGGTTATGCTTCCAATGTCCATTTACTGACTCGTTTGGTTTCATTTGTCCTTAAATTTATTAAGATGGGAAGCCAGGAAACTTCCATTAGTGGTTCTCAAACAGAGGCTGGTACTTCTGAAAATGACTCTATGAAGGGTGCACATTCTGATTCCCAAAGTGATTCCTCTGTGTCATTTCCTCAAGCGCAGCGTCAAATTTCTTTGTTTTTTGCTTTATGTACTAAGGTATGTGTGTGTACTCAACCCTTGATGGCTCAAAGAATAGAAGTTACTTTTTTCTTTGTTTTGTTTTTTCTGGAAATTGACGTTAACTTCTATTATTTTCTTTTATTTATATTTTTGGCAGAAACCTAGTCTTCTTCAACTTGTATTTCGTCATTATGGGCGTGCTCCCAAGGCTGTTAAGCAGGTCTCTTTTATTACTTGTCAGATCACTTTAAATTGCTAGTATATCATCTTTTACTCGCCAGTTAGTCTAGGAAAATAGAGACGTGAAGCTGCATTTGAGGTCTTGTCAACTCTGTATCTTCGTCACATGGACTTCTTTTGTGTTGAATTCCACATCGTTCATATTTGATTATGCTTGTTAAGCTTGATATGCATGAGCCCCTATCTAAAAGCTTAAGCTTTTAGATGAGTTGGTTACTTAACATGGTATCAGAGCTCTAGTTTGTCAAGGTAGTTCACATCCCTAGGGCATTCTCTTCCTTAGGTACCTCCCAGTTCAGATTAGCTCCCTGATGATTGAAAATAGTGTCGTGGGTTCGAGTCATCCCGCTTGCTTTTGTTACCCGGAATATTGTGAGTGCATGTTGTCACTCTGTTTGCTTTGTGATGCCCTCGCCATGTTTGTGTTTCTCTCCACGTGTGGACGGGTCTCGCCCGTGAATTGTTGAGCCCCTATCTAAAATCTTAAGCTTTTAGATGAGTTGGTTACTTACCAATGCTGAAGCCTAAATGATTTATGTTTGGAGCTACTAAACTTGAGCTTCTCTTTCCTTGGCACATCAGAAACTGGCTGAATAGTTTGTGGGATGTTATCTCTACTTTGGCCAACCTCTTTAGCCATAGGTGCACTATTGCAATTGATCCAAATTGACTCTTAAGAGTCTGTAGTGAAACTATATATTTATATATACACACACATATGGGGGAGTTTTCAATGATTACTTTATCTCACTAACCATCGATGGTTACTGTTAATATTATTCATTGGATAAAAAATAAAAGGTTCGAATTTAGTAATGCAATTAATAGTTTGTATTCTTTTGAGGTTAATTAATTGCATTTTCCAACTACCCAATGAATCTCAACCTTTGATTTTTGATCCAATGGATAATATAATAGTAACCATGAATACTTATAAAACAATAAATAATAGTAATCATGTATGGTCAGTGAGAGATAGTAACCATTAAAATCATCCCCATACATATATATATGTGTGTGTGTGTGTGTGTATGTAGGATTACACTGCTCCGTATAAGTGGAAATGGCAACTTTTTAAAAGTAGATATTGACCACAGAATTTTTTACATAACTTGGACTTCTTAAACCGTTTGGTTTACTTCTAACTCTTTTGTGCTTCTTGACATGATGCAGGCTATTCATCGCCATATCCCTGTTCTTATGAGGGCACTGGGCTCATCATATTCTGAATTGCTCCGGATAATATCTGATCCACCACAAGGAAGTGAAAATCTCTTGACACAGGTATTTCCTTTCCAATCTTTGTGATTGGGAACTTTTTGGATACTCTGAGCAATACACCCTTTTGTCGCAACTTTGTGTTCCTTGATGTTATTGATCAGGTGTTCTGTCTTTTTCTGCAAGGTGCTCCATATATTGTCTGAAGGGACTACGCCATCTGCTGATCTAGTGGCTACTGTTAAACGTTTATATGAAACTAAACTTAAGGTTCACTACTAATGAATTCTCAGCCTTCTGTCTTGCACTGGTCATATTTTTGCTATTACATCTTTATTTGATCTCTGTTTTTGCAGGATGCTACTATTCTTATTCCCATGCTGTCGTCATTTACCAAGAATGAGGTGCTCGTCACTTTATATTTTAACCCCCATGTTCTTTCATTTTTTTTTAGAAGAATTAACATGACCTTTTCATAAAGATATGTGGTTTTCTATCTTCTTCCGTTTGATGTGTTCAAAGTGGCAGTATAACTTTTTGCTCTTCATCTTTTTGGAAATTACTCAGTCATTGTAATTTAGTGGTTTGTGATTTCCAAATGTACTGGAAATGTTTTTTTGATGAATGTTAGTATTGTGATTCTTCTAGTTTATATAACATAAAAGTTCAGAGACCTGCTTTATCAAAAGAAATTTGTCATATAAAAAATGGTTTACTTCTGTTTCCGGAGGAAATATAACTTCATTTTTTCTTATCCAAAAAAAGAATAAAAATAAAAGTGACTTCAGTGTTGTCCGCTAGTGGTTTTCTGTACTTCATAATTTCATTGAGATTGTGAAGATGTGCTACCCCAGCATGTCCCTGTGAGACACCATCAGACCATTGCTAATACTAATATCGAAGCAACCATTTAAAAATATTTCATAGAATTGAGATTAAAAGATATCACATAGAAATAATAAGAATCACTAGTAGTTGTCGGGTTTTGGGTTATGCGCTTAGTTTGCACTTTGAGTTTCGAGAAGAATGAAAACCAAGAGGGAGAAGGTAAAATTTTGTCATAATCATAATTATGTTTGTAGATTGCACCTTGTCATTTGTATAATAATAGATAATAGATTTCATTTCAACATTCATGGTATTGTATGCTTATTAGTATTCTTGGTGCCATGGAGATACATGTAAAGTTGTACTAGGGCCTTGGTTTTAGTTAGAAAAGAAAAGTGATTGCGTAATTATAGTGATAGAGTGGTCTCTTTTTTGAATCAATATATAATATGGTCCATCGTCTTTTACAAAACTTTTAGTTTGGTTCTACCTTTTTTTTCCAGTTCATTTGGTCCTTTATGTTGATTTTTTGGTCAAAGTTCCCCCCTCCTGCCGCCATCGTTAGAAATGCCTTCCAATATTTTTAAATATGACAAAAATATTCTTACTAAGAATCAAATAACAAGATAGAACGAAAAAAGGAAAAGGAATATCTAATTTAGATTAGAAAATCAAAAGATTATGAAAATGGGGTAGAGAGAAAATTAGATGAGATTTGAGATTTTTTTTGTTGAGCCAATACCCAACACTCTTAGATCTGTTTGGATAGAATTAGATCCCAATTTAAATTGAAAAGGTGCCGATAGCTTTGTTATTGCTCAGAGATAACAGTTTGAGAGCCATGTATATGAAGGCGTCGAAGAGGTCTACCAACAAAATGAAGTTTCCATAGCAATCACGGGCCTGTTACGCCATCGTCGTCTCCGGCAATGGTACTGGTGTTTCCCTCAAGGAAACTAGGCAAGGAGAACAAACGAGTTATACCACGGTCTTCAGAGATGTTTGTAAGCATTTAGGGAACAGCTGATACAAGTCCAGATCTTCACTGGGGAAAGTTATTGGGTTTCCAGCGGGGAGCTGAGAACAGTTGGTGCTGCAGCAGCAAGATGGAATCCAGAGCACGATTCTTCATTGTAAACGATCGTACAATTCAGATCTAAGAGATCGAATTTGGCTGGATGGATTATTGAAATTGAAATTTCAGATCTGGGAGGTTTAATTGAAAGTGAAATTCCAGATCTGAGAGATTCAGCTAGTTGGACTATTGCCGCCGGTGAAGGATGGGGAATTGACGGTGGTAGATGCGAGGAAGGTGTTATGGGTGTCTATGTTGGAAATGGTGAAGGTGAAGCTGAGGTAGACGAAGAAGAATTGTGTGCCGTACGCGGAGTCATTCTGATCTGCCAGGATGGATGTTTGAGCAAAGAACAGATCATGGAATACAGACAGTTGAATCAAAAAAATCAATCCAATCCCTAAATTTAAGAACTAGTAAACTGGGTATTTTGGTTCCTTCCGAAACAACGTGCTTCACTGGGTATTTCTGAAGATGCAGCATTGATTCCTGGGTCTTACTTGCCGAACTCACTTTGTCTGTTTGCTTCTAGATTCAATTGGGTAATAATATTATGCTTGATGACTGGGAAGAAAATTTGGCTATGATTACTGCTAATAGAACAAAAAGATGTTGAATTAGTTCTTATTCAACTCGGAGATTGTTGGTGGAAAGAAAAAAAGTGATGTAAGCTCTAAACATAATCTCTCAGAATATATATTGGTTTCTTTTTTTTATGTATACTATATGAAGATGGTGTGAATCTGGAAATTACAAAAATAGCTTCATATCTTCTTTTTTAATAAGGATATTTTCGTCATCTAAAAAAGTATTAGACAGTAATTGTAACGGTAACGGCAGGAGAGGGAAATCTGACCAGAAAAAATCGACATAAAGGACCAAATGAATTGGAAAAAAAAAAGGTAGAACCAAACTCGTAAAATTTGAGGGGCCATATGATATATTGATTCCTCTTTTTTCCCATGTAGTTATTTGTAAACAAATGTGGAGCCCAATTATATGTTTTCCGTATATCTATACTTCAGGTTTCAATTAGTTAACTTTATTGTGCAGCCAACTCTTCAGACACTGACGCATAGATGTTCATTTCTTTGATATATTATATTTTATCAAGAATATGTATATTTTATGGTTTCAGGTCTTACCGATCTTTCCTCGTCTTGTTGACCTTCCTTTGGATAAGTTTCAGACAGCACTTGCTCACATACTGCAGGTATATATTGCATCTATTATCAGTTTCATACTAAACGGTTTTATCTTGGTTTTGGTTTGTACATCCTGAGAATGGCAAACACCTCAAGGATGCTACCATTAGTCTTTCATTTAATGAGATGTGCTAGAAAGTAATTTTAATGATTTTTCTCTGTGGTTCTTATAACTTTGTTTTACTGCTCGTTGTTCATGCAGACTCGTAATATTTGTGCTCCCGAAGGAAATGAATATACTGTTGTTTGATAATACTTTCAATGTGTTCAGAAACAGAAAGTCCTATTGGCATAGTTGTGCATTCAAATGCCGACGAAAACTTTTACCATCTTCTGTAAGAGATTGACATGCTTTAATTGAATTGAGAGCAATTCTTTTTTTTTTTTTTTGGGGGTTAAGGTAAGGGATGAGGAAAGAGGAGTCATCGGATCAGTTTTTAGGTGCCCATATTCAATTTGGTGCCTTCTGTTTGCTTGCGAGCCCTGAAAAGTCATGGCGAGATTAACCAAAATCCTACTTTCAATCCACCAATCTCTTAGAAATATACTGTTAGGTACTATTGACGGATGGTTTTCAAAATTTGACGCTCTTTTTCTATCTCCATAAGCGCAAGCAAAAGTTAACTTTGGGGATGGGATACTGAAATAAAAAGAACCAAAAAAATTAGAAAGATCATATATCATCTATGAGCTTAGGCAACAGATACCATACTTGACCTTTAGATATTACTCCATCCTGTTTTGGATGGCTCCTTGGCCCTGTTATTTGTACTTGAAAGAATATCACAGCTGGAGAGATTTAATGCACCAGTAGTCTACATTGTATGTATCCAAACCATTTCAAGCATTTTTCTATCACATTATCTCCTATTGAGCTACTTTTGCTCTTTTCATGAATGTGTTCAATTTAAATATAATTTGATCCCAGTTTACTGCCCGTGCATTCTCATTTCAGCTGCACTTATTCTAACATTTCTTAATTGACAAAACTTAAGATCCTGTATGTAAAGTGGACCTAATAGTTATATTATAGAATTATCCTTTCAACATAATGGACATACCCCAATCACCTAACACCGCTGATGCACATCTCAACTTAACCTTATTTTATTTTATGAGTAACATCGTCTCTCATCTCCTGGTATTGATTAAAAGTGGATTGTAAGTAACTATTTGATCTCTTTTTGGTATTTCTTGGGCATCTAATCTTAACTGTCTCCATTTAAATTCCTTTTGCCGCTAGACATTTACACCACTGGTTAAAACTCGTTGACTATTAAAACTTCTCCTTTTGTCCCAGACTATTAATCACTAATTCCTGCCTTCATCTCATCGATAAGGACATTGCACTTGCGCACAAACAAACTACTACGAGAAAATAAAATGGGAATTTCAATTAGGGTGATTGTGGAAAGAACTGCCATGAGAAAAGTTGACCTTTTCAGTTTCCTTGCAGTTTGCTAAGTTGCCTCCTTAAAAAGGACAACAGGATTACTTGCAAGACTGTTATCATTTATGAGCGTGTATAAATAGTTGGATTGTCCTCGTGACGATTTCTTTTTCCCCTTTCATTTTCCTTTCCATTCCCCTGCACATACTAAGATTGTAGGATATGCTGAAGAAGCTATGTTGACACTCAGATGTCAAAATCAATACAATGAAACTGCATGACATTAGAGGCTAACTCAGTGGAGATTAAAATTTTCTTTTCCTATAAAAAAAAACCTTTTAGAGACCGACTCATTGGGAAGATGTTCAAGTAATTCTCGTAGGAGATAACGAGGGAGAACCATCTAAATGTTAGAGGTAGATTGGAATTATTTTATTTTATATTATATTTTGTACATGATCAAGTAAGAGAAACATTAACAGAGATTTCCAGATAGATGGTTGGAAGAATTGAGTATTTTGTAAGTGTATCTATTGTACTCCTGATTTATGCCTTTGCTAGCACCTTGTTGATTTTTTTATCCTACAGCTCTGACATTCCAATTCCAATTCTGATCCCCAATTCCTGTTTCTTCATGTAAAATTCCTCCATTGGCTGATTGAGTGGTTGCATTCATTGATAGGTGTCAACTCCACTGCTTAATAGCTTTAAGCAAGAATTCGCTTCTTAGTATTGATACAGAAAAGTTATTAGCAGGTGCCAACTAAAGTATAAATACATAATCTTTTGATTGCAGGGTTCAGCACATACAGGTCCTGCGTTGACGCCAACTGAAGTTTTGGTTGCAATTCATGACATCAATCCCGAGAAAGATGGCGTTGCACTTAAAAAGGCATGACTTGTTTCCTTCCAAAATTAGTTTTAAGCAGAACTGAAAGCTTAGTGGTCTGTTAGAGTTTGAAGAAGATGTCCATGCTCATATTATTGTGTGACTTGTTTGTCACAATCTTTGATGGATTCCAATCTGACAAGATCGAGTTCGTAGTTGCCATTTGCTTTAATTTTCTGAATAAAGCTTCTGTTAATCATATTTGTGGCAAGTACTTGGACATAACTCCGACCATGTCTCAGGTATTCTAGTATACATCTTGTCCTTGAACAGCCTCAGTATCATTTGCTAGTGGTCCTCTCATTAATGGATGATTATTATAAGTCCTGAAGGTGCTAGCTTACATCGATGCGTTGGTAGCTTGTATTGCAACTTATGTTTATGGTATGTGTTTTCCAGATAATGGATGCGTGCTCAGCCTGTTTTGAACAGCGCACAGTTTTCACGCATCAGGTCCTAGCAAAGGCTCTGAACCAGATGGTAAGAACTGTTTTTGTACATCATTGGCAACTTTTGGACAGTGTATCCAAATTTGTATGCATTTTAATTTTTAATTTTATTATATTATTATTTTTAGGTGGATCAAACCCCTCCACCGCTACTCTTCATGAGGACAGTAATCCAAGCGATCGATGCTTTCCCAACTTTGGTACCTAATTTTTTTAGTCTGTGCTACTCGTCGTTTGATCTTCATTCATATCTGTGTTCTCAAAGTCATTTCTCTAACGCCTTGCTTTTGTGGACTAATTTCCCAATCTTCCATACCAAGATAAATATCTCTAGGAATTCTTTCATCATGACCTGCAATCAACCTGGGCTGTATGTACAACTATTAAATATAATTTTAGAAGTGTACGCTACTTGCCATATGAGAAACTCTGACATGTGAGCCGATGTATTTTACTGTGCTAGTTATCTTTTCTTGAAACAGATTAAGTTGGCCCCAATATTAGGAGTGGAGCAGTCACCCAAGTTTTGTCCTTGAGGCTTCTGTTCTTGTCTCACCCCTTATTCCATTCTCCTTTCGTTCCACTTAAATTGTCCCTTTTCTAAGGTTATGCTTAAGAATCCATGATATTTTAGCCTTAACCCTTATTTATAAAACACAAGTTAAGATTTTGATTGAGAATTTCGCTGTAGTTCAATGCCATGGCAGCAATATATTCCTAAAAGTGTTCGATTTCTGGAAAAGGGACTCTCCAAAAGGGACTTTGGGGGTGTTTAGTTAAGTAAATATTGCATGTGGAGATAAGTGCAAAGCCATAACTTATATTTTCGGCTTAAGGCTGTATGAAATGGGAGTAGTGCAAAGAAAGTCTCAAGATTACCTGAATGATGATACATTGTTGGCAGAGCATCAGTTGCATTATAGTCACTTGCATGCTGAAAAATAAAGATATGTTATTCTAAGTGAGTCTGCCCTGCTTCTAACCTAGAAGTTTGCAGCTAGATTTTAATATTCCAATGGATTATATATATATATTGATAAGTAAAGTATAAATATATCAAGGCGTCAAATTAGGTGATGCGTCCATGTACAAAGGGAGTATACAAGAATCTCCCCAATTCAGGACCTTCTCCAAACACCTAAAGCCAAGAGACTGAAGTATGATACACAACAAATACTTTCACTTGCCATGAGTCCCAGAGTCCATAATACCTTGCTAATAAAAACCATGCATGCTACATCTTTTCCCTTTGATTTTATAGATACTGGCAGTGGTAGTCAAGTACCTCTATCACCGGATTAATATTTGTTCTACCCATGGAACTACCTATTACCAATCAGTGCTTGTATAATATATGATGAATTTATCTACGTCTATGAGGATGTTAGCTAGTTACTTTTCTGGGGTATTAATTTACTAGATACCTTGTAAGAGTACCCAACTAACCCATTTAACCAATTAGGTGTTAATGTTCGCAAACTACCAGTGTTGCATTTTAATTTTTAAGGGAGATTCAGATGCTGTGAGAAATTTGTGCCTGTAACTCTTAATTTTTCTCTGAAAGATGGAATGAAAGAGGGTAAATGATAAAATGATTATACATTGCTTCTTAGTGCGTGGCAAATGAATAACAAGGATTCTTAGCGGTTGAACTGTCTTACCATATTATTATGGCTAGTCTAGCCTGACCATAATGGCAAATGCCTTTTCTCAATGTTCTTCAAGATGAAAGTGCCTGATTTAGCCATTTGGATGTCGTTTTATGATTTTATCACACCTGATGGTGGAATCCTGACACATGGATGATACGCGTGTCAAGTTCCTAATGACTTGAGAGTCAGCTTTGAGGATACTCTGGCTTTCTTTGGTAGTGTGGTTCCGTTGCTTCCCTTGGGTGTCTACCTTGTGTGCCTCTGTGAGCAGCTGGATTCCAATATTGAGTAGAGATTGGCTGCTATCGTTCATTTGTTTCATTTCTTACTTTCTTGTTTCTAGAGTTTTCTGATCTGCATCCTACACCCGCCTGGTAGACATTTTATGTTTCCACTAAATTGTGTCTTTAAGCCAGTATAAGGTAAGATAGTGTGTATCATTTTGTTGTAACTAATAATGGCCACAAAACTTTCCAGGTTGATTTTGTCATGGAAATTCTCTCCAAACTTGTGAGTAAACAGGTATATTGATTGAGGATGAAATAGTATCCCGACTTATATTTTTTCAGCCTCTTAATGACTCACGTAGTTTCACCTGCTAGAGAATCTTTGAGAAGACTTCTTTTTGTGAATGTTGATCACAGGTGTGGAGATTACCTAAATTGTGGGTTGGGTTCTTGAAATGCATCTTTCAGACGCAACCGCATTCTTTCCATGTTTTGTTACAGGTATTATGGCCTTGGTGTACGTGAAAATTATTCACATTGCTTTATGTTTGGCTTCTCCAATTATAAGCTTCTTATCTTTTAAAATGTTGATTGCAGTTACCATCACCTCAGCTTGAAGGTGCTCTAAACAAATATCCTAAACTCCGAAGCGCTCTTGCTGCATATGCCAACCAACCTAGTGTAAAAGCCTCCCTTCCTAGGTATGTTGTTCTTGGCCCCTGATCAACCACTAATCATCTATAATGTACATTTTGTTTTGATTTGTTTTATGTTTTGATTTGGAAGGAATAGTTTTAGCACATAGGATATAAGTTTAATGGCTCGAGACAACGCTCTCTAAGGAAGAAGCTATGTTCCTGTAGCTTCTGAAGCTATAGGAACATAAGGACTAGCCTTTCATTTCATTTTTCCGAGAGCACCACCAGGCCTTGAAGCTAAAGCTTACAAGCAAAACAACCTTTATAGCTGCACTAATAAACAATTTTTCCCACCTAGGAGAGATGAGATGTTCGGGCAGCTCTTCTTGTTCATGAGCACTTGTAGCTAGTGTTGGTCAGAAGAGGATTCTTCTTTATGCCAGTCTGCTCGAAAGCAGTTATAGAATAGACTTTTCTTTCATCTTTACCATTCAACCCTGACTGGAAGAGGAGAAGCTGCTACTATTGAAGAATAAGCAGAATAGACGGAATAGAGAAAGTGCCAATAGAACTATAAAATGGAAGGGGCAGACACGAAAGAGGAGTTAATCTCTCATTAAATCCTAAACTGAGTACCAACGCTATATTGCAACCACCTCCCCAGGCACTTTGAAAAGTCACTAGAACCGAAGCATCTCCAAGCCCTGAGCACTGCCTGCCTTTGCCTTCTCATTTTCAGATTGTTTTCTCTAAACTCTGAACATTTCTTGGGCTCAGGGTATTCTTCAATTTTCCTATAAAGATTTGCAGAAAAGCAGTTTCAAGATGGGTAGAAAGGAAATAGGGCAAATTACACGTGTACAATGCAAATGCACACTACAGACTAAAGAATGCATATTTTGAACACTGGTAGTCCCTCCATTAAACGCCGTTAGCTTTTTGCCTTTAAATGAACATGTGCACTCCATGTGAGGATTTTCTGAAGGGTAAATTAGTCATTACCAGCAGGGATATTTACCAATGGAGAACTTATTTATTTTCTTTTTTCTTTCTCTTTTTCTAAACTAGTTTTTAAAAATTAACCGGCCTCTCAATTCTCACCACTGTCAATCTCTTTTTCTAAACTAGTTTTTAAAAATTAACTGGCCTCTCAAGTCTCACCACCATCAATCTCACAGACACAATCCAGAAAACACCACCAACCCACGCATCCCTCTCCATTTCTTAGCCGACCTCTCTCTCTCTCTACACAACCATCAATTTTCAGCCAAACCTGAAGCTCGATTTCAGTCACCAAACCTCATAAAATCAGAAGGGAGAGAAGACGGCGATTGGCGGGGCGGCGGTGGCAGAGATGGGGAAACTGGTGGAGGTAGTCCATGTCGAAAGAATCAATGAAGTACATGTACAAAAACCCAATTTCTCGTTTAGCAGAGCCAAGAGATCACCGGCTGAGCTCACCTTAATTGTCGCCATGGTTGGTTACCGCTGTCGCCCACGAGGAAGCTCCAATTTAAGGTTTAGGGTTAGAAAAAAGGGCTGAGATCTGGATGATTGTAAGGTTAAGGTTAGGGTTTTTTTAGTGTTTGGAGAACAAAAAACTAAATTATTAAACCTAGACCATAATCTTAAAGATTGAAAACATCCTGTAAAATGAAAAGAATGAAAAAGGTTTAAGAAACAGGGGAGAAGACAAGACGACACTGAACAAAAAACCGTGGGGATGCTACAATTTACCACTGGAGCAGAGGACATTGACTGGAGGTTCGCTGGAATTGAGTTCGTCTTGGCCGGAATAGAGGAAATCCATGCCCTAGCTCAGATTTACAATTGAGTTTGTCTTGGTTAGATTGATCTTTCATGAAGAGAGGGTCAGTAGATTTGGGCAGAGTTTGGCCAGAGATGGTGAAGGGAAGATGGCCTGACTGGTGATGGCGATGGGAGTGGCCAAGCCGTAGCTCAGATTTGCAGAAACTGAGAGAGAGAGAGAGAGAGAAGGCGGGATGGAGTTGGATTGAGGGGGAGGGTTTTTCCGGAGCAGAGAGGCATGGAGATGGCCGGAGGTTGCTGTGTTGGGCTTGAGAGACGGCCGGAGGGGAAGATTAGGCCGGAATTTTGTCGGGGAAAATGGAGAGAGTGGGGGAGGGAACTGGATATGGAGAGACGGAGGGGGAGGGGGTGTGAGGTTGAAGAAGGCTGAGGGAGTAGTGGAAAAGACAGGTTTGCCCTTAAAAATGATCTTGTGCTGACACATGATTAATTAACAGAGTAGCCTTTAATGGCATCCAACGGAGGGACTACCGATGTGCAAAATTCGTCTACTTTGGTATGTAGCGTGCATTTGCATTGTTATGGATGGAGGGGTGTTTAGCTATATATTTCCTTGGGTAAATTACACCATTAGTCCGTGCATTTGTATTGTGCAGGGACTACTAGTGGACTTTAAGTTCAGGGACTAATGGTGTAATTTACCCAAGGAAATATACAGCTAAACAACCCTCCATCCATATCAAGTCAAGGCGCCTGTACACGCATAAAAAGTACGCAGAGCCTAAAGGGAAAGATTCTTTATAGAACTCCTGAGGTTCTCGAAGGAGCGTGGAATAGACAAAAGTCAATAATGCAGGCAAAAGGTTTCTCTCCCAGAAGACCTATCAAAGGCTCCTTTCTCCATTATACTGCTCTTAGCAGGTCAGGGGTCTCAGGTAAGATTCCTTAGAGAACTCCTGTCTTAATGAGAGGTTCTCGAAGGAGCGTGGAATAGACAAAAGTCAATAATGCAGGCAAAAGGTTTCTCACCCAGAAGACCTATCAAAGGCTCCTTTCTCCATTATACTGCTCTTAGCCAGTCAGGGGTCTCAGGTAAAGCCTCTCAGCGAGCTCAGTAGAACGAAGTAGACAGATCTGGGGCTCTAAATCTCTTTTCTTCAAAGACTATTTGAGAAGAAAAGCTTCTCAAGATTGGATTGATTGAATGAGGCCTTTACCTAGATAAGAAAGAAGATTTTTCTAACCTCTTCTGGGACAAGTAAGAAACCACTATCGAGCATATTTCTAGGTTCACTGTTAAATGTCAAGATGTGTTCGATTACCTTAAGATTGAACGGAAACTAAGACAGAGGGAGAGCCTTCACCTCCTATGTCAACCAGACATCTAAGTCAGTCAAAAGTTGCTAGAACAGATCGACGCTGCTGAATTTCTAAGTCTGTCAAAACTGAAAGCCTGACAAATTTCACAGGAGGGTTGGAGACAGACTTGGTCCGTTTGGGGCTGCATTCTGTGAAGTAGATCGCTTTAAAATAGCTGCTTGATCTGTTTAGGGGGCACAAATGACTTGGATCCTTTACTAGACCCCCAAGTGATCAGATTACTTGCCCTATAACATTGTCAAGTCCACATATGATTGCTTCTATCTATGATTGTACTTTGCTGCAGAAAATTAATGGAGCTCCGATTTTGCAGGTCCACTCTGCTAGTTCTTGGCCTTGTAAATGAATCTCATGTGCAGCAAGCACATCTCGTATCTTCTTTCCACACCTCAGAAAAAAATTCTTCGCTTCATGGTGCAACATTAACATGATAAATGGATTTTAATCAAACACAACCATAACGTCATCGTGACGTAAAATCACCATAGCCACTCCAAAGGAGTGTGTGAACTGGCTGCTTATATTCCGGCAAGAATGTGTGACAGACCAGGCAAATTCACGGGGGTTGAAGAGGGACATGTTGCAAAGAATTTGAAGCAAGGAATCTACCAGGAGGTACCACACATGCAGCTGGTCCCGGGAATGTACCATAGTTGTATTTTACATTTCTTTTGATCATTTTTTAATTGATTATGATGTCTGACTTTGAGTTGATCTTGGACTTGTGGAATAAGTGGTAGAAATTTACTAATTTTAGCCCTATTAGAGCAGAGTTGTAATTGCCATCATTTGGAAGAATGAGTGTCAAGCATGTGCAGGCATTGGTACACTAGTATTTATAAGCTCCTTACACATACAACAAAAACAAGAAATAACAAGAGCGAGCAAGTATACGCGAGCCTAACCAAGTAAATTAAGTCCATTCTGGGAATGTTATGTGGTTAGCAGAAAATTGCTGGAAAGTTTGAAATTTCTTACTATTGGATCCCCTGTCCCCCCCCCCGCCGTTTTTTTTTTTGCTGTGAAGCATCAATTTTGGGCATGATGCCAAGATTTTCTTTGGTTCGTAACATTTGAGCAGAACATGGTAACAAGTTAAAAATATTAATCATTTTTGTGTTAATACTCGATTAGTGATGGAGAGGTTTGTTTTAATTCTTTAAATACTTGCAAGTAATTATAGTCATTTGACCATAGTGATTAGTGACCAGGGGATAAGGACATTGCAAACTACCCGGGATGCTCATGAAAACATAATTCTTTTACATTACTCGTACATACAGACTTCATATAACTTTTGTCTCCATCACTTCAATAAAATATGCCCAAGTAATAATAGAAGGCAATCATTCATAAGTAATCGATCTTACAAAATGAATTACTTCAATTTTGAAGGTTCGGTTGGAGACTTTTCGAGAAAATTATGGGGCAATTGCACCCTCGGCCTCACCAATATCCTTACCAAAGCTTTACATCCAACTTTAGATTTCATTTCCGAAAAAGAATATTATGGAATATAATTCCACACAAAAAAGATTCATGACTTCTATCTTCATACGTCCCCTGCTAATTATATGACCAGCTGCTTCTAGTTTTGCTGGCGGATGTAACAACACATCCATACTAAAGAGGCACCAGCAGTATATGATGCGCGGCACTGTCAAATAAAATCATAAAGCATTAAAAGAGATCTCCTTGAGCATTGAATTATGCAAGAAAAATTTACTTTTATTTACCAAAAAAACCAGGTAAGTCTCCTCTTTCATTCCTAAACACCCCCACCCCCCAACAAAAGAAGAAGCAAAATGCAACTACATATACCTTTTTCAGGCGCTCACATTGCCAATCAGGTATAGAAGCATCATCACTTGATGGGGAAAGCAACATCGAGGTTCTTCTCTAGCAGCCAGCCTCCAGGATAACCAAGTTCATGAGCTTCCAGATGGAGGTGCCAGTTCATTATCCTTGAACAACCTGGGGGCTTACCTTCCATTTGGCTTTCATCTTCCACCACTTGTTCTATAAATGTAGTCTCCTGAAAACACAAGGAGTCTAAAAGTTCAACCAACTTCCATACAATGTTTTAGTAAATGCACATACGAGCAGGTTTGAATAATGACCATGCAAGTAAATGTACAGCGCATACTTGGAAACCCTCCTTCACGGTGTCTAATTGCCGAATTGGAGCTGAGGTGGGCCGTTTCCATTTCTTTGGGTCCCACAATATGGTGCTGTTAAATGCAAATCCTGACATATCAACATGAAATCTACGGAGTCTTTTACTTTTCTCATTTGTATTCCATCCGATAACTTGACTTCCATTACACACTGGGCCTTCCAAAACTGCCTTGCTTTTGCTTTGCGCAAGCATGGCAACTGGCCATGTGCCAAAACGACTACAATTGCACAGTAATCAAGACATAATTCATCAATAAGAAAGCATGGCACGAGGAAAACATATTCCAGCAACAAAACTCATCGTACAATGAAATCAATCAACTAAATGAGAAATCCAATCCCTTCCCATGAGTAATGCAAAAGGCCACGGTAAATAGAGTGAAATTCAAATAAGAAACAAAGGAAAGCCTGTAATTACATTAGCCCAACAACCTAGATGGAGGGCTACCACTGATCGTACAGAACACTTGCACTGATCATACGAAACGCTTGCCCATATACAGGGTATCTTCTTCTCAGAATCTTGAGTCTTTGTCGTACAACTTCATGGAAACTTAACAAAAGAACCAACTTCGAGTGCAAATATACAGCATAAAGAAAACACCCCGGGGGGGGGTGTTATCATTTTTCATGAATATTAAATGTTTCTCTGATGATTTTACAGCAATGAAGCAAACTTCTCTTGTTTTCTGGATGATTGCTCCAGATAACTTGATACATCTTAAACAGTATTTCCTCGGATATGAAATCATTTTCTAAAGCTGCAGCCCCATGTCGTTCACACTCACTTTACCCATGCGCCCATCCAGGTAGAGAGAGATGGTGAGATACAGAGGTTGCTGGAGATCTGCATCTGTAGCTTGTTGATTTTGGGGACTGATTATTCTTAACGCTCATAAAGTTAAATAGCTAACATGGAAGCTAGGCTGGAATAACTCCAAAAGCAAGCTCAGATATTGATATTCTTGTTCTCACGCCAATTCGTTCAAAAAGATTAACCATACACTATCAAAGGAAAGCTTATATGATGAGAATTGGATCGGGACACAAACAGAAAGAAAGAATTTGGGAAATTGGAGAACTGTGTGGCTAAAGGTAGCAGGCATATGTCAACAACATGCAGTATAATTTTAAACATATTTTGGGATAGAAACCAGCCAGAAATGGAGAACAACAAATATATGGGTAATTTTTATATCCCTTCTTGCCCACTAACACAAAATTTAAAATTGTGTACTATACTTCAAGATTCTGAACTGGCAAATACAAAGAATGACACGAAACCAAACTACAAGATGTCTAACGAGGGTGCATCTCTTCATAACACGTAGATGTCTTAACATATTTACAAGTTATGCTAGACATACAAAAACAGGTACAGAAATGCCTCAAGTGTTTGTAACACTGCAACCACTTAATGCATTTCTTACATTTTGCATTGTAAATTTTATGAGAAGGTCAAGATGGATTTGTGGTAAAGCTAGGAAAGATACAATTTGAAATGAACATATTCATGAGACAGCATAGGAGATAAAACGAGATGAAATCTCTCAAGATGCTTTGGACATATACAATGTGGACCACCATGTGCAGTTGTGCACCACTTAAGAAGTGTAATAATATCAATATCCATAACCATCGTAGAAGTGGGGAAAGACCTAAACTAACTTGGAGAACACTAATTTTTTTTTTTTGATAAGTAAAGTATAAGTATTATTAACAGGCGTCAAAAAAGGAGACGCTACCTTGTACACTGGAAGTATACAATATACATACACTAAACTACAAACCAAAAGACCCCAATCTAGTTACAAAAAGGATCCTCTAAAGTTGGGTCAGTAGTTAAGCACTAGAATCTCAAATACATATGAAAAGACTTTTTGATTCCTACAAAATCAGATTCAATGTTCTCAAAAGCCCTTTTGTTCCTCTCTTTCCAGATGGTCCACCAAATAGCTGAAGGGGCATACTTCCAGAAATCACTCCTTCTATTCCGGGTAAAAGAAGGCCATCCCCGAAGCGTATCAATAACAGTCCTGGGCATAACCCACGGAACATCAGCAAAGAGGAAAAGGGAGTTCCATAACTCCCTAGCCATAGAGCAATGGAGCAGCAAATGATTTACATCCTCCTCTTCACTTTTGCACATGTAGCACCGATTAACATAAATCAAACCCCGAGATCTCAAATTTTCCCCCGTCAATATGACGCCCCTGGCTGCTTCCCAAACAAAAAAAGCTACCCTATCGGGGATTTTATGTTTCCATATTACCTTCCATGGGAATAATCTTTTTTCCTTCTCAATCAACTTAGAGTAGAAAGATCTAACAGAAAACAATCTGTTATTAGAAGCCTCCCAGATAATTTTATCTTCACTCAAAACCTGCCTCTTGCAACCCTGGAGCAAATCCATGAACTGCACTGCTTCGTCAATCTCCCAGTCATGCAGATTTCTACGAAAAACAGGACTCCAAAGGTCTGTACCCCCTTGATTGACCACCAACGAACTCACCATTTCCTCCTTATTGACTGCAATGTTGTAAAGGTTAGGAAACATCAGTTGCAAGGTATTAGTACCACACCAAAAGTCCTTCCAGAACCTGACTTGATTTCCTTGCCCTACCTCGAATTTGATCAACCTGTTGACAGCATTCCATACTCCCATAATACCTTTCCAGACACTAGAACCATGAGAGGACAGAACTTTCTTTGGGAACCAAAGATGATCACCCGCTCCATATTTGCTCACCACTAACCTCCTCCATAGCGACTCTTTGTCCACTAAAAACTTCCAAAGCCACTTGCCCAACAGAGCCTTATTGAAGACTCTGAGATTTTTAACTCCAAGACCCCCACTCTCCTTGTTAGAGCACACTGAGTCCCACTCGACTAAATGATAATTCCCCTTCTCTTTATCTCCTTCCCAAAGGAAATCTCTTTCTAACTTCTCAAGTCTTTTTAAAACTGAGACAGGGGCCACAAATAACGATAGAAAATAAGTGGGAAGATTAGAAAAAGTACTCTTAATAAGAGTAAGTCTTCCACCCTTTGATAAGAAACGTCTTTTCCACCCCGCCAACCGCCTTTCAAACCTAACCATTACTGAGTTCCACACATTTCTGTTCTTAAAAGACGAACCAAGAGGTAAACCTAGGTATGAAGTAGGAAGATTAGAAACGCTGCAACCAAAGAATGAGGCTAAAACCTCCACGTTATTCACTCTACCTATGGGAATTAACTCACATATCGACACATTAGTCTTCAAGCCCGATAGATCTTGGAAAATCAGCAAAATTAGACGAAGGCAGCCCAACTGATCGCTATCTGCATCGCAGCAAACTAGGGTATCATCGGCAAAAAGGAGGTGAGAAATAGTAACACCCCGACCAGGATCATTACCCACCTCGAAGCCCTTAATAAAGCCTCCTGCAACTGCCTTATCAATGAGCCGACTGAGGGCCTCCATAACCACAATGAAAAGGAATGGAGAGAGGGGATCCCCTTGACGCAAACCTCTCGAGCTCGAGAAAACCTTCAGCCGACTGCTAATAAGAATAGAAAACCCGATCAGAAATGCGAATAAAACCCACTTTTTCCATTTCTCTCCAAAACCCATTTTATCCAAGAGATAAATCAAGAATTCCCATCTAACATGATCGTAGGCCTTCTCCACATCCGCCTTGCACGTAATCCCGGCACTCGCCTCCGCACCTCGAATCGACCACTTCATTAGCAATCAAAGTCGCCTGCTTCCGACGATCACCCACAAAAGCATGCCGCGATTCTCGATATTACTTTGCCAATCACTTTTCTCATTCTCGTTGACAAGACACTGAGATCGCCTTATAGATGCTGCCAATGAGGCTTATAGGTCTAAAGTCTTTATACTCCTCTGCCCCTTTCTTTTTGGGAATAAGAGCAATAAACGATGTATTAAGACTTTTTTCGAATCCTTCCTCCTCAAAGAAAGAGCGGAAGACCTGCATAACATCATTTTTAACCACTTCCCAACAATGTTTGAAAAATTCAAGAGTATAACCATCAGGACCTGGGGCCTTATCACCTTTCAGACTACCCAAAGCCTCCACCACTTCTTCTTCATTAAAATTTTGTTCTAAGAAACTCCTGTCCTCCTCAATCAGACTATTGAACGTTATCCCATCTAAATCCAGCTATCTCCCTCTATCTTCCGAGAACAGCTTTTGGTAGAACTCTACAAAGCCTCTACTGATTTGACTCTCATCTTCCGTCACGTTACCATCAATCTTCAGTCTGTTGATCTAATTGAAATTCTTGTGCGCGCTAGCCATCTAATGGAAGAATTTTGAATTTTTATCGCCCTCTTTTAACCACAAGACCCTGGATTTTTGCCTCCCGCTTGTCTCTTCACAGATGAGCAACCTTTTGATCTCCAGCTTGATCTCTTCACAACGGGCTACTTCAGATTCGTCTAGAGATCCTTCCCCCTCCTTTGCATCCAGAAATTTGACTTCCTCCATAGCTTCCTTAATTCTGATCTCTATTCTCCCAAACACCTCTTTATTCCAAATTTTAAGGTCTTCCTTAAGAAGTTTCAATTTTTTAGCAATTCGAAAACACGGTTTTCCAACTGCCTCATAAGAATCCCATTTTGACCTAACCCACTCCTTAAAATCAGGAGCTTTCAGCCACATGTTCTCAAACCTGAATGGAGTTTTTCTTCTACCATTATCACCCCCAAACTGGTGGGTGATAGGGGAGTGGTCAGACACAACCCTAGGAAGGGTCCTTTGAACGAAAACACCTATCATTTCCTCCCAATCAGAACTAAGAAGAAACCTGTCTAGCCTTGAACATTGCCGGTCCGACCCTCCTCGGAACCAGGTGAATGTATTCCCCTCCAGGGGCAAGTCCATCAACTCCATGTTGTTTATAAAATCGTTGAATTCCACCATAGCATGTGTATACGATTGACCCCGGCTTCTCTCACGGGGAAAACGAACCACATTGAAATCGCCTCCCACACACCACGAATGATTCCATTTAAGTCTAACAGAGGTCAATTCAGCCCACAAATTTGACCGGTGATTATCAGAGCAAGGACCATAAACACCAAAGAATACCCATTGAGAGTCATTAATTACCCGCTTAAATAGACACGAAACTGAGAAAACTCCTATCGCATGATCTTCAATATCTAAAACTCTTCTATCCCACATAACAAGAACACCCCCCGCAGCCCAACTGCATCTAGATGAACCTAGTCCATCCACCGACAACCTCCTATGCTGTCCACTAGGTTTCTGTCCATATAGTCCATTTTGGTCTCTTGTAAACATACTACAGAAGGCTTCCATCTTCTTAGAGCTTCCTTGACTATCTGCCTTTTCCTGAACGACATGAGTGAGTATGGCTTGACAATGATCTTGTATTGGATCGAACTCTCAAGGGAATGGCAAAAATGGATTCATGTTGCCGACCCAAGTAACAGGGACAAAGGCTGACTAGTTATCTCTATATAACTTTTGTGCATGCATCATTTCTATATTTATTTATTTTTCCTCTATGTTTGCTGACCTCTTATGCTATCAAAGAATACAAGAACGAATGTAACTTCAAGTCTATGAGGCATATTCATTCTTATGCAAGTGTGTTAAACGTACTGCAGTAATATTAACTGACATTCAATAAGCAGAACAACATCCAAATACTTGTATTATGGCAAAATAAAACTGTGTGAACTACGAGTTAAATTAAGTTGAAGTACCTGATTTCCCTAATGCTCTCAAACAACTCGAGCGAATACATATTATCGTCGTCACCAAAGTAAACAATCCCATCAAGCTTATGTCGCTCAATGTGCTCAAGTGCTGTATTCCGCTGGTGAACACCTCTGTCCTTCATAATCGTGGAATTTTTCGCACACACCAAATGCCTGTACATAATTCCCATTTCCCTCAATATCGATGCAGTTTCCATCGAAGCCGTGTTCATCTCGACCACAATCCAAATAAGCGGTGGAGGTACAAGTCTGAGTAGCTGACCAAGTCTATTCAAGTAATATGCCTGAAGTGCTCGATTATAAGTGGGAGTCACTATAATTAACTGCTTTCTAGGGCTAAAATCAAACCTCTCCTTCACATCATTCCTTTTTTCAATGGATAATTCGACGTCATCCAACACGAAGTCCTTTGGTGCAGAGATGACTAAATCACCAAAATTCTCCTCAACATTGACTTGTGGAGGCTTGATTTCAAACGAGAAATCGCGAGCTCGTACGTCGTCAAAATCACCAAACGGAGCTAAACCTAGAACAAAACCTAGCAGGAAAAACAACAAACACCTAAAAATCGATTTCCTCCACGTGTATTGACCTTTTTTGGAGTACTTTTCTCCTGCTATAAGTCTACTGACTCCAACGCTGAATGTCGATAACGGAGATGGAGAATTACCATTGGATAGAAGCTTGTGAGACGGCGACTGGACAGAAAATGGACTCCCTCCGTTTTGATACGGACGGTTGTGATACGGCGAGAGTGTTCTCCTGATCGAAGCCATAGATCGGATCAGTAAGCATAGAAAACGAATTTCATTCGAAATTGAACAAGGGAATGAAGATTTAAGAAAAAGAAAAATCGACTGGACTAATTGAATCTATGAAGTAGAAAGTGTTTAACTTGTATACTGGAATTGAATTGATAGGGGAAAGTAGTTCCGGTGAAAATGGGAAAGGCGGCTAGATTTGGAATGATTTTACCGCGAGGAGGGGGACATCAGGAGCGCCAGATAGATAGGTAGTCGCAGCTAGGTTGGTTGTAGCTAAAGTACGCGTATGGGACCCATTCACCGGTTGGCACGTGGCTAGTTTGTTCCCGGGTGTACGCGTCCTGGTAAATCATTGTCAGGGTCGGGGTTAAAAAGGTGTAGTCAAGCCCATATTTTAAAAGAGCATATCTTATGTAATATTGTCTTATCAATTTTACTTCATATAATAAAATATTTTTTTACGGTTTAATTTATTAATATATGATTGATCGAATAAAAATAATTTATTTTACAAAAAAATACTCGTAAGATCGTCTTACCTAATTATTTGTCATTCTAAAAACAGTCTCAGTTACTCGATCATTTAACAAAATGTCTCTTTTAATGAAAATCCTAGAATACCTTTTACTGAGCTGAGACACCTTAGTCGAGCCGATTGATCGACTCACCTACACGACCAATCGATTCATCTGATCACCCAGCTCATCAATCGATCAATGGAGTCAATTGATCGACTCAAAAATGGGGACAAACTCTAAAATCTAATTCAGGGGGAGAGATAGACAAACCCTAGAATCTGATTCATGGGGCAGAGGGATGAGAAGGGGGGAGAGAGAGAGAGAGAGAGCGAACCTTCAAAGGAGAGAGGGAGATGAAGATGGAAGACGAAGGAGATAGATTGACGTCTACGTCTAATTCATGGTGGACGATGAATGAGGAGGGCGAAAAGAGGGTTGATGATGAAGGAGCAAGGTGGATGGTCGCACTATGACTGAGGCTAACGATAAGGGAGGATGGCGAATCAAAAGAGAAAGCTTATCGTGTTCATCAAAGGAGGTTAGGGATAGTTTGGGAAGTTCAACAAAGGTTGTACTTGATAAACACTACTCATTCATTCTCATCGTCGGGGTAAGTGATACAAAAAGTTTCAAAGAATTGTTTCACGTTGGAAGGTACGTAAATTAAGGGAATAGGGTTGAGTACTTGGTGGCCGTTATGGGCTGTTTTGTGGAGTGTTATGAAACAGAAAATGTAAGGATGGTGGGACGTGGTTTGCATGCATGGAACGAACACATGATGTGGATACTTTATAAGGAAGGCAGTCGGGTTTTTGGGTGTTAAGATGGACAGTATGGTGCGGCTCAACAAGGGAGTTTAAGGCAGATGGGTACAAGCTCGGCACGACTACAAGGAAGGCATGGTAGTTAACACTAACCCTAAAGTATTGGACACACATTGGGGCAAAGGACTAGGGTGGCACATGGAAAATACTTGCAGCTCAAGAGACAACAGGGGAAAGTGGTGGTGGCCGAATTAGGGTTCAAAGGGGCGGCACCTTCAATCCTATGGATTAAAGGATTCACAAAATCAAGGTTATTTAATTGTTTTGGAATAAAGTCCCTTAAGGAGTAAGTTGCTTTAGGTAGTTTGTTTTTTGGCAAAACACACAAACGGGCCACCCAACTTTGGACCATATTGCAATTCGGCCACCGAAACTTTGGTTCATCTATTTTGGCCACCCTACTTTTGTTCTGTTGCAAGTGACCCCATTTTTTAACGGCCGTTAGACTAGGACGTTAACTTTTTGTAATTTCTCTATTTTACCCCTATAAAAGGGGTCCAATTGTAACCTAACAATGTTTAGGGGTTACACATCTGGGGTCAACAATATTTACTGTTGATCTTCATCTTCTTCGGGAAGAAAACCAGCAACAGCAACCCAGTTTATTATGAAAACTCAAAAGCTAGACCCATCTTCATCTCAAGTCAATTGAATGAATTTGACTGGAATTGAGAAGGAAAAAAAGATGGAGACCTCCAGTTTTTTAAGCAACTTCCCACCTCCATTTTTTGAAATAACCCAGTTAGACCAGGACATTTTTTTTAAGCAACCTCATAAACAAAACCCAGATATTCATACAAAACCCAAACAAAACAAAACCCAGTTATTGTTCATACAAACAAAACCCACGGTGATAAAGTTCTTTTTCATACAAACAAAACCCATGTTGAACATCCCCAGTATAGCATCTGATATTTAAGATCGGAGGGAGAAAGCAAGACTGAAGACGGCGATTGTGGCGGATTTGGGGGAAAGGCACTGTTCAAGAAAAAGAGAACTGGAGAGGGAGCTTGCAGGGATATTTGCATGACCAGATCTGGCCGGAAACAAAGAAGGAAGGCCGGTGTTTTTGTTGGCGTCAACAATGGAGAATGGCGGCTGGGCGGAGGTCACGTAGGAACAAGGGCGGCTGGACTGAAATTGAAGGATGATTCGTCGGTAATGGAGAATCTGACTGTTCTGATATTCAAGATCGGAGGGAGACAATAGGACTGAAGACGATGGCTATGGCGGATTTGGGGGAGGGGGCGCTGTAGAAGAAAATGAGAACCGGAGAGGGAGTTTGCGGAAAGATTTCCATGACAGATCTTGCCGGAAGCTAAGAAGGAAGGTCGACGCTTTTGTTGGTGTCAACAATGGAGAATGGCGGCTGGGCGGAGGTCACGCTGGAACATGAGCGGGGATCGGAAGAATCTGACTCTCAGATTTGATTCACTGGCGATGGATCGGAAGAATGATTCACTGGCGATGGATCGGAGAATCTGACTCTCAGATTTGAGGGAGGGGTTTGCTTGGTCGGAATGGTAAGAGATGGAGGAGGCGGAGCTCTGTCCGAATTTGGGAGTGATCGGTTGAGGGAATTTTTCTAGGTTCTACGATTTTTTTCCGTGAAGATGAATAATATGAAGATGGGAAGATGAACATTGTTGACACAAATATGTAACCCCAAAGTTCTATTATTTACGATTTGATCCCTTTTTAATTTAACTTAACGGTTAAATTTAACGTCCGTTAAAAAAATGGGGTCACTTGCAACAGAACAAAAGTAGGGTGGCCAAAATAGATGAACCAAAGTTTCGGTGGCCGAATTGCAATATGGTCCAAAGTTGGGTGGCCCGTTTGTGTGTTTTGCCTTTGTTTTTTCAATTAAAATTGTAAATCCCTTAAGGATTAGGATTTCCTTTTGTGAGTTCTCTAAGAATTATGATTAGTTTGATAGTATAAATAGACTTTACTTTCATTGTTACTAGTTATTTAGCCCGTGCTCCGTATGGGTATAATATGGGATAGATATATATTTTGTAATAATAATATATTTTTTGGACATTATAATTATATTATTAATCTCTTCCATGGTTATACTATTTTTCTTCTTTTATTGTTACTAATATTAAATGATTTTTTTTATCTCAATACTTTTAAAATTAACAGAAGTTTCTAACTAACATGAGATACATATTTTGTATTAGTAATAATAGTAAAAATCTTTGATCTAAAGACTTTTAAAATTAACATCTAATTTGATAATAATATTAGAAGTTTTTTTGCTAAAAACTTTTAAAATCATAATTCATTTTTAAACAATGTGAGATATATACTTATTTTCTATTTTTATTGGTAATGAAAGTTTAAGTCTTTTATCTAAAGACTTTTAAAACCAATCCCACATTCTAACCATGTGGTATACATATTTTCTATTAGTAATAATAGTAGTAGATAAAAGATTTTTTAACCAACATCTATTTCTGAACAATATGTATACATATTTTCTATTAGTAATAACATAAAAATAGCTTTATCTAATGACTTATAACCAATACTTTGTAACTAATGTGATATACATCATCTAAACACTTTTAAAACAAATATCGCTTTTCTAACCAATGTGAAATACTTCTCTTCTATTGTTAATAATTGTAGATTTTTAAAATTAGTATCAATCTCTAACCAATGTGGAATACATATCCTCATTTGGTAATAATAGTAGAAGTCTTTCATCTTAAAAATTTATAACCAACATCTCTTCATAAATAATGTGGGATACATCTCTTCTATTATATTGATAATAAAAGTAAAAGTTTTTAGATTGAAGACTTTTAAAACCAACATCATTTTTTAACCAATGTAGGATATTTCTTCTATCAGTACTAATAGTAAAAATCTTTTATCTAAAATAAAAATCAACATCATTTTTTAACCAATGTGAGATATAATTGGTAATAATGGTAGAAGTCTAATCTCTAAAGACTTTGAAAACCAACATTACCCTCTACCAAATATAAGATACATCTATTCTATTGATAATAATATTATTTTTAAAACCAACATTAATTTATAATTAATTAATGTGTGATGCATATATATATATATATATATATATATATATATATATATATATATATATATATATCTTCTATTGATAATAATAGTAGAGTACTTTATAACTAACGTGAGATACATGCAATCTATTATATTTGTAACAAAAAATCTTTAATTTAAAAACTTTTTAAATCAACAGTTATTTTTAAACAATGTGAGATACATATATTTTATTGGTAATAAGAGTAAAAGTCTTATATTATGGTAATAAAAGTTTAAGACTTTTATCTAAAAACTTTTAAAACAAAAATCTCTTTCTAACAATGTGGTATACATTTTTTCTATTGATAATAATAGTATTTTTAAAACCAATATACTAATTTCTAACAAATGTAAAATAAATTCTTCTATAGTAATAATAATAGTCTTTTATATAAAAACTTTTGAAATCAACATCTATTTCTAAAACAATGTGAGATACATCTTTCTATTGGTTATAACATAAAAATAATAATAGTAGTAATATTTTATCTAAAGAGTTTCGAAACCAACATCTCTTTGTAAACAATGTGTGATCTATTGTATTGATGATAACATAAAAATTCTTTTATCTATGAATTTTATAACAAATGTATGTTTTAAACAATGTGGATCTCTTTGTAACCAATGCAAGATACATTTATCTAATTTTTGTTAAAACCAATATCACTTTCCTAACCAATGTGAAATACATATTTTTTCTATGGGTATTAAGTTTTTTTATAAAAAAAACTTTTAATACCTACATCACTCTCTAACCAATGTAGAATACATATCATCATTTGGTAACAGTAGTAGAAATTTTTTATCTAAAAAAATCTAAAACCAACATCTCTTTCTATATAATGAGATACATTTATTCTTTTATCTTTTGTTGATGATAAAAGTAGAAATCTTTTTATTTAAAGACTTTTAAAATCAAAATCACTTTTTAATCAACGTAAAATTTATCTCTTTTATTGGTAACAATAGTAATTTAAAACCAACATCAATTTATAACAAATGTGTTATATATATCTTCTATTGCTAATAATAGTAAAAGTTTTTTATATAATCTAAAATAATTAAAAATCAATATTATTTTTTAACCAATGTTAAGATATACATTCTTATATTGTTAATAATGGTAGAAATCTTTTATTAAAATACTTTGAAAACCAACATCACTTTTTAACCAATGTATGATGTATGATATATCTCTTCAATTGGTAATTAATAATAGTATTTTTAAAACAAACATCAATTTCTAACCAATGTGAGATACATATATTCTATTGGTAATAATAGTAGAATATTTTGTAACCAATGTGAGATGCATCTTTCGTAAAAGTGAAAGTCTTTAGTCTAAAGACTTTAAAATCTAACATTTTCTTTTTAAACAATGTGTTATATATCTATTTTATTTGTAATAATATAACATAATTTAAAATCAACATCATTTTCTAACCAATGTGAGATATACATCTTTTATTGGTAATAATGATAAAAGTCTTTTATCAAATGACTTTGAAAACCAACATCACCTTCCATCAAATTTATGATACATCACTTCTATTGGTACTTAATAAGTATTTTTAAAACCAACATTAATTTCTAACCTATGTGGGATACATCTTTTCTATTGTTGAAAAACTAAGTGTTTTTAGTGAAAGAAATTATGCAACTTGATGCACGAATTTCTTTACGTGTTATTTATTTGTTGACGAAGGTAATTGCACAAATATGTTCTACTCAGTGAAAGTATCGAAATGATATATTTATTTGTCCAAATCAAGTTTTGGATGAATAAGATATCAAGACTTAAAGTATAATACTTGTTAAAAAAATTAGTGTTTTTAGTGAAAGAAATTATGCAACTTGAGGCACAAATTTCTTTAGGTGTCATTTGTTTGCTGACAAAAGTAATTATGCAAATGTGTTGTATTCGGCAAGAGAATCGAAATGATATATTTATTTGTCCAAATCAAGTTTTAGATGAATAATATATCAATGTTTAAAATATAGTGTTAGAAGTGAGTCATTATAAGTAATATCTCATCCTGAAGAGTTTTATCCCACATTGGTTAAAAGTAATGCTAATTGTAAATTTTTTTAAGTATAAACCTTCTACTATTGACAATAGAAGAAGTTATATATGCTAATAATAATACTCTTTATCATGTTGATTATTAGTATGCTAATATTAATACTCCTTATCATATTAATATAAACCTTCTACTATTAGTATATATTATTATTAGTTAATGGCTAGAAAACCAAAAGTTTTTAAAACTTCCGTATGGATGCTTTACAATAAAGATTTATCAAAAGGTGGTGAGGTGACACAACCATAGTGCTCCTCACCAACTTTATATATATATATATATATATATGATATACTCGGCCCAGGTCGGGTCACGAGCAATGCACGAGTTAGCATAACGTGCCAATCACGAGCACAATGCGAATAGGGCCCACAACCCAGCGAGCAAAATGATAAGGCCAACGAGCACCGAGCAGCGCAACTCTCACTCAAACCTGGGCGGGCAACGGCCTTGCCTGTCCGACCAGGGACCATGCCCGTGCATCATACGTGCTTAGCAAAGGAATCAGACTCATCTTATCTAAACCTGGTCGAGCATTGGCCTTGCCTGCCCGACCAGGGGCCGTACCTCAGACCTACAATAAGTTCAGAGAGCAATGTAGAATAGCCGGGCAGAGCCATGCTCGCCCGAGCACACATTACACAGGGAACGCCGGTGGCTTGCTCTCCAAGACAAGTCGAAGGTTTTCATGTTTAGGCAGAACACTTGCCTTATCTGCTCCTACATCTGCGCGATCAGCCGCCTGTTTCGCCTAAAATCAAGGGATTCACTCTTTGATTGACTAGACAGTTATGGAAACTGAATCCTAGACGGATTCAAGCACCACCTAGGCCTATAAATACCTCTCCATAATCATTAACAAGGTACACACACTTTCTTGAGCCTCGTTATTCTGTCAAATTGCTTTCAAACTTAAGCACGAGACTTACTCTCACGCCGAGGGGTTTCGCGAGGCCCCGCTTGCTTCCACTCAGGTGTTCTTGTGTTCTTAACAGGCTCAGGGAAGACGATCCAAAGCCCAGATATCCAACCCATCTCAAGGACGGCCCAAGCTGTGCTTTTGCCACATCAGTTTGGTTCCATTGCCGGGAAACGAAGTTCTAACGCTTCTCTCTCATTTTTTCGGTAAAAACTTTCAATTTCTTTCTATTTGCAATGGCTGGAAAGGGTAGCAAACACCATGCCACCGTTAGCAACCAACAAAGCCGGCCACCAAAGGGTTGCGAACAACCTCCACCAAGGGCACCACAGGGTGCAAACTCGAAATCGAAAGTGGCTTATCGGTCATGCCCCCGTGGCAATGAGACGCCATATGTGGAGGGCAAATTTCCCAACATGCCGCCAAAGCCGAGCGAGCCAACGCGACGCCAGGCTGGTCATAAATGAGAGGCGTGATGCCCGTTCACAAGATTTAAGGCTACAGCTCAACCGCCAACGGGAGAATGGTCAGGGCAGTCATGTGAGCTTGTCCGAGCAAAATCCTGACCAGCACGCTGCTGCTCTGCAAGTTCAGGCAGAGTATTACAACAAAATGTATGCTCTCAACCAACAGCTATTGGCCTTAGGTCATGCTCCAGTACCAGTGGCAGATATGGTACTGCCCACTCTTAGCAACCCGGCACCTGTTGGCGATGGCCATGCCTCACAACAGCTGCCCGCTCTGAGCAGACGGGTCCCCTCCATTGTTCATGTGCCATCTAACAGTGGAGGCAAGAAACGAAAGCGATGACCAGCCGAAAGTAGATACAGCCGCCAAAATCACTCACACGGGCATCACCACCGACAGGAGCATCGTGCTCGCGAGGAGAGCCATGGCCGCCGTAGATCCCGTGAGTGCACAGAGGCAGAAGCGCAGCGGCCAAAGTACAAAGCCCGTATCACACAGGAGGTCGGATCCTCATGCGAGCCCACCTTCTGCCCGCATGTGCGTGGCGACCACTCGGATCCCGCCCACTCTTCAAGACTAACAAAGGACGTGGAGAAACTCCGAGAAGATGGAGGCCATGAAAAGGGACATGGCAAAGCAAATGGTAAGTCTAGCCGTGCCAAGCCCCGCTATGCAGCCACTGCCGGAAGCCCCTTCACCCCGTAAATCGAAATGCACCGCCGCAGGGGTCATCTTCCCACAGTTCGACAAATACTTTAGGAAGACACGGGCAAGCGATTGGCTAAGATCATTCGAGGCACAAATCCGAATGGTCACCGACGTGGAGGCCCTGAAAATGCGGGCATTTGAGGGAGCTCTCCAGGGAAAGGCACATGCCTGGTTGGGTAGAGTTCCCCGGGGATCTATTGGGAGCTGGGAGGTGCTCCGAGAAAAGTTCTTGGAGGAATTCGGCAATGCAGGCCCGACCCCTAAGAACCGGTTTGACCTTGCCAAGATCAAGCAGGGTGATAATGAATCATATGTCAGTTACTTGAAAAGGTTTGAGGAGATGCTCGAGCAAGTGACTGCAACCAGTGACCCGGAGATTACCTTTTGCTATCTCAACAACATGAGGGCAGGGCCACTGAAGACTATGCTAGCAATGAACCCGGGGGCCTCCAAGGCAGAACTGCTTGCAAGTTCGCACCTCTTCTGCTCAACCGAAAGTGTCAAGGCCGACAAGGCCAAACATAAGGACAAGGCTCAAGGCAGCTCGGCCACGCCAGCTGACCAGAGCCCGGAGGGCAACAATCGCTCGAGCAGAGATAGGAGGAAAACCTCCAACCCCGGGCAAAGGTTTAGAAGCTCACCCCGCTTAACACGACGCTGGAAGAAATCATGCAGGTGGGAGATGCTCGCCCGTCCCTTATCCTCTTGATCTGAGCTCGCCATACAGGACAATACAAAGTACTGTGAGTACCACCACGATACTGGTCACACCACTGAGGATTGTAATGTGTTGAAGAGGGAAATCCAAAAGTTGATCAATACGGCAAGCTGGATCGCTTCAAAAGGGTTCAGGGCGCGGGAAACAACGCCAATAACGACCAGGGAAGACCCCCAAGAGGAAGAGGCGGCCAGGCCCCTCAGATTCGAGGGGTGATAAACATGATTCAAGAGGAGCTCCCGTCCAACACACAGCTCGGAAAACACATATATTCCTTGTCTAGAGCTGTCAACACTCAAAGAATGTCTGGGGGCGGGGAGCGAGCATATGTTTTTCCCGGTTGGTGAGCACTCCATTGGCATCAGAGCAACCTGGTTATTTCTGCCTAGTCAACAATGGCGGCAGTTCATAGAATTTTGCTTGATACGGGAGCATGTAGGGACATCATGTACTACTCGCTTGAGGATTGGAGTTTCAGATACCATGCTCAAGCCTTATGCAGGAAAGCTTGAAGGGTTCACCAATCACCAGGTGGGGGTTAAGGGCACGATCGAGCTGGAGGTATTCATGGGTGATGGAGCCCAAACTCGGATTGAGATGATCACATTCTTGGTGATCGACCTAAAATCGGCGTACAACTGCATTTTAGGTGCTCCAAAGAATGGCCAAATCCAGAGATGGTCACCTTCATTCCCCACCAGAAAGCAAAGTTCTACATTGAGAACGGAGTGGGGATCCTCAATAGCAAGCCCCGAGCAATGTGGGAGTATATCCGGGAAACTCAGAGGAAGAAAGCAGCCCGATCGTGGACATTCCCGACGAGCAGAGCCCCGAAACCGATTGTGGACCTTCCGATCGATCGCAGGTGACTTCCACTGAACCTACTCCAGCGTCAACCTCCATCAATAACATCGAGCTCGGGGAGACACATGATGCGGCCGAGCCCATGGAAATAGAGCCTCCCGAGCAAGCTCCGGCCCCAGGCTCTTCTAGGCGGGGGAGGGCGCCCAAGTCACAAGACATTGAGATGGACACCTTGCAAGTCAGGGACGAGCCCGATATCAACCGGAGGCGAGCTAGAAGATCATTATCAATCGGCTTACCACAGGAAAAAATCAAAATCGGGAAGGCCATGCCTCCGGCCGAAAAGGGATTGATTGGCTGGCTGAAGAAGCGGCTTGGATGTGTTCGCTGGGCGGTCGAAGACATGAGGGTATCATCGAGAACATTGCTCCCACGACCTCAATGTTGATCCTACCTTTCGGCCCATTCAACGGCCAAGGCGTGTCGCCCGAGAAGAATGCAATCAAAGTCGAGGTCGAGAAGCTCCTAAAGGCGGAGACATCATTGAGGAGATTCGATGCAGGACTGGCCGGCTAATGTGGTGATGGTCAAGAAGGCCAATGACAAATGGCGGATGTGCGTAGACTTCACCGGCCTAAACAGCTTGCAGAAAGCTGCTATCCATTGCCCGCATAGATGTGCTTGTCGACTCTATAAATTTGGATTCGAGATGCTCATTTTTCGGATGCATACTCGGGGTATCACCGAGGTTAAAATGAGCGAGCAAGATAAAGCGAGACAACCTTCCGAGCAAGCGTTAGGGGCCTTTATTGTTACAAAATGATGCCCTTCGGTGAAAAATGCGAGGGCCACTTACGGTGTATGGTCAACAAGGTTTTCGGCTCTCGGATCGGCGAAACATGGAGGCTACATAGATGACATGGTCATCAAAACAAAGGGCCGCGACCATACTCTTGACTGGCGGAGACGTTTGCCAATCTGTAAGCAGCAACATGAAGTGAATCAGAGCAAATGCGCTTTTCGGAGTCAGGTAGGGAAGTTTCGATTCATGGTCAACCAGTGTATCGAGGCCAACCCGGAGAAGATACAAGCCCTACTCGACATGGCGACCTTACCGCATCAAACATATCCAGCGGTTGAATGGCGGGGTCATTGCCTTAGGCCGCTTCATTTCTCGATCACCTGAAAATGCCTCCCCTTCTTCAAGGTTACTCAGCGGCAACAAGGGTTTCGAGTGGAATGCAGATCGTGCCAAGGCCCTCGAGCAACCTCGGAATACCTTGGCAAACCACCTCTCCTTAGTAGCCCCATGCCCAGTGAGCCTTTATTTGTGATCTAGCACCGGACTGTGCCGTGCCGCATCTGCTTTTTTAGTTAGGAGGAATTAGATGTTCAAAAGTGTGTCTGGTACTATGTATCCAAGGCCCTCGGTCCTGTTGAGGGTCGTTATTTTAATGTAGAAAAATTAGCTTACTCGCTTGTCATAGCTGCCCAAAAATTACGGGCTTATTTTTCTGCACATGTAATCATAGTGTACACAGATGCACCATCATAGAAAGTCCTACACAAACCTCGACACATCAGTGCATCGCAACCCGGGTCAATCGAGCTCACGAGTTCCACATAGATTACTTGCCCCAGACGAGCGATCAAAGCTCAAGCCTTAGCCGATTTCTTGGTCGAAACAAGCTTCACCCAACACGAAGTTCTCATGCGGCAAGCGGCAGGTTGAGCCCGAGCGAAAACAGCCTTGCCACGACCTCGACCAGCCTACTGTTGGGATCTTTACGTGGATGGGGCAGCGAGCAAAGTTGGGAGAGGAGCTGGCATCCTTCTCATAGCCCCCGACGAAATCACAGAGTTTGAGCTAGCTCTTTGGTTCAAATTTCCTGCCTCGAACAACGTTGCCGAGTATGAAGCGATGATCGCCGGGCTTGAGCTCGCATGCATTTATGGGTGTAGAAAGGCACATCCGCAGTGTACTCGGACTCACAACTAGTTGTGAACCAAGTCCACCCATGTCTGTTGCAACTCACCCATCCTAGACTCCGCATTCTTAGACTCTTCCTTCTTAGACTCCGCATTCTTAGACTCATCCTTCTTAGCCTTAGCCTTCTTAGCCTTAGCCTTCTTAGACTCTTCCTTGGTATTGTAGAGAGTAGGTTGAAGAGTTGTGGTCTTACGACCCGACCTTCTTGTCTTCTTCATCATTTCTCTTCAATAGTTCATATTTTAAAATAGTAGTAGCATCTCTACTTCCTATGTCTATAATATCTATGGGTCTTGTGTCTATCCAGAAATTATTTTCATCATAGACATTCTCTCGTTTCGTACTCTTAGGTAGAGCTAGTTTGTATAGAATATCTTTTCTTCCAATCATTAGGGTTTTCCAATCTATTCTGAAATTAGCTGTAAGGGGTAGCTGATGTGTGAGAGAGATATCCGCATATTGTTGTTTAAACCAATCAGATGTTACTAATTCTTTAGCTGGACCTTTGTGTCTTATAATCTCTCTATCGTCTTCGACTTCTAACATATAGCTCTTGGGTGCTAAGAATATTCCTTTCTTGACATTGCATTCTAGTTTAAACAAACCCAATTCAATTGAAGAGATGATATCGTCCGAAAGAGGACTTCCGAGAATTATGGAGTCGATATCCAGATAGTAACAATCCGCCTTGAAACGACGGATACATATAGATCTGAGCACATCTTTGTGATAGCATTGCCAAATGAACCGACATCTTAGGAGCTTTCCAGCTATCGTCGTCCGTAAAGCTAGTATTGGTAAGGGAATTGACAATATAGTAATGATCAGTAAGCTTAGATGCTGATTGAAAATTATCCTTCATCATCAATTTATCATATTGCTTTTGGTTGCAGATATCAGTTACTGTACTCTCGGGATTCATACCAAATCGACCATAAAGGGAGTTCATTAGAATCTTATAAATATAAGTCATGGCATCATCACCTGCTTTCTTGGCTTCGAGTCTGCTTTCATAGAGGTTCGAGATAAAGCTTTTGAATGGGTTATCTCTTTTCAAACAAGTAACCCCTAAGAGGAATAACCCGGTACCCCAAATCACGCAAGAACTTCAACTCCTCGCTATAATAGACTCCAATGAATTTCGTGTTGGAAACATTAAAGTCCCGTAAACTATCCTTATATGGCAAGAATGGACGTGAGATATTTTTAGGACATACTACATAGGCCTCAATAAATCCAAACAAGCTATCCAGTCCTTCGCTCTGCAAATTATTCTTCCAGACTGGGGTCCCACAAGGCATCGGATATGATTTCATAATAAAAGGATATAAAGAGTTCACATCATAATAATAGAGATTCTCACCATAGGGCTTATAGACATCAACATGACCGCCATAATATCCACGTCGAATAAAAGTAATGTTGGCATCATAAACTAATCAGGTTGCAACTTGATCAAGCAATTTCTCATGATAAATTTGGTTATAATTAAAAAGACAGGTTCGTCAAAAAAAAGAATAGAGTGCCCTACTTAGGATTCAAATTGCAAGGTTCTTTCGGATGATGCTGCAATGATTTGCTTTGCTCAACTACCTTAACCTCTATTAGGACCCTTGGAACTAAACTAAGAGGGGTACAATCTCAATACCAAATATACCCTAAATTTCAATTAGACCAATTAACAAATTAAGTATTGACTCACTTGTAATCAAGAATAATGAAGGGCCATCAAGTTATAAATATCCCATATTCACACAAACAACATGAATCAAATTACACACCAAAAGAAGGCGATCTTCGCAATTTGGAAAAGAAAAGAGCCACTCACACGAGATAGAGGGAGAGGGAGAGGGAGAGACCGATTTTTGTCATCGTGTCACATCGTGGGCGTGTCGATCTGTTGGTATCGCCATTCCGCAGTCACCCCGTTCTCAAAATGCCCATTTCCCAAAGACCCACCACCTCCTCCTCCACCTCCACCACCACCACCAACAACCACCATATTTAGTGGTGGAGCGGCACCACCACCCTTGGCATCATGAAGCGCCTGTACTAAAAATTGCGTCTGAAAAATCCGTGTATAACACGGTCGATTATAGGAAATCGAAAAGGCTAACCTCGCTCTTCATCACCGATTCCAACTATGTCCATGGCCCTTCGGTTTCAAGATACTGTGAGCATCATTTACTCCATCAAGCTCATAACATTTTGACTGATTTCGGTAAGAATGGTAAGACTAGGGGCTCCCAGCTTTAAACTTCTCTGTCCAAAGATCAATGTCAAAATCTCTTAAGTAATCAAATACGATGTCCGCACCTAGTGGAGGTTCAACAATGAAAAGTAAAGACCCCAAAACCGTAATGAAGATGGCAAAGAAGGCAAGCGATTAACAAGGACGGCGTATCTTCTCACCAGTGTAATTCAATGCGTCCATTTGCGGGGTGGGGCATGTAAGCAACCCATACATTGTACCAAGAAATGCCGCTCCAATATGTGTCCTACAACACCATTTCAATCAGCAAATCATTTTTCAAACCCAAAAAGTTGATGCATTTTTACTTCACTAACCGTCATCAATTGGACCAAAATTGCTTATGACAAAGCCAGGCTTGATAGCGGCAATTGCCTTCGAAACATGCTTTCAAAACCATCTTTCCCTCCTAATACATCCCTGTTTTGGTATGCGATGGATGAGCCAAGCTCCAATGATGGCGAACGGTCCCTTATGCATAAGAGTTGTTCACCAGCGACCAAACATCAATGTTACAAAGAAAGACAACAAAGCTAGAAATAGTACATTGATTCACTACGAAGATGACCTGCACACGTTTCATGTAAGAGGACGAGCTAAGTTGCACAAACTACGCTATATATATATATATATATATATATATATATATATATATATATATATATATATATATATATATATATATATATATATATATATACTGAGGAAAACAATAAGCGAAAAGATGCGCTGCCCAAACAGGTTGGATCAGGCGTGTGAAGAAAGCCGGTCAAGTTGCTAGATAGTCCACCGAGTATGTATAACAAGCAAAAGGTAAATGAACCATATGCTCGCAAACTTGAGGTCCAAATGTAAGAAGAACCCAGCCTAGCCGCACATGAAGAATTCGAGTCTTGCCATATGTCAATTTTACACTTGTCGATCTATGTGATGGCTAGTTAAGGAGCCCTTGAACATTGAATGCAACATACAACACACTCGATGTTTGTATAAAAGCACCTTCAGCAGCTCACTTAACTTCTTTTAGTATCTCAAGATGATTTTCAATTTTTCCCTTTCTTTCTATTTTCCCTAAAGCGTTTCAAGTTCCCTTAACCAAAGATTATATATGCATCAAATATTAATGGATTAACTATTACAATGAACCGAATCCAAAGAGCATGCCATTTAAGTCTTTCTAGAATGAAATGCTGATACCATAATAGAATGGAAACACGAACCCAGTCATCAATCTTGTACCAGAAACATTGGAGTCACTAGCCTCCACCATTCTCCCGTTAGGATCAAATGATTTATCTTTGAACCCAGTCATCAAGCTTATGATTGAATGAATCAGAGTATAAAAGCACGTAAATTTTAATGCGCTTTATATGAATGTCCGTAAACAGTTTGCGCTTTTATGAAAAATGTAAACAAGCAACTGGCCCAAACGAAATGCAGTATGAATCGTAATTTGAAAGCAGAAAAAGATTATTTATGTTCTGAAATCGGTATGTACAAATATGTTAAGTGGTTTAGCGAAAACATAAAACAAAACTATACACAGAAATTTCTCACCTCAATCTTTTCTTTCCTCGCAACTGACTCCCAATCCTTTGTCACATTCTCTTTATTATGAAGGGTATTTCCATATGGTGATGTCACCTGCAAGAGTGACACAGCCCATTGTTTTCATCACTTAAAAGCATAGCATAGCTAACTTCAGTATGGAATTTGAAACAAACAAAAGTTTCATCGGGGCAGACTACAACTTGTTTCTTATTTACTTGGTCCGATAACTCACGGGTCATCCAACCTATTTTGGCTAAGGGTTTTCCATGTGCTCTTGTAACTAATCTCAACCCCATTCTATAATACAAACATAACACATATTGTTGTCTTCGAGAAAAATCCTTAATATAATCAGAAATTTTGCATACAAACTTCATTGAAATAATCACATTTCACGCACATTTGGGTTTGTGTGTGTGCTAGCAGTGTGAGAGAGAGAAAGGGTTTAAACAGATGGAAGAAATAGGAAGAAAGCAACAAAGGTTGCTGCTGGTTTTGGCAAAAGGATCGAGCGGGCCATCCAACCTATTTTGGAAGGGTTTTCCATGTGGTCTTGTAACTAATCTCAACCCCATTCTATAATACAAACATAACGCATATTGTTGTCTTCGGCCGAAAAATCCTTAATATAATCAGGAAATTTTGCATACAAACTTCATTGAAATAATCACATTTCACGCACATTTGGGTTTGTGTGTGTGCTAGCGAAGCAGAGAGAATCGATTGCAGCTAGGATCTCCTCTGTTTAAACCATGGGCATGGATGGACAAGCTTGTGAGCTACAAAATAAGGACACGAGTCACCAAGGATGGGCTATCTCCCGCCATGCTTATTCGATCGACCAACGTTTCTCAGGTTGTGTTTTTATACCTTTTAAAAGAATGTTATGTTCATGGCACATGCAAGGCAAGCGCAAAATTTGTTGCTCTTTAGCAACAAGTCCATCAAGTCCTATATAATACACCTAGACTGGACCAGCTACTTTTGTTGCTCTCTGTCTCTATGTATTGCCTATATTTGAATCATCTTGTGAAGGCTTAAGTCATTTGATTATATCTTCTTCGTTTTTTAAAGCAGGAACCACCCAGGAAGACTTCTTGAAAAGCAAAATCCTTGCTACCCACTTATTTATAAGCTGCTTGGTGGTAAAATAAACCACGATGAGAAGGTTCTTATTAAGATTCTCGAAGTTTTTGACATTGGACTAATAAACATTGAAAACTTTTGAGTAACACGATGTGAAAAATGATCGGTTTTGCTACCGCAAAACAATTTGTTAGCGCTACATTTTAGATTGATACAATGCCGGTCATACATGATGGCGGTAACCCTCTTAGAACGCTTCTCTATTCGCGAATCGGAGAGTCGTTTCTTCTTGAAATGATGGACAACAAACAATACCGGCAGAGAAAAGTGGGCGATGTATATGGGAAAGCCAATGGTTTGTGTACTAGTCAGGGAATACATCAACAGGCATTCTTTGAAACATGCTTATGCCATGATCAAGCGAGAATCATCTCGAGCGAATTTCGGACGTGTACCATACGGGTAAAGAAAGGTCACTCAAGAAGCTTGAAAAAGGTTCTTTGGGGCGTTGCGAGTCGAGGGCGAGTCGATAAGCAACTTCTTGAATATTTGGTTTATTTGGCGATGGAAGGCGGCTATCTGAGAAAGTGGATGAACTTTGTGATAGGTATTCTCTCAAAGGTTTCGCGAATGTCAAAGAAAAAGCTAGCATTTTACCAAATCGGTATACGCATCTCGATGAATTGGCTATAGATGACATCATTTGGGTTGATGAAGCCAACCGGTTGAATGATGCAACATGCCATATCAAAGGATGCAAAGTTGTGGGCCTTGATTGTGAATGGAAGCCTAATTATGAGAAGGGCGGCAAGGACAACAAGGTTTCCATCATTCAAATTGCTTCTAAGAAGATGGTCTTTATCATTGATTTGATAAAGTTGTCTCAAGATCTGATACTGATACTTTGGACGGCCGCCGCCGCCTATCGCGCATTTTCCATTCTCCTAGAATTTTGAAGCTTGGCAACAATTTTCGGTGTGATGCCAAGCGGTGGCTCAATCTTATAGAGATCTGCAGTGTTTCAAGCACTATGAGATGCTCTTGGATATCGAGAATGTGTTTGAAGAAGCTAAAGGTGGTCTGCATCGGGCACTGGCAAAGAGTGTATTGGGTGTCGGATGAATAAAACCAAGGCGTAACGACAGCGGGAGCAACGTCCTTTGACTCGAATCAACTAGAATATCTTTGCTCTAGATCTTGTTGTCCTTGTTCACATATTTGCGCATGTCCGAGACCATTCTCCATCTCTTACGATCTTGATGGGCATACTAAAATGGAGTGGAAATCCCACATAATTTCGAGTTCAATTTTACATGATGAGCCCCTACGTGCTAAAAACCTTGTCAAGCGATCGGAAGGGTCGGTACCACACTTCATTTAAGGTGCCCGATGTTTATGGGGTTTTCCAGTTCAAGGTTGAGTATCAAAGGCTTGGTTACACTAGCTTATCACTAGTGGCCTATATAAGCCCTTCATCATTTCCCAAATTCGCAGCGTTCGCGAGTTCACAACCGAGTTTGCATTATTTGCTATGGATATGGCATTATATAATTCTCACAGACTTTTTGACAAACAGCAGTTAACGCTTACGACATTAAATACCCTTCTAAGGTGCCTACGCATATGATTTTCCCAGCATAATCATGATGGTACCAAAATCAATTTCAAAAATGAAATCACACATTCGCGAGATAAAGTATTTAGTTGCAAGACAAATCAATAAGCATGCCAACTTGTGCACTAACAAGCTGGGGAGACAAATGCAAATGGTCTAGGGAACAAATTACATAAGGAAATAGAGAATTCTTACTGGATGAACGATTATCGGTGATGTAACAACTTCAAGAGGACCAAAGAAGCCCTAATCACGGATACAAAACCCAAAATTCTTCCTACAAAATCGCAAGAAAGGGAAGAAAACAGAGAGATACATCGATGCGCATTTTTTATGCGATTTAGATTAAAATCTTCGGACTTACCTTGTTGATGCAAAAGATTCAAGAGAGGGCTTGGAAGAAATCTTTGGTGTAATGCGTGATGAGAAAGATACGATCGGTGAGTTTGTTTTTCTTCTTGAAAGTAGTAGTGTAAATGACATGGCCGTAGTATTGTGTAAGTGACTTGGCCAAAAATTAGAGTGGGGAAATTATGCGCCACTTTTCATTCAAGTGGGTTGAATTTTAATTAAGTTACTAGTAATCTTATTCGTTCTATTGGCATGGCGTCGGTTGTAAATTTATTAATAAATAAAATAGATAATGTGAAAATGAATTAATATGTACTTATAATTTGTCTAAATTAATTATGATAACGAGTTAAAAGAAAAAAACAAATATTTCAAATTACAAAACTTACGAATTTTTAAAAATTATTTTGTCTGACGAATTGCGGGTGGAAATAAATTAAATTGATTAAGTTAATTAAGATAACAATTAAAAGAAAAAAAATTAAAATAGAAATATTCAAAACTTAGACATAAATTAAATTGGGATTCAGTTTCAAAAATAAATTGATTAAGTTAATTACGATAATAGTTAAAAAGAAAAAAGACAAATATTTCAAATTACAAAACTTAGAATTATTTTTGCATAAAATTGATTAATTAATTAAAATATAAAAAAAAGGGACGTGGATTTGGTGGAGGAAGGATTAAGCGGCCACCAATCGTGAATAGTGGGGAGTTTGAGAGAAAGAGGAGGTAGTTGCTCAACCGCCGTGACACACATGAACTCGGGGAGTGATAATTACCGCGGGATCTCGATAAAGGAATCAATTCGACCCTAAATAGCTTTTGTCAATTGCACATGTGCAACTATGAGTTGTATTGTATTATAGATTTTAATAAAGCGTTGAGTTAGGGATCGGTAAAATAAAGTTGAGTTAGAAAAACGTTGTGAGTTTCAATAGTAGTAAGCATATTATACAACGATTATATTGTAGGAGAATCGCGAGAGGACTTTCCCGCAAGAATTATTCGACCCTATCAAATGCCAGGTTACCACGAATATTCTTGTGGGATAAGACTACAATTGCACTCTATTTAAAGCACTGAAAGAGAGTATTGTTTTTCATATTCTACTATTACTGTTAAATATTGAAATAGATCACACCTTAAAGAGATTTAAAGTACGTTGCCCAGAACTAAAGCAGAGGCCACCGCCTGG
>CM028378.1:44056890-44132360 GCA_013146195.2 Codonopsis lanceolata | reverse complement strand
GTTGTTAAAAGTCTTTCACAACTTTTTTTAAACATTGCAAAAAGTCTATTACAACGTTTAAAAAACATTGTAATAGACTTTTTACAACGTTTAAAAAACGTTGTAAAAAAGGGGGGCCTATTACAACGTTGCCTAACACAACGTTTTACAAAACGTTGTAAAATCTCTATTACAACGTTTTAAAAACATTGTTAAAGGCTTTTTTTGTTGTAGTGCGAAAGGGAGAGACCAATCGGGGCCGGTTAAAATTGGGGCTGATGTTAATCGTTCTTTTAGTAAATTAAATGTATTTAAGCATTCTTGATCAAAAATGAATTCGGTATCTTTTGCCAACAAATTACATAAATGTTTACAGATTTTTGAAAAATCTTTTATAAATCTTCTATAAAAACCTGCATGTCCTAGAAAACTTCTAACACCTTTGACAGAAATTGGGGGAGGAAGTTGTGATATAACTTCAATTTTTGCTTTATCGACTTCAATTCCTTTGTTAGACACAACATGACCTAAGACAATTCCATGTTTAACTATGAAGTGGCTTTTCTCCCAACTTAGGGTCAAATTAGTTTCACAACACCTTTTCAAAACTGATGTAAGATTTTCTAGGCAATGGTCAAAAGAATTCCCAAATACTGAAAAATCATCCATGAATACTTCAACACATCTTTCCACTAGATCTGAAAATATAGAAATCATGCATCTTTGAAAAGTAGCTAGGGCATTACAAAGTCCAAAGAGCATTCTCCTAAATGCAAAGGTACCAAAGGGAAATGTAAAAATGGGTTTCTCTTGGTCTTCGGGTGCTACTGGGATTTGGTTGTAGCCAGAGAAACCGTCAAGAAAACAATAATATTCATGACCAGCTAGTCTTTCAAGGATTTGATCAATAAATGGCAAGGGGCAAGGGAAAGTGGTCTTTCCTAGTTGCCGCATTTAATTTCCTCAAATCTATGCACATTCTATAACCAGTGATAGTTCGTGTGGGAACTAACTCATCTTTATCATTTTTAACAACTGTAATTCCTGATTTCTTAGGAACTATTTGGACTGGACTAACTCATTTACTATCATATATCGGGTAAATTATACCCGCATCAAGAAGCTTAAGAACTTCTTTTCTCACTCCCTCTTCCATGTGAGGGTTAAGTTTTCTTTGTCTTTCTCTAGAAGGTCTACTACCTTCTTCTAAATGAATTTTGTGCATACACATAAAGGGACTAATGCCTTTTAAATCTACTAAGGACCAACCTATAGCTTCTCTATGTGTCCATAGAACTTTTAATAGGTTTGCTTCTTGTTCTTCTGTTAAATCTGCAGCAATTATAACATGTAAAGTTTTACTTTCCCCTAAAAATGCATATTTTAAGTGGGATGGTAATGGCTTTAATTCTACTTCAGGATGAGATTTAATAGACGGAATAAATTCAGGATTTTCAGGTTTAATCGTTTCCTCCTTATTTTCCTCCTTAATGTTTTCTTCTCTTTCTTCAAAAATAGATTTTAGAATTTCCACATCTTCTTCTTTATTATTTTCATCTTCCTCTATTTCTATTTTATCAGGATTATTTTCTGATTCAGACTCTTCTATTTTGTTTTCATTCTTAAGAGCTTCTAATCTTTCTCTCTCTTTTCTCTCATCAGTCTCTCGAAGTTCTCTTTCTAACTCTTCAATATCGAATTTTATATGAGAGAAAGTTCTATCATCATGGCTTACATACACATCTTTCTTATAATCATCATCCTCACAATTTTCTTCAAAGGATTGGGTTGTCAGTTTTTCAATTTCATCAATTGAGAAACATGCATTCATGTCACTCGGTCTATTCATTGCATCAAAAACTGAGATTTCTACAGTTTCACACATTACTGTCATTGTGAGTTTACAATTTTTAACATTTATCATTGTGTTGGCAGTGGCCATAAATGGTCTGCCTAACAAGATAGGGACTTCATTGTGTGTGCATATTTTCCTTTCCATCTCTATAACCACAAAATCAACCGGAATAATTAATTTGTCTACTTGAACTAGGATGTCCTCAACTATACCTAAAGGATGTTTAACTGAACGATCAGCTAGCTGTAAAGACATAGTAGTGGGTTTTAGTTCTCCCAAACCTAATTGTTTATAGACTACAAAAGGCATCAAATTAATACTTGCTCCTAATTCTAACATAGCCTTCATCTTTTTAGAACTACCCAATGAAACTTGGATATTAAAACTACCAGGATCTTTCAATTTAGGGGGAAGTTCGGGTTGTAACACTGCACTTGCGTTTTCAGAAACAATAATTTTTTCATTATTTTCGAATTTGTGTTTCTTAGAGTGAAGATCTTTGAAAAACTTAGCATAGGCTGGAATATTTTTAATAACATTAAGCAAAGGAATATTTATATTCACTTTGGATAACATATTATAAATTTCCGAAAATTGCTTATCCATTCTATTTTTCATAAGTCTTCTAGCACTACAAGAAAAGAGAGTATTTGGGTCGCTTATTTGCCGTCCCTAAAAATCCATTTGCCGTCCCTAATAGTATTTAGGACGGCCATAGGGACGGCGAATTGGGGGCTTAAATAATATGGGTGCTAAATGTTTTAGGGACACGAAGAGCCGTCCCTAAAGGTTTTTTAAGACGGAATTTTTGCCGACCCTAATACGTTTCAAAACGTTCTAAATAATTGGCGGGAAAACAAAAAGGATGGATTGTTTCCGTTCTAAATGTTTTGGCGCCAACACTTTTTATTCTAACTTTTTGGTGGGAAAACAAAAAGGACCGATTGTTGGCGTCCTAAATGTTTTGGCGCCAAAACTTTTGGTGGGAAATTACAGAAAATAGTGACCGGTAATATTGAAAAAATTGGTGGGAAACTTATTAAGGTCGACTTCCACTGTCCTAAAAAATAATTTCTTATATTGATATATGCATTCTATTAACGACTTATAAATTTAGTATTTTCATCAATACAACAAACAAAAGTTTTAATAAAAGAAGATATCATTAATAATAAAAAATAATCATTACATCAATCTATTAATAAAGTTGATTGTTTACCAAAAGAATCAATCTACTAGATCATAAGATTAATTAACCAACCTACAAGCAACTTTTTGAAATATAAAAATACCGTCTCAACTTGTTCAAACTTCAAACTAATAGACCATAAAAAACAAAAGCAAAAGCTAGCTTGATGATAACTTTTGACCAATGTGCATCGAACAACATCTTGCGATATTCCCAAAAGCAACCTGAAAAAATAAATGAAATAAAACAATCAATTGAAATAATCACATAATTTTCATTTTCCAAGGAAATATAAGAAAATTTTAGTTCACATAAAACGGGCAGAAAATAGGCAAATATTACTGTCGCATAATTCACATGTTCCCACTTCCCAAAGATAAATGAGTGACACATGCAATTTGTCGAGACAAAACTGACAACCATAAAAATTGTAAACTAAGATAAATCATAATTATCACCAACAACATTTCTAGGAACATCAGTAGAGGGTAAATCATGTTTCAAATGAATACCGTCTTGACAACAAAAAACTATGCCCAAATACAACTCAACGAACACACACTAGCATTTTCGTGACAATTTTTTTTTTCTATTTGGAGACATTTTTGGATACCAGATGGATCATGAATACAGAAAATTGATTGCAAATTTTTCTGCACATATAGGGTGAGCCGAAGAGGCTAAGAGAACAACGAATAAATCTAAGTGACTGTGCCTGAAGGATCATGGTTTTCTTTGCTAGTACTTGTTGTATTTCACCAAAGTAGCCACCAGTATCACATGGTTGTTTCGCAGATTGCAAACTGTTTTTTTTTTTGGAAATGCAGATTGCTGTAACAATGAGCTACGAGAATATATCATTTGATGGTTATATAGTATATGAGTTCAATGTATCAACGGCTATGGAATAACCAACAATAAGTTCATTTCAATTTCCTTTCATTTTACAGATTATACTCCAGCTACTCTCACACTAGTCTGTGCCATGATGTTATGAAAGCAAAAGACACGACGTTCACAGTTCCCCTAATAACAAAAACATGGATGAGTTTGGTCTTCCCAGATTTTGACTTGCAAAACGGAAAGAGGTAGGCCAATCAAACCTTCTCAAGACAGCACCATCTCATGCAGAAGAGAAACCACACCATTGTCAAGCCTACTAACCTAGAGAAGAAACCAAAGCTCTATAGGGCAAGAGTTGCCTCAACTTCAACAGAACTTATCCTAGTGATGGAGTCAAACCTCAACGAGAGCAGTGCAAGCAAGTGAACATACCCATAATATTCTGATCATGAAAGTGTAAATACCTAGCCATTAAGAAACATTAGATTTGGAAATAATGTGTTGATATGAAGAGCTTAAAAATTGGTCAAGCAATGCCAATTAAGCTCTTGTAGAAATATTAATTGGGAACCAGATTTGCAAATTGAGATATGTTTCGATCAGCGACAATGCTAAGATACATGGCATGATGCAAGCTCAGTATATAATTGGACCCACCTAAGTAAACTCAATAGCTTTAATGAAATACAAAGCTGTAACTGTATTGGCAAAAACAAATTTCAAGAGTTCGTGACTATTTCAAAAGTTCTTAATCGCTACAAGGTGACTCGACGATATTCTATAATCGATATCATCTAATGCTAACATCATCATGACAAGTAAAATAAGGAAGCTAAAGTCAAACTAAAGAAAAGTGCAGTTGGGAAAATATACTAGACCCATGGTCTTGAGTAAATTAGACATGTTTACTGAACTTATATAACCATGATTTCATCATAGCAAAATAAGTTGTGATGCATGCACAGTATGCAGAGTATTTACCTAATCGTTCTATTGGATGTCAAAAGAATCTGTGTATCAGAACTTTATGTCTGGACTATAGATGCAACCAATAAGACCTGCAATCACAACTCAACAAATTAACCAAACTTAAATGTCATTACATCCAAGAACAGAACATAATTGAAATTGACTAACTACATATGCTGTATAAAGTTGTAGGTAAATGTCTAATGAGGCCAACCATCAAAGTAAATGAATCAATATTGGATGTCAAAAGAATCTGTGTATCAGAACTTTATGTCTGGGCTATAGATGCAACCAATAAGACCTGCAATCACAACTCACCAAATTAACCAAACTTAAATGTCATTACATCCAAGAACAGAACAGAATTGAAACTGACTAACTACATATACTGTATAAAGTTGTAGGTAAATGTCTAATGATGCCAACCATCAAAGTAAATGAATCAATATTTTTTACCCAAAAGAAAACAGAAATTCTGATGTTTCAGTGTCACCATCATATATTTTTCGAAAATGTTTTACATCGAATTCAGCGGGGGCCTAGCCTTCGTCAAATCTTGGACACGCATTGTTATCACATCAAATTACTTTGGCACTTATTTTTAATGGAAAACTACAACTAATAGGTACAACTTTTAAATGGGATTGATACTTCCATTTCACAGCAATGGGTTCCAAATCAGCCATTAAAAGAAAATAAAATCATTAAAGTGGGGAAACGGAAGGTTGGTAATCCTACCGTATGAATGAAAATTTACAAGTAACAAACAGGTCGTATCCCAAAGTGGAAGCTAAAAATAAGCTAGAAATTATTGTTTTACTTGGAGTTCAAGACCAGCATTCAACAAGTGCAAGCTAAGGAAATAAGAAGTCAAAAGCTATGTGTAGCAAAGGGATTACTTGGAGAGAATGAGAGTAGATTGATGAAGAACTTCCAGAAGTAGACTATGGTTTATGTTAATATTCTATTCTTTTCGAAAAATATTGATATAATAATGTTCTCTTAAGGCCCTCAAATTAAACGTAAAACAATTTCCTATATCAAAATCTTTAGATACAAAATAGTAATGAAATATCCTAATCTATTGAATTATTGGAATACAATCTATTGTTCTGGAAACAGTCAGAGTATATCAAAATCTAAATAAGGATTCGAAGAGTTTTAACCCCAAGAGGTGGGAGAAATGGCAAGGATACTTAAGGACGGACCGACGGAGGGAGTATTATTAAGAGTGTGATGTTTGATCTTCTACTTCTATGGATTAATTGAAAGAGTTTCTGATGGGATCTTTATGTTCTATCAGGAAGCTAGACGAGCAGGAGAGAGAGCTTATGATGTGGCCAAGGTCAATGAAGGAGTGAGCGAGGCGTGCGATGGCGAAGCGACCAATGCATGAGTAGGAGTCGTGAAGGCCGTGCAAAAACAAATGCACCATCGGAGTGGCAGTGATGACATTCCATTACCTGTAGTGCAAGACTTGCATTTATCAGCACAGTTATCTGTCTAAACCTTAAAGTTACCAGTAGAAGGATCATGACAAGAGTATGATAATTCCCTTTGATTTTCTTCTTCGTGTTTTTTTTTTTGTTACATTATGCAATTTTTTTTCCTTGAGAGCCTACTAATAGGGGATGTGCCATTGTGGAAACGGAAGTTTCTAGTAGCCGAGAGGTCGAGTTTTCCAAGTAGATTGGTGTATTTTGCACCAATTCTGTGTTCGGGATAGAGAGTTGATGGGGATCAGCGATTAGTCTTACGAGTTTACTTTTTAAAAAAAAAATTGGGTCTTGTAAAGTTAGGTAGGTAAGTGTTGGCACTAATGGGAAACCTAATCCATGCCAGCATTGTATGTGTATTAATCACTAGTAAGAACTCAACTGGCTCCAATTGTAACCTCACCTGTTCAAAGTTTATGTTATATGTGTGCGTGCACGGGCTCGTGTGCTGATGCAAGGTTGTAAAAATGAGCGCCATATGCCATTCTTCCTTCTGTTTTATTTTTACTTCCATTTTTGGGTTCTTTTAAATTATATTATAAGAGCTAATGATGTTCTTGAGACTTCGAAGTTAAAAATTTAATCCTCAAAAGGTTACTATTATTACGAAGTGTGAAGTGTCCAGTATTTTCACAAACAAAAACATCTCCAATTTGAAAGTAAGTACATCTTTCTCCAGTATAAAGAACACATTTTCTGTATAAGTTCAATGGAAGGACCAATGTGATGAAGAGGGTACCACATTTGAGGTTTAGTAACAAAGCACAAAAAATTGTGTGCACAAGGCTACTAATTTTTGGGGGAAGGCCCGGTGAACAGAAACATTCGTCTTCAGCCTTAGCGATTCTTCTATTATATAACATATGCTTATGGTATCTTAAATTATGGTTTTTCTGTTGCGACGTTGGTAGGAGCAAGGATACATTATTGAAACATCTACATTTTAAAAGGCCCAGTGTACAAATGCTCTAGGCATTGTGAACAACAAACACTTATAAGGATCTGAAGTAAGGCAGCCTGTTCCCTTTCCAGGTCACAGTGGAAGATCACACTAGAATAGACATGAAAAAGGGGAAAGCGCGAATAGTAATCCCTACTAACCTGAAAAGGAAGAAGAGCTTGACTACTTTTTGCTACTTGCATTTGAAAGTAATACTTTTTAAACATAGCTGGACAATCTCTGACAAACTCAACCATGTCATCTTCATCACGCTGTAGTGAGGAAATATATCTTGTGATCTAAAGTAGAGTCAAGTTTTCCACAAATAATTACGCATTAAATCAGAAGCAGGGCAGAGATTGATATGATCTTCCTTGGAAATCCAAATAACAAATGTAAAGATGCAGTTCCGATTAAATTCATACAACTGGTTGTATTCATATTAATTAGCAGCATCTCCCAAAAAGTAATCCTCGAGATATAAGAATAATCATAATTACGAAAACGATACATGCGAATTCAAACTCATGTCAAAAACTACCTGGATGTAAAGCTTTTTCCAAGCACAATCGTGCACTTTTTGCTAGGCGGCAGCAAACCCCATCTCATAGAATACCTGCACAATAATTAAAATAAAAGTTTTTTAGGTACATGCAAACAAATAATCTTCTTTATATTTTCTTTTTCCCTTTTGATTGACTCAAATTTGAAGTAGCAACTAGAATAGATCATGAAGATTCAATGCAATGAAGCCCTAGATAAAAAGTTTGTTTTAAAAGTTAAAAGAAGAAAAAAAAAACCTGCCCAAAAACCATTTCAAGCACTTTTTCATGCATTCCCAAATACACCTACATCAGACAATAATCGAATGGAGGAAAAGACTCTTCGTCTCCCATTTTAGGATTTCTGGAATCTTGGTGATGAAGATTGATGACAAGGATAACATTGTAATATATTATCCTATCAAATCCTATAGACCGAATGTCAATTGTATAACCATAAATTAAACCTACTCTGGATAGGATAACTTGTACAAATCTAAATAGTCTGGGATCCCAAGATAATGGATTCAATGCAATGGAGTTTTCGTCCAGTCCAATCCCTTAATACAAACAAAAGAGCCGTTCAGACACGTAAGTAAGTAGCACATGATCAACAATCAGGGAATCTAACAATACCACAGAGACCATAACTAAAAAAATATTTACAATCTAAAGATGACCAAGGTCATTCTCTAGTTTCCCACCAGAAACTGCTTCAACAAAGACAACATAGAATTCAAGTTAGATCAAGTTTGGTAATGTCCTTGCACCTAACTCAGACACAAACACCCCCATCATCCACTAGTCAGTTATTAGTTAACAAAGCAATCAGACCACTCATGTCTTCCAGAAGTTAACAATGAGCTATTAGGAATGCAGATATAATTAGATATAAATGCACAATGAACCAAAATGCAGTAATATATACTCATAAAATGCAGAATTGTATTAATAACTAAATGAAAACCCCCATCTCTTGACAGATGCAAAATCATTAAACAATTTTCTGGTTGACATGATGCACCTATAAATGTAGTGCACCTAGAGAACGCATTGCATGGTGTACTCCACAAGTGACAATCGACTGCGTACAAAGTTCTAAAATGGTGCCAATATCTTTCTTTTAAATCTAATTTGGACAATTGACCACACGATCCACAGCTACAAGAAGTACTACTAATAGAATGATTTCACCCTAAAGAACGAATTGCATATTACACTCAACAGGGAAATTTTAATTTCCGCTGGGTAAAAATCTTAAAAATTCCCCTAGTATCTTTTCCATTTATTTGATATTTGACCATCTAAATATATCACATATATGAGCAAGTATTACTAATGGAAACGAAAGGTACATCGGTATAGATCACTTCTCATAATGAGGCAATTGCCACCTCCCAAAAGCCTCAGTTTAAGTATCCATCTACCATCCTTGGTATCAGGGAAAGTAATATTAATACTAAGAAAAGACAATTTTATAGCAACACTTTGTGGGGAATGCATGTACTATAATTTCAAGGCAGCTAATTCAGATATTAACATATTATATGATTATCAAGGGCTATAGTTAGAACAACTTTCAAAGGTGTGAGCTTCACAAAATGTAAATATGAAAAAGGATAAAAGAACTCTGAAGGAAAGCATGGTATAAAACGTACATATATATATATATATATATATATATATATATATATATATATATATATATATATATATATATATATATATATATATATATATATCAAATGAAAACAAATAATTCGGGTTTACAAATATTTATTCATAATAAACTCATCGAGTTTTACCTGTTGTTGAGGGTGCGGAGCTCAATTACAACCCTAAATTGAGTGTATGCGCTGCTATTTTGTGTACCCAACTAAAGTTGAAATTAAAAAAAAAACCTAGACATAGAGGGAGGACGACGGGAAGGAGAACAAATTGAAAAAAAAAACAAGAACTTACCATTAAAAGATGAGGAGAGAGAATTGTTTACATGTGCGCAATCTTTTCCCTGAAGCCCTAATCATATTATTAACCTGTCACCGTTCGTTGAAGCCCTAACTAGATTGTATCAGTGCCACTACTTGTAATTGAAGCAAGAAAAAGAAGTTTTAAATAGGATTGGATTAGAAGTTTGAAACTGGATTGGAATATTTCTCCTAGAAAGCCATAGTAAATTAGGTGGGAGAGAGAGATTGAGAGGGAAAAGAAGAGGCGGGTGAAAGTTTTGAGAATATTAGAGGGAAAGTTTTTGGTTATTTTCATTTTAGCCTCCCAAATCCCAATTGACCTTCCAATTTACTTAGGACGGTAAATGATGTACCAAATGAAAGGTATTTGTCACACTAAGCTTAGCTGACCTAAATAACTATGTAATAGGGTCGGGAGATAGGGGCGATCTAAAAAATGGCGACCCTAAAACTACTTTTTTTTGTAGTGTAGGGAATGGAATTGGAGGAACATAAGGTGGTGGTGCCACATAAGGTTCCTCTTCCTCTTGTTCTTTTTCTTGAGTTACTTCTTTTTCTACTTCTTTATCTTTAACTTGATTTTCTATACTTTTATCATTTTCAACTTCTTTTTCAGAATTATTTACTTCATCAGACACATCAGAAGATTGGATAGGATTACTTACCTCTTCTCCAATTACTCTACCACTTCGCAGAGTAGTGATAGATTTTATTTGTTCAGTCTGACTAGGGAACTTCCCTTCTTCTCTTTTCTCGTTTTCAACTTTTGCAAGTTTATTCCTTAATTTCTCCAACTCTTCTAGCACATATTTGTTAAGAGCAACTTGACCTTTATTAGCTCCATCTGGCTTTGATACTTCTTTAATTCGCAATTGTCCTTGATTTGGGAATTGTTGAGGTTGTAATGGTTTATTTCCTCCCCATGAAAAATTAGGATGATTCCTCTAACCAGGATTATATGAGTTTTAGTAAGGATCATTCCTTTGTTTTTGAGGATACATGTTCATGGCATTAACCTTTTCAGAGTACATAGCACTAGATGGACAAAAATTAGTAGCATGAGAATTTAATCCACAAATAGCACATGCTTCTTGAATTTGCCAATTTTCAAATTGAGCTTGCGTATTCATCTTTGGTTTTTCTTGTACTTGAAATAAACTTCTACTTTTACCTCTTGCACTTTTCTGTTGAGAATTTGCACTTAACATCTCAAGTAATTCTTCTAGTGCACCTGGTGTCATTCTATTAATGGAACCACCGGCCGCACTATCAACCATAATTTGTAAAGCAAGTGAAAGAGCATGATAGAATTGAAATACTAACACATCTTGAGACAGATTATGATGAAGACACATTATGAGTAAATTTTTAAATCAATCTCATGCTTCATGGAATGTTTCTCCTGGTTCATTTTGAAAAGACATGATTTGTTTTATGTATTCGGTAAGAGATGCATGTTTATAATATTTACCCATAAACAAATCATATAATTGAGCCCAAGTATAAACACTACTAGGTGTTAGATTCATAAACCATCTTTTCGTCAATTCTTTTAATGCACTTGGAAAATACTTCATTTTTATTTGGTCTTCAGTCAAACCTCCTAACGGAAAAGTACTCATCATATACTCATATTCTTTAATAAAACTTATTGGATCTTCAGCAGACATTCCATGAAATGAAGGTATCATATTAAAATAATGGTCTTTAAGCTCGAAATTCCTTACTGCTTCCGGTAAGATTAGACATAATGTTGCTGCATTCAGCGTAGGTTGACTATAATCATTTATAGTTCTTTGATTTACTACTACTTCCATATTTCTTCCAGCAGGTTCTTCCATTATTTGGTTCTCATTTACCGGATGAACCAGATTTTCATAATTTTGATTATTGTTATCCATTGGAGGATCAACCAGAGGATCCTCTTGATTCAATTGTCTTGGATTATCAGGCTGTGTTCCTACATTATCAGGGTCTTCCTGATTCTTTCCAAGATTATTTATATTTTGATTTAATTCTACTAACTTAGGATTTAAAGATCCACGACCGTGCATAAAATAAATAAAGCAACAAAAACTAACAACTAAAAATAAATAAAATCTTTTTGTATTTTTATTTTATTTTTATAAAAACTGAATTTAAAATTACGCTATCAACAAATTAACTGTGCAAACTAGCTTTTCCCCGGCAACGACGCCAAAAACTTGATCGTGTCTTATTTTAATTATTTTCCTTGTAAGTGGACAAGACTATTGTAGAATAGCTTGGGAAGTAAGGGTCAAACCACAGAGACAAAAAGATCACAAATATCAAGATTATCGATAGCAATTATTAAACTAAGGGGTTTTTTATATTGATTTTATCTAAACTAATTATTAAACTAGAACAATTAATTAAATTAGCAGCAATTACAGGTTATGAAGATCTTAGGGTGGAGGGAAATCTAGGATTAGGGTTTCACTTGTATCTCCTCTATAGCTTATTTTGATAAAGTATCATTCAATTTCTTGAGTTTGTTCACGAAAGATAGATATAGCCTGTCGAACTACCGTTCAGTCTCCATCTCCAAATAATTCGTCCATTCTATATCCTTGGCACAAGAACATATGGATTCTAACTGTCACTTAGGTCATATATGGAACATGACCCTAACTTATCACTCTCATGCATCGATAGGTTCAATTTATCATGACGGTGAGCCAATGTACGACATATGCATATTGGTCATGCAGTTATCCGCACTTCTAGGCCTTTATTACTCACGATTACATTCATTTGTTCAAAGCGAGATAATAAAAGGGTTGATAAACACCACGATCAACAAGAATTGAATGAATAAAAATAGATTAAAGCATAGATTCGATACAAGTTACCTCCCAACTCCTAGATTAATGGATGTTCAGTTCATCCTTGAAGATGAACTGCACATAGAGATGAATGAATACATGGATCGATCTTCACAACTATAATTACAACAACTAAACTATGTTATACAAGCTAAATCCTATGCTAAAACTGTTTAAAACTACTTCTTGGACGTCATTTGGCCTTGGTTACTGTCCTTTATTTATACCATGGAGTTGTAGGGGATTTGGAGTTTCAATTCACTCAAGACCTCAAAAAGGCGGTTCGGGCACCTGCACCTTGCGGTCGCATCATCACCCTCAAGGTCCCGCAAGTGTCTTGATTTCGGGGGCTGACTTACTGCCTACCTTGCGAAGGCAAGGTCCAAATACCTTGCGGCCGCAAGGTCCTCATAATGATCCTTTGCCGTTTTCTTCAATTTTACACTTTGGCCCCTTTCCTCGAAATCTTCACTAAAAGCCTCATAATTCATATAATTTCACCTAAAACCCTGAAACTCATAAAACAACTGAAAAACATATATCAGTAGCCAAACGCCTCGTGGAATTGCTCAATTTAAGTCATAAAAGTACCTGATATCGACGTATAAAATACATTGATCAATATGAAATTAAAGATCATGTTTATCTAACTAGGATATCGATTTGACAATTCAATTATCGTTTGGCTAGATCTCCTTCACTTATGCAATAGTGTCATATCATACTCTCATCTCATCAAGTACTCTACATCCCGTCAAACATGTCGATATGAGAGACCATGTTTAATTTGTATCTTTCTGTCATGTGCCCAATTGAAGAAACGAGCTATAGCAATAGAATTTATGATGACACAACTATTCTAATACATTATAGACATGTCAATGTTATGGTGAAAAATCATATTCAAGCTACTGGTTTTCAAATTCCTAGGTAAATTCCTCTGGAACTACCATTCATTTATATTTCCAAGGAAAATTGTCCTTGCTAATCCAAAGTTTTTTCGTAGTGATCATTTTACCTTTGATATGGTTCTTTCTTTAATTGATGGGCCCCATTACCATATCAGTATCTGGTGAGAACATGATTGCTCGATTACCTTGGCAACATGCCAAGTCCTCTGATAAGGAGTTACATCCTAGCTTGGGCAGTGCGAGCGCATGATCAATTCAGATCTATATTGATCAAGTTTTGAAAACATCAAATTCAGATTACCTCCCAGATTTTTTAATAACATATACAGTTTCACTAACGCAACGATGATTAAGGTAGTTCATGACCTTGGAATTTTATGAAAATTTATAGAGAGTTAATTAACTAGCATGTACAAGTACAACATATCCAAAAATCATCGGAACATTCCCTTGGACAGATTCTCTCTACAGAAAATTTCAGAAAATAGCCTAAAATAGGGAGTGCACATGATTTAATTTTGTAATAAATAATTAGTAATTTCGCATCAACCACTACACGTCCATTAGATGTATTTGTGATTGTTTATGTTTTAAAAGATTATAATAAAAATAAATTTTATGCTGAATTCTTTACTCAGGTGATGGAACTAGCGATTGTAAAGCAATTACATAAATATAACGTGATTGCGGAAAAAAACGATGAAAAAAGTAATCGTTGAAAATAATATTAAGCGATGGTTTCAAAAGCCATCGCAACCAATTAAAAGACGATGACGTTAGCGATTGTAAAGCAATCACATAAACTCAAGGCCATTTAAGAAAAAACAATGAAAAAAGCAATCACAAAAAAAAGAAGATTAAGTGATGGCTTCAAAAGCCATCACAACCAACAATCACGAAAAACCAATTTTCTATTTTATTATTTATTATTTATGAATGCGATGGCAAAACCATCGCTCGACATTAGTTAAATTTTACGACTACAAATGCAATCGCGTATTTACGAAAACCATCACATTATCTTTCTATTTTCCGCGGGGCCTATTTTCTTTGGCTAATTCCCCTCAAATATTCAAAGGTGATGGCCGTAACGCTTGTTAAGTAATCGAATATACATAAGGCGATTGCGGAAAAGCAATGGAAAAAGACAATCGTGAAAAAAAAGATTAGGTGATGGTTTCAAAAGTCATCGTAACTAACCATCACGTAAAAGCAATTTTCTAGTAGTGTTTTCTACCTACTTTAATTATGACCACATAATCAAGATATTAAAGAAAACCACACAATTCACCAATATTTATAATACAATTAATTATTTTTTCTTAAATGATGTATAAGATCAAAAAAGACAATATTTTAAAAACAGAGTGAGTATATCTTTACTATATATATATATATATATATATATATATATATATATACACCACGAAACGCATAATCAAAAACTAATAAAAGATCACTTTATGTAAACTAATTTAGGACCTATGATATTGAATCAACTAATTCAAATATACCACGAAACGCATAGTCAAAAACTTATAAAAGATCATTTTACGTACAAATTTTATAAGACTTATCTCTGAACCAATCAATCATGTGTTTATAAGTTATGATTAGTAAGACTAATTTCTGAACCGACTAATCATGTGTTTATGAGAGAGTGAAAGTACGTAGGTATCGTTTGGTAGCAAGGATTAAGTTCAGGTAGGATTAATAAGTCGAGTTGTCTGATATTTGGTACACAATAAATGGTCGGGACTAATAGCACGAGTTATTCAAATAAAATCATTATCCCCTCACTATTAATATCATGGAGAGGGTGATATTATTAGCGCCCTCACTAAAAAATATTGAGATTAATATTTTTAATCTCAAAACTACCTCTAAAATACAAGTGAAGATTAATAATAAGGGCACTAATAGTACTGAGGTGCCGTTTGGTAGACAAGATTAAAGCCAGATATGATTAATAAGCCGAGTTGCCTGTTGTTTGGTACACAATAAGTGGTTAGGACTAATAACACGAGTTATCCGAATAAAATCATTATTCCCTCACTATTAATACCAAATGAGAGGATGATATTATTAACGGCCTCACTATAAATAATTATGATTAACATTTATAATCTATAAACTATCCCCACTATACACGTGATGATTAATAGCGAGAGCAATCCCGACTAATAAAGAATAGTTCAAAACCTTCGGCAAAGACTTATCAGGTGGTCTAACCACTCAATCATACCAAAAGAGTTTTCAAACGGATTAAAGCAAAAGTCAAAAAAAATCATCCCCAAAAGTCCCAATAATTACAACCCCATCCATCATCTCTTCAATCTGTCATTTCCCCAAACCGTTCCTTCCTGCCGGCTCCCTCTCTCAGTAGAATCCCTTTTCACAAGCTAGTTCTGTGAATTGTTTGGTCTGATCAAACCCTAGATCGCCGACAGAACAGCACGAGCAAGAGTAAGAAGAAGCACAAGCAGCCATGGCCGGCGGTGGCTACACCACGACCAGGATTTGTGCCCTAATGCTACTAATGTCATCGTTGTCATCATTACTAGTGAACGGGAATTCGGAAGGCGACGCACTCTACGCACTTCGCCGGAGCTTATCCGATCCAGACAACGTACTGCAGAGCTGGGATTCTAATCTAGTCAACCCTTGCACCTGGTTCCACATCACTTGTAATCAAGACAATCGCGTCACCCGTGTGTAAGTTTTTTTTTTCTCGGAAATCACCATTTCACAAGTTTCAATGTGACTAGGGTAATCGTAGGGCCGAGTTCATTTCAATGGGTTTTGATAAAAAACACTTGTTAAGGTTTCCAATTAGGAAATTTAAATTTATTAAATTGGGGATTGTTTCAATGGGTGTTAGCATGGTTTTCATAATTATTTCTAGTAATATGGGCACCTGTTAGCAAAACTTTATTACAGTAAGTGCAGTTAAATGATTTAGTATAGATTTCCTATGAATAAAAAGTTAGGTTGTAGTGAACAATTGACTGTATTGTTAGAAATAGCTACCTTTGAATTCCAAAAAAATCATTGTTTGGTGCAATTACAGGCTTAAATTATAAGCTAGCTAGCAGTGATGCTTAGTTTGTCAGTTTTGTAGCTTATGGAATATGGACTTTTGGGTGGTTTCATAGAGCATATGATAAGTTCGCAGTGTCCAACATTTTAAGCGTGTAGGAGTAGTTTATTTTAAGGTACCGATTGGGTTACGTGTAATACTAGGCAAGGTTAACAACAAAGTGATAGGATGGAAAGGGAAAAGCTAGATATAATCACCATAGAACCATGAGTATCAATTAAGTAGCACAAGGCATCGACTAAACCTTTTACCACTATTCAATTCTCCATTCTGAGCAGTTGATCCAGGATTATTATTCCAATATAGTTAAAAAATAATAATATAGATAGTTGTGATTCACTGAGGTTAACCATTTTCTTATATAGGATTGTTATGTGACTACAGAAGCTCTTTTTGAGGCTCATTTCTTGAAAATATATATTTTGATGTCTATAATTACTTAAACTCTTTTGTTCAATAAGCAGGGGGATAGATGATTTTTTTAAACATTGGGCAATTTATCTACCTATGGACCCATCATATTTCAGGCGAGCAATATTATCTTTCGCACGTCGGGCTTTGGGATTTGTGTATTTTTTAAAATTCATATTTTTAAAGTGATGTTTTGGGGAAAATTTAGGGTCAAGGGGACTGATCTACATGTTTATCAGCTAGTGCTCATGAGGTTCGTAAAACCATACATGTAAAATATTGGTCTAACACACGACTAAGGCCAAATGTTCCCATTACAGACCGTATCATTTAACTATAATAGACACGAGCAACCCTTTTTTTTTTGATAAGTAAAGAGTATATTAATAAGAACGTCAAAAAAGTGACGCAACCATAGTACACTAGAAGTATACAAAGCTCAAGAGCTTCTACCCACTAGAAATGTTATTTACAAACTCTACAAAAGTCATTTTCAAGCGGGTGGATAGTTCGCAGCCTCTACACACCAAGAGAATAGAGCGAAGCAAAGAATTCTTCAAGACCGGAATAGACTTCTCCTCGTTGTCGAAAACCCGTTGGTTTCTCTCCCTCCGATCACCCAACAACCGCCAAAGGGGCAGCCTCCCAAATCCCGATGCACTTGTTTCTCGCTACCGAATGCACCAACATCTCAACAAATGAGAAACCGAACTCGATCACCCAAGGCACTTTAAAAAGATTCAACAACAAACTCCACAGATCCGGCCCAAGGCAATGAAGAAGCAATGAAGAAGCGGATGGTTCACGCCTCCTCGCCGCCTTGCACATGAAACACTTGTTCACTAAATAAATATTCCGCTTCAAGATTATCTACCGTTAGGATAACTTCGTGCATAGCTTCCCATACAAAGAAGGCCACTCTGGGCGCCACAGATTTCCACACCGCTTCCACGGAAAAAATTCCGCCACAATTCAACAACCTCAAGTAATAAGATTTAACCGTGAATACCGACCCTTACCGCCTTCCGGATCACACTATCTTCTACCCTATCAATCTTCTCGAGCCTGTAACAACTCAAGAAATCAGCAGCGGCTCCACCTCCCAATCATGAAAATTTCTCCCGAAAACCGGACTCCAAGTAGGTCTACCATCCTCCCTTGACATCACCGAGCTAACCGAACAGCTCTTATCCCTAGTGACTTCAAACAACTCGAAAATCCACCTTCAGCCTTCCTCTCTCCGCACCATCTATCTTCCCAAAACCTAACTGCCTCTCCACTTCCCACCTCAAAGGCAAGAAACCTCTCAAAGGATCTCCACCCTTTCTTATGCCCTTCCACACCCCCACCCCAAAAGGCAAAACAACCTCCGAAACCACGCATGATCCCCCAAACCATGCTTACTCACCACCAATCTCCTCCACAATGCCTCCCTTCCGTGAGATACCTCCACGCCACTTTTCCCAAAGAATGCCTCATTAAACACTTTAAGATTCCTAACCCCCAACCCTCCCTCTTGCATTCTAGTACAAACCTTATCCCATTTAACCAAATGGAATTTCCGCCTCCTCGACCGACCTTCCCATAAAAAATCTCTTTCCAATTTTTCGAGTCTATTCCTGATAGAGGCAGCATCACAAACAAAGAAAGGAAATAGGTCAAATTTGAAAGAGTGTTCTTGACTAAAACCAACCCCGCCCCCTCGAAAGCAATTGTTTCTTCCAACCCGCCAAGCGGTGCTCGAACCGCCTATAACCGAACCCACATAGCTTTGCTTCCGACCGGGCACCAATGGGAAGACCAAGGTACGAGGAAGGAAGAGTCGCTGTCTTGCACCCAAAAAGCCGGCTAAGCTCCCAATGTCATTCACCACACCTACCGGAATAATCTCACTCTTGAGAATATTTACTCGAGCCCCGAAACGCTTGAAAAACAATAACACCATACGAAGATAACCCACTGAGCCTTCTCCGCCCCAAAAACCAAAGTGTCATCCGCAAAGAGCAAATGAGATACCTCCAACTCCGACTCCCTCCCCTTCCCACCTTAAAACCGCTAATAAATCCCCTCGGATCGCCTTATCCATTAGTTTACTCAAAGCCTCCATCACAAGAATAAACAAAAACGAGATAATGGATCACCTCGGCGTAGCCCCTCGAACTATGAAAAATCCGTAAGGTTCCCGCTGACCAAAACAAAAGCGAACCGAAGAGATGCAAAAGTGAATCCACCTCCTCCATTTATCCCCAAACCCCATTCTATCCATCATATAGATCACAAAGTCCCAGCTTGACATGGTCGTATGCCTTCTCAATATCCAACTTACACAATAGACCGAAACACCTTTTTAGTCCGTCGTCCACAACCTCATTAGCTAGAAGTGATGCATCCAGATTTGCCTCTCCTTAACAAAAGCATGCCGAGACTCCGAGACAATCTTACCTATCACCTTCTTCAACCTCGGGAAAGGACCTCGCTAAGAGCTTGTAAAAACCCCGACTAGACTAATGGGTCTATAGTCCTTCAAATCCGTCGCGCCTTTCTTCTTCGAATCGGTGAAATGAAAGCAAAGATTAAGGCTCTTCTCAAAATGCGAATTGGTGTAGAAAAGCGAAAAACCTCCATAATGTCCCCTTGACCACCTCCCAACAAAGTTGGAAAAAGGCCATAGAAAATCCATCCGGGCCAGAGCTTTATCACCACTCATAAGCCTTAACTCAGCCACCACCTCCTCCTCGGTGAAAGGACGCTCCAAAGAAACCGAATCCGCCTCCTCTAATCTTCCAAAAGTGACCCCATCCAAATTAGGTCTCCAAGACCCGCAATCCTCGTAAAGTCGTTGGTAAAAACCCGCTATACCACGCTTAATCTCTTCCCTCTCTTCCAGCCTCTACACCATCTATCTTGATTTTCGAATTCGCTTAGCCACTCCTCGAATACTAGCCATTATGTGGAAGAACTTTGTATTGTTGTCACCTTCTTTGAGCCACCGAACCCGAGATTTTTGTTTCCAGTGATCTCTTCATTGATGAGTAAGCGCGTTAACTCTGCTTTAGCTCTATCCCATGGGAATCCTCGGCCTCATCCAACGGCTGCCTGCTTTTCATCGAGCCTACCGATCTCCTCCGAAATAGCCTTAATTTTGATGTCCACCGCTCCATAGACGTCCCTATTCCACACTTTTAAATCTTCCTTTAATAACTTCAATTTCCTAGCCAACTTGAAGCTCGGATCACCAACCACCATGTAAGAATTCCATCTATTCATCACCCAATCCTTGAACCCTCTTCTCTTAACCACATGTTCTCAAATCGGAATGGAGATTTCCCTTTCGCAAAACCACCACATTCTAGCGGCAAAGGGAACATGATCCGAGGAGACTACTAGGCAAACAAGACTGAATCGCGCCCGAAGCTTTCCTCCCAATCCCGAAATTAGAAATCTATCAATTCTTGAAAATTGATGGCGGTCTCCATCCACGAACCAAGTAAATTCTCCACCACTAAAGCAAGATCCACCAACTCCATAAGATTAATGAAATCATTGAACTCCATCATCTCCTTAGAAAAGGCTCGCGAGCGAGCACTCATCGCGGAAACCTCACTACATTGAAATCTCCACCTAAACACCACGGAACATCCCATTTAGATTTTGAAGCCTTTAACTCATCCCATAAAGTCTCCGATCACGGACCACTACAAGGCCCATATACTCCTGTGAATACCCACTCGTCATTTTCCACATTTTTCAACAAACAAGAAACCGAGAAAACGCCTATAAGAGAATCCACCTTTGATAGCACTCTACTATCCCACATAACTGAACACCCCCGCTGCCCCTACAGCCCTAAATGTTCCCATTCCACCCATCTCGTTCCCCATACACTATTAATAATCCTAACGTCGACTTTCTCCATTTTGGTTTCTTGAAACAAACTAGATGTGGCTTCCACTTTCTCAAAAACCTTTAATCAAGTTTCTCTTACTTAAATCATTTAATCCCCGCACATTCCAAGATAAAATTTTAAGATGCATAGCAACCAGTTTTTTTCCTCCTCCTCCCCTCTCCTTCTTGCCCCTTTAACATCTCAAAGTTTAGGCTGCAGCACGCTTGCTTAAGCTCCCTCTTGCCTTTTTCCCGCGATTTGTTTAAACTCTTGCTGCTGCCTTCCCAGACGATCTCCATTTCTTCTCTATGTCGAGCAGTAAATCCACAATTTTATCCTCAAAACCTGTGCCCGACGCACCCAGAATTTTCCCAAAGCTCTTTGCTCTCCGTTGAACCCAAACCGAAATATCATCATCTATTTCTCTGTCCGTAAGATACGCCATCTTGCACAATTCTTCAGGTCTGATTACTGCAAGAGGGGTACAGCACACTGGTGTATTATTCTCCTCATTTACAGAGTCTTCTAACTGGTCGCAAGGCAAACAACAACCATTCTCATTACTCGGATTTTCTGCTTCGATATCTGGTGTAGTCTTGCTAGAATTGTCCTGGGTAATCACTGTTTTCATTAACACTGTATTCTCACCATCGAAACCTCTGTCTTCAAACTCATTTGATCTCGCAGACCCTTGACGCAGACTTCTATCACTGATCCACTCCAAAAAATCCTTCGGTTCCTCTATACGAGAATGCGTCGTAGGCTGGGGAAGAGACTCCTCGCAGTTGACTCGACAACATTCCCCTTCATCACTTAAGCCCTCCCCAATTTCGCTAACTCACATCGCAGCAGCACCACCTGTCACGAACTCCCTGTCTTCTTCCTGCCAACTGCGAGGTACCTCTGACTCAACTTCTTTACTCGTCTCCATGTGGTCCAAACCTCCAGCCTTTCCTAATTGTATTTCCTCATCTAAAACAAAGAACGAAGGATAAGGCCCACTCAAACAGCCCACTCCACGATCAAGGTTTTCAACAACAATCGGATCATCAGCCGCTTGGCCCAACCCAAAATTAGAAGGTCCAACTACAACTACTGGATCAGCCTTGAGCCCACCAGCAACCCCACCAAGCTTACCCAGGTTAAAAACTTGATCTTCATTAACTGAATTGCCCCTAGACTGAATAGGGCTTTCAGATGTGCTGCTCCCAGATGCGTGCCCCACTGTCGGCACCTGTCCCTCGTCTTTAGCCCAGAAAATTGCACCTAAGGCATCTGCATCAGCCTCTTTCCCCTTCCTCCCGTCTCTCTCCCCTGTAGCGACACCATTTGAGCTACGACCTGATTCAAACTTTGAGTTCCGACCAGAGCACGTGTTGTCCCTGCCAATGCTGCAATTTTTGGAAAATACTATAGGCATGAGGGTTATCTTTTCAACGAAAATCAGCTTTGTATACCCAAATGTTCTATGCGTGAGTTACTCGTACGTGAGGCACATGGCAGAGGCCTTATGGGTCATTTTGGTGTATTTAAGACACTCAAAACCTTAAAGGAACATTTCTTTTGGCCTAAAATGAGAATAGATGTCGTGCGTGTTTGTTCTAGTTGCATAACTTGCAAACGTGCCAAGTCACGAGTGGAACCCCACGGTTTGTACACTCTTTTGCCTATTTTACATTCTCCTTGGACCGACATTTCTATTGGACTGCCTAGATCTAAGTATGGTCATGATTCAGTATTTGTGGTAGTGGACCGGTTTTCAAGGATGGCACATTTCATTGCATGTCATAAAACTGATGACGCGAGTTTCATAGCCGATTTGTTTTTCAAAGAAGTTGTGCGTTTGCATGGTATGCCAAGAACAATTGTGAGTGATCGAGACACCAAATTCATAAGTCATTTCTGGAGAAAATTGTGGAATAAATTGGGAACTAAGCTGTTGTTTTCTACTTCGTATCATCCTCAAACAGATGGGCAAACCGAAGTTGTCAATTGTGTCCTATCTCAATTACTTGGGACTGTTTTGAATAAAAATTTGAAAGCTTGGGAGGAGAGTTTGCCTTTTGTCGAATTTGCATATAACCGTTCTGTTCATACTGCTACCAGTTACTCTCCTTTTGAAATTGTTTATGGGTTTAACCCTTGTAGTCCTTTAGATCTTGTTCCTATTCCAGTTAAAGAGCAAGCTAGCATGGATGGAAAACACAAGGCAGAGATGATTCAGAAATTGCGTGAACAAGTTCGATAGAACATTGAGAAGAGGACAGCACAATATGCCAAGCAAGCAAATAAAGGAAGGAACCGGTTATATTTGAGCCCGGTGATTGGGTGTGGTTGCATTTGAGGAAGGAACGATTCCCACAGAAGCGTCGTTCTAAGTTGCACCCGAGGGGTGATGGACCGTTCCAAGTCCTCGAACGGTTAAACAATAATGCATATCGACTTGACCTTCCAGGTGAGTATAACGTTTCAGCAACTTTCAATGTTACTACTCAGGTGATGATTCGAGGTCGAATCCTTCTCAAGAGGGAGGAATGGTGGGAATCAAGATAGCTCGGGTCAAGATAATCAAGAACCGTTGATAATAAAGAGAGGACCAATCACTCGTGTTTACGTGAGGCGGGTTCGAGCAACTTTACTTCAGCTTGTGGGAGAGATTTGGAATCAAATTGAAGTTACCAAAGATCCGGTATATCAAGAGAAGTTCATATGCAAGTTAGAGGGTCAAATCGATAATCCTGGAAACTTGAAGGTTGGATTTGAAGTCTGAAGATTGAACAGTCCTGAAGATGGACGTTCCTGAAGTTGGACAGTCTTCTTGTTTTCTTCTCCGAAGTTGGACCGGCTTTGAGACTTGATTCATCCCTTAGTAATTGTTGCATTTTAAAGCCTATAAAAGGCAGCTCTAAACTCATTGTAGAGAAAACTTTGTTGATATAATTAAAGCATAAGCTTTGTTTGAGTGTTCTTATACACTTGTGTTTCTCCACAATTGAGTTTGTGAGAGTATTTGAGTTTCTTGGATTAGAAACCACCTTGAACTTATCAATCTTCACGAGTCGGAAGATTGTGGCGTTCCGTGGTCGTGGGTCTTTGGCAATCGCATCGAAGGTTCTCTACCGCACCCCGAGGTTCCTGGTCAATTGCGACTAGGGGTCGAGGGAGACTCCCTATCCTTTTCATTCTGCGTTCTTTGTCCGTCTACAAGGGTCCGTTAATCTTCGAATCGATCTTGGCTCGAATCCGAACCCGGATTCACATCAGAAAGTCTCACCCGTTGTGCGATACCGCACATTTGCGACGCATGTGACTTGATTAGCAAGAGAGGGAGAAGCTGATTATGGTCCCCACCTAGGAACACTTGACCTATGATCATTGCATGGTCAATAGGACGATGACACCTAGCAGTGGAATTTTCCTCATTTTCATGGATAAAATATCATTGATTGAAAATCATTTGATTGAGAACCTAGTGAGTACTAGAGAGAACTCTCTCTATCATTGGCATCAGCCCTTTTTCTCTTCGCCTGATTATTCTTGACTTGTCTTCACTTCCACCCAGATCCTTTACTGTTTGAGGTTCTTTGATAGCAACATGTCACGCCTAGCACTTTCACCCAGCACACATCACACCCCCGGGGGGGGCACTCACATTATACAATTACAAATTACAAAATAACTAAAAACCCCTGAAAACAAGCCACTAAATCACAAAGCCAAACACACCCCTAGATTAGTCGGCCTAGTCAACCTATGTAACTCAAAGGCCAAAAAACAAACAGTTACGTCTTATCACTAGCTAATTGTCACAAGTAGAGGAAACACAGTCCAAATTGCTTTCTTTTATATAAATACAGTTCGAATAGCTTCATAAACAGAATGGGAATTATAAGGAACTAATTTAGGAGAAGTTATCAAATACGTGCACTTGGTATTAGAAGAGGAATGCGAGGATGTACATACTACTAAATAGCAGAAAATTGGTTAGTTCTTCGTATTCAGAGAAGCAACATATCTCAATTTCTTCATGACTACAACTTACCGTGTAAATTTCCTTCAGCAATTATTTAGAATCTTTTGAATCTCGGATAAATTTTGAACGACATCCTCAAGAGATAGCAATAGTCTTAGATGAGATATAGCATAATACACCAACTACAAAATCAAAGCAACAGAGCTCCAAAATATATAACGCATCATAGTGCCACAACCAATATAATTATAGAAGTAGCAATTATCATTTGTGATGTATGACCATCTAAAAGTTAAGGCTAGTTGGTGAACATGCTTCCAGGATGCATCAAAAGCAACTAAGGTCTTCCATGATTAAAACAATAATATCATCCCTACCAACTTCAGAAAAAGGCATTAATATCTATATCAATCAGAAAAAAACCAATAGCAAACTTAGGACCCTTAAAGTATCATTCAACGCCAAGGACCACATTGATGCATGGTTTAACATGCTTCCAATTACCTCGTTCTCAAAATGAGGTTTGTCACGAACTAGGTCTCTCCAGTTCCCATGGTCAGTGATACCAAGGGGCCAATCATGTGAAAGGAAAATATCTACATGTTCTTGAACTTGCATGAGCTTGTGAACATCATACTCACGCACATGATATACAGACTTGATATCACTCTCATTATATGGTGGCCTTTCAAAATGGCCTGCTCATGGAAAGAAAAGAAAGAAAAAAGGAAAATCAGATTTTCAGCTCTAATGCCATGTGGGTGTCAGACAAATAAAATTCTAATAAACTCAATGAAAAGCATATTGAGCTCACAGGCTCGGCATTTAACTTGTATAACCAGTTTTATTGAAAGTTTGTAGGGAGAACAATGTCAACATAAACTATGATAACAAAACAGAATATTATATAGGTAGTCGTATGAGCTTAAAATTGTTGTAATGAAAGCACACTCGTCAACTCATACAATAAGTTCATGTGAATCCAACCTAAATGGTAATCGCGAGACTTGTAGATTCCAGAGAGTCCACCAATGCGAATATTTCCAAACTTGACCACTCCAGCAAACCCCAAGAAGTATATACGAGGTGCCGCCCACCCTCCATAGTATCTAGATAAATAGCTAACATGTTAGTGATCTCTAGTAACAAATATCCATATAAAGTGAACAAAAATATCTTAGGAAGAACAAACCAACAAATAAGATCAGAAAACACCCCCAATCTTCATTTTGGCAGATATCACATCATATTCTATGTATTTAGAACAGAATATAGTCAAAAGAAAGTATCTAAAGATTAAATTTTATAAGTTCCAGACAACAAAGGCTCATTTTCATATGTGGATAAATTATTTGTAGTTCAAATAAACGAGCGAACATTACATTGAAAAATATAAGTGGTCAAGCAGGTCATTGCATTACAAATTACTAAGACCAACTTATGTAAGCTTCCATGCATAGACCGAAAAAACATTAGACAGAGATATGTAGTTCCTACATCATGTTCAATTTTAATGGAATTGGTCTTAATAAACAAGTAAGACTAGCACGACCAACCAGCCTATTCAAAGTTCATTCCTCAGAATCATCGTCAAGTTGGTACTCTCTATCATCTTTCAGATCTGCATCTACTTGTTTACTACTCTTTTTTTTTTTTTTGATAAGTAAGAAAATATTCTAAATATGAGAGCGTCAAAACAGGCGACGCGTCCTCTATACAGCAATAATAATTACATTATGTTATCCACAAACTCTACAAAGGGGTTTGCATCAAAAGAAATCGCCTCATGATACCAAAAGAGTAGAGTATGCATAATAATCTCTTTGATCTTCTCTACGCTTCTCTCCGCATTCTCAAAAACTCTAGCATTTCTTTCCAATCATATAGTCCAGTAAATTGCCAATGGGGCTACCTCCCATAAAAAATTCCTCCTTCTCTGTTTATACAGGGACCAACATCTCATCATCTCTTTCACCGAATTAGGCATCACCCACACCACTTTGAAACAATTAAACACAAAGTCCCAACACTTGCTGGCAAAAGGGTAATGCAGTAATAAATGGTTGACAATCTCCCCATCACTTTTACACAAGCAGCACATGTTGACTAAAATTTTACGACGACGCTGGGGATTGTCGCAAGTTAATAGAGCTTCATTTACAGCTTCCCACATAAAAACACCCACTCTTATAGGGGCCTTAGTCTTCCACACACTCTTCCACGGGAACGAAACAGTGCTTCTCGAGATCTTCTGATAAAAGGATTTAACTGAGAAATCCTTGCTCTTCCCTCCATCCCGCACAACTATATCTTCTTTATGTCAATCCACTTTCTGACTATAAAGCAACTCAAAGAGACGCCCAAGAGAGTCCAACTCCCAACTCCCAATCTTGAAAGTTTCTTCTAAAAGTGGGGTTGGGGTTCCAAATAGCATTTTCTCCATTGAAATGAAACACTTTCCTCCTTATGTGTAGCAAGGCTATACAACAGCCGGAAAGCCATCCGAAGCTCCGTACCCCCACACCAATTGTCGCCCCAAAATTTAACTAAGTTGCCAATACCCACATCAAAAGCTATGTATCATATATCTCTTCATAATATATCACTTCCTTCTGATACCTTTCCACACCCCCACCCCATAAGAAGAGTGCACTTCAATTGGATTCCACACATGGTCCCCAACTCCATATTTGCTCACCACAACTTTCTTCCAAAGAGTATCTATTTTGCGCAAAAGTCTCCAAAGCCATTTCCCCATCAACGCCACACTGAACAATTTTAACCTTTAAATCCTCAATCCACCACCTCTCAAACTCGAACACACCACCTCCCATCTTATCAAATGGTACTTTCTATCGACTGCTTGACCCTCCCACAAAAAGTCCTTCTCCAACTTTTCGATCCTCTGCACCACTGAAATCGGCATAGCAAACATAGACATCAAATAAGTAGGCAAGCTTGAGAGCGTACTTTTGATAAGGGTTAATCTGCCTCCCTTAGAAAGATACTGTCAGTGGAGGAAGTAGAACCTATCTCCTGTACCCCGATAAATATTTGCCGGCCTGAAGATATAGGCGAAATGGAGTATCTCACAGATAAAGAGGTGGAGGAGGACATCTCGTTATGGGTTAAAAGAAAGGCTTTAGGTGTCGGAAAAGCATTGGGGGTGGCTGGTTCAGGTTATGAAGATCAGATACTGGCACTGCTTCTAGACATCGAAAAAAAATGGAGAACATCAGGGGGTGGTAGCGTAACGAGGAAGAACAATACTAGGGAGAAAGGAAAAAGGGAACTCAAACAATTGTGCAGTAATCTCAATGAAGATATGTTTGCTTGTCAGGGAGGGGGAGATAGAAGGAGGAGAACAACAGTTTAATATGCATATAAAAATTGTGTCTTGGAATGTGTGGGGCCTAAATGATGTTAATAAAAGAATGCTGATAAAAGGTTTAATTAGGAGATGGAATCCGACTATGGTCTGTTTGCAGGAAACGAAACTGGAGAAGGTTGATGTGAGGATTATTGATAGTATTTGGTGTGCTAGAAAGGTGGACTGGGTGCATTTAGATTCTATAGGAGCGGCTGGGGGGGTTCTAGTTATGTGGGACAAAAACGCTCTGTCGATGGTAGATTCAGTGCTGGGAGAATTTTCAGTTTCTTGTCTTCTGAAAAATCTGGATGATAGTAAAGAGTGGCTGTTTTCAGGGGTTTATGGTCCTTGTAATAATGCTTTTAGGGAGAGATTATGGGCAGAACTCAGAATTTCTAAGGCAAGATGGAATGTGCCTTGGTGTGTGGGGGGTGACTTCAATGTGGTTAGATTTCCTCATGAACGTTCTTGTGCACGCATCTATTCCAGAGAAATGATGAAGTTCAATGATTTTGTCAATGAGATGGAGTTAGTGGATCTTGCTTTGGTAGGGGGGGATTTTACGTGGTTTAGAAATGGGAAGCGTCATCAATTTTCGAGGATTGATAGATTCTTAATTTCTGGAGATTGGGAGGGTTGTTTCGGTAGTTCTGTACAGTCCTGCCTTCCGAGATTATCTTCTGATCATGTGCCGCTACTTCTTGAGTGTGTTGGTGGTTCTAAAGGGAGAACTCCTTTTCGTTTTGAGAATATGTGGTTAAAGGAGCCTGGGTTTTTGGATTGGGTTAAGGATAGGTGGGATTCTTATTCGGTGACAGGAGATCCAAGTTTCAGATTAGCCAGAAAATTGAAGCTACTCAAGGAGGAGTTAAAAGTTTGGAATAGAGAAATCTTCGGTAAGGTGGAGATTAAAATCAAATCAATTGCAGATGAGATTTGCAGACTGGATGAGAAAGTGGGGGCTGGTACTTTGTCTGAGGAAGAAGAACTCCGTAGGGTGCAGTTAAATCAAGAATTGAAGGGCCTTCTTATTCGGGAAGAAATCTGTTGGCGCCAAAAGTCGCGGGTTCAGTGGTTGAAGGAGGGAGATAACAACACTAAATTCTTCCACAGGATGGCAAAAATGCGTGGAGCTGCGAAAAATATCAGATCTGTCCAGATTGATGGTGTGCAGTTGGAGGATGAGGCAGATATTAAGGTGGGCATCTCGAATTTTTTCAGGCGTCAGTTTGAAGAGAGTGGGGGTTGGAGACCAAATTTGGATGGTGTGGGCTTTGACAGTATCAGTGCTGATGATGCGGCAGCCTTGGAGCGTCCCTTTTCGATTGAGGAAGTGATAACAGTGCTTCGTAAGATGGAGGGGGATAAAGCCCCGGGGCCCGATGGGTTTTCTATGGCTTTTTTTCAGCATTGCTGGGAGGTGATCAAAGGGGACATTATGGAGGTTTTTCAGTATTTCCACTCTAGTTTGAGATTTGAGAAAAGCCTTAATGCTGCGTTCATAGCCTTGATTCCGAAAAAGAGTGGTGCCACAGATTTGAGAGATTTTCGACCGATAAGTTTGGTGGGTGGCATTTACAAGTTGATATCCAAAGTGCTAGCCCAGAGAATGAAGAGGGTTATGGGTAGCATCATTTCGGTGTCGCAACACGCTTTTGTGAAGGATAGACAGATTATGGACGCGTCCTTTATAGCCAATGAAGCTGTGGATGATAGGTTGAGAAGCGGGGTCCCAGGGTTGCTGTGTAAGTTGGATATAGAGAAAGCTTATGATAATGTGAACTGGGATTTCTTGATATACATGTTGGAAAGAATGGGTTTTGGTCTCAAGTGGATTCAATGGGTCCGATTTTGTATTTCTACGGTTCGCTTCTCAGTTTTGGTGAATGGAGAACCTTCGGGTTTTTTCCCTAGTTCGAGAGGCTTGCGTCAAGGAGATCCTTTGTCACCATTTTTGTTTATTGTGGTAATGGAGGCTCTTAGTAGGATGTTAGAGAGGGCAGTGCAGGCAGGACTTTTAAGTGGCTTTAAGGTGGGGAGGAGAGGGGAGAGGGAGGTGTCGATTTCCCATCTTCTCTTTGCAGACGATACATTAGTTTTTTGTGGGGCAGATAAGGCTCAGTTGGGAAATCTCCGTTTAGTTCTATTATTTTTTCAAGCTGTTTCCGGCCTTCGCATCAACATTTCTAAGAGTGAAATTATTCCTGTTGGAGGGGTGGAGAATGTTGGGGATCTAGCTGCATTCTTTGGTTGTAAGTCTGCTGTTCTTCCTACTTCCTATCTTGGACTTCCTATTGGTGCACGCCTAAGAGCGAGCGTTATGGAATCCAGTGGTAGAGCGGTTCGAGAAGAGATTGGCGGGGTGGAAGCGTCCAACTTCTTTCCAAGGGGGAGATTAGTTTTGATCAAGAACACTCTTGCTAATTTACCAACTTATTTCTTATCTCTTTTGTGATTCCCGCCACAATTAGGCGTAGATTAGAAAAGTTGGAAAGAGATTTTTGTGGGAGGGTCAATCGGATGTGCATAAGTTTCACTTAGTGAATTGGGATAAGGTGTGTTCGAGGGTTCAGAGGGGGTCGAATATCGAAAAAATCAAATTATTTAACGAGGCTTTGTTGGGGAAATGGTTGTGGCGATATCTCACTAATAAGGAGGCTTTGTGGAGGGAAGTGGTGGTTTGCAAGTATGGGGAGGGGGGTCACTGTTGGTTTCCTAACGAGGTCAATTCGTCTTATGGGGTGGGAGTCCGCGAGGCATAAGGAAGGGGTGGAATTCTTTTGCAAGATTCATTGCTTTTGAGGTTGGTAATGGGGCCTCGGTGAGGTTTTGGGAGGATAGATGGTGTGGGGATATTCGTTTGAGGGAGGCGTTTGAGAATCTTTTGAGCTTTCCACGGATAAGGATTGTAAAGTGAGCTCAGTATTATCTTGGGTGGAGGGTAAGCCTATCTGGAATCCTTTGTTCGAAGGAATTTTCATGATTGGGAGTTAGAGTCGGTTGTGCAGGATGCTTTTAAGGAGCTTGATGCTTCAGCGAAAAGCAGACAGCCGACGGACAAGGTGGTTTGGAAAGGCTCGGGGACTCTCTTTCTCGGTTAGCTCGTATTATTTGAAGCTGCTCAATGGTGGCGTAACTTCTTTTCCGTGGAGAGCAAGATGGAGAACCAAAGCCCCTAAGAGAGTGGCTTTTTTCATGTGGGAAGCGACTCATGAAGCTATCCTAACCGGGGACAATTTAAGGAAACGTAACATGGTTTTTGTTAATAGATGCTATGTGTAAGGCTGGCGCGGAGAGTGTAAATCATTTACTTCTTCACTGCCATGTAGCTTTAGAGCTTTGGTATCATGTGCTGAGTATGTTTAATATGTCTTGGGTCATGCCAAGTTCGATCATAGACCATGTCAGAGGTTGGAATAGGGGTTATTTGAAGAAGAGGAATAGTTTATGGGGGACAACTCTTTTGGGGGTGTGTTGGATTCTATGGAAGGAAAGGAATCATAGGGCTTTCGACAACGTGGAAATGTCATCCGGAGTGAAGAATTTGCTGATTCGTACTATTCGCTTTGGAGTTCCGTGGATGATCACTCTCTTCCTAGATCATAGCTTTTGTAAATCATGTATATAGTACAGTTTTTGATTAATCTTTTGGTTGGTATACGGCTAGTGTACAAAGGACGCATCTCCTCTTTTGATGCTTGATTTTTAATATATTATTTACTTATCAAAAAAAAAAAGAAAGATACTGTATTTTCCAGTCCCCTAACTGCTTTCGAATCTTGCTATAATCGGGTTCCACAACTCTTTATTTCTACAATTAGCACCTAAAGGAAGCCCAAGATAAGTCGTTGGGAAACCACCTACCTTACAACCAAAAAATGCAGCCAAATCATCCATATTCTCCACCTCGCCCACGGCCAACAGCTCACTCTTCAAAATGTTCACCTTAAGCCGCATGGAAGAATAACATGAGCAACCTTAGGTAACCCCTGAGAGCCAACCTCCCTCCCTACTAAAAAGTGAAAACCCTCAAATTAATCCATTTGTGACAACCGTCTCTATGATCTTACTAAGAGCTTCCATAACAATGATGAACAGAAATGGAGAAATAGGGTCTCCTTGGTGCAAACCTCTTGTACTAGCAAAAAACCCCGCTGGCTCCCCATTAACTAGAACGGAAAATTTAGGTGAAGATTTACAAAACAGAATCCAGTCCCTCCATCGCTGCCCAAAACCCATCTTGCGCATAATATACAACAAGAAAGTCCCGATTAACGTGATCGTAGGCCTTTTCTATATCCAATTTGCAAAGCAATCCTGCTTCACTAGTTGAGTATAGCTGGTACAAGCTTGGGTACACAAATCGTATGCATGGCAGCAGAAATTAAGCAAGGGGATTTGTAGTTTATAGAAGCAAAACAAGCAAAATTATTAAACTCACCCACGGCTTTCTTAATGCTATTCTCTAGTTTTTAATATTATATTATCTCATAAAACAATGTCTACAAGGAACCTTACTTCTATTGGGACACCTGAAACATAACAATAAGCAACTCAACTCAACAAGGCATTGTCCAACTAGTTGTATCTGACTGCATGAATCCTTTTCTGCGTTCACATATTTTATTCAAGGCTTAAGTTAACACATATTTCTTCACTATCTACCCCGATGTTAGTTTGATGTTCCCTTAGAATCACCATTTCCATTAATGTCATGTAATTCTCCCTTGCTAAGCATTCATGTCGTTATGTTTCCAAGGTCCCAAACCATCTCAACCGATCTTCTTTCAATACAATCTCCTACGTTGACACTTGTCCAAAAAAAAATCTTTATGTGGACAACTTCCATTTCCTCCGTCTTCAGCAATTATATCTGTTCGTTTTACCTGATATCCATCTACTCTCATTTTGATAATTATCATCCCCTGAACTTGTTGCTTCTTAGTAGTCCAGAAACCAACAATCAGCAATTGGCACACATAAAGAGGTAAAAAGCCCATATAGAGCTCCTTCAACTTCCTTGATATAGTCATGTAGGTTAATCACATATTTCTCCAAAGGACTTCTCCCCTTGACTGTGGCTAGCATCATCTCCACACTCATCCCCCACCCCCTACTTATGATGGAGCTAAAACTAAGTAGTGGTCCTAGTGGAAACAATCTTTGAGCCTCTGCGTCTTTTACCAGAATAAAGTCTAGCATTCTCTTTTAAGTCATAGAATCTCAAAAAAATAAATAATAATAATAACAATCTAAAGAATACCCACCCCGTCTCAAATGACAGTCCGTTTCTTAAATTTTCTGGTAATCCAAAATGAGTTTCTTTTTTCTATGAGTTTACAAAAATTCACCTTTGCCAACTCTCATGTCCTCGTGTGCTCTTGCAATCCTAAAATGTGGACACCAAGGGCATTCTAAACATATGCCAGTGAAATTATAAAAGTCAACTTCCTTAATTTACGTGAAAAACTAAATTCAAGAACTATTTTGGGATGGAGGGAGTAGATGGTATTGCTAATTGATATGACTAACGGTGTTTATCTTTTCTGAGCCCAACTTAAGAGATTCCATTCAGTTACATCCCTGATCCCCCTGCCATCTTAAAGATAAAAGGGAAAAGAGTAGAATGCTAACAATTCTGACAAAATATAAAAACATAAAAAAAGGTACATGTTGAATCAAGCACCATTGATATTTGATAGCAGACTTTTTACAGCATAATCATCTAGGTTAAATGAAAATCAAAGTAACTCACAGTTCCCACAGGTAATTGGATGCTTCGTGATTTCCACCAATGAATATAGTTGGAAATGGGGCTTCTTTTTCTCCTGAATAGTACTTCCAGAAGGAATTCATGCTCCGATATTTAGGTGGTACACTTAAGCTTTCCAAATCCTTCTCATTCCTAACAGCCTGCTCATAAAAGGGTATCAACTCAGTTCAACACAATATTACAAGTATCACGAAAGTAACTCTTTAGGGACCCGACTGAAGCGACTGCTGGATTTGAGCAAATATAAGGATTAAAGGTGGATCTGATGAGCATTATATTTTTTGTTCCTCCCCATGTTTAGAAAAGGCAGAAAATCACATGACAAGAAATATGAATATGTTCTAGAATCAAATTCATGAAAGTTTCAAATTATGTCTAGAAGTGATCAGATTTATGTGGTTTAAAATCAAACAGCTAAAAACCTTTCTGTTCACTATAACAAACAAAATATTGTTAGATAATAATAACAACACAAATGGGAAAACAGTTGAATCCTCTTCTCCATTCATTAACTTCCTTGAGTTCCTTGTACATTTTGCACAAGCATCATATCACTGCACGCGCACCTGCAGTAAATAGCAGAAGTTCCAACAAAAAGATGATTGGCTATATATATCCTATAATCCTACGCAGTATTTGAAATAAACAGATAAAATTGATATCAAAACCAAAGAATCAATCTCAGGTTCGACATGAGGAACAAATCAATCTATAAAATACAGCCAATACAATGAAAATTGTGGACTGAAATGAAACAAACGCAGTAACAATAGAAACCAATCAATTACCTGAAAGTCGCCACAACAAATGAGAAGGTCAATTTTCATCTTTTCAACTTGTTGCAAATGGAGGAGAGTTGCGTACACATTGTCCAGATCTCCGTGCATACATCCTTCTATTGCAATCCTCATCTATACCTAAACGACCACAGAAGCCCTAAAATGTGATGGAGATAAAATACAACGAAAGCTCACTGCAACTATATCTCTGAGAGATTAAAAGTAGAGAAGAAGTGCCAAACTTAGCTAGTTAGCTCCCTCATCAAAGTTCATTTTGACTTTTTGGATTACAATTTGACTGAAAATCTATCAGAGCTAAAAGGTATGACCCGCGGCACCGATCAAATTTGTGTTAAACATAACAGCCCGTTCAGATTAATTCGTTACTACACGAACCCTTCAGTTAAGTTATATTTAAACTATTACTTTACAATTATATATAAAATTTTTAGTTATGAGTTTTATTTAAATTATCCCGTCAGTTATGAGTTTTGTTTATCTCGATCATTCATTAAACTGATTACATCTCGACATCGTGCATATGATATGGGTATGGATACTAATATATATATAAAAACAGAAGCACATATCACATCTAAAAAGATATTTTGTCGCATAAATCACATTACTAAAAATAGATCAACATTAAATCAGTCAAATCTCAAATATCTAGATTACATTTAATGTTTTATTTATTATTTATAAAAAACTAAAACATTTATATATTGTTGTAAAGTTAATTAGTCACAAATTGATTCAAGATTCGATTAATTAAATCATCAATTCTCTAATTGTTCAACTTCTAAAACCGTTTGAATTATGTTTCTTTTTGTTTCCAGCATTTAGTATAAATACTTTATGTAAACTTTCAAATATTTACACTGCAAGTTTCAATACAAACAACACAACATATCTTTAGGCATATTTATAATAAAATTTACTGAAAATCAATAGGTTTCATTAAGCAGGTTCGATGTATCCATTCAGGCCAACGTACGAACAGTGTTAAAAGATCTGCATTAATGATGATTGGATTGACTACTAAAAATGGTTACGTCCATCCAACAATCATTTGAAAGTCCCACTAATTTTTTAAACCGAGCTAAGTATAAAACTCATATTATAAATTATGATTTTTCATTTAATTTGTACGTCAAACTGTAAATTGCATTTCTAATTTTATTTTTTATTCCTTCTTTTTTAATTGTGCTACAGACTCAGAGCATCTATTTCTAATGTTGTATTTCAAAATTAATGATGAATATATGGTGCAACCTCATAATCAAGTATTCCCCAAAAATAAAAAAAATAAACTTAATTATAAATTGAAATATATTATTGTGATTTTTCATAACCAAAACTAAATTTTCACCACTATTTGATTGTGAAAAGTTTGAGTTTAAGACGTTGATGTGGTAACTCGAACTGATCAAAAATTACCAAATTAGTAAACTTTGCTAATATGAACATCATATGCAAGCTTGTGATGAGAAGTGTTGTTGACTAAAGGATTTGTGTAGATTCCATTAGTAGCACCTAATATTCACTCTATTTGACATATTTGAATAATAACCACACAAAATGGAATATTAGAAATTATCATCTCTATCTATTTTCGTCATCCACTAGCACAAATCTCTCACCAATTGTTAACTTAACGAATGACAAAGATGGTTCAATTCTATCTGATCGTGCCTTTCCCGAAAAAAATACATTTATACAGAATGTCTTAACGTAACACCAAAATCCCTAAACGTAACACCATTTAAAAGGTAAAATTACTTCACTACCTCTCTCCACATTTAAACTATACTACCACCCCCTTCTCTCCCCCCTTCACGTAATTTTAATTACGTACCATTGTTGATTCGGTTTTCATTGTTAAGACATGATATCGAATGTTAATTGGATTTGTTTTGATTCGGTTTATTTTTTCTTTTCAATTAAAAACAAAAAATCGTTGATTTGTATTTTTTGTCGATTTCAGACAAAACATCTGCTACACACTAGCGGATGTTTTGTTGTAGTGGATATTTTATAAAACATCCGCAAATGTGTACCACAAGTGAGTATCTATTAAATGTTAAAAGGGGTATTTAGGTCATTTTATGTATTAAATGGTGTTAAGTTTAGGATCACTCTTATATAAATACCCAACATTAAAACATTTATTTTGTATGCCGATGTCACCTCAGCTCTTAGATATTGATATGCGATAAAAATGAAAAACTAACAAATAAAGCAACAAATGTTGTGTCTAAAGAAATTTTTCAAAATCTATAATGGTTAGTCTTACAATAATATATTTCTACTTAAGCAGTTTCTCCTCAATTTATTCTTTTAATTTTATTTTTCTCTTTTGTATAATTTATTTGAAAAAGATATATGCACGCACAGGTGCAAAAAATAGTTTACATAACTTCAATTGTTTTTAAAATTTGTACAAGTTGCAATAAGGTAAGTCTCACTTAATATAAATCATAAAACTACGTCGTTCCAACTAAGGAAGGGGTTTTTTCTCAAATGTTAGCCTCAACTTGCCTCTTATGAGAGGCAACCACCCAAGGCACGCAAAACGAGTGCGTAGCCATTCTAGCCTCACAGACGGCCCTTTAGCACCACGCATTCCCGCTCTTGCCTCATCTTCAGACACTCCTAAATACCTACAAACAACATCTCAACCGAACTTTGCGCAAAAACTGATTTCCAAAAAGACCGACTTCCCAGTAATTGGAAGACCAGTAATGCAGAACACATCATCAAGTGCTATAGTCATCTCACCAAATGGCATGTGGAAGGTGTTGGTCTCTACATGCCACCGCTCCACAAAGACACTAACTAATACCTTATCACTCTCCAGGTATGAAACATGCCTTAACTGCACTAGTTTGGTCACAATCAGAGTGTCCTTCCATAGTTAGGAAGTAGTTTTTGTTTGTGGTTGTTCACCTTCAGCATCGAGCGCTCTAGCCCTTGATATATATATATACAGCTATATGTTTCGGGTAGAAACGAAGTATACTTGGTTCTGATAGACCCCCAGGACATGGAAAAGTAATTAGTGGCTCTCCATGTTCCTCAATTGGTTTTGGTTCTTCCTCCTCGGCCTGTCCATGTGCTTGTGCATGTGCATGTGCATGTGCCTATGCCTCAGCCTGTGCTAGTGCCTTGGCTTGGGCCTGTGCGTCAACCTTTGCTTTTCGAATCGAGACAGTGGGTCTAATCTTCCTCCTCTGGTATGTCTCTGTACATGACATTCATAAATTAACATGTTAGTTCATCAAGTTTTGAAATAAAAAAAGGGACAAAAATTCATAAGCGAAACTATTCAGCCACTACTACTGGAACATTTTCAATATGTTCGACCACAACTGCTGGAACATTTTGAAAATGTTCGGCCTCCTAAGTTGTAACAGTTTGAAAAAGTTTGGCCATTTCCTAACGAACAAATGTTAAATGTTCGGCAGAAGAGGTATGAACATCATCAAAATGTTCGTTTGACCAGGTCTGAACGTTTTGATGATGTTTGGACCCCCTCTGCCGAACTTTTAGCCCTAGTTCCGTTGTTCAGGCTCGAATTTTTCCAAACGAACATCAAGTTTTATTCAATATATTCAATAAGAAACGTGAAGATGTCTTGTATAAACACACCAAATCAAACTCAACTCACAAATACATTGTATAAGCACTCCAGCATAAAAACTAAAATCAATGAAAAATACATACCTCTGTCCATTTTTCAATTGAATGAGGAGATGAAGATGGCTTTGTGAAAGGATGAAGATGCCTTTCTGGTGAAAGGATTGCGTAGAAGAAAGAGGATTGCACTGGGTTGAGCATGTGTCTAAGTGCAGAAGTCGTCTTCTTCGTATAGAGGGGGTTATGAGGGGTGTTGGGTAGTGGGGTGTTAGGTTTTGAGGGGGGTTAATGTAATAATGTGTGTTAAAAATTAGGAGGGGTAAAATAGGAAAACAAAGGGGGTACACTCATAGGTATCAAAGTATTTTAAATTAAGGTGGGGGTATACTTAGATGGGAGGCCAACTTAGAGGATCTGGGGGTCTAAATAGCGCGTGCCTTTACAAAAATAAAAAAAAACGAAGTTAACGAAATACCTTGTGTTTGATGAGCAGTGGTGCTAACCAGTGGTGAACTACGGCCTAATAGATAAGCTACGATGGGCAACTGTAACGAGCGACGATGGCGAGAAAGCAGAAATGACGGAGGGGGAAGGGGGCAATGTAGTACTACTTGGGCCGAGGGAAGTAAAGCCGAGCTGCAACGCATCCACTTCGGTGGCAGTGAATGTGGGTAAACTGCATTGCTATCCCCTATGGTTTTGACCATATTCAAGTTCTACCCCCAAAAGGTTTGGCCCGGTTTCAAAATCAGTTATATTTCTAAAAGGATTAAATAATTATTTGGTCCCTAAACTATCCACAAATTATGTGTTTGGCCCTGCGACTTTTTTCGAAATGTGTTTGATCCTTAAACTCAGTTTTTGCTAAGAGATTCCCCCTAACGGGGTTACCGTCAGTTTTGCAGTCAAAATTTATTTAAAATCCCAATTTTGCCCTTACCTTGACTTTCTCACTATCTGAATCAAAATTGATTGGCTTGGATCTCTAATGGCTTCCGCCGGTGGAAATTAATGTAACGACAGTGAGAGAACGATCATCACCATTGCCATAGAGAAAAAAAACAGAGAACCTCATAATTCAAAGCATATTCATACTATGAAGGCTTCTTCACTTCTTTCTATTAGATTTGAAATCGAAAATCCATCTAATGAAACCGCTGCTTCTGACAGATTTTGGGGTCAGAGATGGATTGAAGAAACTGGTGATGGAGCCGACTGGGAATAGATCGCGGGGAGGTTGCAATGGTCGCCGGTGAGAATGACGGTGGAGTTGGGCTTCAGCGCTCTGTCGAAATCTGGGTGAGTAGAAATGGAGGTGGAACGGTTTAAGAAAACGGCATTGTAAAAGAAAGGAGATCGTCGGATTTGGGTTGGATAAGAGAATGATTTGGGTGTGATAAATTGGAGCTGGAAGAAGGTGGAGGACCGGAAGCTATGGCAAATTAAAGAAAAGAAGTTGAAATCTAAGGCGTGGGCCTTTCCTGCTCTGATACCCCGGTCAACCCACCCACTTCACTTGCAAAAACCGCCGCGAAAAAACCTAAACCCTCAATCAGCCGAAACGTGGTTAGGGCAAAATTACAAGCAGGTGCGTTTCTTCCCCTTCTCAATACTTATAATTATGTATTGATAAATCAATCTCTTTCTTCAAAAATATTTGTATCGAATTTTCATTCTTTACATTTATGCTTTGGATTATGAGGTTCTTTGGTCCACCAACAATGTCTGTTAAATAGCAGTTTCATTAGACGGAGTTTCGATTTCAAATCTAAGAGGAAGAAGCGGAGAAGCCTTCATAGTGTGAATATGCTTTGGATTATGAGGTTCTCTGGTTTTTTCTCTGTGTCAATGGTGATGATCATTCTATCACCATTGTTACATTCATTTCCACCGGCGGAAGCCATTAGAGATCCAAGCCAGTCAATTTTGTCAGATAGTAAGAAGTCAAGGTAAGGGCAAAATTGGGATTTAAAATAAATTTTGACGGCAAAACTGATGATAACCCCGTGAGGGGGGAATCTCTTAGCAAAAACCGAGTTTAAGGACCAAACACATTTCGAAAAAAGTCGCAGGACCAAACGCATAATTTGTGGATAGTTCAAGGACCAAATAATTATTTAGTCCTTTATAAAACTAATACATCTTCATAGATTGGCGAAATTGCGAATCGGTCTCTTTTCCCAAATTTTTAATTTTAAGTACCTCTTTTTTTTTTCAAACGCTAAAGTTTATTTTCGTGAAATCATTCTTAAAATGTGCAAAAGAGAGAATGACAGCATATCACAGGGATGAAGAGTAAAGAGAGTGAGGAGATAAGGTGGTCATGTTCTTCTTCACATTGAATTTGATTACTCAACCACCCTAATTTCCCACTTTCTATCATCTCCATTCATTGTTGGACATCCTTTTTGAATCTGGATGTATTAATTTTGAATCACGTTGCATCATTTGTGAATCGTGATACATCAATTTGGATTTGGGATCAATTTGATTCATTTATTGATTGTGTGCAAGAAAGAAGGGACATGAATGTCCAGTTCAATATTATTTTGACTCAATGCAATATTATTTGCAACGCCATGCAATATTGACGCTCTACAAACCCACTTTCTACTCGTTACACCTCATTTTCTGAATTTAAGTTTTGTACCTTGGGTTGTACATTGTAAGAAATTAAATGTGAATGGTAGAAAGTGGGCTGTATGTAGCCTCCCCCTAAATATAGTTTATGTCACAGTTACTACAATGTTCACAATGACAACAAGGACGCATTCTTATTTATTGGGAAATTAGAACACCTCAATTTAGTTTAGTCCATTTTCACGAGCGAGACAAAGGATGCACCCCTACTCTAGGTCTATGCTTTAGGGCGTCTCCAACAGAGACCTCAAATCCTCTATCTAGGACAAAAACAACCCCGAAAGCCTTCATACTCCACGCCTTGCCCCAATTTGGTACCTACTTATTTTTTAATAAAAAAATAGTTTTAATTAGAAAATTATTAATAATTATTACTTTGAACATTTATGGGCACAATTTAGTAATTGTGAATTAGGCTAAAATAATATGTATTTTGAATTGAGTTGTTGTATTTTTTTTCTTCGTAGTTTTTTAAGATTTTAAATAGATGTATTTCTTGCTCTATCATTATGAGTTTGTATTTATCAAATAGTTATTAATTTAAAATATATGAAATTACTTATTTATTAATATTATTAATTATATAAATAATATTATAAAAATAAATTTATTAAATATAATGAAATTATTAATTGTGTAATCTTAACAATAACAATTTAAAAGGTAAATAGAAAATGGAAATAGAATATGCTAAGAAATATTCATTTTTGATGTAGGATTTGGTGAGAGTGTTGAAATCAGAATAGTGTATAGTACTGAAATTGCCCAAAATTGGTGTTTAAACGGCCCTAAATTGGAGTTTTAGGATTAGAGATGCCCTTAGGAAAATAGCATACAAATCAACTTAGTTTGTTGGAAAAATTCTGGGTTGGTTCTATTTGGAAAGTTTTCAACCGACTTAGTGTTGGGTTTTAATCGAAATTAACAATGCAAAATAACAAAAATTAATTTTAAAACCCTATCAAGATCCATGCGAATTATATAATCAGATTTAGAATATTTACCTGATCATTGGAGCAAGCCATCTTCTAAAGAATCACCCTTGAATCACAATCACCGCAACAAACGATTTGCTCAACTTCTCTATGGTATCCACACAAATGGATTGAATATAATTAATTCAAAAATTCTGTACCAGGCAATTGTTGAATCAAAGTAGGAAACCCTTCGTCTAACAAAGAACTAATCCCTAATTTTTCTTTCTACGAATTTAGCGTTTCATCAAACTCTAAATTCCTTCTGTGTTCAACACTTCTTTTTACCATAAAAAAGGCTTTCTATATACATAGGAAAAGGAGAGATGGGTTGGCCATAATGAGTCATAGTCTAACTAGGACTATGTTGTGGTCTTTATTTTATTTTAGGGAGAAATTCGAGCTAGTCCCCTGTGGAGAAAATATAACCCCAAAAGTCCGTGATAATTTTTTAAACCGCTACAGTACACTTTTGGGAAAGAAATGACGAAGATACTCTTAATAAAGGAAAGGCGTGCGGACAAAGCCACTGCCCAAATTTGGACATCGTAAGGAAAAAAATTGGTCATCACTAAAAATTTTGGGCGTCGCAATGCAAAAGCTTATTGCCAAAATTTGGGCATCGTAAGAAATTTTTTTGGGCATCATTCAAAATTTTGGGCGTCGTTCAAATTTTTCAAAATTTTGGTCATCGCAATGCAAAATCCACAACCCAAAATTTTGAACTATGCCCAAAATTCGAAAGGTACGATGCTAGAAAGAGAAAAGAAAACGAAGAACAAACAAAACGCACTAACTGTGAGTGCCCGAGAATGCTCCCGGATCCCGCGCTCCCTTTTTTAGGGGAATGCGGCATGCAGAGACGACATCACGCTTTCCATTCCATCCTCCCTTTGTTTAGGGGAAGACGAAATTAAAAATGCGGAAAGCGTGTTGTCAAAAAGTGCGCTGAATACGTCTCAGTCACCGAGTGAGCTTTGGTCCATTATGAGAGCTTTGGATTTTTCCGTATCTCACCCTCCCTTGTTTATGGGAAAATAAGATACAGAAAACGCATCACCCTTTTCATTCACATCGTCCCTTATTTAGGGGAAAACGGAAAAGTGCAAAAAAAAAAAAAAAGGATGTTGCGAAGGCGCGTGGGAACACGCCCTGCCTCACTGTGGACTTTTGAAAATCACCCTAGGTCATTATGAGTGCATTGGTTTTCTCCGTATCTCACCCTCCCTTGTTTAGGGGAAAACAAGATACAGAAAATGCATCACCCTTTTTATTCGCATCGTCCCTTATTTAGGGGAAAATGAGAAAGTGCAAAAAAAAGGATGCTGCGAGCCTCACCATGACCTTAAGCTTATTTTGGATCGCTATGAGTGCATTGAGTTTCCCCGTATCTCATCCTCCCTTGTTTAGGGGAAAACAAAATACAGGAAATGCATCACCTTTTTCATTCCCATCGTCCCTTGTTTAGGGGAAAACGAAAAAGTGCCAAAAAAAAGGATGTTGCGGGTCTCACTGTGATCCAAAATGTTATAACAGAGTCGCAATTTTTATTTTAAGGAGAAATAAAGAAAAACAAAAAATAACCAGAGTTTGTAAAAAGGGATTCGGAGACTAAGTTACGAGGTGGGAATGTGTTAAGCACCCAACTCGCCCTTTCGGTCTCAAAAATGGTTTTTGGCTAAAATATGTTTTTATTATATTTATTCGGCAAATAAAATAAAGCATTAAAAACAAATATATCCATGTCTACATTATTTACGGACTTGCAGCCACCTCCTTCCAGTAATTACAAATACATTTAAAAATATTTGGTCATAATAATGGCTCTTTTTAATGTTATTTTCTATATAAATCCGGGCAGCATAACTGCTTATATTTTTTACATTGGGCCGGATGAAAATAGCATTTTTATATAAAACCCTCTTAAAGGCTTACCTTTAAGAGCATAAGGTGTGCTCGTTCTGTCCTTCCGGGGGAGAGAGTCTTTTGCTTCTTGTTGTGATTCGGGCAAAATAACTGCTTTTGAAAGTTGCTTTCAGACACCGTAAAACGGGCGGAGCAACTGCTTGCGTTTTTGCTATTGTTTGCTTGCTGCAGGCGGAAATCGGACAGAGCAACTGCTTGCTTCTAGCAGATTTGGCCTCTGGATTCAGGTAGAGCAACTGCTCTTTTTGAGATTTTTGGATCGGGGAAATAGGGTGGAATCCTAGCTGGAAGGCTAAGGTTCACTTTGACCGGTTGGATTTGTTTTTTGAGGAGATTTGGCAGAGCTTCGAGGCTTATAGGAGGAGGGGATTCTCTCTATCTCACGATCGCTCTTCACTGTGTAAAAATAACGTTGAACTGTATGAGTGATAAAATTTCTCGGCCCCCAAAACTGAAGCCGGACACCTCTATTTATAGGTGAGAGGAGGGACATCACTGTCTTTAAAATTTCTTCTTTGTGTTTCATCAACTTGTACCGCGCGCTTGAGAGCTTGTGCTAATTCTCAAATCGGAGAGCACTGTTTGGGCTTGGGCGCCGAACCCTTAGGATCTGGGCGTCACGCTTGCTTCCTTTGGTGGTGGTGCCTGAAGCCTTTTTTAGCCTCCTTTTTGACACTCTGGTCCCTGCATTTCACTGTTTTACACATCCTGCTTTGTCTTTTGCATTTTAAACCATATAACTTGACATTTGTTAAGTTTTAACAGGTCTTGATATTGCATGTCATGTTACATACAAGGGGGTACGAAATTGGGGCGTCTACACTAACCTCACAAATCAGATATGTATTGCTCCCACCAATTTATTCAATAACAATATCAAAACAATATTGGTAATGCAAACAATCTGTGCAACAAGGATAGAAATTGAAAAACAAGAAAATAACAAAGATTTTGGGAAGGATCGGAGTCTATAACGCTGAAGCTTAGTGTTCTACCTGTAACAATTAAAGATGTGGTGAAGAAGAAGTTGGATGGTACAAGTCCTCATGAAAGATCACAAATGTAAAGTAAAACAAATGGAGAAGAAGTGGAAATGATTTTTCCTCTTTACTTTATATTTTTTACATTGGGTCGGCTGAAACTAGCACTTTTATATAAAAATCTCTTAAAGGCTTACCTTTAAGAGCGTATGGTGTGTTCGTTCTGTCCTTCCGGGAGAGGGAGTCTTTTGTTGTTGTTGTGATTTGGGCAGGGTAACTGCTTTCGAAAGCTGCTTTCTGGCACCGTGAAATGGGCAGAGCAACTGCTTGCGTTTTTGCTGTTGTTTGTTTCTTTGTTGGCAGAAATCGGGCAGAACAACTGCTTGATTCTGGCGGATTTGGCGTCTGGATTCGAGTAGAGCAACTACTCTTTTTGGGATTTTGGAACTGGGGAAATAGGGTGGAATCTTAGCAGGGAGGCTAAGATTCACTTTGACCGATTGTTTTTGTGTTTGGGGGAGATTTGACGGAGCTTTGAGGCTTTTTGGAGAAGGGGAACTCTTAGGACGATCTATCTGCGTAAACTGAAAATAGCATTAAAAAGAGCCATTATTATGGCCAAATACTTCTAAATGTATTTGTAATTACTGGAAGGAGACGGCTGCAAGTCTGTAAATAATGTAAATACAGATATATATGGTTTCTTTTTAATGCTTTATTTATTTGCTAGATAAATATAACAAAAAGCATATTTTAGCCAAAAACTGTTTTGAGACCGAAAGGGCGAGTTGGGCGCCTAATACCTTCCCACCTCGTAACTTAGCATCTAAACCCTTTTTACAAACTCCGGTTTATTTTTGGTTTTTTCTTTATTTCTCCTTAAAATAAAGATGGCGACTCTGTTAAAACATTTTGGATCACGGTGAGGCCCGCAACATCCTTTCTTGCACTGTTCCGTTTTCCCCTAAACAAGGGAGAATGGGAATGAAATGGTGATGCATTTCCTGCATCTTGTTTTCCCCTAAACAAGGAAGAATGAGATACATGGAAACCCAAAGAACTCGTAGCGATCCAAAATAAGCCTAAGGTTATGGTGAGGCTCGCAACATCCTTTTTTTGCACTTTCCCGTTTTCCCCTAAACAAGGGACGATGAGAATGAAAAGGGTGATGCATTTTATGTGCCTTGTCTTCCCCTAAACAAGGGAGGGTGAGATACGGAGAAACCCCATGCACTCATAATGACCTAAGGCAATTTTTCAAAAAGTCCATAGTGAGGCAGGACGTGTTCCCACACGCCCTCGCAACATCTTTTTTTTTTTGCACTTTTCCGTTTTCCCCTAAATAAAGGACGATGTGAATGAAAAGGGTGATGCATTTTTTATGCCTTGTCTTCCCATAAACAAGGGAGGGTGAGATACGGAGAAATCCAAAGCTCTCATAATGGACCAAAAGCTCACTTAGGTGACCGAGGCGTATTCAACGCGCTGTTGGCAACATTTTTTCTGCATTTCTAATTTCGTCTTCCCCTAAACAAGGGAGGATGGAATGGAAAGAGTGATGTCCCTTTCGCATGCCGCGTTCCCCTAAAAAAGGGAGCGCGGGGCACGGGAGATACCTTCCGGGGCACCCACAGTGACCTTAAATGGCCCTTCCCAATTAGGTGACAATTTTCCTCGCTCTGGTCGCTGTCCTGTGACTTCAATTTTTCTGAGGACTCAATCCCCGATTTGAAATGCTCTTCCTCGAACCCTCTTGTCGTGATGAGCCTTTGTTTTCTACTTATAGTTAACCATTCTGATGCGAGCTTCTAGCCTGCGTTCCTCGAGCAAGTCAAGATCGATTGCTCGGGCAATCTGATTATCTGGCTTGTTGTAGTGAGCAACTCTATGATTGGGGAAAGTTGTTTCTATTGGAATTACAACCTCAGACCCATACATGAGAGCAAAAGGTGTTTCGCCTGTTGATCCCCTTATCGTTGTCCTGATCGACCATAAAACGGCGGACAACTCATCCACCCATTTCCCCGCTCGGTCATCCAAATTTCGTTTTAATGCGTGCAGGATTTGTTAGTTTGTGGCTTCAGCTTGTCCATTTCCTTGCGGATATGCAATTGAAGATTGCCAGTGCTTGACATACATCCTAGTACATTTATGTCGTAGATTTGTCAGAGAACTATGTGCCATGATCGGAAACAATAGCTCTGGGTAACTTAAAACGACACCAGATGTGGTCATGCACAAAGTTGATGATGTTGTTTTCAGTGATGGTGACCAATGGTTTTACTTCAATCCATTTGGTGAAATAATCAATTGTCACTACTGTATACTTGAACTGAGATCGTGCCAGAGGAAACGGTCCGATCAGGTGTATCCCCCACATGTCGAATGGCCAGGCTGCAACCACTGGCGTCTGTTCGGTTTAAGGCAACCTGGGTATATCTGCAAATCTCTAACACTTCTCGCATTTCTGTACATACAAGGCTACATCTCTTCTCAGTGTGATCCAATAGTATCATGCGAACAAAATCTTCTGTGCCAAAGTTCGGGCACCTGGATGACCCATACATTCCCTTTGATGAACCTCATATAAAAGCTCTTGGGTCATTTCTGGCCGAACACAACGAAGCATCGACCTCACCTTTGATCGCTTGTATAGCACTACTCCGACCACCGAGTATCGACAAACCTGTTTTCGAATGACTCTTGCTCGGTTTTTATCCTCTGGTAGGATACCATGCTCTATAAAATCCTTATATTCATTAATCCAACATCTGCTCGCTGGCTCGATGTCCATTATCACTTCCTTTTGTCAATGGAAGGTGCTTTCAGGTGGTCAATCATAACCGACGGCCTCAGCACTGAGAGTTCATCTTCTGCTATTGATGCCTTATTTTTTAACCTCGCAAGTGTACGAATCAATAGCAGGTATAATGTACGGAAAGCAAGGATCGAACCACAGAGACAAAAAGTATCTAGAACAAGTAAACAGGTAACAATTAAACTAAAGGGGGTTTTTGGTTTAGTAATCTAAATTATTCTACTAGAAAGCAATTAATCTAATTAGCAGTTTATTAAAGCAGCAAACACAGTTTGTGAAGGTCTTATGATGGAGGAGAATCTAGAAATATGGATTCACTTGTATCTACTCTAATGCTATTTTGCTTAATGTATCAATCAATTAATCTTTGGTTCATTCACGAAAGATTGGTATAGGTCGTCAAATTATAATTCAGTCTTCATCCTAAATAATTCATCCGAATCTATACCCTTAAGAACAAGAACATATGATTTTTTTGTCTATCACTCATAAACATATATATGAACCTAACCCTAACTTATCACTCTCATGCATCGATATGTTTAATTTATCACAATGGTGAGCCAGTGTACGACATATGCATTTGGCCGTGCAGTTATTCGCACCTCTTGGTCTTTGAATCCAGCGATACCATTCATTAGAAAAAAGCCAAATTGAAAAGAGATTGATAAACACTGTGATCAACCAGATTTGATTGAATAAAAATATATAGCAGAGCAGAAGATTCGATACAAGTTACCTCTAATTCCTAGATTATGAAGTGGTTAGTTCATCCTTGGCGATGAGCAGATCAATTTGATGAAAGAATACGTGAACGATCTTCTAAACTATGATTACAAACGGTAAAAACTCTAAATTACACACTAAAGTCAGATTATTTCCGTCTGTGGCTTAGGGCTACAAGGCTTGTATTTATTCTAATGTGTACAGGGGTAGCAGATACAATTAGGGTACAACTCTCGGCTTTGCAAAACGGAAGGGCTTGCGGGGGCAAGGTGTAAGGTCATGCGGCCGCAAGGCCTTTGCTTCCTTTGGGCTCATGTACTGGAGACCTTGCAGGGGCAAGGGTCTGTGACCTTGCGTCCGCAAGGGGTTTTGTATTTTCGGTACATCTTCTTTCTATCTTTTAGCACTTTGCGCCCTTCCTTCAATTCTTCACTTTAATCCTTGTTATTTCCATAATTCCACCTAAAACCCTGAAACTCACAATAAAGCTCCTAAACACATATTAGTAGCCAAAAGTCTCGTGGAATTACTACTTCTAAGCTATATAAGTACCCAATAGATGCGTATAAAACACATCTATCAAATACCCCCAAACTTAGACTTTGTTCGTCCAGGAGTAAATGATACTAATAAATACAAAAGCAATTAAATTACAAAAATTAAAAAAATCTTTTTGGAGGGTGACACTATTTACACTCCTCTATAAACCCACAAACTCAAGGAGACTCTTACGAGTGACTCGACTATGCAGATAAATACAAAAAATTATTAAATACAAAACTAGATAATTAAAATTACTCTAAAAATAATAACTACAAATAGAATCTTTTTGGGATCATTTTTAAATCACAATAACATGGAATATTCATATTTGCCTCAGGAAGATGCTCACTACATGTATACAGACTCACCCACAAATCTCTAACCTGCGACCGATGGCAACATCTCCATGTGTGTGTGCTAACCAGTCATGGAAATTTCATAACTTAAATAGTTTTATTAAGTTAAGCACAACATTCATTCTAAAAATCAGATTTTTAATAAAAACATATGCAACACAAAGTATGTAATCTACCATCCGAACCCGGTCTATCGTAGAAAGAGAGAACACAATGGATTTCAAGTACTTATACATCCATCCCATCCACTTCCTATGTATGGCATAAAATGCTTTCATATCCCGGTTACTTACAATAGCTAAGATTATGCTAACACAGTGAGCTTTGGCGAATAGTATGAATATATGAAGTGGGGATCAATTTACATGTATTACAATCGAATAAATCAACACAAGTAACTGGCAAAAAGATCAATAGGACTTTATTAAGCTTGTAATGTAAGGCCTTGGTGTTGGGGGATACGATGAAAAATGAATAGAATACAAAGTGAGAGAGCAAGACTATCATTTTCCCCATTTGCTTCTAAGCATGTAGAAGTATTTTCCCATTAGGCTACAACCTGCAAAGACCACAAGTGGGGATTTCCCCCAAACTTGTTTTATTCAATATATTATGCTAAAAATAACTAGTGATCTTTTCTTCAGATGAACTTTCCTAATATAACCGTATTTTTTCCATCACTTTTTTTTTATTGCGAGAAGGAAGAAGTCTTCGTAAAATCATATATATAATAATGGTCCCATAAAATTAATTCCCTACCCACATCCCACTCTCTCAAAGGGTAGGCTAAAGTGTATGAACTTTAGGGGTTAAGTTAATGTGAGTTAAAGAAACAAAGTTGAATGGGGGGTTGTTGTATGCTTAGCATACACCATTCTTTAATTTAGCTCAAAGGGGACACTAGAGATATTTTTAATAAGGTCGGGAAATATTTAGGCTCAAACTATCCAAAGATAGCCTAAATCATATCTTAATGCCAGAATTACTCATGACCGTTTTTAAGAAAGTAAACACACATAAAATATCACATCAATTATGAAAGTTGTGGAATTGAAGATTTAACATCACTGGATTTCACATAAGCATTCACTAGAAAAGTGGTTGGGACAATCAAGGCTAACATGCAGTCACGGTTCAAAAGTGTGCTTGAGATTTATTAGCAAGAAAAATTCAATGGATCTAACTATCATGCAATTGACCCTAAGTTACAATTCAATGTAGCAATCATGTCGGGATGGCTATTCATCATATTCTTGTGCATCAAACTATTTTTGCTAGAATGAAATGTGCACTATAAACTTAGTAAAAATATTCAAATTAGTCTATAATCATGGCTGGGAAAAGTGCACAAGGGGTTTGGAGAATGTTAATATTTTTGCAGACTCGAGTGAATTCTAGAGTGATCTATGGAGAAGTTATGTGGTTCATTGCACTAAATTATCATCGGCTGAAGTAGCCACACCAGGACTTGAGGATGAAAATTTTGATTTTTTTTTAATTTGTATAAATAAAAAATGGAGATAGTTGATGACCCAATTGATGATGGGTTCCCGAAAAAACTAAATATTAGTGTATTCTGGTCAAGGCAACATCTCCTAAAATAAACAAAAATAAAAGGCAAGAAAAGAGAGAGAGGAGAAGACGATAGAGGGGCAAAAATTGTCCCAAACCCTATAAAATATAGCACAACTCCCCCTCTTTTTAGGTTGGGTCCAACAAAGACCCTGGACTTAGAATTTCCCCCCCCCCCCAAACTTAAATTTTATTTTGTCCTCAAAATTGAGGTTTATCCCATAAGGGGGTAGAAGGAGGGGAAATATCAAAAGGACATAGCTTCTACCTAACGAAAGAGGAAGAAACTTGTACTTCGACTCACGGTGAGTCGGGACAAAATAACGAAGGAGGAAGGAACTCGGGAATAGTACCGAGTGGGTAGCCGTGGAAAGTGGCCACATTTTATGCCACTCGGTTTGTCCAACCAAAGAAGTAGTTCTGGTCGGCGCGCATTTGCGCCAACTGCTGTTGGGTCATATGTTGGTCAAGTCCGATCTCTTCCAATCTATTGGAGATGGCCTCCAAAGGATCCACCTCCTCCTCAATATTAGTGTTGGTCCCGATGTAGGCTCAATCTAGGCTAGAAGGGGGGGGGGTTGAATAGCCTAGTTGTGCTTTTATAAAAACTTTTTCAAACACTTCTTAATGATTTCTTAAAAGGATTTTACTAGAAGTGTTAATGCAGCGGAAAACTAAAGAGATTCTGAACTGACTGGTAGGCTGCTTAAGTATAGCACAGATTCAGTAGAAGTCTTTGATAAATAGTAGCAGTTAATAGAAATATAGAAACAGATCAGACAGAACACAGAGTTTATAAGTGGTTCGTACTGTGAATAGTACTACGTCCACTACCAAAGTGGTTAGCTTTGGATTTTAAAAAGTGCATTGTTTATCCACTAGGTTTATAAGTAAGATCTCTAATGGATCGTGTACAAAATGAGTTTTCAACCAAGTGTATAATGGTGAGAGAAACAATCAATAATTAATTGTTTTCTCACGTGCTAAAATAAAGAACAGTTTTTAAAGCAAACTAGATGAAGCTGAAAAGAAGTATAGACTGGTAGATCTGCAGCTTCAGGAAGTTTGGTGAAGTGTAAGTTCTTGTCCTTTTGATCTCTTGAATGCTTGAGTGTTGAAGATGAAGCTTGAATGTTTAATGCGCAAGAGTTATGTTTTTAGATCTTCAAAACTTGAATAAATACCAGAGAGATCTTTTGGACCGTTGGACTGAGGCAGAGGGAATTGTGTCCAACGTTCTATTGCATTGAATGCAATTCGGCGATTTGGGGGATGTATGCGGCACAGTCATCAGAGATGCAGTGTGTGCAGAGAAGACATTCCCAAATAGAGTAAGGTTTCAGGTTGCAGGCGTTGCAGCTGTGAAAGTCTTCTTAGCCAAAAGAGGTAATGTCTTCAAACTTCATGATTCAGGAGACAGACTGGAACGTTGTCAGTATGTAGTTGACTTCTTTTGAGTGACATCCGATGAAGATATTTTTGACTAGATATTCCAAGAAATATCTAAATTAGACATTATGTGACATTATTCCATGTTTTGGCTAGTCTTGATTTTTCGCTCTTGAGCAGACTTCAAAGTCTACTGTTCTTCCAAGGCTGCTGTTGAAGCCTGCTTAATCGCGCCTAAACTAACACTAAAACAGTTCTAAACAACTTTGATTCTAAGACAGTTGCCACACTAATCGGTACGCAGACCTATTAGCCACTGTACAATAGAATCAGAAGATGACTCAACCAAATCTGGAACCTATGAGAGTCAACACACAAGAATATGATGAATAGCCGTCCTAACACGATGGTTGTATTGAACTGTAACTTAGGGTCAATTGCATGATAAGTTAAATCCCTTGGATTTTTCTTGCTAATATATCTCAAGCACACTTTCAAACCGTGTCGGCATGTTAGTCTCGATTGTCCCTACCATCTGCTCTAGCGAATGCTTATGTGAAATCCAATGATGCTAAATCTTCTATTCCATAACTTTCATAATTGATATGATATTTTATGTGTTTTACTTTCTTAAAAGCGACATGAGTATTTTGGCATTAAGATATAATATAGGCCATCTTTGGATGAAAATTTTGAATTATTCGCAAGAAGATCAATAGGTCTTTAATAGCTTGTAATGTAAGGCCTTGGTGTAGGGAGATATGATGGAAAGGGACTAGAATTACAAAGTGAGAGAGCAAGACTACCTTTTACCCCTAATACTTTCCACTTCATGCATTCATATTATTCGCAAGCTCACTGTGTTAGCATAATCTTAGCTATTGCAAGTAATTGGGACAGGAGAGCATTGTATGTCATACATAGAAAGTGCATGGGATGGATGTATAAGTTTTTGAAATCCTTGGTAATCTCTCTTTCTGTAATAGACCGGGTTTGGATGGTAGATCTCATACTCTATGTTGCATTGGTTTTACTTAAATCCTGATTTTTAATGAATGTTGTGTTTAGCTTAATAAAACTGTTTTAGTTAAGATATTCTTTATGACTGGTTTTCACACACACACGGAAAAATTAAGACTAGTAGCAGTTTAAGTATAAGTCAGATTGTTCTGTGGATTAGTCTGCACATATGTGGTGAGCATCTGACTGAGACTACATTGATATGTCATGCTACATTGATATGCCATGCTCTTATGACTTGAGGTTGAAACAAAAAAGATTTTCGTTTTTATTTTTTAGATTAATTTTTACCTGCTTTTGTATTTATTAGTTTTTGTAGTTATCTGGATAGTTGAGTCGCTCGTTAGAGTCTCCTTGAGTTTGTGGGTTTCTAGAGGAGTGTAAATAGTGTCACCCTCCAAAAAGATTTTCTTAATTTTTGTATGCTTAATTTTGTATTTATAAGTATTGTTTACTCGTGGACGAGCAAAGTTTAAGTTTTGGGATATTTGATAGACGTATTTTATACGTCCATATCGGGTACTTTTATGACTTAAAATGAGCAATTCCACGAGGCTTTTGGCTATTGATATGTGTTTTTGAGCTATATTGCGAGTTTCGGGGTTTTAGGTGAACTTATGGGATTGATGAAGCTTTTAGTGAAGATTTCAGGGAAGGGTGCAAAGTGCAACAGTTGAAAAGAGACAAAAAAGAACAAACTGGAGGCCTTGCGGTCGCAAGGCCAAAAGACCTTGCCTACGCAAGGTAGGCAGAAAGTTGAAGAGCCCGTCCAAGACCCTTGCGGACGCAAGGTGAAATCCTCATGCGGTCGCAAGGTCCCCAGAAACCGACTTTCGGGGTCTTTCACCTGGATTGAACCTCCTATTCCTCTACAACACCTTGATATAAATAAAAGACGGTAGCCAAAGCCAAATGACGTCCAGAAAGTGTTAGGAAACAGCTTTAGCTTATATTTTAGTTTGTATTACGTAGTTTAGTCATTGTAATTACAGTTTTGAAGATCGATTCATGTATTCCTTCAACTCGTTGTTCAGTTCATCTTCAAGGATGAACTAACCGTCCATTAATCTAAGAATGGGGAGGTAACTTGTATCGAATCTATTGCTTAATATATATTTTTATTCATTCAATTCTTGTTGATCATGGTGTTTATCAACCCCTTTATTGTCTAGCTTTGACCAAATGAATGGAATCACAAGTAATAAAGGCCTAGAGGTGCGGATACTTGCACGACCATATGCATATGTCGTACACTGGCTCACCATCATGATAAATTGAACCTATCGATGCACGAGAGTGATAAGTTAGGATCAGGTTCATATATATATGACCTAAGTGACAGTTAGGTTCCATATGTTCTTGTGCTTAGGATATAGTATGGATGAATTATTTGGAGATGGAGACTGAACGATAATTTGACAGACTATATCTATCTTTCGTGAACGAACCCAAGTTATTGAATGATACTTCATCTAAATAAGAAATAGAGTAGATGCAAGTAAAACCCTAATCCTAGATTTCCCTCTTCCATCAGATCTTTACAACTGTGATTGCTGCCTAGTTATTTAGATTTACTGTTTTAGTAGAATAATTAGTTTAAATAAAATAAATAAAAACCCCCCTTAGTTTAAAATTACTACCGATATTCTTGCCATCGGTATTCTTATTGTCTATGTGGTTCAACCCTTGCTGCCTCAGCTGTCCTACGATAGTCTTGTCCGCTTGCAAGGAATTAATTAAATTAAGACACGATCAAAGCCTAAGAATTTTCTAACTCGGACACCAAAGACACACTTGTTTGGGTTCAATTTCATATTATGCTTTCGCAGATTAGCGAAAGTTTCTTCCAGGTCATTGTTGTGGTCTCTACCCTTCGTTTTGATGACCATGTTATCAATGTTTGCCTCCATGTTTCGGCCAATTTATCCGCCAAAAACTTTGTTCATCATACGCTGGTATGTAGCCCCAGCGTTCTTCAGCCCAAAAGGCATCATTTTGTAGCTGTAAAGACCACCTCCTGCCTGGAACGCGGTCAGAGTTTTGTCATGCTCGTTCATTTTTACTTGATGGTACCCCGAGTACGCATCCAAGAACCTAAGCATCTCGAAACCAGCAATAGCATCGACCAGCCTATCAATGTGAGGAAAAGGGTAACTGTCTTTGGGGCAGGCTTTGTTAAGACCTGTGAAATCAACACACATCCTCCACTTGCCATTGCTCTTCTTCACCATCACCACATTGGCCAGCCAAGATGGGTAATGAATTTCTTCGATGATATCGGCCTTTAACAACTTCTCCACCTCCTCTTTAATTGTCTCATTTTTCTCCGAGGAGAATTGCCAAGGGCGCTGTTAGATCGGTCTATAGGTGGGATCCATGCTTAGCCGGTGAAGAGCTACCTCCTCACTTACGCCCCTCATATCTTCTACAATCCATGCGAACATATCGATACTCCTTTTCAATTGATCGATCAGTCGTGTCCGCTCTTCCTGGGACATTGCCATCCCAATTTTGATTTTTTGCTCTAGATGAGCCGGGTTGATGACGATTTCATCGAGCTCATGTCCAGCTCAAAATTCTAGTTCCTAATGAACCTGCAGCGTTTCCATTTTGATTTTCTCGTCGCCAGCCGACTTTTTCTGAGCAGGTCTTGGTACCTCCTCAACTATCTTTTCTTGCTCGCCACCCAGCTCATCAATCTCCATATCTTGTGGTTACGAGCATTCCCTCTCTATAATTACTCCTATACTGACAGTGCCTTTGGTTTGATAAGACTTTTCCTTCTCTAAAATAGTGATTTCTTCATTGGGAGTTGAGAAGGTAATTGTTTGTTTCATTTTATGTGTATCCCAAACATATTCCCACATTGCTCGGGGTTGGCTGTGAAGTATCTCAATGCCACTGTCAGTATAAAAATTTGCTCGCTGGTGGGGTACTGAGGCAACCATCTGGAAGCGAGCCATTGAAGGAATTCCCATGATGGCATTATATGACGATTTTAGGTCGATGACAAGGAAGGTGATGACCTCCAGCCTCGTGTGTTCTCCATCATTGATATAGACTTCCAGGTCGACCATGCCTTTAACTCTGAGTTTGTGATTCGTGAATCCTTCCAGAGTTCCCAAGTAAGGTTTCAAATGAGCATTGGTGAAACCAATCTCCTTAAAACAATTATAGTACCGCGCGTCTCGACATGCTCCAGTGTCAACTAACACTCGATGCACTTGCCAATTATTGATCAAAGCTGATACAACCAAAGGCTGCTCAGAGGCTAAAGCTGTGCTCGCTAGTTCACTGCGAGTGAAGTGAATAATCTGCTTGCCTAACCGAGTCACTGGTAGCATACTCATCACTTTTGAGAGCGAGTAGATGTGCTTTCCGAGTTGAGTCAAGGTAGGCTCCTCCTCGAGAATCATGTTGACAACTCCATGTACTTAAGGGGCATTTCCCATGTTTCCTCCATTTCCTCCCCGGGCAGGAGGGTGACGACGATTATTTTCATTGTTGTTTCCCTGCTTGAATCTATCAAAAACGTCCTTGATTGATCAAGCACTGGATTTCCTTTTTCAGGATAAAGCACTCTTCAGTAACATGCCCTACATCATTGTGATAAGCATAAAATTTTGTGTTATCACGATATTGAGCTGTGTCTGGATTCATGGGGTAGGGAGCAGGAAGATCATTCTGGATCTGGATCATAATGTCTTCCTTTGAAGTATTCAGGGGAGTAAAATACTGCTCTCTAAATTGTTGAGTCGAATCAGAAGTCCTGTTCCGATCTCTCCGAAAATTATTGTTATTGCCAGAGTTAGGAGCTGCAGTTACTGCTAAGCTAGTTTCTACTTTATCCTTTCCTTTTCCTTTCCGATCCACCTCCGTCGAGCTAAATAACTGAGCTCGAGCAAGCATCTCGCCTTGAGTTGTTGGCGGATGCATTACCAACTCTTGTTTCAGGCCCCCACTTCGCATGTTATTCAAAAAACAAAGTGTGACCTCTCCTTCAGTCATGCCCTGGACCTACTCGAGCACCTTCGTGAATCGTTCCACATAATTGTGGGAAGATTCATCAACTCCCTAGACCATCTTGCAGAGGTCAAAACGACTTTTCGGTAAGGCGCCAGCAAAACCAAATTCATCTAAAAATTTTGCCCTTAGACCCTTCCAAGATGTTATATATCCTATTGGAAATCTTCCCAATCAGCTCTGGTCTTTACTCTGAATAGCCCCTGTAAACGCTTTCATTTTTAGGGCCTCATTGCTAGTTACCAGGCCGACTTGTGCCTCAAACGAACGTAACCAATCTCCTGCTCGGGTTTTTCTCGAGTATTTATCAAAATTGGGAAAAATAGCCCCCTGAGTTGCAGGTGTGTTCTCAATCCAGTCCGCAAAAGGACTACCATCTGTTGGTCAGACTGTCCCGTCAGGTCGGCGACCAGCTTCCTATCCATCCATTCTCGCATGTACGATTGCCAAGACCTCAGCCATTGTCTGGGGTTGTGCTGGTGGTGGTGCCACGGGGACTGCCACGGGCTGAGCTACAGCCTAAGGTGCCACAATTGGTTGTGCTACCATTTGTTGGGGAACCCTTGGTGGTTTAAGGGCTTCATGATGGTTTGCTCGTCTGTCATGCTCACGGCGGGGTGATGTTCTACGAGAACGATGAGAGTAATGAGAACGAGAATAATAGGAGCGTTCATGCTCATCTCTCCGGCTCCGCCTGCTAGCAGGCTGTGACTCAACAACCATACTGAGCTTTCTAGCGTATCGCCTATCTCGTCTACGCCTTTCCTCGTGGATTTTGACCACACGAGTTCCTTAATTGTGGCTGCCACCACTTTCTACTCGGTTTCGAGCTGGTGCTTGATTGATGGCTAAGGGGGGTATGTTTAGGGCATGGCCACCAACACTAGGCACCCCTTTAACCATTTGTGGAACACTTACTATGGGCACAACTAGGATTAGTTGTTCCTCTATGAGGACTGGTGGTTGACCTAGCGCGGCCAACTGTTGGTTTAATATGAACATCATATTCAAGTACCGAGCCTAATTACGAAAAGCCAGAACCTGTACTTGTTCATTCAGTAGGGCAGGCTCTGCCACCTGATTAAGCCGAGCAGCCTCTCGACGTTGATTCAGTTGTTCACGTGGCTCAACCGAATAAGCCATATGTTGTTGCAATTGGTTTCTCAAATCGAGCTGAGGTGGATCATTCACTTGGATGAAGTCAGCTTCGCCAAGTGGTGTATGTTGAGCCGTTGCTTGTGACCTGGTCACTACCCCTCCGCCTATTGAGAGAAGCCCATTCCTCGTATGATCGGGTTTTTGGGGGACCCCCTCGGGACGGTTGTTGATTGGTGGCTAATCCCCCTAGTGTACAGACATATCACCACTAATATTCCCACTTGCTCCAACATGCCCCTTACAATTCTTAGCCATGTTAAAAAGTTACTGATATGTGATATGAAAATTTCGTTTCCCGGCAATGAAACCAAACTGATGCTACACAATTTGGTCTTGGGTCGTTCCTTGCGGTGTATAGGATATATGGGCTTATATGAAGGTATGATCTTGTAGAAACCCTGTCAAAAGAAGAAATCTTAGAAGGAATGCAAGGCAGGGCCTCGTGAAACCCCTCAGGTGTGAGAATAAGTCTTTAGCTTGTAAAAAGCAAAAATGACGGAGTTTTTGTGTGTAAAATGAACGTACATTTGAAATAAAGATTTAATTTGTAAGGTATATATAGCCCTTTGGGAGTGAAATCCGGGCTGAGTCATTACTCTGGAGATATCATAGGCCTTTATGACCATAAATGCGGGTTGACCGCGTAACTGACGAAGTCATGGCTTAAATCTCGGATTCGAGAGTTATCAGGAAGTTGAGTTTGGAATGAATATATGGTTTACTCGAGCAGCCTTGCATCTTGCTTGGTCAGATCGGTAGAAAGATTCCTGGTCGAGATACATGTAGGATGCTTACACCAGGTTATCTTGCTCAGGTAGCCTCCTTCCCGGTCCCTGTCTTCCACGTGCTTATCAAGTGAAGGCACATGTGCTTGGCTCGTGACCAAGGTTTGGACCGAGCTCATCACACATAAAATCTCTGCTGAGTCTCAATCATGTGAAATAAATCAATTGAAATGTAGCTAATCTCTCAAAACATTAAGAACAAAAAAATACACTCCCATATTTATAAATCAAATATTACCCTTTCATGAATTGGCTACCCTTAACCCTAGCTATACGAATTTAGTTTATAATTAAATAAACTTAATCCACAACATTCAAAGGATAGATGAAATTAAGCATATGAGATGAAAGATAAAATTGATACAAGTAATGAATACAATACTCGAATCTTGGAAGAATTATCACGATCTTCTTCTCCTTATTTTCTTCTAAAAGTGACACTTAAAACTAGATCTTTAATCTAAACTAATGAGGTTATGTGTATACCTAATTAATGTACAAAAACTAAGGGAAAAGGAGTACAATACATTAAAGCACCACTAAGGCACAAATTTTGGCAAATAAGTTGCATGCCAACCAAGGCAGCAACAATGTTGCAGTTTGACTCCAATAGATTTGGATATATTTAAGCCCTTTCTCCTTCAACTTTCTAGATTCTGCACTTTAACCCCTTGAAGTTTCCAAATTAGCTCAAATTGCTTCCTTTTGCACATAAATTTCTCCTAAATCTCTGGAACTATAAAACAACACTATAACAAATACTAAACAACAAAAATCTCGAGAATTAACAAAGTTTAAGCTCGAAAAATATCTAATAAATGAGTACAAAACCCACATATCAATAGGGCTCTATTAAAATCCTTATAGTCATAAGGTGGATGTACTCGCAAGTTGAGTAAAAGGAGCTTATATGATCGAGTTATAATGCTCGTTGGTTAATCAAAATACACATTTACGATCAAAAGCGACCAAAGGTTCGACCAATCCTAGCACTTCTGCTATCTTTACTCGCCAAGACGAAGATGATTAAACATCGACCAACCCGAACAATTAAAGAGAATCACGAGCAAATATTGCTCCTTACCCTCGAGATGAATCTCAAAGAATAAGGAGTATGGGCTACTGATGTGTACATTTTGCATACGTCTCAATGGCGTTTGGGCCTCGCTTAAAGAAGGAGGCTCTCTACTACAATGGCCCATTGTATTATACATGATAACCAAAGGCTTGGGCCAGGCCTATACACAACAAGCTATACTCATTCTCTCTAGGTATAAATAACCCCCACTAGTTCATAAATAGGGATCTCTTTTTCTTTTTTTTACAGTGACTCTACACACACATGGGGGCTACGCGTTTTCTATATAGCATACTGATAAACCAATCAGAGGGTTTTGGCAGGGATCCCTCGTCTCCGACTCACAGTGTTTCATTTTGCAGATCATATAGTTAGATATTCAATACTGACGTCAATCTCACCGTTGGATGGTGACTCCAGCTACCCATTTCGGTACCCCGGTATGATGATTTTTTGGCATCATCAACAACAAAAAAAACATCGTTGAATCTTGGACGAGGAAAAGGAAGGTTGCGAGTCGGAGCGCCATCAGAGGAAACTCATTGAAAAATCGCAATTTGATTCGAGTAAGTCGATCATAACTCTAAAGATTTTGTAACATATTTTCAGACTAATGACTGGAAGGGAAGAAATTTGTTGGATAGCGTGTGTGTGTGTGTGTGTATTTATATATGCACTGTAATTGTTGTGGTAGATAAATATGTAATTACAAATACACAAATGGGTGTGGTGATGTTATACAAGTGCTGTTAGTTGGTAGGTTTAAAGCAAGAAAAATGGGCAAAGTTAAATCACATTGGAAATGAAACTAAGCTCTGTTTCGTGCACATCTGCGGCAAAACATTGAAGAAGACATTAAGTAACAGTCAACCCCTTTGTGAGTAAGTGATTGACCTTATCTTGACCCTTTCTATTTTCATATACTTACACAGTCCCTAAAGTTCTTGTATTGTGCACAGTAGTTAGGTAAGTAAGTGGGCTGGGAATTTGACTTCCTTTAGATCCTGAAATTGACAGACAGAACCCCCTAGGTTTAGAAAAGTATGACAAACCCTTATGTAGAATCTTAAATGCTTTAGATTTACTTAAACTCATTAAGTTAATACAGCTAGTTTAAAACATGAATTGCTAAAACTCTTAGGTTGTTTTACATAGACTTTATCAAGTCTATTCTATCTGTTGAAACCTTCAGCAGATAGATACATACTATTGTTTACGCAACAGATACCATCTAAACTTCGTTAAGCAGCATTCTTTAAATAAAATATCATATCTGCTTAAGCTTAGTCATCAACAGCTAGCAGCTGCTGATACCACATAGTCAGCCTTTTTTAACATTTAAGATCTCTATCAACTGAACACTATACACTATTGGAAAATTACTCCAAAATCTAGAAGACTTTAATTCTTTAACTTTTTCCAAGAAGTATCTATAAAAAACGTGTGGCCTTCACTCTCAAATATTTAATTCTTATCTGGCCATCATATTTCAAACATATAACTATTTATATGAAGACTTTATATGTCTTTCTTAAATGTTCTACAATATTTCATGTCTTCTATCTAACTACCCTATTTATTATCTTATGCTAAGAGATATCATCTAAAATCCTCTACAAGATCACTGTGCATTAATTGAAAGATTTCATCATCATTCTTCAAAGATCATCCCTGCTCTTTCAAACGACTATTATTCAAGATCTCTATAAATAAACTTTGAAGCAAGGATTGAATTAGTTGTGGAAGATATAGAAGATAGAGGATAGAGTGGTTGAAGCTATCATTCATTACTCATATTCTTTCTTTGATCTGCTTCAACCCAAGACTGGACACTTAATATATTCCTTCAAGTAATTCGTTTCTTAATGTGTTCCAGTCCTCCAACACTTACTAGATATTGTTTCACTTCTTATTCTTTTCTAGTTCTTGTTTAGACATTCATTATATTCAAATCCTTACTTCTTCCTAATCTTTAAGGAATATTTGATTGTTGCACGAGTTTGATAGTTTTTCAATCATACTCCTCAATCAATGGTTTTTGTTGTACACAGATCTGTTAGTGATCACTTAGAATTTCAATAATATTTAGAGCACTTCAAAAATTCAAGTTTGACCAACTTGGTAGTGGACGCAGCAATTTTTACACTGTGAACCACTCCTAAATAACTTGTCATTCATTCTTCCAACTGATAGAACTGTTTATAACACTTAAGCAGTTTCAATCTACTTAAGTCTCAGTCAGTTACATTCTTGAATCATTTACTTAATTGTTTTATGCATTGTCTTGCAGTTCATTTTTTTATATTAAGTGATTTGCTTAAAACCTCTACTACTTAAACATGTGTCAACAAGCTGACAGAAAGTATTTTTGTTCATCAGCTGATAGAATAGTTTGTCTATATAACTTATTCTTTCCGCTGCCAGTTTTTGAACGTTTTCAAATAACCCTTAAAAATTTTAAAATGCTATTGACCCCCATCTAGCCTCATTTCATTGCCTACTGGACTTACACCTTATATAATGTGTGAATGTTAAAGGATGTATGTTGATTTTGATCGTTAGTGGTTGTTGATAACCATTAGGAAGAAGTATAATTCTTTTGACTTAATAGTTTGCGTCAATTTTGAGGTAAGAGACTTTCTACTTTATCGAACTTATTTTGAATCCCTTAGTTTTATCGAATAATGCATTATTACGTAAATTTTACTTTGTACAATTGAACCCATGATTATTTTTTATATTTATGAAAAATGTTACATTTTAAAATACCAAAAAATATGGATCAAACATACGAGCCTCTAAATTCAACTTAGATTTTTGAATTGTTGGACTTTGGATTTGGAAAGTCATGAAAGTAAAAAAAAAATTGGACCGTCAGACTACATTATCGAACCTCAAACCTCTGAACTAGCCATAACGCTACTATTATAACCTCAGATGAGTTACAACGGTACTGTGATAACCTCTAGACGAGTTACAACAATATTGTAATAATAAGGACAAGTCATAGCGGTACTGTCACCGTAGTCAACAAAAACCAATAATATATTGAAATAGTTTAACGGAGTAGTTGGTCATGCTACTGGTATGGGACAATTGTGTAATCGACTAGCTCCGAACCGAGATTTGATTCTGAAAATCTTTGAGAGATCGTTGCCTAGATTTATTGACTTGTTTTGAAGATATATATATATATATATATATATATATATATATATATATAATGGCAAAGGTAGATTTCTCCCTCCAAAATTTCACTTTTGAATTATTAACTTTTCAGTTACCATTTCACTATTTCTCTTTCTGTTATATTTCTCTTTCTCTCTCCCGTCTTCTCCTTATTTTCTCTCCCATCACCACCATCTCCTCTCTTTTAATTATGTTTAAACATTTTTCTCTCTTTAAACATAAAAAATAGTAACTAAAACAAAAATAATAGTTCCGGAGTTAAGAAAACAAAAATATAAGAGATTAGTAAAATCTATATATATATATAATGGCAAAGATAAATTTCTTCCTTCAAAATTTCACTTTTGAATTATTAACTTTTCAGTTACCATTTCACTATTTCTCTCTCATATCTTCTCTGGTTATATTTCTCTTTCTCTCTCCCATCTTTTCCTTATTTTCTCTCCCATCAGCACTATCTCTTCTCTTTTAATTATGTTTAAACATTTTTCTCTCTTTAAACAAAAAAAAAAGTAACTAAAACAAAAATAATAGTTCCAAAGTTAAGAAAACAAAAATATAAGAGGTTAGTAAAATAAAAATAATTTATGGAAGAAGCCACTATAAAAATAAAAGTTATAGAATCAACAAAACAAAAATAATTTAATTTGAAGGTTAGTAAAATAAAATAATTTACGGAACAAAAGTTTAAACAAATTCTTAAAAATATATATGTAAAACAAAAAGACGTTAGTAAAATAAAAATATTTGATGGAATAAAAATAATAGTTACATAGTCAATAAATACAAAAACAATTTAAACTAGGGTTACTAAAATAATAAAAATAATTTACGGAACAAAATTTTAAAACAAATTCTTAAAAATAGCTATGCAAAACAAAAATATATTAGTTAAATAAAAATATTTGATGGAACAAAAATAATAGCTACGGAGTCAATAAAACAAAAATAATTTAAACTGAGGTTAGTAAAATTATAAAAATAATTTGCTGAACAAAAGTTTAAAACAAATTCTTAAAAATAGTTATGTAAAAAAAATATGTTAGTAAAATAAAAATATTTGATGGAACAAAAATAGTAGTTACAGAGTCAATAAAACAAAACAATTTAAACTGAGGTTAACAAAATAATAATAAAAAATTAGGGAACAAAATTTTTCCGTAAAACTAATTCTTAAAAATAAAACAAAAATAATAGTTACGAAGTCAATAAAAAAATATAATGGAAGTTATTCAAATCAAAATAATTTACAAAATAAAAATAATAGTTAACGGTAAATATAATTTCGTTATTTTGATTTTAGCTTATTTTTCTTCTCAGAAATTTCTTTATTCATAAAATACAAATATAATTTAATAAAAGTAATCATTTAAAAGGAATAACTTATTTGAGTTTATATTCTATTTGAAGGGCGGAAAAAATTCAAGTTTGTTCGAAAATATTTATTATACATAGTTTTTGAATAGTATAAAGTGTTAAGGGTTGTCAAGCCATAAATTGACACTTAAAATTAGTGTTCCAGTAATGCTATTGAGAAACATTGTCCATGCTGAAGGGTTGTGCAATGAAATAAGACTAATCATCATAAATCTTGGGGATCGTATTGTTGAAACAAAATTTTTGAAATGAAGCAATGTTGGAGAAAATGTTTTTATCTCAAGATTGTCATTAACTATATCCGATGTAAGATTGTGTTTCAAGTTCCAGAGAAGACAATTTACATTGTTGGTATCATATGCAATGACAATTAACAAATGTCAAAGTCAATAATTGCACGTATGTCTCTATTTGAAAAAAAAAACAGTATTTATGGACAGTTATATGTCGTAGTTTCTAGAGTAACAAATTATTTTAGTTTGAAGATATTGATATGCGATGAAGATGAAAAACCAACTAATAAGACAACAAATGTTGTGTATAAGGAATTTTTTTAGAATTTATAATGATTAGTGATATACTTATGTGTAATTGTTAATAAATCAATCCTCCTTATTTTGTTTACGTATGATTTAGTTGACGTGCGTTTAACGCACGGGTTAAAAAACTAGTTGTTAATAATACTATTGGTATAGGACATTATTGTTATTGATTTGTTTTCAAAGAACTATTTTTCTAAGCAAGGTTTGAAATGTCATTTATGAAAATGATGCGTGACGAAATCCCTTGAAAGAACAAGCTGCCCCAAAGAATTTAAACATCCCAAGGGTTGTCTGAATTCTTTAGCAAAACAGCCCCAAATCTCCCATAAAACCCTAGCCATTTATTCAACCTCCCAAATAGCCTCAAACCGAACCAAAACTCTCTCAAACAAACCCCCTTATACGCCCTAATTACTTGTATATGGACTACCCTAAACCCACCTCGTATTCGAGCAATAATAACTCAAACAATCTGCCTAAGAACCCTCACAAAAGCACGCCAAATCTGACCTAATTTCCCATTTGGCCGAAAGTTCCAAAAAGAACTAAAACAACCCCGCCCTTTAAGATGCCCAAGCTGTCACGAACCAACAATAAAATAGATTATGGACTCACCTGTTGAGCTTCATTCACTCAACGTAAAGATATTCGACAATCGATTCCCTTTGGCTTCACTTACCTACGAAGAATAAATCGGTTTGAAAAAAGAACACAACTTGTTCTTTGCGAGATTTTCTTCAAGTCTAAAATCTGCTTTATTCAATAAAAGTAAAGGCCTTATAAAGGCTTACAAGAAAGTATCCTAATCTTAATAAAACAAGAAATCCTAATTAGACTAAAGTACTTAAAAGAAATCCTAATCTAGAAAGCATTTAAATCCTATCTACTAGCAAATTTGTTTCCTAATCTAAGCAATCATTTCTCTCTCATGATTATGGAGGTCGACCTCCTTTCCAAGCATAGTCGTGTCCCCCTCCTTGCATGCAATGCCATACAAGGCCTTCTAGGCCCGTGCCGCCTTTCCATGCATCCACTTGAGCCCACCCTTTACTCTCCCTTATAGGGGTATGCACGGGCCCTAAGCCCGCGGGCATTGGTAATGCCCAGTATAGGCCCATATGGTAGCAGGCATCATTTTAAAAAGCCCAGTACTGTAGATAAGCCCACGGGCATCAGTGAACGGGCATTGGACGGGCACGGGCTTAGATGGGCTCTTTCGACGGCAAGAGGTGTTACGGCGAATGACGATGGCGTTGATTGCTCCCCCCCTTCAGTTCATTCGATTGTTTACAATGTAACAAAACTATGAAGAATCAAAATTCAACTAATACAAAGTATTTTCATTATTTCATTAGCTCCCAAACAAAACTACATATGATAAAAAAACCTTGAAATCATTCATTTGACTTGCAAACTCAACACACAAATGACAATTAACCCCTAATCAAACATCATGAACACCTAAAATTTAAAATCGAGATGTTATTTTCAATAAAGAAGCAAGAAAACAAACTCAAATTAGAACAAACTTACATGAACACCAGATAACAAGATCTGCAATGTCTTGCAAAGAGAAAAATAATATCGAGAGGGTGGCGGGCCAAGCGGTGAAGTGGGAACTGGGAACGAGAAGTCACAATTCTACCGAAGGGTCACGATTCCGTCAAGGTACTGAAGAACCAAAGGTTGCAGACTAGCAGTCAATTTGATTTAGGGTTTCACACTTTCACTTTCCCTTTTGAGTTTTGGCCTTTTGTATTGGACCTATTAGGTATATCACTAATTCATTTCACTATATTGACTAATCTGGATAGTGGATTCCGTTAGTGTATAATATAATAGACTAATACTAAGAGACACTAATAGTGTAATGGTATAATTATAATATATTTAAAATTTAAAAACTTAATGTGATGATGGGCCGGGTCGAGCTTAGATGGGCATTAGAACTTGAAGGCCAGGGTGTGCCCGAGCTTGTGGGCATCTAACATCTCTAAAGCCCAGCACTATGTATCAGCCCATGGGCACGGGCACTTTGGGCCGAGCACGAGCACGGTGCAGGCTTATGGGTCTGCCACCCCTACCCCTTAAGCCGTGGTCTAAGTCCTTTTTGTCTTTCCAGAAAAAGGTCCACCCCTTAGTAAATTCAGCTCATGCTTCCTTAAGGACCTTCTTCCAACCCGTGGCCTCTCCTTGGATCGTTGCTTTCCTAACAGAACCCAAATGTCGTGACTTACAAGTGTTCAGCCCATGCATTTTTTTTAGTCCTCTTAACCAGTTGCATCTTGGCCTTTTAATCCCGCATCATCCTCTTTACCAAACTTGTCCAACCCGTAGCTTGTGTACCAATCCATCCTCAAGCACCAACCCAAACCCTTGCACCAAAGGAATCCCCCAATTGTAGGATAACACCTTGCACCCATGTCTTCTTTAGGTTTCCTTAGCCCGCCTTGAGTCCATTTAGTCCAGCCCACGTCTTCTTCTTCAACCAGCCCAGAATTAAGGTTCCACTTAGTCCCATTTGGATTAGAATTCCCTAACATGTTTTTCTCCATTGGATTGTTTTCCTTTTTAAGTATTTTGGCCATCTCGCACGTATCAGAAAATATGATTTTGAAAATTTTGTTATGCCTTTATTATAAGTATCATTTTTGAAATTCGTGTTTGATTCTCTAGATAGCACAGTAGTTCCTTGCTGAGCTGTGAGCTCACCTCTTATCATTTTACAAATCGTTAGTATCGATGATGGCTTGGATCACTCAGTGGATGGCTCGATAGCGTACTTTTATAGATCAATTTTCTTTTCAGTTCGACTTGGGTTTTGTAAGGAGATTTTGACGGCATGGTTTGCTAGTTTGAAATTTTATTTTGGATTATGGTTGGATATATTTTGTAATGGACATCCTTGTTTTTCGATAGAATGATTTTAGGGTGAAATTTGCGTCGATCCCCTGTGGAGAAAATACAACCGCAAAAATCCACGATAATTTTTTAAAACTGCTACAATACATTTTTTGAGGGTAATTGACGAAAATACCCTTAATGAAGGAAAGGTGCACAGACAATAACACTACCCAAATTTGGACGTCATAATTCAAATATTGGGCCTTGCAATTCAAAATTGGGCATCATAATTCAAAAATCAGGCATCTCATTGTAAATTTGGGCATCACATTGTAAAAATTGGGCATCACAATGCAAAATTTGTACATTACGGTGTACAAATTAAATGTTAGAAACGGGAAAGGCATCATTTCTCTTTCCTCAATCCTCATTAATGTCTGTCTGTCTCCTCAATTACACCCATGCCACTTTCTCTCTCTCCTCAATTACACCCACTTTATTACAGCTCAAAATTGTTCAACCCAACATTACTATAACACAAGGCCCACTCAACTAGTTTTGACGCTTGTTACCACCATTCACATAATAATATTTGTGTTGCTGCTGCCGTTACATTCACCATCGAGCGAGATTCTTGAAAAAAATGAAAGCTCAAACTTGTTCAACATGGGAAGTTTGGAAATTCAAAACTGGTTTTACAAGGTAGGTTGGATTGACATATCTGGGCATGATAATAACAATCTTCGGCTCCCTTTATGGCTACAATACGTGAACAATCTTGCTCGATGGTGGTGGAGGAGATGGGCGAAGACTACAATGTAGGCATCATTGCCTCCGATGTGGGCGTCGTTGCTTATGATGTGGGAATCGTTCCCTATGATGTAGGCGTTGTTGCCTCCGATGTGGACGTCGTTGCCTATGATGTGGGCGTTGTTACCTTTGATGTGGGTGTCATTGCCTATGATATGGGCGTTGTTGCCTCCGATGTGAGCGTCGTTACCTCCAATCAGAAATGCAAATACTTTGTACTTTGAATCAACTGCTTCTCTTATCTGATTTTAATTGAAATATGGAAAGGTTCTCAATCTTGCCATAGTCCTCCAACCCATAAACCACGTTTCAGACATTTGGACAAGTCAAACTTTATTTGCCGACACCGCCACTGGTATGAGAATGATATCTGTTATGAAATGGAATATGGCTATTTTGGGTAATAGATAAACATTGATTGATGAAAAGTGGTATTTTGCCTAATAAATTAACATTGATTGAGGAAAAGTGGAGTGTCATACAGCAGTAATGAAACTTTTTTTTTCCATTAGACCCAATTCGGTCAGATTAGTTTCATAATTGAATGAAAAGTATATAGGCTTCGTTCAATAGACGCCAGAAAGAGAAGACGATGACTTGATAGACATTTTAGGAAGAAATTAACGAAAGTAGACTTATACGATTGAAAAAAAAATCAAAAAATGAAGCAGTTACAATTTTCAAAATGGAAACTAACCCATAATTATTTCATGATTTTATTTAGACTTAAGCTGCATCTAGTATTAGAATAAAAGGCATTGCAATTTGCAAATCCTAAAAGTAACTTTTTGTGGGCCACATCGGGTCACCCTTGGCCCATGGTCCTACTGTGTATTTGGGGCATGACAATTTGTAAGAGCTATCTGCCATATTCAACACACATGAGCGTACTGAATTGCTAAGAAGACTCGATCAAAACTCCGATTTTTGGTTACGTTTGTTTTACGAAAATGATTCTCAGAAAATTATTTATGGAAAATGAAATTTTTTCATTTTCAGGTGTTTGGTAAATCATTTGAAAATTTACCGGAAAACATTTTTGAATGTTTGGCAAATACACGAAAAATGTTACGGAAAACAATATATGAATAAATACAAAAAAGTATATTCTAATATTAATACATATATTGAATATAAAATAGTGTTAAAGTTTAAGTAATTTTCTTTTAATAACCCTCAATTTATCATTAATGGTGTCAAATCAATAAGGTCTATCTTTTTTTCAAACTCACAATTTTTTTTTGATAATTGATATGAAAAATTGTTTTAAAAAATAAAATAAATAATGTTTGAGACGTCCTTAAATAATAATATAATATAGTGGACACTAATTTTAAGATGTTGTGAGTATTATTAAAACCATAATTTATAAATAATGTGCACAAACTCCATTTATATTTCTAAACAATTTATTTGTTAAGTGAAATATTGTATGAGTATGTAAATATGTGTAATTTTGGAAGGGCGCGGAGGGATGCTCGAACATCCGGAAAATGACTTACGGATAATAAATCATTTTCTGAAAAAAAAAAAAAAAACATTCATTTTCTGTTGACTTGGAAAAACTTTTACGTTGACTACATTTTTCTTAGATTACCAAATACCGAAAAATGAGGAAACGTTTTTCGAAAGTTATTTTCCGTGAAACATACGGAGCCTTATTTATCTTTGTTAGTAATTGGGCTTGTGGCCCGATTATTTACTTCCGCTCACATGGAATAATATTTATATCATTAAAGGATAATTAGTTTTCTAATCCGAAGGGGTTCGGGATTGACTTTACTTATCCTACAAGAAATAGGTTTCTTGTACAATAATATAAATAGGGCAACTAAAGAGATAAAACCCTAAGGTTATTACACGCCTAAGAAGATGTCTAATAGTGGCCGCCCCTTTACTCGCTCTCTCCTAAATTCTATCTCACCAAATACTCCCTTTAGCCTAACCATCAAGAGGCTTGGATTTGCGATGTGAACCAGAGGTCGATATTCGTGCTACGTAATATCAATCCGATAAGGGAGACTTGCAGGATTGTCCATCGTGACATATGTCTAATAGTGAGTTTTTCTCTGTTTTTTGTCTTTCCTGGGTTTGTGGATGGCTTTTGATTTCCCTCTCCATCTCCTTATGTTTCTGTTAGGGTTTAAGTGGGTAAGACCGCCCTTAGGTAGAGATCGAGGAATAGTACCCATGGTTTTGCTCGCTAGGCGGGTAGAACCCCTTGTGTTGGCCTAGACTTAGGGTTTCTTTCCCTTTTTCTTCGATACTTGTCCGGGCAAGATTCTGATAGTCATCTTCCTCGATCTCTTTGTAGATGTCTGACGTGTCCGAGAATGACCGCGAGGCTTTCAGTTATGGCCGAAAGAATGACTCGCTGAGCAGCGAAAAGTCTCCCTCAATTAGTGTCGAATGTGATGAGGGAGCCCGATCCGTGGCCGGGCCAACGGTTCGAAGGCGTGCAGTGGACCCCGTGGTCAACATAGTTGATTCCTCTAGCGAGGAAGATTCGGGCGAGGAGAGTGTGACCGGTGGCTTTGCTGGCGGGCAAGGCCTCGACCAACAAGCGGCCCGTGTTGGGGACTCGGCTGGACGAATTAGAGTTGAGCGGGTAGATCTGGCCGGAGAGACTTCAGAAGCCGATGAGGCAGACAACTTGCCGCTTGCCCGGCGTTTCAAGAAAACTGGCCGCTCTCAGGTGGAAGTGGCCCCTGAGGAAGAAACAACTGCCAGGACAGAGTTCCCATTGCCCGCTTCCTCACCAGGGTAGGTGGCTCTCAAGTAGAGGTTCCCGTTGAGGAAGTGATCGAGGAAGAAGAAGAAGAGGAGGAGGATCCCGATTGGTATGTTAATGCAGATGAAAGCCGCTATGCTGCTCACTGGGCTACCCTAGACACGGCGGATAAAGTGACCGCATGGCTTACTTCCCTTGGTGTTGATTCTGCTTACTATCGAGCAAGCAAAATGGACGTTCCTACCCAGGTCAACCTCTCCCGCGAGCAGGGGAATGAGCTCTTGTTCTTTGCCGACTTCTTCCGTGTCGGGCTACGCCTCCCGCTAGAGCCCTTCCTGGTAGACTTCTTATATGAGACCAAGGCCGTCCCGTGCGATCTGATGTTGAATACCGTCCGTGCTATTACAGCTTTTATCAGAAGCGAAATGTTAGATTTGAGCGGACATGTACTTGCTTTGGAAGTTATTCATCTTCGCCCGAGCAGAGGAGAATGGAGTGAGGCGAACTCAAATTTTCGAGGTTGTCAGTCCGAGGTTCCCAGAAAGTGGATTCTCGGGGACAGAGGTGTTGTTTATTGAGTGAGTCCAGAGTTGGTTGGCCGTTTATGCCCACGGCGACCAACGAAATAAAAATCCCCAAGGCTTCCAAACAAGACTTTAGCTCGGGAGAGACCACTCGGTTAAACGCGTTGAAGGCCTCCGTTGGTGTAATGGAAGAGAATGAGAGACGCTGGCCGCCACAATTCCTTTTGATCGAAGGAACTGATTTGTAATCCGCGTTATTTGTGTTTGGACGGGGTTATGCTTGCAGAGGTCCCCGAAGTGGAGCCCCTTCTGATCCACGTGCCCGAGAACCCTCACCCTTACTGGGATGACTGCCACGGCCGAATGTTTAAGCACGAGTGCGTTGAGTGCCAACGGCTAGGCCCGGGTGGCAACTGCCAACCAGCTTTATGAAGACCATGAAGGTTGCTCGCCAATCTTTAATAATTTGCTTTTGCTCATACTCTTCCCGAAGTTCATTCTAATCTCGTTTTGCTTTGTCCGCCTCAGAATGAAGAACCCGGGTTGTGTTGAGGCAAAGGAAAGAAAGAAGCCGACAGCGGGCAATGACTAAAGGTCAACCACTGTCGAACCGCCTGTGCCCTTTGCCCACCCAAGCCAGAACTCCGAACTGGGGTCGGCCGCAAGTCCGGCCTAGAAGGTCAGTAGTGCTCCAAGGTTGTTACTGCCGCCTTAAAAAGGCCGGGCCAAAAAGAAATTTATGTGGTCGCTGCTGATGATGTTCTAGCCGCCACGCCAACATCCTGTGGTGCCTCGCCGCCAAGGATGCTAAGGTGAAAAGGCAAGAGAAGAAGAGCCAGCCCTCCTCCCTGCTCGTGAAGTTCGCCACCAGGGTTGAGCCCGATCCTGTTCCTTCGCCCCACTGCCCTGCCCGCAACTTGGAGCGGTGGCTTCCGTGATGCCTCTACTACCAACGCCGCTCGGCTCTAGTAAGGAGATTTGAGATGCCCCATTCTTCGGGGCATCGATCTTTGGGAGCCCTGGAGGCTTGGTGGGCAAGTGGCGTTATAGAAAGTGGCCTTGCACGATGATCTGCCCGAGATCGTGATACGCCGGCCACGCCGGTTGGGAACGTGGGACTCTCGCTGCCAGCGTAAAGTAGTTGACTGCATCGCAGCTTACCTCTTTCTTCTTTGTTTATTTCATGTTTCTGATTCATTTTCTCTGGCCGCAAATTGCCTCCACGTGTACCAATCTCTACGATAGGTACAACGAGGAGAAGGCCGCTCGCAAGAAAGCGGAGGCTGACAGTAAGGCTAACGAGGGCCTGGCGAAAGAGAAGGTCGAGCAGGTAGCTCGCCTGGCCAGATTGAACCGAGACCAAACCGAGGCGGCGTGAAAAAGAAGTCGAAATGTTCGAACGTATCCCAAGTCGGCCGCCTGCAGCGGTGATCTAACCGGCTGCCAGCAGAGTTGGCCTGGCCAGTGAAGAAGAACCAGCCGACCGAGAAGAGTCGACCGCCTTGGCGTCACGGGTCACTTCAAGAAAGGGACCTTTGCCGAGAGAAGTTCCCTCCGTATGTAGGCCGTCAAGGACGGGAAAAGCATTGAGGAGCTGACGCAGAAGCTGAAGAAGGCCGAGGAGTCCGCAGTGGAAAACTATAAGAAATCAAAGGATTTTGAGATCGCTATGGACGCGGCCATTCTTCCCTACTTCGCCCATGGCACTAATCATATATTAAGGATGCTCGCTGGCCGTGGCGGAGTGGGAAGGGACCATGGCGGGATGGGCCGTGCTCGACCCCCTGCAGGCCGCCGCCTTTTCCATGCGTTGGTCCCTTATACCAAGGATGAACTCGCCACCATGGCTCAGGGCGATACTGATGCTGGGCGAGCACCCTGGGTCCCTCCACTGTGATTAGAGGTAAACGGCTGCGCTGGACAGTAGCGAGTCCGAGGACGACACTTTGAAACAACCGAGCAGACAAGCCGAAGTCTCGTGCAAGGCCGAGATGAAGCCGCTCAAGAGAGCCGAACTTCCAAAGATCAACTACAATATCACCATCCCAAAGAGCTTCCTCCTCCTCCGAACAAACAGTAACTTTAATCGGCTCAAGCGCGCTAATTATTTTTGATTTTTTGTAACTCCAAATTTTGACTATAATAGAATTCGCTGCTGACGTATTTTCCTTTTGTATGTTTACTTTAGCCGCTTGTTCGCTCGATAATCTTTTTTACTTGCATGTTTTTCCTGTCATATGTTAATACAAGTACTGGTGCCTTCTAAAAAACATATCGAGCATAAAACTGATAAATAATCAATCGAGTACAAGAACTCAAATTTAATCACTTAAAAGCGACATAACTGATAAAGCAAGCTTCATTATTTAAATTGAGACGTTACCCAAATGAACGCCGTGTACGATTGCTGGATCCCACTGGGCAAGTTTGAACGAATGGGCTTCCGCAAGATCGGGCAGGCCCAGCCTCAAAGGCGACTCAACAACCGGCATGGCCTTTGTTCGACGTGGTAGTTCAAGCGCTGTTAAGATATCTTCCGGTATGGAGATATACCAACATTGCTTCTGGCCACCGTAGTGAACCCGAGGTAGTTAGCCGCTATCTTGCAGCATGGCCTCTATCACCTGGCAAAGCATCCTAGTATGTGAACCTCGGCCGGCCGCATCTCACCCAGTAGGATAAGTTCATCGATACTAAGGAGTTTAAGGATTGTTGACTGGGCATGGCCCCTATCTGCTGGCCGGGCGAGCAGGATTCAGCCAAACAAGTCCGAACAATTGTAGATGACAATTAACTAATCAATTTGAAAAATCTGTATTGGTAAATATGACAACGACTTGCCTTTTATTGATAGATAGACGATCAATGACCCTCAACAGGACTGAGGTCTTGCCCGTTTGTTTTCTTGACTTAGGGGTAATATTTTTTGAGGTGGTCTGCATGCCAAGGATGCTTCAAATCTTTTCCTTCTGAGTCTCGGCGTGTGTAAGTGCC
>CM028378.1:43997828-44056790 GCA_013146195.2 Codonopsis lanceolata | reverse complement strand
TTTTCAAAGTTTTTTGATAAAAAATTTCTACTATTATTACCAATAAGATGTATATCTTACATTGGTTAAAAAAATGATGTTGATTTTTAATTATTTTAGATTATATAAAAGACTTACTATTATTAGCAATAGAAGATATATATCACACATTTGTTATAAATTGATGTTGGTTTTAAATTACTATTATTACCAATAAAAGAGATAAATCTTACATTGGTTAAAAAGTGATGTTGATTTTAAAAGTCTTAAAATAAAAAGACTTCTACTTTTATCATTAATAAAAGAGAAAAGAAGAGATATATCTCATTATATAGAAAGAGATGTTGCTTTTAGATATTTTTTAGATAAAAAACTTCTACTACTATTACCAAATGATGAGATGTATACACATTGGTTAGAGAGTGATGTAGGTATTAAAAGTCTTTTATAAAAGACTTAATACCAATAGAAAAAATATGTATTTCACATTAGTTAGGAAAGTGATATTGGTTTAAAAATTTTTAGATAGCGTATATCGCATTGGTTACAAAGAGATCCACATTATTTAGAAACATATATTGGTTATAAAATTCATAGATAAATGAATTTTTATGTTATTATCAATACAAGAGATGTATCACACATTGTTTACAAAGAGATGTTGGTTTCAAAACTATTTAAGATAAAATACTACTACTATTATTATTTTTATGTTATAACCAATAGAAGAGATGTATCCCACATTGTTTAGAAAGAGATGTTGATTTCAAAAAGTTTTATATAAAAGACTATTATTATTACTATAGAAAATGTATCTTACATTTGTTAGAAATTAATGTTGGTTTTAAAAATACTATTATTACCAATAGAAAAGATGTATACCACATGGTTAGAAAGAAATGTTTGTTAGAAAAGATGTTTGTTTTAAAAGTCTTTAGATAAAAGTCTTAAATTTTTATTACCAATAGAAATAGAAAAGAAGTATCTCACATTGTTAGAATATGAAAAATGTATATCTTATATTGTTTAGAAAAAAGATGTTAGTTTTATAGTAAATACTTTTACTCTTATTACCAATAAAAGATATGTATCTCACATTGTTTAAAAAATAAATGTTGGTTTAAAAAGTCTTTAGATTAAAAACTTTTTTGTTACAAATATAATAGATGCAAGTATTTCACATTGGTTACAAAGTAATCTACTATTATTATCAATAGAAAAGATGTATCACACATTGACTATAAATTAATGTTGATTTTAAAAATACTATTATTACCAATAGAATAGATGTATCATACATTTGGTAAAGGGTAATGTTTGTTTTTAAAGTCTTTAAATATAAGACTTCTATCATTATTATCAATAGAATATGTATATATCACATTGGTTAGAAAGTGATGTTGATTTTAATTTTAGATAAAAGACTTTTACTATTATTATTAATAGAAGAGATATCCTACATTTGTTAAAAAATGATGTTGGTTTTAAAAGTCTTTAGATAAAAGACTTTTACTTTTACTTTCAATGTAATAGAAGAGATGTATCCCACATTATTTAGGAAGAGATATTGGTTATAAATTTTTTAAAATAAAAGACTTCTACTATTATTACCAAATGAGGATATGTATTACACATTGGTTAGAGAGTAATGTTGATTTTAAAAGTCTACAATTATTAGCAATAGAAGATAAGTATTTCACATTGGTTATAAAGTGATATTGGTTTAAAAAGTTTTTAGATGATATATCTCACATTGGTTACAAAGATTGTATCTCATATTATTTAGAAATGAGTATTTGTTATAAAAGTCATTAGATAAAGACATCTTTTGTTATTACCAATAGAAAATATGTATCCACATTGTTTAGAAATGAATGTTGGTTAAAAAGTCTTTTATCTACTACTATTATTACTAATAGAAAATATGTATACTACATGGTTAGAATGTGGTGTTGGTTTTAAAGTCTTTAGATAAAAGACTTAAACTTTCATTACCAATAAAAATATAAAATAAGTATCTCACATTGTTTAAAAATGAATTATGATTTTAAAAGTGTTTAATAAAATGACTTCTAATATTATTATCAAGTTAAATGTTAATTTTAAAAGTTTTTAGATAAAAAAATTACTATTATTATTAATACAAAATATGTATCTCACGTTAGCTAAAAACTTATATTAATTTTAAAAGTATTTAGATAAAAAAATCGTTTAATATTAGTAACAATATAAAAAAAATTATAACCATGGAAGAGATTAACAATCTAATTATAATGTCTAAAAGTTATATTATTATTACAAGACTATATATATCCCACATTGTACCCGTGCATAACACGGGCTAAATAACTAGTTAAGTAATATATGAATGTGCGTGTGTGTTGCGTGTGATGACCTTACTTTAGACTGAATCAATCGGCATTAGCCGATTCCAAGTGATCGATTAGGAAAAAAGATTGAGTTGTGCTTCTTTTTTTTTTTTTTTTGAATTATGTGAGAGAGTTGTGTGTATTTCGAAGAGATGCAACCTTGTCGTAGAGAAATACAAGAACCAATGAGCCAACAACAGTCATAAAATGTTTCTTTGGTTCTCCAAAGCTGCATAATATTTAATAGTTCTTCTCAGATGGGCTCTCACTTTGATCCGACATCATTGTCTCACATCGTCTCAAGATCTGAACCGAAGCTCTCGTTTGTTCCATGTATATGAGAGCATAAGCCTATTCTATGTGGAGCTGCATTAGCGCTTCATAGATCAAAAGTGGCTTCGTTGATCGAAGAAGGAGAATGATTAAAGAGGCAACAACAGTATTAGAAGATGATTCAAAAGTGAATGGCAAAGGTATATTGTTTTGAAATTTTATTTTCTTTTAGTTTTGTTAATTTAGTTCATACTTGAATTAACTTTTCTTTCCTACATTTCTTTATTCTTTAGCTGGCATTCCATTGCAATATTAGGGTCATTATCGGAATATCATTGAATTTAATAGAAAAGACCAACATTAGCTGAGCAAAGAGGGAAAATTAGAAACATAAATTGAGGATAGGGGCCATACACAAAGTTTTTTTTTTTTTTTTTGCGAGGAGCCAAATCAGTAAAATGTGACAAGCTCAGGGACCAAAATTTTATTTAAACCTTAAAAAAATATCATTCACTTCATCTAGATGGGTATATGGTTTGGTTTGGTTCGATTTAAGCAAAAACTATGAACCGAACCACTCTCTATTAACTCAATTATCTTGAACTGAACCGAACCGAATCACTCAGTTTAGTTTGGTTTGGTTCAGTTTTGTGGTTTATAAAATGTTTTTTAATCAACTTAACAAACATTAATAATGACAATAAAAATAAGATTTTAATTTGGAATTAATATCAAACATTATTAAAAAAAATCTACTAAAAATAAATTATCATAAAAAAATAATGTAAATTCCAAATAAATACAAACAATGGAAGAAATAAGTCCTCCAATAATCTAGATTTTGTTTGGTTTAGTAACTAATATATATATATATATATATATATATATATATATATATATATATGAATGACTAAATCATGAGCCTAAACTATGCATATCAGACGATCAAACAATTTAGAATAGTTAACAAATGTTATATAATATATGTATTATATAATATATAAATAAAAATATATACATTGGTTTAATTCGGTTCAGCTTGGTTCGATATAAAAAAATGTGAACCGAACCAAACATAGTGATTTTCCAATTTTTGAAATAGAAACATAAACGTCTTGGATCAAAACCGAACAAACCAAATGGTTTGATTTGGTTTGGTTCGATTCCGTGATTCGACGGTTCCGATGTATACACCTAACTTCATCAGTATAAAAAGAGTTTATATTTATTTTTATTTTTTTTGCAAAAATTAAGAAAGATAAGTTATACTTCCCAATTTCTAAATTATTGTCTTATTTGACTTGAATCATAGATTAAAAAAACAATTGAATTGATAATTAATATCAACATAATTTGTAGTTTCTTTTAGAGTAGTGCATGTGCGATCATTATTAAAGTGGTACGAAAAAGTAAGAGTAAAATCATAAAAGTGTTATGCTAAAAAAATAAAATTTACAAACAAAAAATTTATTTTGGAACGAACAAAAAAGGAAAACAAGATAATAATTTAGAAACATATAAGGAAGTACTACTATTTAAGTGTTTACATTGTCGTATTCCAAACGTAAATTGAGATACGATGAGTAACAAATAGGAGTTTAGCAATGGCGTATAATAAGAAATCCTCAATTTTAATAAAAAATAATTTGATTAAGAAACGATTATTTAAAACAAAATAAATAATAATCTTTATTACAGTCATTTAATCATTTATCCACTATTTTCATAAATATCAGCTTTTTTGAGATTTGATTTGAATAAACATCTAGATGTCGATAAGTCTTTTGTAAGTGATAAGGGACGATGAAAGTTTGAAGTGAAAACAAAGTTCTGATTCTATACATTTGAATTTGAGGCGGTCTCCTGTAAGACGGTCGTACAAATTCTTATCTGTAAGACGATCGTACAGATTCTTATCTGTAAGACGGTCTTACAGATCCTTATCTGTAAGACGGATCTATCCAGATTAAATATGGTAAAATTCAGAAATCTTAATACAACCATGAAAATTACAGCGCCACCCCTCATGTTTATACTAGAACTTCGTGACCGTGCCATAGGCACGGTGTCAATATATATTATCTACGTAATTGAGGGGGTACATTGCTTCAAGTGGTAGTTGATGGGCGCTATTCGAACTCGACCCATAGTTGAGGGGGATCGTTTGTAAGTGTGTTATTCGTAACTGACCCAGAACCGTTGGATCTTACAACCGGGATTGATCCAGACCGCATAATAGCTTCAGTCAATTAACTGAGCTGTATTGTATAGTTAATATACAGAATGTCACTTTTTACTATTAATAGTATCACTTTTTAGTATAAAATGTGTCACTTTTGGCCTTAGAAGTATCACTTTGCATTTTTAATGAAAATTATAATTTTTTTCCCTAAAAAGTGTTACTTTTGGGATCAAATGTGTCACTTTTAGCCTTAAATATGTTATTTTTACTTTGAAAAGTGTCTCATTTTTTATAAATAAAAATAATTACGTTTGACATTAAAGTGTTACATTTTAGCATTAAATGTGTTACTTTTGACCATATAAGTGTCATTTTACTTTATAAATAAAAATCGTTGTTATTGACATTAAAAGTGTCACTTTTTAGCATTGAAAGTGCATGTCACGTTTTAGTATTAAATGTGTCACTTTTGGCAATCACCGTTAGTTTTAAAGTGACACTTTTTAGTATTAAATGTGTCACTTTTTAGTATTAACAGTGTCACTTTTTAGTATTAAAAATGTCATTTTCTATTTTAATAAAAATTATAATAAATTTCCCTTTATAGTGTCACTTTTAACCTTAAAATGTGTCAATTTTATCTTTTAAATGTGTCACGTTTGACTTTAAATGTGTCACTTAGCATTTCGTCAAAATCTGTTAGGTTCCGTCAAGCATCTCATGGCAAGTGAGGCTAACGGAGGGGACATAAAATTAAACTGCAAGGCGTGGGAAACAAAAGAATTTCGACGACAAATCTTGAAAGTACAGGAGCACTGGAGCAAAATGAGAAACTTCTCATTAATGAGCAATAAACCTATGCCAAAAATCTTTACCATCAACTATGGGACACCTTGATTGAATTATTTTTTTGATTTTTAGTAACATTTTGTTTATTTATTATGACCCGTAAATTTCTAGATAGGGCTCCGTCTTACGAATTTATGATTCGTAAAACCGTCCTACACAAGTTTTTGCCTTTAAATTTTTAGATGGATTAAGAGTAAGCGGATAATTACAATACGTAAGAGTAGTACTTCGATAAATATTAGTTTAACTAGTTAGTACTCGTGCGATGCACAATTCTAATATTTTTTTTGCAAATTTTTTTATAATAACATAATTTTTAATAATATTATACGTAATTAAATTTTTTTATTAGAATACTTTGAAAAAAAACTAAATAAGAGAAATATTGAACTTGATCATATGAATGAGTAATTGAAAGATTTGCGTAGGAATAAAAAAAACTTAAAAATTGAAGTAATTAATAATTAGTTGATATAGATTAATTAGTAATTTTCAGTTGAAATTGATCACTTTAATAGAAAGCCGCCACGTGGTAGAAGTGACTTCTGTTACTATTAATTAATAATGAATAGATATAGATTCATAGATTAAAATAAGAAAACATTAACATAAAATTGTGTCGTGAATAACTTGAATAAATCAAATAGTAGGGAAATGAAAAGATATGAGAATTGAAGAGTTTTAGTCAAGATAAACTTGTATAAATTAAATAGGATAAAATCTAATTTTTAATTAAGCAATATTAAATAAAAACAAAAAATTCTCATTTTATCAAAAGTTGATACGTGTCAGCCATTTTACACAAAAAAACTGCCACGTGGCAGATGTGGTTGTTGTTTTAGTAATTAGAAACTAGGTTATTACCCGTGCGATGCACTGTTGACATAATATTATTTCTGAAACTTAATTTTGTAGATAGAATCTGCAAGCTATTTGAATGAACCAATAACAGCAAAATGTTCACATAATTAATAAATTTAAAAAAAATGTGAGAGCACAACGAATTATCAAACTGAAAATTCATGCGAATTATAAAATCGAACAAATATTCTTAGGAAGGAGAGGGGAAGTGCCACGAAGACAGACTCGTCGAGGAGGTGTTTGATGGAGGGGAAGTATTTCACAGTGGTTGTTTTGGTGGAACATGTTATAGATTTATATCACTGACCAAAACTGAAGCAAGCTATCCAAGCTGTGTTTCCAGATTACCCAAAATTCAGTCACCAACATTAATTAACCCAAGCTCTAACTGCAAAACAATGTTAGACTGAAAATATAGAATAACAGGTTAATATGAGAACAGCTTGAGTATCCTTGGCCGAAGCCTCACTCGATCTGTCTAGGGCTTATGGTTGCCTAGGCTCAGACCCCCACAACAAGGTGCTATACACCGAGTATAGCAGACCCGTCCAACCACCGAGTTCACAGACCAAAGGGACAACGTCACAGTTCCAAGGATTTCTCACAGTGAAGTCCAACCCAAGCCTTCCAACAGAATCCCAAGAACCCGATTAACCCCCTCACAGAACCCTCGAATCAGAGACCTCAAGAACACAGTGTCTCCCTTCACAGCTAACCTCACCACTCAAAGCAGAGAAGAAGAAGCAGAAGAGAATGAACACAAGAGAGAGAGATCAGAAGGTTGTTACCAATGGGGGTATGCCGTGTGTTCTGTCTCTCAAAGAGCGGGAGTATATATGGTGCTCAACTAAGGCAATCAGCCGCGAAGAATCAAAGACGGGGAACAATCAACGAGCTGATTGGAACAAAGAATGGAATCTGCCGAATTTTCGGGGTCAAAGGAAGCAATACCCGAAAATACACCTAGACCGCCAAGACCACAAACATCAACAGCGGCTGCAACCAAAACAGAGAGAGGGGAATGGGGCGGGCTGAAGCTAAAGGGTTTCTGGGTTGCTTGGGTTTGGGCTTCACCAGTGGGCTGCCCAAACAGGCCCAGCCATCACTTACAATCTCCACCTTGGAACAAGTACTGGGTCAATCATGTTGAACTCATGGACACAAGTGGGGTACATCATAGCCTATACACGGAACTTGTTCCAACACAAAGTAGGAAACAAGAACACCAGAAAGCAAACACAAAGTAAGCATCAAATCTAACTTATTCTAACACAAAGTAAGAAGAAGAGAGACACCACAACAAACACAAAGTAAGTCGAGGATTTTCAAGGCAATAACAACAATCCACACGAATCATACATCATAACAAGAGAACTCACAACAAGGGTTGCTCCACCATATTTGGAGCCGGGGGAGGGGGAACAGGTTCATTTAAGCAAGGAAACTCATTCTCATTAAAGATAATATCTCTACTAATGATTGTTTCAAAACCTGGTTCCTCTTTTAACCATAATTTATAACCTTTCTCACCCTCCGCGTACCCTAAGAAGACACACCTAACCGGTCTCGGTTCAAAAGTGTTGTTCTCCCGATGAATATAAGCAGCACAACCGAAAACTCTAAAATTTTGAAAAGCAACTTCTCCACCGGAAAACACAGCCTCAGGACATCTCCCATTAGGCGGGATAGGAGACCTATTAATGACATAGGCGGCACACACAACTGCCTCTCCCCAAAAACATTTGGAAAGACCTGACGTGGCAAGCATGACCCTTGCACGTCCTAGCAAAGTCTGAATCATACGCACAGCAACCTCATTCTGATGAGGGCTACAAGGGATAGATTTTTGATGGTCAATCCCACTATCGGCGCAAAATCTCTCAAACTCACAGTTGCAAAACTCCAACCTACTATCCGTCCTAAGCCTTTTAATTTTCATACCGGTTTGATTTTCAATTAAAATCTTCCAAGTTTTACATTTTTCAAAAACTTCAGTTTTCTCTTTCAATAAAACTATCCACACTTTTCGTGAGAAGTCATCAACGATAGACAGAAAGAACCTATTCCCACCATGAGTGGGTAACAAAGGACCCGACAGATCCACATGGATCAACTCAAGGGAATTTTTTATAGAGTATTTCTCTAGGGAGGGAGGTGGAAAACTAAACCTATGATGTCCAAGGCTTTTATCCATCAAATTTGTTTTATCACTCTTAACAACATTTGCATGATTCTCAATAAAAGACACATGAGCAGCATCACACACATACAGGTTTCGCCGTTTTCCAGCTTTGAAAATAACCAAATTATCTTTTAGAATTTTCATCTCACCCCTTCCCCATCTACCCTCTAACCCATCATCTTCCAATGATGCACACGAGATCAGATTATTACACAAATCAGGAACGTGTCTAACATTTTCCAAAGTCAAATTATATTCAGAATCAAATTTCAAGCATACATTGCCAATTCCAGCAATTTGACAATTCTTACCATTAGCCAAGGAAACAGTTCTGGTTTCCACATCTTTGTATGAAGAAAAAACATTTTTAAAAGGTGTCATGTGAAACGCACACGCAGAATCTAAAACCCACTCATTCATATATGCAGAAATAGAGTTCACATAATTCACATTGGTTTCACAAGACTCCGTTACCATAAAAACATCACCACCATCTTCACACAAGGCTAAATTACAATCTTTTTGATTATCATGATTCTGATTTTGAATTTTCTTTTTAGGATTTGTGCAATCCTTCTTAAAATGACCAGATTCACCGCAGTTGTAGCAAAGTCTTTTCTTAGATCCATTCTTAGACCTACTTTGGCTTCTACCCCTGTTGTTTCCATAATTCTGATTTTGACCATGATTTTGTTCTTCACCATTTTGACCATTGTTCCTATCATGTTGTCTTCCTCTTACCATATGAACCTCACCGGTTTGAGATTTACCCCTATTTACTTTTAAATCTAATTCTTTGCTTTTTAACCCAACAATCACCTTATCAAGTGTGATATCATCCCTACCATACTTAATAGCGATTTCACGTCGGCATAAGAATCGGGAATACCATTTAAAAGAACAATAGCAGCGATGTAATCATCAATGTTTTTATCCCGGTTTGCTTAATGTCTTGAACTAACTTAGTGAAAACATCGATATTATCCTCCATGTCTTTATCAAGGTCTAGTTTGAATCGAAAAAACTGTTCCAAGAGATATAATTTGCTAGGTAACGATTTTTCATAATAAAGTTCTTCTAGCCTATCCCAAAGTTCTTTAGCAGATCCAAGTTTACCAACCTTCCTTATCACTGAGTCATTCAAGTTCAAAAGTATGGAATAATAAGCCGACTCGTCCATTTCAGTCCTATCGTCCGATTTTTCATTTTCAGAAAATTTTTAAAGTTATAGCTTTAAAGACTTTTTCCTTTATCAAAATGCCCTTCATTTTCTGTTGCCAAATAGAAAAATCTGTTTTCCCATCAAAGGGTACCAAATTATAGGACGATGACGAGTTTGCCATTTTGGAAAACCAACACAGAACAATTTAAAAAATATATCAGCAAAATCACACAAAGTAATTTATATATATATATATATATATTTTTTTTAAAACACAATTTTTCCAAGAAAAGGAAAAGAAAAAATCACCCAAAAAGTTTATGGAAAAACCTTTTAAATCAGAATATTACTAATGCACAATGGAAGCAATATGAACGTAATCTATCCAAACAATTAAAACTTAAACACAAGTTTCACAAACTAGAAACTAAGTAAAAGGTTTAAGTTTGGAACACGATACCCAGAAATCACTGACTGTGATTTCTACCTTTGGATTGACAGCAGCTCCACCGTTTGTCAGTACACAAACCAAGCTCTGATACCACTGTTATAGATTTATATCACTGACCAAAACTGAAGCAAGCTATCCAAGCTGTGTTTTCAGATTACCCAAAATTCAGTCACCAACATTAATTAACCCAAGCTCTAACTGCAAAACAATGTTAGACTGAAAATATAGAATAACAGGTTAATATGAGAACAACTTGAGTATCCTTGGCCGAAGCCTCACTCGATCTGTCTAGGGCTTATGGTTGCCTAGGCTCAGACCCCCACAACAAGGTGCTATACACCGAGTATAGCAGACCCGTCCAACCACCGAGTTCACAGACCAAAGGGACAACGTCACGTTCAAGGATTTCTCACGGTGAAGTCCAACCCAAGCCTTCCAACGAATCCCAAGAACCCGATTAACCCCTCACAGAACCCTCGAATCAGAGACCTCAAGAACACAGTGTCTCCCTTCACAGCTAACCTCACCACTCACAGCAGAGAAGAAGAAGCAGAAGAGAATGAACACAAGAGAGAGATCAGAAGGTTGTTACCAATGGGGGTATGCCGTGTGTTCTGTCTCTCAAAGAGCGGGAGTATATATGGTGCTCAACCAAGGCAATCAGCCGCGGAGAATCAGAGACGGGGAGCAATCAACGAGCTGATTGGAACAAAGAATGGAATCTGCCAAATTTTCGGGGTCAAAGGAAGCAATACCCGAAAATACACCTAGACAGCCAAGACCACAAACATCAACAACGGCTGCAACCAAAACAGAGAGAGGGGAATGGGGCGGGCTGAAGCTAAAGGGTTTCTGGGTTGCTTGGGTTTGGGCTTCACCAGTGGGCTGCCCAAACAGGCTCAGCCATCACTTACAGAACACGTTTAATCAAATTGGATAAAATCTATTTTAAATTAACCGAGTTTTGGTAAAATAATAAAAATTTAAAAACTCCTACCATGACAATTGATGAGTACTCCTAATCAAATGAAACTTGTCTAAATCAAACGTGATAAAATATATCTGGTACAAACCGATTTGACAGCAAAAAGTTGTAAAAAAACAAATTACCATGAGAATTTAAGAGTTTTAATCAATTGAAACACGTGTAAGGGCTCGTTTGTTGTGGCTGATGGCTTATAACTTATGGCTGATAGCTTAAGCTGGTGGCTGAATGACTTTTGGCTGATTGCATAATAGACTGTTTGTTACAGCTGTTGAAAAGCTTCTTATGAGTCGTTATAATTATTTGTTAAAAAAAAACTTGAAAATTAGTATTCATATTTTTATGTATATTTCATAAAAGGATAAAATGAAGATAATCAAATATTTATTAATGAATAGTTATCTTCATGTTTAAAAAACCAAAAAAGTTTAAAATTTTGGCTTTTTGGCTTTGGCTTTTCAATGCATAAAGGGTGTTGTACCTTACTTATTGGCTTATGGCTTATAAGCTGAAACAAACACTTTAAATATGACTTTTCATAAGCCAAAAGCCAAAAGTCACTCAAAATAAGCTGCAACAAACGAGCACTAAATCAAATGTGAAAAAATCTATCCGCATAAAAACTTTACCATAAAAATTTAGAGTCCTAATCAAGTGAAACACATTTAAATCAAATGTGATAAAATCTATCTGATATTAACCGATTTTAACAGCAAAAAATGGTAATAAAAAAACTTTTACCATGTATAAAGGAGACACAAGTTTCAAAATCTATCTAGTTTAAAATTTTTGATAGCAAAAATAGATTATATATATATATATATATATATATATATATATATATATATATATAGTACCGTATGCACAGTTTTAATAATTTTTTTTGTGCAAAAGTTATTTATAATGAGATAATTTTCTAAACTTGTAATAAATAATTAAAAAAATTAATTAGAATAATTTGAAAGAAACCAAAAATAAGGTAAATAATCAAAATTGATCATATGGATATATAATTGAAATATTAAAATCTATGAGAATTGATAAAATCTATCTCAAAAATACACTTTTACTATAAAATTTTGGAGTCCTAATTAAGAGAAATGCGTCTAAATCAAATGTGATAAAAACAATCTCATAATAACCAATTTTGGCAGCAAAAAAAAGTAATTTTTTTTTACCATATATAAAGGAAGTGCCGGTTTTAAAGTCTATCAGGTTTTAATTTTCCACAAAATAAAAAAGAAAAAATATTACAACTTCACAAGAAGGTGTCACGTCAAAACACATAAATCCTTTAAAACTTTAAGTATTCAACAGAAAGTCATCATGTGGCAGCATCGACTTATGTTTTAATAAACTAATAGATAAATAATAGATTATTAATTAATGATTAATAAATATAGATTAGTAGAAGAACAAATAACATAAAATTATCCCGTGGATAATTTGTATAAATTAAATAGTAGGAAAATGAAAAGAGATAAAAATTGAAGAGTTTCAGTTAAATTAAACTTGTATAAATTGTATAGGATAAAATCTAGTTTAATTAAGCGATATTTGAAAAAAAATAGAAAAAAATTCTAAATCTCTATCATAAATTTACTCGTAAAACTATATCCTAAACCTATCTTATCAAATTAGTTTTATGATTTTTATCTTATCTAATTTTATTTAAGATTTTTATCTTAAACTAATCAATTTTGAAAAAAGAAAAAAACTTACCATTTCAAAGGTGACACATGGCAGCACCAAATTCCTTTAAAACTTTTAGCTTTTCATAGAAAGCCGTTACGTGACAGTAGCGGTTTCTGTTTTAATAATAGTTATAGATTAAAAATTGATAGATAGATAAATATATATTTTTTTATAAAGACCTTAAATCTTGATATGAAAAAGAAATAAATACACCTATTAATGACATAAAAAATACATAAAATTTCAATTACTTCAATATTTGATAGTAAATATTTTTTAAGATCATACCATTCAAAATTGATACTTTGACTACTTGTGTAAACCTTTTTTAAATCATAGACTTATTGTGTGATTAATTTATTAAAATATTTTTCAACCTCTAAAATCTATGTATTTTTCTTTTTGAAAACCAAACCAATTTTAAATAAATGAACTTTTAAATTTAAAAAGATAAGAGAGATGCTATTTCTACTACAACTATCGTTTATCCACTACATTCTTAATTATTGCATTAAATAAATATATGTTTGGACAAAACTATTCCTTAAGTACTTTTCGTCCTTTCCCAATTGTCTTTTAACATTATTTTTTAGTTCAAACATCAATGAAAAATATAGTTATTTTAATATTATTTTTTTACTTTTTAATGACTTTATGAATTAATCTCATGACTAAAGTTAATAATTGTATACTAAAAAATATCATTCCAACATTTTTTGTCTACCAAACTTAAATATATGATATTTGGTTATGAAATTTAAAGGATGTAATTGTAAGAATTTGATTCAATAGTAAAATCATAGTATGACATAGTATCGCAAAATTTTAAATATTTTGTCTACCTTTAAAATTGATTCAAAATTTTTATTCTTAAGTTGATTGAACCTAATATTCAGTCTAATACCTACCAAATTATTATTATTGAACTGATTTAAAATAATTTTTTAACTAAATTAAATTATTTTAGTTTTGATAATAAAATATTCAATATTTTCTTAAAAATGTTAGAAAATGAATTAATTATATTATTTTTATGATTATGGAATATGCAAGGTGAGTGATTATGAAAATTGACTAAACATATTTATTATGAAAAAAAGAGAGAACAAGTATCTTATTTGTTGAGAATTAGAATGTAAAATTACAAATAAAATAATTATGCTGTTTATTGATGTTTAAACTAAAAAAATAATGTTATAAGTAATTAGGAAATAACCTGATTAGTTAACTTAAAAAGAGCAAGTACTTAAAAGGGTTGTTTTGTCCAAATATGTACTCCCTCTATTCCGGGCAAAGAGTCCACTATTTCATTTTTGAATGTTTGACTTAAAGAGTTCACTTTCCAAAATTAAGCGATAAAAATGTTATTTTTATTACTAATTGACTACTAAAAGTGTTATTTTACTAAAAAAATTAACTTTCAAATGAGGACTCTTTGCCCAGGACGGAGGGAGTATTTATTTAAAAATTAAAATTTCATTTACCGGCGGTGTATAATTTTTTTAATACCAGTGGCCTTTGGAACATGACACGTGCCCAACCAAAATCTTAAAAAGTCAAGACAAAGATTGTGATTAATATGTGCCATTAGAGCTGTCAATGACCCGGGTCGGGCCATGTCCGTACCAAGCCCATCGGGCCAAATGTTAAAATCAGGACACATCGATCCAAAATTTCTTCAAAAACTGAAGCCCAAGCCCACACATAACATCATACCGACTAGACCGACTGGGCTAGCCCATGAGCCTACCCATTGTACGTGCCAATTTCACCTATTTTTTTGGCTAACGATAAAGCCCATTAGGCCAAACATTGAACTAGGGTTGACTCAAGATTTTACGGGGCCTATAGAACCTAAAACCCAACCTGACATAACATTTGGTGAGCTGTGACTGTTTTTGATAGCTTTATGTGACATGGTCTAATAATCGCTTGTGTAAAAAAAAATTTATATCACCGATAGATAAAAAATTTAATTTTTTAAAATGAAATTAGGATGTGGTGGATAAACAAAAATTACGATAATAGTCTCTCATAAAAGATAATGAAAAATGCTACCGACCCATTAAATTTTTTTTTTTTTTTGGACATAATTACTAAATCATTTTAATTTGTCACCATATCTCCTTTTTTTTAGCACTTTTCCTCGCGCGCGCGCTCTCACTCTCTCTCTCATACTATTGGAAATTTGGAACACACTTTATGCAACTAAAAAAGTGATCGGAAGGACGCAATCATTATATCAGAATCCTCCGTCTTGCTATTTCTGTAAGCACTCTCCGGCGGTTGTGGTTGTTGTTATTATTCTTGCCCTCTTGACGAATCCAATCACCATCTTTTGCCCTTATTCCCGCCTTCCGTCTTCATCACTGCTAGTAATTCCCTCCATTCTTAAGGGCATATTCGTCCACTCCCACAACACTCTCCCTACTCCTTTCCCCGCCTACGCAGCTCCTCGAAACCGCCACCTCCGTCACTCTCTATCATAACTTCGCTAATTTCAGTTACTCATACATATAAGTAAAGAGAAGGTGATGACGGTGCCTGAAGGACAGCGGCGCAGAGCACAAGGCAGAGACTTAGTTCGGGACCCGGTCCCGGCCAGGGTGCCTTTGCGGTTACTGCTCCGAGTAGCGTCGGTGGCGTGCGGAATACAGTTCGGGTGGGCCCTACAGCTGTCGTTACTGACGCCGTACGTGCAGGAGCTCGGGATTCCGCACGCATGGTCCAGCGTGATATGGCTTTGTGGCCCACTCTCGGGGTTCTTCGTCCAACCGCTTGCCGGCCTCATGAGCGATCGGTGCAACAGTAAGTTCGGTCGCCGGAGGCCGTTCATCGTTGCCGGAGCGGCGGCGATTATTGTTTCCGTATTCGTGATCGGGTACTCGGCGGATATAGGATGGTTGTTTGGGGATAGAGGTGAAACAAAGACGAATGCGATAGTGGCGTTTGTGATTGGGTTTTGGTTCCTTGACATGGCTAATAATATGACTCAAGGTCCTTGTAGAGCTCTGCTTGCTGATCTTACCGGTAACCCTCTTTCCTTATGTGTATAGATATTTGGGTGTGCAAGTATAGTTGCAATTTTACTTTTTCTGGAATCATTTGTTCGATTTTATTGTTATATGGTTGAAATTTACTTTGTTTAGAGCTTAATTGAAACCCTAACTTAACCCTGATGGTGACGATGAATCCTGTGCCAAGAGTTGTCAATTTAAATAAGGATTAATATATAATTTGGTCACTCAATTTAACCCAAACTTTAAGTTTGGTCGTGAATTTTTTTTTCTATTCATTTGGTCCTTCAAGTGCCAAGAGTTGTCAATTTTTTTTTGGTTAAATTGAATCCTGTGCCAAGAGGTGTCGATTTATTTATTTTTGGTTAAATTCCCCTACTTGCCATTACCGTTAAAAAAAATTCAGGATGACTAAATTATCCTTGCTAAAAAGTTTCTTATGGGATGACTTTTTAAAAAGTCCAAAATACAAGGGGTTAAGTAGCCCAATAGAAAATTAGTTTCTCTTCAAGCTTTGAAACCCAGGTTGTGATTCTTTCCACTACCCTCTCAGCTCCGACGACCCATTCTGCCCTCCCGACAAGTCGCCTCCGAAGTTCTCCTCCAAAGCAATTGTCTCTCTAGACAAGGACAAGTACTACATTGTCTCTCTAGACAAGGACAAGTACTACATTGTCTCTCTAGACAAGGACAAGTACTACTCTCCGCTCCGCTTTCCCCTCCTCCCAACCTCTATAAATCTTCTCAGAATTTCAATGTTCTTGCCGCCGGTGAAGTCTCAGCCGCCGTTGGCTGTGTTTAATAGGTCTTTGGAAGTGCCTGTGGGCGTGATGAAGGTGAGGCCGGGTAGAGGCATATCTGGTGAGGAGGATAGTGCTGTCGATGGAGAGATCAGGTCTAGCGCTGCAGTGGCTTCGATACTCAGAGCAATTTAGGTGCGAACTATAAAGGGGATTTCGTGTCCAAGCCGTTGGTACTCCGCATCTTCGTGGAGAATTCCATTTCACTGAGTGAACGGAAGATGAGATTTCGGCCTAACTGCAGTCTCTGCTGCCTCTTTCTTTCTGACCCGATTTGCTTTGCGTAGAAGGATTTCCAAATCAAAACATAAGGAAGATGGGATTGAAGGAGGCTAAATCGAGAGAAAGACTTTATCCCCTTCGGTACTCAGAAGGTTGACTCACTTGACCATCCTTTGCTCCCAACCTTTGTAATAGTCTTGGCTTCCTTCCCAGCCCAGTTCTTTGATTCATGTCGTCGCAAGAAAAGTTTGTTGAAAGAAGAATGGAGTCAGAGGAGAAAGTAGGCCCATCGACGTGGCAGTAGAGAGGGTAACATCAGAAATTTAGAAAAACTAATTGAATATATTATAAGTATTAGTATAATATGTAGTCTGTTAAAGCCATGTGCTCGTGATTCGTGGACCATAATTAAAGTAGTAAAAAGAAGTATGTGAAATGGTAAGAGTCTTCCTAAAAAGGAAATTTTGGAAACATGACAATTCTTTTGTAGTAACGGAGAAGAAGTTTATATTGTTTGCCATTCTTTGATGGTGCCTCCCCTGTTCATTGCCAGCGTTTATGCATTTCTTTCTTCCTCCAAATTGGAATAGTGTTTGGAAAAGAATTCGAAAAAAGTTTTATATTGTCGTCAGACTTCGGACAATCCCACACATACTATTGTGTAATCAACTTCAGTCATCTTCTTAACCAGGTAGGTATATATTCTCAGTCATCTTCTCATACTTGGTTAAGTAAATTATAGCCATATTATGGGATTAACTGAGAAGAAGACTCACTATGTTGAAACCTTAATTTCAAAGTATCTTCAACCCCCCACTTTGGGTACCCACATCGAACAAACATTCATGAAATGCTCAACATTCTCAAGTTTCCTATTTTGGACATTCCTTCTATATAAAGGATTCTAACGTGAGTACGTGACCTGTTTGCATGCTTATTGCCGTAATATCAAACTTATTGGGAAATCTTATGCACATAAACTCATCCCCGCGCCAATTGTTGCAAATTATCTCATCCCCTGAAATTTTCATCCTAATGCTATATGGCGTAAGTAAAACAAGATGCTTGAATAGCTTTTCAATTCCATAAGGTGTCAATTGATTGGAGAATTGGGGAATTATTAGTTTCTATACCATGCTATTTTGCCCTGGAGCTCAAGGTTCAACCATCACCAAGTTATCGAGAAGCATTTTGGGTAGATTGCCCTAATCATTCCTTTAAAAAAATCTCGCTCCAAGTGTTCTTCTATTGTTGATTTCTCTCTCTCTCTCTCTCTCTCTCACGTTAAACCTTAAATATCATCATGTATAGCAGTTGATTTATTCCGCACATGATGATCAAATCCATTGGAGTTCCACATTTATGGTGATGGTAATGAGATGGCCACCTATGTAACAAGGACTCTTCAATTTGGCCAGAGAATTCGCGTCGACGCGACACAATTCCGATAGGGGAGTGGGGTCTGGTTCGGGGGCGGCAGGAAACAGCCCAGAATCGGCATCCATCTTGGCACTGACAAAGAAGAGACGGGGGAGGGAGAGAATCAACCAGAAAGAGAAAGAAGGTCCAAGGGATGGGAGAGGTGACTAGGGCACTTAGGCAAAAACCTTGAGGTCCTTGGTTCCAATCAACATGCTAACAAGGGGCCACACTTACCTATAAAAAAAAGAGAGAAAGAAGGCCCAAACATGTGTTGCTGCTACTTCGTGCTCGCATGCAGATTTGAGAGAGAAAACGAGTATGAGAGACTTTGTGTGATATACTAAGTTAAATGGGTCAGGCTATGTACAACTGTAATCATGTACTTTAGTGTGGCATATTTGTTTCTCTTCACATGTGGAGGGGTCACACGGGGGAGTGTTAAGTTTTATATACTTGGTTGGCCCCTATCTAACATGTTAAGCTTTTTGATGAGTTGGTAACTTAACATGATATAAATAATAAAGCTATGGTTTGACAAAGTCTTGGGTTCGAGTCATCCCGCTTGTATGTTACCCAAAATATTGTGAGTGCATGTTGTCACTCACGTTCGTTTGTGATGCCCTGGTGAGGCATATTTGTTTGTCTCACCATGTCACGTGACAACTCTAGTTTGACAATGTCATGAGCTCGAAGAGGACTTTTTATGTTAGATCCTACTATAATATTCTTTCTAACAGAGAGAGGATTGTGTTCCCTTGGAGAAATATTTGGAGAGTGAAAGCCCCGAGTAGAGTTTTGTTTTTCGCATAGGAAGCTGCTAGAGAAGCCATCCTTATAGGTGATAATGTGCAGAGACGTCAAGTGACCTATGTTAATTGGTGCTTCATATGCAAAGGAAGTGATGAAAGTGTGAACCACTTGTTGCTGCACGGCTTGATTGCGACTATGCTTTGGAATTCAATGCTTAGTCTTTTCTCTATTACTTGGGTGATACCGAGATCAGTTAAAGATCTCCTTTTGAGCTGGTCTTTGTACAAGCGGAGAAGAAGAAGGGATAACTTTTGGCACGCAGTCCGTCTAGGCATTTGGTGGACTATATGGAGGGAAAGGAATAGAAGTGTGTTTGAGGATGAGGAGAGGACGGTGGACAAGTTGAAGGATGAGTTGCTTCGCACGTTATTCTTTTGGGGGGCTGAGGATACTAATACTTCCAATATTCATAATATTTCATGTATCGATTTTCTATAGATTAGTTCGATTGTGTATGCTTATAGTTGTTTAAGGACGCGTTTCCTGTTTAGACACTTTGGTATATAATACTTATAAAAAAATAATAATATTGTGAGTCCATGTTGTCATTCTATTTGATTTGTGATGTCCTGGTGGGTAGAGGGGACAATTTTTATTCATGCTCATATGCCCGCTCAGACCACCCACTAATCGATGGGTATGAGCACATAAAAAATTGTAAGTGGGCAAAAATGGGCGTACCCATTTTTGCTCATTAATTAGCATGGGTTTATGTGGGTATATAAGGACGCCCATATTTTCACTAATTCACATGAAATTATGTGGGAATAAATGGACAACTTCCAACGACCAACTCTACTTTCGACAACTAACTTTGCCGTTCACCAGTGCGAGACCACCACCACCACTAACAACTACCACCGACAACCACCACCATTTCACTAAGACCGGCGATCGACCACCACCATCTCACTAAGACTACCATCATAGAAGCTACTCTAGCGCGAATAGAAAATTGGATACTGTTATACTACTATGCCACTGGAGCATAATCATGGCCCCTACAACTTCCGGTGACCCTAACAATTATTGTTGTAATGTGTGTTTTATTTTATAATTTTTTTAATAGTTAAATGGGCGCGCATGAGCGTCCAATCCCATTTATAGCTTTGCTATTTATACATGTGTTATTAATTGAGCATTCACTTAACCGCACCTTTGCGTCGACCGCCCACACCCGCCCGTTTGCCACCTCTACTAATGAAGCATATTTGTTGTCTCTTCCACATGTGGACTGAGCACATGTGAGGGGGAGTGTTGAGCTTGATATACATTGTTAGGCCCATGTTCAATATTTAACGCCTTAAGCTTTTACATGAGTTGGTTACTTAATATCTATAATACGATATAGCTCATAGTCGCACATGTGCAATTGACTAAAGCTATTTAGGGGCTGAGATTGATTCCTTTATTGAGATCCTACGGTCATTATCACTCCTCGAGTTCACATGTGTGAACGGCGGTTGAGCAACTACCCCCTCTTTCTCTCCAACCCCCCCCCCCACTATTTACGGTTGGTGGCCGCTAATCCTTCCTCCTCCAAACCTACGTCCCTTTTCTTTTTGATATTTTAATTAATTAATCAATTTCAAGGTATAAGGAAGGGGTGGAATTCTTTTGAAAGATTCATTGCTTTTGAGGTTGGTAATGGGGCCTCGGTGAGGTTTTGGGAGGATAGATGGTGTGGGGATGTTCGCTTGAGGGAGGCGTTTTAGAACCTATTTGAGCTATCCACGGATAAGGATTGTAAAGCTAGCTTTGTATTATATTGGGTGGAGGGTAAGCCTATCTGGAATCCTTTGTTCAGAAGGAATTTTCATGATTGGGAGTTAGAGTCAGTTGTGCAGCTCTTAAGGATGCTTCAAGAGCAGAAAACAGACAGGCCGACGGACATGGTGGTTTGGAAAGGCTCAGGGGGCCCTCTTTTCTCAGTTAGCTCGTATTATTTAAAGCTTCTCAATGGTGGTAGAACGTCTTTTCCGTGGAGAGCAGTATGGAGGACCAAAGCCCCTAAGAGAGTGGCTTTTTTCATGTGGGAAGCGACTCATGAGGCTATTCTAACCGGGGACAATTTGCGGAAACGTAACATGGTTTTTGTTAATAGATGCTATATGTGTAAGGCTGACGAGGAGAGTGTAAATCACTTACTTCTTCACTGCCAAGTGGCTTTAGAGCTTTGGAATTATGTGCTGAGTATGTTTAATATGTCTTGGGTCATGCCAAGTTCGATCATTGACCATGTCAGAGGTTGGAATAGGGGTTATTTGAAGAAGAGGAATAGTAGATGGGGGACAACTCTTTTGGGGGTGTGTTGGATTCTATGGAAGGAAAGGAACCATAGGGCTTTCGACAACGTGGAAACGTCGATCCGGAGGCGAAGAATTTGCTGATTCGTACTATTCAGCTTTTGGAGTTCCGTGGATGATCACTCTCTTCCTGGATTATAGCTTTTGTAGATCTTGTATATAGTACAGATTTTGGTTAATCTTTTGGTTGGTATACGACTAGTGTACAAAGGACGCATCACCTCTTTTGATGCTTGTTATTTAATATATTATTTACTTATCAAAAAAAAAAAAATCAATTTTATGCAAAAAAATTCGTAAGTTTTGTAATTTGAAATATTTTTTTTTTCTTTTTAACTGTTATCGTAATTAATTTAATCAATTTACTTTTTGAAACTGAATCCCAATTTAATTTATGTCTAAGTTTTGCATATTTCTATTTTAATTTTTTTCTTTTTAATTGTTATCGTAATTAACTTAATCAATTTAATTTTTTTCCGGCCCACAATTTCGTATACAAATAAATTTTTTTAAAAAAATCGTAAGTTTTGTAATTTGAAATATTTTTTTTTCTTTTTAACTGTTATCATAATTAACTTAGACAAATTTCCACATTATCTGTTTTTTTTATTGATAAATTCACAAACTGGTGCCGTGCCATCGGCATGGGCAAGAGTACAAGTGGTACTCTAATATATATCAAGCTCAACACTTCCCCTCACGTGTGACCCGTCCGCTCGTGAATTGTGGAAAGACAAAACAAATATGCCTCATCAAGGCATCACAAATCAACCAGAATGACAACATGCACTCACAATATTTCGGGCAACAAATGCAAGTGGGATGACTCGAACCCAAGACCTTGTCAAACTGGCAAACTAGAGCTCTGATACCATGTTTAGTAACCAACTTATCTTAAAATGGTATCATAGCTCTGTTTTGGCATAGTCGAGTCATCTTGCTTGCATTTGTTACCCAAAATGTGAGTGCATGGGTCACTCTGGTTGGTTTGTGATGCTTTGGTGATACATATTTGTTTGTCTCTCACTTATCAAAAAAAAAAACATATTTGTTTGTCTCTCCATGTCACGTGTGGACGGGTCATACGTAAGGGTGAATGGTGAGCTTTGATATACGTTGTTGGGGCCCTATCTAACAACTTAAGCTTTTAAATGAGTTGATTGATAACTTAACAAGAATCTTTTATGAGGGAAGCGATAGTACGATGGTGATACATGATAACAGAGAGAACAATATGTAGCTGGATGGTGATGGTTACTGGATATAATGAATGATAGGGCTTATAGCAAGGATACGGTGGAGGAACTTTGGCCGGCGGATTGGGTATGACAGCTGGACAATGGTTCAGGACAAAAGAGGCAAAGATGTGTATGGTGAATGGATAACCAACTGCTTCTTGTTCAATTTTAGCATGGTGGCACTTGTGTAGTTGGTGACTTTTGTTTGTTTTTTGACCAAAAATCTTATGGAATTTGTAAAGGTTTTTCCAATGCCTGGCAAACTGTTACGGGGGTTTCCTGGTAATCTTTAGAACCTCGATGGGTGGATTGTCTAAAAGTGAATCTGGAGGTTTGAAGGTGGTTGACAATGAGACAGTCGGTCAGGATACTTCTTTTTCTTGAGGGCTGAGGGAAATCTAGAGTTTGTTTGTCTTGGTAACAAATGCTATTGTTTTGGGGTTTGTGGTATTGGTAAGTATATTTTGTGTTAGTTCCAGCACTGGACATACTGTCAATACAGGTTATCGTATAGTCAAGGTTATCAATTCCGTTAATCTGATGGTGTAATTGTGGTTCCTAATTATTTAAGGATTCATAATGGTGCAAGAAATTTAACTTAGGCAGATGGAATCATGTACAGCAATTATCTAAATACTCTGCCATCACATCATATCTCCACTTTATAATACAAATCATTTGTTCTCCTCCCAACCGTTTTAGTCTGGAAAACATAGGTGGTTCAGGTTCCATGGAAACAAATCAAACAATGCTGTTGATTGCTGATCAACCCCACTGCATTACTTATAGTGATATTATTATCTGCCCAAGAATATGTGGCTCCAAAATGGAACTACACTGGTCAGTTAGATTTTTAGCATTTATGAACTACTGGCCATTTTTGGTAAATTTGAAAACTTCATTATATTTTACCCCAGTTTGATTAATTGTTCATCTGTAGAATATGCTAGAATTGCCAGATTTAACATGCGCTCTCCAGAAATCCATTACTATTCCATAAAATATTTGGTTTGTTCTTTTAATGCAATGGCCATCCAATCTAAACATGGAGGATTTACTCATAGATAGGGTCGATTAACTATTAGGAATGCAACCCTCCCGTTCCTGATGAGGAACTCTTATCTTTATTTTTTTATTTTTTTCTGATGAATCATTCCTTCACCACTGTCTCTCTAGCTACCAGTAGTTCCCTATGTAAATATGAGACCGCTACTCGTTGGTATAGCAGAGCAGAAGGTCAAAATTAAAAACCAAAACTTGAAAAAGTTATACTATTATGTAGTGAATATAAAAAGAGAGGAACATGTACAAACGAATTATCATTGTTTTCTTTGGTGGGATAAGGTGAGGGTGTTGATACCAGGAAGGTTAAAAGGCAGATTGTAGTTGAGTGCCCTTGTCCATGCTTTCCAACAATTACAAAGTTCAAGGTGTAAGACCTTTTTATAGAAGGCCTTGCATTTAGCTATATTGATCAACCCTTGCTCCTTAGGCCATATTTCGTTTTCCCTGAAAATTATATGGCAGGACGCTATCTCTCTCTTTGTGTTCAGTGTCCACAAATCACAATGATTAAAGTAAAATATGATGAAATAAATAAACATATAGAACGTTTCAGCAGTCCATAATGTGCAATATGCTTTGACTTTATCCAAAAAAAATGTGCAATATGATTTGTGTTCCTAGAGGCTTTTATTAATATGGACCTGAGATGGAATTTGTCATATTTTTCTCTATCGTATTATATGACTATTAAGAGAGTAAGCCTGGCAGAAATTTTTGCAACAACTTCCATGTTCTTCAAAGGTTTGATCAATAGAAAGAAATGAATCTCTAGATGGAAATAATCAGGTTTTAGTTTTTCAATGATATGAGTTCTTATCTTTAATTCATTAAAAAATTAAATTCTATGAGCAGGGACTCTATTCATTTCAAACTAAAAAGAAAAAGAGATATAACGAATAAAAGAGAGCAATAATCTCTTTAGTAAGTACTCTCTCTATTCCGGGCAAAGAGTCCCCGTTTGAAAGTCAAACTTTTTAAGAAAATGACATTTTTAGTAGTTCATTAGTAATAAAATGACATTTTTATGCCTTAATTTTTGAAAGTGGACTCTTTAGGTGAAACATCCCAAAATGGAATAGCGGACTCTTTGCCCGGAGCGGAGGGAGTAATATTAAATGGGTTAGCTCATGGAAGATTGGAAAAGATGAGAGATAAGATTTGAAGGATGTTGAAAAATCTCGCCTCAAAGATTTCGTCACAACGTTAATTTCAGTTATGGATACTGTTTTTTTTTAACCACATTCCCATAATATGGCTATTAGATAACCATAGAGTCTATTGGTTTTAGATGCATGCATAACGTGGGTTTCTCATTACTTGGGTAATTGAATGCCTAAATAAAGATCCCTAATAAATAAGATCCAAATATATATTATGATGAGTATATGAATGAGATATCCACTCCTACCATGAGATTTCCATGCACCAAATATACCCTTTAAAAGAGAAGATGCGTACCTTGTTAATCGAAAACCTTTCTTGCTTTAGTATTGAGAAGCCACCCATTAAAACTTGCTACTTTCTTTGGTTTGTGTCGAGTGTACTATGGCCTTATAGATGATGTATGGTTGTTATATGGAGGGTGACTGATTTTGGAAGGGCTTGTGGGGAGAAGAGTTGAAATATCTCGTCTTGGCACAGAAAATCTGTAGGCATTCTTACACAATCTCTGCAATTGATCTCGTGAAATCATTATGAAGAGATTTAAAGCTCTTGACTCTACGAATCTAGTTCTCTTTCAGTTGTAAATCGACTTTGCTAAAGAAGGTTACATTTTCATCCTCATTAGTGGTTGTTAGCTTGATATGCATTGTTGAGCCTCTTATGGCAGTTTAAGCTTTTAGATAAGTTGGCAACTTAACATTGTCTGAGCGCACGGTCAGAGCTCTGGTTTGCAAAGAGTTGGGTTCTAGTCATCCAACTTGAATTGGTTACCGATTATACTGTGAGTGCACAAGTTGGCACCCTGTTTGGTTTGTGATGCCTGTTCAGGTATCTTTGTCTATCTCTCCACGTGTGACTGTGTGAGCGGGTCACACACAAGGGTGATTGTTAGCTTGGTATACATTGTCAGGTCACTCTTTAACTGTTTAAGTTTTTACATAAGTTAGTAACTTCACATGGTATCAAAGCTCTAGCTTGTCAAGGTATTGAGTTCAAGTCATCCCGCTTGCAATTGTTACCCATGTTGTGAGTGCACACATTGGTGCCATGTTTGGTTTGTGATTCCCTTGGAGAGACATCTCTGATGATCTCTCCACGTGTGAGTGGCTCACACGTGAGGTGAAGTGTTATCTTGATTACAAAGTTGGCCCCTTCTCAAACAGCTTCACCTTTTAGATAAGTTGGCAACTTGTCACTAGTCAAACTAAATGTGTTGAAAGTTTGTAAAGAAATGCTTCCCCAAGCTTTCCCCGTCTTGAAGGATCACTTTGAAGTGGTGGTTGGGCTTGTAATGGTGTAATTGTTTCCTAGAAATAAAGTTGGGAAATAATGGCATGAACACTTAAATGAAGCTTGCAGCCATGACGCAAGGAACATGCACACCCAAATTAGTTGCTCGTGTTTCATTCTCTTTTTCATTTGGGGATTTAACGGGTTTACTCAGACCGTAAAGGATGGGTTTTATGTATTTATTATCTTCATTTCTGGGGTTCTTTATTAGATGCCAAAAGAGTTCACTTGCAGATACATACAGTTGATCATTACACTCAAAGGTGTTTCAGTTTTTCTTCTTCAAGATTTTCTTTTTTGCGGGTTGAAAGTCGTGTGTGTGTGTGTGTGGAGATATTGTTGCATCATCTTTTTACTATCCTGATTTGTCTCTGTGTAGCATAAACACACCCACTGTTGTCAGGAAGATGAAAAGGTATTCTTGAGGCTAAGCAGGAACATTGACCGTTTGACACAAAATCTCTCCCAAGGAAAAGAAATTTCTATTCCATGCTAACATTGTAAACTGAAAACGGACAAACCAGTAGTCTAACAACACAAAAGTAGAAAAGAATGATAGAGTTGGTGATATTAGATATGTATGAGATGTCCTGGATTTCCTCGCCAGGTGGCTACTAACTTTGAGTTCTTCTTACTAATTAACTTCTTGATTGGGGTGTGATCAGTTCCTCTTATTTCACTTTTGTTGCCGTTTCTTGTTGATAGGTCTTCTTGATTTATTAGCAAACTGCCAAACTCTGGATAGTTTTATCTATTTGTTTGTTAAGTTGCTAGCTAGGGCAATACTATAATTGTTCTCCTACGAGGAAGCAGTTGCCTACACATTAACATTTGTTTTATGTTAACTTTCTGTTATTTTAGGGAAGGATCACCGTAGGACTCGAGTCGCAAATGCATACTTCTCACTTTTTATGGCTGTTGGGAATGTGCTCGGATATGCCACGGGAGCGTACAGTGGGTGGTTCAAGATTTTCCCTTTCACCCTTACCAATGCATGTAACATCAATTGTGCCAACCTTAAAGCTGCATTCCTTATTGACATTGCCTTTATTATGATCACCACATACATAAGCATCTCGGCAGTCAAGGAGCAGCCGCTGGATTCCATCCAAGGAGGGGGACTTCAAGAGTCTAGCGATACCCATGAAGCATTCCTCTGGGAACTTTTTGGCACTTTTAGGTATCTCTCAGGACCTGTTTGGTTAATCCTGCTTGTTACTTCTTTGACTTGGATTGGGTGGTTTCCATTTCTTCTCTTTGATACTGATTGGATGGGTCGAGAAATTTACCATGGTGAGCCCAATGAAGGGCAGAATTATAATGATGGAGTCAGAATGGGTGCATTTGGTCTGATGTTCAACTCAGTGATCCTTGGTATAACCTCAGTGTTCATGGAGAAGCTCTGTCGGAGATGGGGAGCTGGGTTTACGTGGGGGGTCTCGAACATCATCATGTTTCTCTGCTTTATATGTATGCTTATAATTGCCTTTGTTGCAAGCAACGTTGAGTATGACCGTGGTCTACCTCCAAATGGTGTTGTGATTGCCGCGCTGGTCGTATTTTCTGTTTTAGGCATTCCATTAGCGGTATGTTGCCTCGTACACCTATACTGATTACTGGTATTTTAATTTACTAAAAAGTAAAGGAGAGACCTGGCTATCTCCATAAAACTAGGGGTGGCAATGCCTGGCACGGCACGTTAGCACGAACCAATAAGACACGATTATAAAACACGATTACGAGACAAATGACACGATAAGCCCAGCACGACACAACACGAAACACGACACGAACGAAATTGTTAATATATTCAAATTAATATTTATTGTTGTATTTATGATCAAATAAGATAGATAATATTAAAACACGATAATGAGGCACGAACACGACACGATAACACGAATTGCCACCCCTACATAAAACCTACACTTTTAACATGTCCCATTCCTGCAGAAGCAATTAAATAACATTTGAGAAATATATACATTTTGGCAGTCAAGCTGATCCAACATTTTCTTAAGAAAGGAATAGACTTGAGCCCCCCAACAAAAGATTAAAGAAAGTAGGCTAGAAAATTCGATCGTGTTTATGCCAAACTGATATGTACTTGAACATTCAAAAGCAAAGGCGAGAGTCTGAAATCTGAAGTATTTCTTTTAGTGGCTTTATTGGAGAATCACGTTCAACATTGTAATTTGTTTTTTGTTCAACAATTATGCAGGTCACGTACAGTGTTCCATATGCATTGGTATCCTCCCGTATTGAGTCATTGGGACTCGGCCAAGGTGGGTTCTTTTTGTTTCTTCTTCTTCCCTTTGCCCCCCACCCTCACCCTCAACCTGGCCCCATTCCCCTTCTGCCAGAAACTATGATCAGAAACGAAGAGGCTAAGGGACTAAGTATATATTTCATACTTGCAGGATTGTCAATGGGTGTTCTGAATGTGTTCATTGTAATTCCACAGGTATACATTTCTAGATCCCTTCTTTGCCTATTTCAATATTTTTGTAATGTTTCTTTAATTCGTTAGTGACTGGGTAATTATTTTGTTTTAGGATGTGTGCCCAAATAATAGTTTGCTCCAAACAGAATTTTATGATCCTTCAACTATTCTCTTGCTACGTTGAGACACACATAGCGAATCCTTGTGCAATTTGTATAGTTAGCATATGTAAATGAGGAAGCACAGGGATTCATCAAATGTTTCCAGCTTAATTGAGGGCAATTTCTTGCTGAAGGGACATAGTGTATTAGTTTATTAGTTTCTTTTCTTCTATTAAATTCCATTGCTACATGAAAGCAGTGAATTACGATAGTAAACATTTGTGAAAGTTATCCATCGGAGCTCAATTTTTGACTAGCAAGCGCATTCAGTTGGGTTTTGGTACGCAGTGCCTCTAGTAATAGGCAATTGAACATTCTGTGAAAAACTTCGCCTAAAAGAGGGAGACAAGCTCCCCAAATTTCAACGATTCGCCTCATTGGATTCTCATTGCCATTTCATTATGTTTATTCATATCTTTTTTAGTAATTGTTAATCCTTACCACAAACTTTATAAAGTGGAGGCCTGGTTTAATTGTGTTATTATAGAACTTGCTATTGAGATTTTTAGAGGAAATCTTATTATTTAATTTGTTTTTTGTTTTTTAGTTATTTAGATGATGACACATTGGTTTGCGTGAATAGGTTGTGGTTTCTCTAGGAAGTGGGCCATGGGATCAGTTATTTGGAGGTGGTAACTCACCGGCCTTTGCTGTAGCAGCAGTTTTAGCCTTAGCTGGTGGCCTTCTAGCCATCTTGGGTATTCCTCGATCTAGGCCAGAAAAATCCGGAGTCCACGTATGAGGTATAATGTTGTATTTTTTTTACATATTTGTTTGGCAATACGACAGTTAAAAAAAATAAAATGCGACAGGCATCCATAATTTTGTAAATAGTGTTTGTTAAGTCTAGTTATTCTACCAATCTCATTTCATTACAAATTTCCCTCTCTCTCTCTCTCTCTGTGAGCAAATCAATGGAGTACTTTGATGGGCCTTTTCCTCATTATTCTGTGATGGGCTTTATGTATAAATAAGTGGCTGAGTAAAGTTATCCATTCAGCAGTACAGATTGGCAAATTTGAGTTGTGAAACTTAATTGGTAGCAGTAATGGTTGATGTAAGGATGATTAGGACACAGTTTGGGTTGCCTATGTTAGAAAAAAAACTCAAAATGGCAATATCAGCAGGGAACAGAGTGGAATGGATGTCTTATGTGTTTCTATGATGTCTTTTGTTAGCTGCCTGCAGAATATAATTTGCCTTAGTTCACTGGAAACTTGTTCAACTATTTCCTTTCATTCATGTCTTATATCTTTTCACTATAATATCCAACTGAGTGCTTCAATTTGTTTATATTGTTTATGGGTGAATTTAAGACATGGGTGAATTTAAGACCTGGATGACCAAGCTAATAATTTCTGTGGCATAAAATGATTCTGGTTGGAAGAACATGGTAAACCAAAGTTTTAACGGACAATGCTTCTCGGTGATATCACTTGCTGGTTGAGGTTAGAAGTGATGCCCTATAGATCATGCAGTCTTTTTGAAGAAAAACTTGTTAAACCAAAATAAGTTGCTAGTGATTGAGATTTTTATCTTTTCCTTTTTTTCTTTTAAGAAATCTACCCTGAAATTTTATTTCTAATAAAAAACACAGCATACAATTGATGTTTCAGATAGCAATGTTATTTTTATTATCTATTAGTCGCGAATGGGATTTATTCTTGCACAAATGTCATCTCATTAGCAATGTTGATAGCCCATTAGTGTTTCAATCATGGTATCCTCGAATCTTTTGCAGTCTCTTTGTACGCAATTGGTGTAATATGCTGATTAAAATCTTGACGGAGACATGTATTTCTGCTGATTTTTTTCCTCTAAAGCTTTGGCTGATTTTTAATGAGGCCCCGGGGGTGTGGTTCTGTTTTATAATTATTCTCTTACCTTTTTGTTTTTGCTTGTTGCTGAACCTTGGAATAGGTTCTTATGGTTATTACACTTATTAGTGGATTATAAAGGTCTGGTTTACCTTCAATGCTCCTTTGTAATGGTGTAATGCTTGGAAGCATTTAAAAAAGTAGAAAATGTAGGAATATTACCCCACACCCTCCCCCCCACCAATGTATATTATTCTGAATGTGGAGGAAAAATGACTTTTGGTGTCTAATATTTTTGATACATTGCTTATGAATGCAAGAGTAACGGTTCTTTGAATTCCTAGTAGTGCAACATGTATATCAATGAGAAGTTGTTTTCCAAGTGCCTTAGTAGTTCAACCTGTATATCCAATGAGAAATCACTTTGCAAGTGCTCACATATACATATACGTACGTAGATGTACACGTGTAGAAACGAGAGAGATTTGACAAATGAGAAAGATTGGGGAGAATGGGAATCAATGAATTTGTTCTACTTTTCATGGAAAAGAGAAGTATCTTCGGTGAAAATGTCCTGAATTGAAAGCATTGGGTGATGGAAACAAAACTTTGTTGTTGGAAAAGTTGGATTACGTATCAAACAAAGCATGAAATGATGCTGAAACCAACTTGTTTGCCATCCTGTCATCCTATCATAGAATGGCATATATTTGTGAGGTTAATTCACCTGAACTGATCCAATGAATTTTAACAACTTTTACTAGTACAATATCACCGATTGGCAGATGAGATGGTCACGTTACATGGTGGTGGTACTGGTGGGTGAACTGCACTTGTTAGTTGGGTGGGAAATTCTCGAATGTATGTGTTTGTTCCAGTATCTATCTTAGTTTACGTAGCTGGAGGGAAGAGGGAAAGTAAAGGACAAACAGTGAAGAGAGAGAGAGGAAGGAGAAAGCTGATAGAAGTTGTTAACTGTAATTAACTTTTTCTCATCGGTGGTGAAACAAAGGAAGAAGAGACTAGTTACCCTTCTTCTTATTTTGGAAGTATGATAAGGATATGCTTAATTTATTGCATGCTGAAAGCCAAAGGGGCACATCGCAATTCTATTCAATTCAAATTTTCTTGGCGTACATAGGGATTGTGGTAGTGACAGTTAGATCATACTCATAGAATGGACTTCACCGCACACGAGTGACATTTAGATTTATTGGAAATTGATTTGGGTTTGGGTTTGGGTTAAATTGAAGAATACTGTATCCTGACAGTCCCATATAAATATCCTCTTTATTTCTTTCTTACCCCTTATCTTTCCGTCCCCGTCCCCCAAACAGGGAAAAGGTGGTAATGTCTTTATGTCTTTGTTTGTTTACGTGCAAGTTGAAGTTGTTGATGTGGAATTTGAAACGATTGTTGCACTCAACTTTCAACCAAAGCATTCCGTAATGATATTTCAATTTATTTGTAGCTAGAAACAAAACGGTGGCTGACAAGAAGGTATGGATTTCAAGAAACTTAGAGAGAGATTTGTATTAGAAGAAACAAACAAAGAAACTGAAGTTGGGACAGACTGTGGATTGTGAGGTAGTGATGATGATGGTATTGTGGTGGGGAGAAATGCAAAGATATATAAGCAGAGGAGTGAATTCTTGTTGTTTTGAGATTGTAAAAGGCCAAGAGAGCTGCGTGTCTGTTGAGTTTGCAGGGAGGGGAGAAGAAACAGTGCATGAAAGGGGGCAGAAGGAGAAGGCCCCCACTTTTATGAAGAGGGGAGGGGGTAGCAAAGCAAAGAGAGAAAATGGGAGGGGGGTAGATAGACAAATATAAATGGTTGGAAATGTAGCACGTATCTAGACGAGTATATATATATATATATATATGTTTTTGGTTTTTTCTTCAGTGTTCCCTTGCTACCATCTGCCTGCTTCTTTCCATACACATCCATTTTTCCTGCCATTTCCTCCCTCCCCATTAACTCATAGTGGTCCCTTTTCCCATTTCAATATTTCATTATACATTCATGATTCATCCACAACCAAATATATAATAATAATAAATACCCCATTCAGATTTCGTTTTCTTTGTTTAAAACTGTTTACGGAAAAGGTTATAAAAGATGCACAGAATTTGACACGTTTTACCCAGCCAAAACCCCCTCTTTCACTCTGCAGCTGTAAACTTGCGTGGTTTCTTTAGTTGGGTGTTGGGATGAAGGGAAGGGAAGGGGTACAAGAGAGATGGTAAATGGTAATCAATCTTTTTCTTTTTCTTTTTCTTTTTCAAGGAATATCTTGAGGTTTTGGTTTGAGCTCTTTTTAAGGATCAGCTTACGAGGGTTTGTTTAATTTCACGCTCGGCTCGACGTCAAATAAAATGGATTAATCGGATTCACCAATCACACCACCGCCAAACAAACCATAAATACAATCGAAATGGGGGCAGTGAGCCAGTGATGGTGTAGCTCAAGCTCAGTAAAGCCATAATTTTAACTCTTTAGTCTTTACGATAAAAGTAACGTTTCAAGGCCAACTACCTCAACAGTCATTAACTATATATGTGTACTAGTGATTGTGGCATGATTTATTAATTAGGATCCTTTTTTTTTTTTTTTTTAAGAAAACACACATACACACACACACACACAGAGGTCAATGACCCACCAAAAACCAACATTGATTAGACTGATATTTGTTATATACAGATAGAGATAGAGGGTTTAGGATTCTTGAGAAATCTTTAAAGGGAATTGGTCGTATCTTTTGCCATACCTTGAACACATGTTGATCAACAACAGAGGTTACAATTTGCATGGTCTCCAATCTCCAATTTGATAGACTCAAAATTTTGATCCAAGGCCAACCATCAAACCAGAGAGAGAAACGGATAACAAATTTTGACGCAAATGTGGTTGGTGGTTACAAAATCAAATCTACCTTATCTACTTCCCCACAAGACTGACAAAAATTCCAAGAACAACCCTATTTGAGACCAAACAATTATTCCCTTACGCAACTTCTTCCAGTCATTTCACCTCAAATATCTTCTACTTTTCTCACTTGATTATATGTGCAAAGAAAGGAATGGACAGATTCTTGAAAATAAAATAAAATAAACTTAGTTAAGTCGCAACTTAAAACTTAAAAGATCCAACCTGGTTTCTTACCAATCATGAGATGATGGTATCTATGTTGTTGTTGAAGTTGCGAAAGTGGTAATTGCCATCTCAAATGCAGTACTAAACCAAAGCTTGTTTCGAATTTGAGCTCATATCTAAGCAAGCTTCAACACCCTTTTAGGCTTGATTCAATACATACCCAACTCTGCTCTCAAGCAATAAAGTAAGTGCCTTACGCACAACTAAGTGATGTAATAGTATAGTACTCAGTACTCACTCGGTTGTACGGTTAGACTAATGCATGATTGATAAGCTTAAGCTTACCCGTCCCTAGCTAGTCCCTACCATTTCCCCCTTCCCCCATCTTGTCTTGCTCAAAAGCCAACTCTAATTTTGCCTCATGTCATTAAAAACACGAGGGGGTGGGGGGGACCTAAAATAGTATTTAGAAGAGCCTATCAAATTGGGGCTAGTAGCCAATAATAAGGTTTTGGTTGCTCTGTTAAAGGGTTTGTGGACAACAAAAGTCATGCCCTGCAGTCTGCTTCCTTCACATGGGTTTGTGAGGGAATGTAACATGCATGATGCATGCATGCTTGTCTTACAATAACCCAACACTTGACACCACACTTAATAACTCAAGAATACACACATCACCTACTTCAACATCATTAACTTATTGGAGGGAATTTTGAATCCTTTCCTTTCCTTTTCCATTCATTCCCCCCATCCCACTTGGCAATAAATCTAAAGATAATTTTTCTTATTCTCTTTCTTTTCCTTCACCTTGTTTGGTTGAGAGATGATCAGATAACCTAAAAAGAGGAAAATTGTTTAAAAGATTATCCTCACCTCACCTCCCCTCTCACACACACCATACATTAAGTTTAAAAAAAAAAAAAGGTTAAAAAAGGTGCAAACCAGAGCAAAAACCCACCAAACCTAAAAACCAAGATTTGTCATCCTAAGGCCAGTTCGGCGGTTAAAAACAATTATCCTCTACAATCATTTGTATTGAACTTCCCCATTTTCATGACTCCCAAGATAAGATCAGTAGATCACACCACCTTTCTTCTATTTTTCAGGTCCTCCACCCAAAAATAAATAAACTTAAACTTGTCCATCTATATCCTGACATACATTTTATCAACAACAAGAATCATGCATACTATACTATACTATACTATACTATACTATACTATACTATACTATACATACCGCCAACACTACTATTCCCACTATGTAAATATACATATACATACTCCCTACCTACTTCTCAAAATGCAATTTCATTATATTTTTGTTCATGATCGTAAACAAAAATAAACACTCATTTTGAAGCGGATAAAACATTATTTTACTCTGTGTGTGAGAGAGAGAGAGAAGAAAAGAAGAGAAAAGAAAAGGGAGGCCCCCACCAAACCCATCGTCCCCAAGCATTATCAAGACGAACTTGCAGCCGCTTTTTCCCTTGCAGTGACACGTTTGTGGGGAGCAATGCGTGGGGTCCGACCCGTTTATGTATATATACCCATCTTCTCTCCTTGACACCTTCATTCGAAAACCACCTCCCAACACAACCAAAAAAACAAACAAACAAACACTAGTGTGTGCGTGTGTGTGTTACTACCTACTGTTTAAACATTCCCTCTCGGCTCTCCCACTTTTTTTCTTTTTTTATTTCTTTTTTAGCCTTCAATATTTTTATATTACTATCAACATTCCCCCTATTTTCTCAAATAAGAATTTTGTTTAGCCATGTGTAACCCAAAACCAACTTCCCCATCCTCACTTGTCCCTTCCAAGAAAACCCATTTCATGAATCCCCACAAATCCATGGAACTCCCCACAACAGATGATGATCATCATCAACAACTTCATAGATGGCCATCCCCTTCTGAGGTAATTAATATTATTATTAATCAAATAACACTCGATGACCTTTTTTTTAACGTTTGTGACTTAAAGACACACATATATATATATATATATATACTTATCTTAAAATCCATCAAAGAAACCCTTGCTTACACTTTTCTTGCATGTTTTCCTGACTTTCTTTAGGCCTTGGAGGAAATCAAAGCCATTGGAAAGATCTCAGGCCCAACAGCAATGACAGGTCTACTATTATACTCAAGAGCAATGATCTCCATGCTCTTTCTTGGTCATCTTGGGGAGCTTGAGCTCGCCGGAGGCTCTCTTGCCATCGGTTTTGCTAACATCACTGGCTACTCTGTCATCTCCGGCCTAGCCATGGGGATGGAGCCCATCTGTGGACAAGCGTATGGCGCAAAACAAATGAAACTCCTTGGCTTAACTTTACAAAGAACAGTTCTTTTACTCTTATCTACTTCAATCCCCATCTCATTCATGTGGCTTAATATGAAAACAATCCTTCTATGGTGTGGTCAAGATGAAGAAATCTCAACCGTTGCTCATACTTTCATCGTCTTCGCCATTCCAGACCTCTTGTTTCTCTCTCTCCTCCACCCTCTTCGTGTTTATCTAAGGACTCAGAACATCACATTGCCATTAACCTATTGTTCAGCCATCTCTGTCCTCCTTCATGTACCCTTGAATTTCCTTCTAGTAGGGTATTTCAAAATGGGTATTGCAGGAGTGGCCATAGCAATGGTTTGGACTAATCTCAATCTCGTCATCTTGTTATGTTCCTTCGTATACTTTTCCAGGGTGTATAAGGACTCGTGGGTGGCACCAAGCTCTGACTGCCTCCGGGGTTGGTCCTCATTGCTCGCACTCGCAGTGCCAACGTGTGTCTCTGTTTGCCTAGAATGGTGGTGGTACGAATTCATGATAATGCTATGTGGACTTCTTGTGAACCCAAAAGCAACCATAGCTTCAATGGGAATTCTCATTCAAACAACCTCTCTAGTCTATGTGTTTCCCTCAGCATTAAGTTTAGGAGTATCCACTAGAGTAGGTAACGAGCTGGGTGCAAACCGGCCTGCAAAAGCTCGCATTTCAATGATGGTTTCCCTAGTCTGGGCAGTGTTGTTAGGCCTAGCCGCAATGTTGTTCACCACATTGATGAGACACAAATGGGGACAGTTTTTCACAAATGATTCAGAGATTCTAGAGCTAACTTCAATAGCATTGCCCATAGCAGGGTTGTGCGAGCTCGGAAACTGCCCACAAACCACCGGCTGCGGTGTTCTAAGAGGTAGTGCAAGGCCAACCGTTGGAGCAAACATCAATTTGGGGTCATTTTACTTGGTGGGAATGCCTGTGGCTATATTCATGGGATTCTTCATGAAAATGGGGTTTCCGGGACTATGGCTTGGATTAGTTGCAGCTCAGGGGTCATGTGCCTTGCTCATGCTCTATGTTCTTTGTAAAACAGATTGGATGCTTCAAGTAGAAAGAGCTAAAGAGCTAACACAATCTTCATCCTCCTCAACAACTACTTCTTCGTCGAAAGCTAATTCAGTATTACCAGTCTGTAATAACAAAGAATTAGCAAACAAGGAGGCTGCTATTCTTGAAGAGATTCTGTGCGTTGAAACTGACCCTCTCATTGTACAGTGATTAGAGGGAGGGAGAGATTACTACTAGCTACTTGATAATCCCATTTTTTAGCCCCCACTCTATCGATGGGAGTGGGCGATATGTGAAGACTTGTACTTTTAACACTAGTTGTTTTTCTTTTAATTTTAATTAGAGTTAGAGAGTCCTGATTTTATGATTTTTTTTTTTTTTTGGGGTTCTTGATTCTTGTTTTATCCTTTTGATGACGATGTGTCTTGTGTTTAGAAGAGAAAAACAAATTAATATGTACTTGTATAGATAGGATGTATTTTGTATGAAAAATTGCCAATTAAGGACCTCAACTTTATTTTCTTAGATTTTGCTTCCTATTTTCGCATGAGATTACTTAGCACGTAATTCCACACTGATGTCTAACCAATTGCGATGGTTGCTTATCGTGTAAATCGGGATAATACGTCAAATTATCATTTAAAAAATACTTGGTTTGACTCAAAAAGATAAAACATGACAGGAACTTGGAAATTGAGGGAGTATATAACAACATTGTGGGAGGGAGAGAAAAAAGGGTTGTTTTAGTTTAGAGGGATGGATGGGTGCTCGGGTATAAGAGAAAGGGATCAAATCCAGCGCCTACTTTATACTTTGGTTTTGGCTTTCGGTTGATCCTTTTTTGCCATATAAGGCCATCATATTGACTGCCTTAAAAGGAAAATTAGAGCATAATGGTCATCACCCTGTGCCCATAATCGCCCACTTTTTTTTTTCTTTTTTTTTTTAAAATCAATAGTATTCAGTACGTGCTTGTATGTTTCTTATTCTTTCTTCCTTTTACCATGTGAAACCTCCAACTTGCACACTTGTTTTAGTGATCATCTTGCCTTGGAAAACCTACCCACTCTTGACCATCTCAAGAATATCAATCGGCGAGTAAAACAAGAATCATAAACCCACATCCTCCCGTATGGAATACTCCACAGTCCACAGTCCGCAGTCCACACCATAGATAATTACTATACTAGATCTCCCATAGCCGCATCCTCTCTCTCTAGCCACAGCCATCACTTTCAGACTGCCCAACTACGAGGAGGAGATCAGGATGGTTGGTTTAGACTTTAGATGTGGTCGTGAGATCCGCTCACGCTCATGCTCAAGAGACAGCGACCGAAACACAGAGAGAGAGAGAGAGTGGGTTAATGGGTTTTGCTTTATAGACCTTCTTCATTAATTGCATGATAGTGCTCTCGACATGTCCTTGAAAACATGTTTCAATTCAATACTAAGTCAAACAAACACCTAACGAGTCACGGCAACATAAAAGGATTGAAAACTGTTAGGATGGTGTTTACTGTTTAATAATTTGATCCTGTCGTTGACTCTCCATTTTTCTTTTTTTCAACTACTGCTATATAAATATTTATGTTTGTCCTTTTTTTTTGATTGATTGTTATATATATTTATATACTAAAAAAAGTTTTATTTGCTTCATGTAATTATTAGTACAAGTATCTAAATCCTAATGATTTGAGTTTCTTTATAAATTTTGTTTTTAATTTTTTTATTATAAATTAATGAATTTTATCAATTATTTACCGGGTGTGAAAAAGGCTTTCACTAGTAGTCATCTAAATGAAATGGATAATTTAGTAATATTGAAAAAAAAATTAGACAAAACTTCTAACGTTAATGTCATGGACTAGATGAATTACAGTTTGAGAAGGTAGGTGTGACCAAATAAAAAATGAAACGTTGAGGACCAATTTCTTATTTATATATTTTATTATAAGAGTAGACGAGTAGTATGAGTTACACAAAAAATATCTAACTCCCTAGAAGATACTCAATTTTATGGCACTAATCAGATGATCATTCATATCACTAATAAAAAAGGGTGAAGTGAACTCCAAAACAAACAACTTCCTCTTAAATAAATTTATGATAAACCCCTACCCCCGGGCTCCCTCACCATCAAGAGAAGTAATTACAAGACTCGACCTCTAGAAGACTAGAACCCACCTGGAGGCTGAAGGTGGTCGACCTTCAAGGATCCGAGTCCGACCTACCTTAGCTTCCGACATGCATGGCGTGGAGGGCGAATATGAGACCATGAATACATCCTAGCTCGACTTGAGAGCTGGGGACTTGAGCTCGGCACCGCTCTTAGTAGAGACAAAATCTAAGTGGGTTAGTGGCTAGGATGTCATGTGGTACGTACCATACCGTGCAGACACTATTCTAACCAAAGATATGGAAAGGCCCTTGCCACTGCCGGCCGATTTTGAAATATACATACCAGGCAAGACACCATATTTATTTCTCTGGCCACTTTTACACTGTAACTCTTCTTGTTCTCAAGCATTTTACTCTTCATTTCATTTATTCCTAACAACATTATACCACTCTTCAGTACTGGTCCAAGACAGTGTCATACATATATCTCACTCTAACGCTGGAGCCTCGAGGGTTTGAGTCAACACAACCTCCAACACTGCTCACGTCGATTTTCTTGGCTAATTACAGGCTCAATATATACTCAAGTCAAATATTCAATAGACGTGCACCTATCAACACTAATCTTTGGTGTGATCAAAGGGGGAGTTCATTTTTTTACTTGAGATGTTTGTCTAGAATAATATCTACCCACTTGTATCATGAAACAATAATCATGTGGAAAAGTAATATGTACCTACAAACCTTCTCAAGGAAAAAACAAAATGGAACCTTACCCAAGAGAGGGATAGATAGATAGATAGATAGATAGAGAGAGAGAGAAAGAGAGAGGTTGGATGTGTGGAAACAAGGTTAGCTAGTGAAGATGGGATAATTGGAGAGAGAGAGAGAGAGAGAGAGAGAGAGATGTAAGCAAGGTGAAGAAAGAGGGGGGAGGGGGTGCCTTGGGGGGCCCCTGGTTGTAACTGAAGAAACAAAATCCAGCTATTATCGCCTCTGTCTACTTCTCAGATGACAAAAATGGGAGCAGTGCCTCTGCATAACAGTTTTCAGCCCCCACACCACCCACCTCTTTTTACCCCCACCACTTCAGGCTCCATTTTTGTTCTTTACAAAAATCAGCACATACCAACACAAACCATCATTCACATACCCATCGTATTATCATTGATCATCTACACAAGTGGCCTTTTTCTCTTTTTTCTTCTACACACACACACTTATATATATATATATATATAATTCGTATGTGTAATTCGTAAAGCTAAAGTTCATCCCATTCTTTAGCTGGTAAGTGTTTTCATCCCACTGATTAATATTTACAAAAAATAAGAATAATAATAAATATATTATTCTCTAATATGTCACCGCAAGATGGACGTCCGAGAGAAGAGACCAATCTTGTGAAGTAATTGATGAAACCGCTGGCGAGCAAAAGGCTTGGTCAAGGCATCGGCTAGCTGATTGGCCGAGGAGACATGACAGACTCGCATAAGCTCATCTTGAACTTGTTGTCGAATGAAATGAAAGTCCAGGGCCACATGCTTCATGTGAGTATGAAAAACCGGGTTCGAGCAGAGACTCGTGGCGCCCACATTGTCACAGTAAATGACTGGTTGAGTCAAGGAGTAAATGACTGGTTCAGCTGCAGTGGCAGCCACTGCCCGGTATTCAGCTTCAGTCGAGGAGTGAGCAACAATGTGATGTTTCTTGGAGTTCCAAGAGATCGGGTTGCTTCCAAGATAGACAATATAGACACTGGTGGATGTGTAGTCATCCTTGTTGCCAGCCCAGTCAGCATCAGTGAAGGCATGTAGAGCAAGAGGAGATTGGCAATGAAAGAGGATACCCACATTAATAGAGCCACAGAGATACCGAAGAACTCGCTTGACCGCATTCCAGTGCTCGGTGGTCGGCCCATGCATGAACTGAGAGAGTTTGTTGACAGCGAATGCAACATCAGGCCGAGTAAGAGACAGATATTGAAGATTCCCGACCATTGCTCGAAATCGCAGTGCCCGTAGAAGAGTCAAGGTAGGCGAGGTAGCCAGAGGCGTAGCTACTGGGCGAGCATTGGTCATGCCTGTATGAGCAAAGAGATCAGCTATGTACCCGCGTTGGGAGAGCAAAAAACCACTTGGGCACTTAACAACTTCAACCCCAAGAAAATAGTGAAGATCACCAAGGTATTTGAGCGAGAAGGTATTAGTGAGCAGAGATTTGAAAGTCTGAACAGCTGCGGGCTGGTTCTTAGCTAGTGATGATGATATCATCCACATAGACAAGGAGATAGATGATGTTTCCCGCAGTACGAAGGATGAACGGGGATGTGTCGGCCATCGAGTTTTTTGAAGTTGGAGGCAAGAAGAAACTGACGCAGCTCATTATACCATGCTCGAGGAGCCTGCTTGAGACCATAAATAGCCTTGTGAAGTCGACACACATGTTGAGGTTTGTCCTTGTCTGTGATACCAGGTGGTTGAGCCATGAATACCTCCTCGAACAGATTGCTTTGAAGAAAGGCATTGTTCACATCCAGTTGTCGAAGATCCCATCCTTGAAAAATGGCCAGTGAGAGGACAAGACGAACAGTGGTCGGTTTAACCACCAGGCTGAAAGTCTCGTGATAGTCAACCCCTGGTCGCTGGTAAAATCCTTTGGCCATTAAGCAAGCTTTGTAGCGATCAATAGTGCCATCAGCATGTCTTTTGATGCGATAGATCCACTTATAGCCAACAATATTGTGAGCATCGGTTGAAGGAACCAGATCCCAAGTTCCATTGCGAGTTAATGCATCAAACTCCTCAGACATGGCATGATGCCACTTCTCATCTTTTAGAGCCTGAGTGACACATGTTGGTTCACTGTTCACTGCCAGTTTAACAGAAAGACTCATTTTGGTGATGGGTTTGTAGATATTGTTCTTAGAGCGAGTAACGATGGAGGAAGTTCCAGAGGCGGCACAGGAACATGTTCAGTGGACACGGGCACAGGTACAGGACCAGAGTCAGCGGGCACAGGGCACGGGGCAAGTGGGCATGGAGTTGGTTGCTGAGGAGGGTTGAGCAGCCACCAAAGGACTAGTAGCGGGTAGTGGTGAGGGTGGTTGAGGCTGGTGTATGGGTGAGCTGAGATCAACCACATTCTGATTAGTGCGAGGAGAAACTGGCGAGGGAGGCACTTGAGCGAGCAGCCGACTGTGTGTATGAGTGGTCGAGCAGTTCATGAGGAGGTAGCCAAGAGACACTAGCGTAGGTATCTGAGCGATCAGGGCGGGTGGTCGGGGTGGATATTGGAAAGGTAGACTTGATGAATCAAACATGACGCGAAAGGTACAGCTTGGTGGTGCTTAGATCATAACAGAGATAAGCACTCTGAGTGAACGAGTAACCAAGAAAGACACACGGAGTGAAGCGAGCAGCGAAGTTTGTGAGCGGACTAAGGGCGGAGCCAAGGGTAGCAAAGACAACCAAAGGCACGAAGTTTGGAGTAGTTGGGCGGAGAGCCAAAAAGTTGATGGTAGGGAGACCGGTGAGCAATAGTTGGTATTGGTAGCCGATTTATGAGGTAGGCCGTTGTTTGGAAGGCAAACGACCAGAAAGGTAGCGGAAGAGATGCACGAGAGAGGAGGGAGAAACCAGTTTCGATAATGTGGCGATGGCAACGTTCTGAGAACCCATTGTGTTCTTGGGTGTGAGGGGGCGAGGTGAGGTGAGAGATGCCATGGGAGGACAGATAGGTGGTCAAGCTAGAATCTCGGGCAAGCCCCATGTACTCGCCTTCATTGTCCGAGTAAAGAGTGACAATGATTGTTTTAAAATAGTTTTCGACCAAGGCTTTAAACTTGGGAAATATGGTGGCGACCTCAGACTTGCGTTTGAGCAGGTAAAGCCAGATGTAATGAGTAAAATGATCAAAAAAATCACATAATATTTGAACCCATCAATAGAGGGAAGGGGAGAGGTCCAAATATCAACATAAAGAGTTTGCAAAGGTAGAGTAGACACAATAGTATTTTGATGAAAAGGAAGTTTATGACTTTTATTAGAAAGACAATCATTACAATGAAGAAGATGATTGCGAGTAGTGTCTAAATCTAAACCTAGGCTAGATAGTATCTGTCGTTGGACGGGGCAAGACGGATGATCAAGACGATGATGCCAATCCTGGTGAGATATTTTGGAGCTAACATAAGCAGAGGGGCGAATAGGGGTAGCTGTGGTCGGCCATTCATACACACCGTTCTTAGATTGTCCGGTCAGCAGTATTCTCCCTGTCAGCAGATCTTTCACATGAAAAGAAGATGGTAAGAACTTAATAGAGGTATTATTGGAGATGCAAAATTGAGATATAGATATAAGGTTCTTTTTCATGTCAGGAACAAACAGAACATTGTGTAGGGAAGAAGTGTGTGAGGATGTATGAAGAGAGGAGAAACCAGTTTTGGAAATAGTTAACCCAGTACCGTCACCAATGACCATGTCGTCCATGCCCGTGTAGGTGGAGTGGAGTGAGAGGTTGCCAAGATCGCTAGTAACATGGTGAGAAGCACCACTGTCGAGCAGCCAGCTCGGTGTCCCCGTGTTTGCCGTGGTTGCCACTTAGAGCCACTTGTTAAGTTGGGAGCAGCGGGCAGAGATGTGGTGGCGACCAATTGAAAGTTGGGGCAGCGAGCAACCGATTGACCCTGTTGGCGGCATCCTTGACACTTGCCCAGATATGGTCGCTGTGGGCGAGGAGCTGAAGCCGAGGACTGGGAAGGCGGCCGAGGTTGCGAGGACTGATGCCGAACTTGCTAGGAGGATTGTTGAACAGATGAGCTATTGGTCCTCGAGGCAGCAGGATTGGCCGAAACATGATGCGAGAAGGACGCGGGATGAGACTGTTTCAAGAGCAGCTCGCAATTGATGAGCTTTTCATGAAGCTCATCAAACGATATGAGGGTATCATGTCCTTCAACCACATCCACAATGTGGCGGTAGTCATCATCCAAACCACCGAGGATGGTCTCAATGAGGTCCTCGTGGTCAAGTGGCTTGCCTAGAGCATCGAGTTCATCAGCCTGACCTTTAACAGACTACATGTAGTTGAAAATAGACTAAGGGCCCTTGGATGCTCGCTTGAGATAATCCTTGATCTGCTTGATGTGGTCGCGAGTTGGGCGAGCATAGGTGTGAGCAAGGGTTTGCCAAATATTACGGGTAGTGGCGGCATGTTTTATCAAGGGGACCAAGGGAGCAAAAAGGAAGCCGACAAGAGCACCAAACAGAAGTTAGTCTTGCCGGATCCAGGGTTGGGTATGGGAACGTCCTTGGATGTTTGAGCATCCTTGGAGAGAGGACAGTGGGAGGCGGATATGGGTGTGAGCCATCTACAAACTTGTAGAGGTCATAGCCAATGAGGGTGGCCTCAACTTGGAGTTTCCAAGCTAGGTAATTGGTGGAGATGAGTTTGGTAATGTTGTGGTGAGAGATGTTGACGAGGTTGAAGGTTTGTGTGGGATCAAGAGGGTTTTTAATGGCGAGGGAGTGATTTCCGTTAGCCATGACTGAAGGTGATAAGGGCAGCGGCTAAAGGAAGAAGAAGAGGGTTTAGGAGCAGATCTCTGATACCATGTAGAAACAAATAAAGTTTGGGAATAATGACATATCATTTCCATTGATTGAATCACCTATTTATAGGGAGAGTTACAATTAGGGTTACACTTGGAGTAGGATACAAGAATCTTATACAAGGAATATAACATGATAAGGAAAGAACTCGGCAGCCTACCCCTGCTAAGCTGCCCCAAACCGGGAGAAAGACTCTTTGTCTATCTCTCGGTAACGGATACAGGCATATCATCGGTGCTGTTGCGAGAGGAAGGAGGACTTCAGAAACCCATCTACTATGTATCACATGCACTGACTGAAGTTGAAACGAGGTACATGCACATCGAGAAGGTGATTCTCGCGCTAATGATAACGGCGAGAAAACTGAAGCCGTATTTCAAAGCCCATGAAATCGGGGTTTACACCGACTTGCCCCTGCGAAGAATATTACACAGGCCTGATGTTGCTGGAAGAATGATGAAGTGGGCCATTGAGCTGACGGAGTACGCAATTGTTTACCTCCCAAGAAAAACCATCAGAGCTCAAATCTTGGCCGATTTCATTGCCGAAGCCTCCTTCACCTCGGCAGAAGGAGAAAGCAATGCGCCAGATCAAGGACCTTCTACAAGCGAGCAAGTGCCCAGGCAAGAGTGTCCTCGCAAAACGCGACCACCTCAGCCCTGGACATTGTTCGTAGATGGATCGTCCAGCAAAAATGGAAACGGAGCGGGCATTCTCCTCATTACACCAGATGGAACGGAAATCAGTAAGGCCTTGAAACTGAATTTCCCAGCGTCGAACAACGTCGCCGAGTACGAAGCCTTGATAGCCGGCGTTGAACTAGCCGCCGAGATAGGGGCTACTCAAATCTTGATCTTCAGCGACTCCCAGCTCGTCGTGAAGCAGATTTCGGGGGAATACGGGGTAAACCATCCAACCCTCGACAAATACCGAGCACTAGCCGTGAGTGTCCTCGAGCAGTTTGAATACTGGGAATTGGAACAAATAGGAAGGGAGGAAAATACGAGGGCAGACTACCTCTCAAAAATGGCCACAAGTGAACTCGGCGAGCTTCCCCCAGAAACATGGATCGAAATCCTGGATACCCCGTCCATTGATAAAGAGAAAGTATTGATGCTAGAACAGGCGACGGAGTGTTGGATCGATGATATCAAAAAGTACATCGGCCAGGGGATACTACCCAGCGACGGAGAGCAAGGATGGGCAATGGCAAGAAGGTCGGCCAGATATGCCTTGATTGGGGATGTACTATACAGGCGATCCTTCACGAAGCCTCTCTTAAGGTGTGTTCGACCAGAAACAACACAAGGATTACTTGCCGAGGTACATGGAGGGGTGTGTGGTAGCCATCCAGGGGCTCGAACTTTGGCCGATAGGGTCATTTTTCACGGATACTATTGGCCGACGTTGAGAAAGGATGCCGAGGCATACGCCAGAAAATGCGACAAGTGTCAAAAGTTCGCGCACCTACCAGCGAATGGTGATCTTGTCTTGACGTCCACGTGTGAGCGAGGATGAGGTGGCAGCTTCTTGTTCGTCCAGCGGTTAACCTGCACAATGTAAACAATAAACACCGTTAAGGTGTCGGGTTGGCCCGACTATAACCCTCCGGTGTATGAATCAGTTTTCCGGTAGAGTTTTGGTAATAAATGAGCCGTGATAATTCTTTGATAGGGCGCTGTGATAAGAGAGTTCTAATATCGTTGAAATTACCTGCCTTATCCTGAATAAGGGCTCTTATATTTATACCTGAAGTTGACGGCGACGTGGCAGTTTGTTATTGGGGAGCATAAAGCGGCTGTTATTAAATGCGTTGAGGGCGTTCGTCAGGAATGAGTGAACTGCGCGTGTGTCAGAGAGTTGGTATTGGCGTGCAGCGGTTTTCTCGGGCCTAGGGAAATGGTTTGTCGGGGTGAATGATTGATCTGAGGCCGAGGCCGAGTGGTTTCTGTGAAGAAAGCTTTTGTTATTCGTCGAGGTTGAGGATTTATGAAGGCGATTTGGTGGCGGGGCCGGGGCCGTGGTGTCAGTCGGTCGTGGGCTCACCGATTATCTTAGAGGGTCGCGATGCCGAGGCTGGAGTGATTTATCTTGGGGGTGAGTGGTCCTGTCCTCGCAACGTGTGGCCCTGCAGGTGGGACCCTCTTTATGCCGAGGGTCGGGTCCTGTTCATGCCGAGGGTTAATCCCTCGATTTCAATCCTTTCAACCACTGATTAATATTTACAAATAAATAATAATAATAATAAATATATTATTCTCTAGTAGAAACTATCTCAACAATACCCCTACAAATAAGCCTGTCAATGGATCGGATTTTGATCCGAATCCGATCCGAATCCGATGTTATTTTTAGGATATGGATTTAGTTTTTAAATCCGATTACCCGATTTTGTTCCGAATCCGAAAATCCGAAAGCTTAACAAATCGGATATGGATTAAGGTGTTCCGATCCGTTAATAACCCGATCTGATCCGATATAAAAAATATATTAATATTATACATATAAAAGTTACTAATAATGTGTTTTTAGTCATTAATCATTACTAATTTTACTAAATATAAAATTTTCAACGAACTCTAAGATCTTACTAACATTATTATTCATATTTGTCTATTATATAAAACAGATCGGTCGGTTATTAAAAGCTAATTACCGGCCAGGATCTGTTTTCACAAAGTTATTTACCGGCCAGGATTAAATCTTTTGAAAAAGCTATTTACCGGCCAGGATTTGTTTTTACGAAACACAATCAACGACCAGGATTAACTTTCATTATCTCAACCGTCTAACCACGTTTTATTTACAACCGATTCCTTATTTTCTCTCCACCAAATCGGTTTCTCTCTCACATCAAACCCATCTCTCTATACACTCTCTCTCATCAACACATCTCAAGCACCGAAATCCTTTAGCGCGCTTCTACAAGAACCCTTCCTTCACCTACAACAAAGACTTCGATCTCAATTCCGTTCTTCAAAACCTCAGAGGTATCAATTCAATCCATTCCTCTTTCTTCATCTTCCCTCATCAATTGCTAATTTTAGGGGTTTAATTGGCAATTTCAATTCCCCCATTTGTTTCAGCTTATAATGCGGCCACCGGAAACGTGCCTCGGTTGAAGAAAAGAATGAGAAAATCGTTCATCACAAGCCGCCGGAAACAAAGCCATATCCGGATAGAAGAAAGCGAAATTGAACAAAGCGATGGGCTTATGTCTCACCGAGATTACATAGAAAAGATGAGGTTAACTAATTTTTCAGTTTACTAATGTTAAATGAGTTCTGCCAATTTATGTGTTACATAGGCTTTTAAACTTTTTTATTTGCTTATTGCAGAAAGGACGCTAATTCAGCTCAGGCTTTTGAAGAACTCCCAGTAAATGAGAGAGGATTCTTTTGGAATTTGAATGATTGATTTCCTTAATTTTGTACTTTTCTTTTGATGTTGGGGTTTGCTAGCGTGAGTCGTCTGCGTTTCGTTTTTGCAATGTTTTTCTTTTCTTTTAATTTGACGAGAGAGAACCGTAAATTGGAATATTGATGTTTTTCACATGTACACGGAATATAAGTAAAATGTTGATCTCCACGAATTGCAGCAGTTAATTTCTGTTAGTACCTTATTTGTGTTTAATGTTTAATTATGTTGGTTTAATACAATTTGGAGTAGAATTCACTTTTTGTAGTATTTGTTTTCTGTAATGTATGGCAGGGATTTGTTGTTGTCGTCTCTTTTGGTTTTAAACTTTTAATCGCAGCGGATGATATTATACATTATGAGCCCCTCAAGTTTTGCATATTTCGTTCCCTAACTTTTATGCTAGAGCATTGAAAACTAAACTTCTTAGTGCATTGAAAATTATGTATAATTGACACTATTAGGATATGGTATTATCCAAATAGGAGAGAGATATATTTAACTTCCTAAAGAGGAAGTCATTTTTGGCTGAAAAAGGGGAGAAAGTGGGCGGCTGTTAGCCACCACAAGTGGGTGTGTGTGGGGGGGGGGGAGCTCAGTATTGCACGCTTAGTCGCTTACAATTGACTTGAGATAAAAAGGGATCAGGATATACTGTTTTATGATGATCCAACGGCCAGTATTTTCTTCAACTCTCACATCTGCAATTACCAATTCCCTTCTTCCGCTGTTTACTGGTTTGTGATTTACTTTGATTTAATGATTTCCTGATTTTTATAATTTACTGATTTGTAAGTTACTAAGATGTGCAAAGGTCGTTGCAACTCCCATCTTCCGCTATTTATTGAGTGTGATTTACTAATTAAACAAATATTTAATTTATAGATTTACGGTTTTACAGTTTTATGGTTGCGAAAATTTGTTTTTTTATTTTTTTATTTTTTTCGTATACAAATTTTAAAAATTAAAAAAAATCGTAAGTTTTGTAATTTGAAATATTTGTTTTTTTTCTTTTTAAATGTTATCGTAATTAACTTAATCAATTTAATTTTTCTCCTTCCAGTTTTTTTCGACCCGCAATTTCGTATACAAATTATTAATTAATCCCTTTGTTCCGAGTAAAGAGGCTCCATTTGAAAGTCAATTTTTTTAAGAAAATAATATTTTTAGTGGTTTATTGATAAATTTTCAAACTTGCGCTGTGCCATCGGCACGGGCAAAAGTACTAGTATATTAATATTATACATATAAAAGTTACTAATAATGTGTTTTTAGTCATTAATCATTACTAATTTTACTAAATATAAAATTTTTGACGAACTCTAAGATCTTACTAACATTATTATTCATATTTGTGTAAGCTAAAAATATGAATTTTTAATTTTATTCAACATTTGATTAAGAAAAAATACATCAATATTAATTTTATTCAGTACTTTAATTAGGGGTGAATAAAATTCGAATCCGGAAATTTAGGATATGGATCGAGCTTTTGAATATCCGAAAGATAATCCGATCCGATCCAAGTCCGATAATTTCTTAATAAATTGAATAATGGATATGACTGATCCGATCCGAATCCGATCCATTGACAGGCCTACCTGCAAAAATGAACTAGGCTTGCTTCGATTCACGTCAAATGCATACTCCGAGAGTCGGAGGTGGAATAATTAAATTGAGGTGCACACAAGGACAAGGCGGTCATCTTTCAGACCCAACCAAAATTTAGAATTATGTATACTGTTAATAGTTATAGATAGAGAAAGGGAGTTAGTAAAGAACAGGGTGGCCAGGCCATGTTGTTTTGAATGATAGACAAACCCTTTAAGGGCATCAGATAGGATATATATCCTTTTCTCTGCTTTACTGCTAGTGCTATATAAACCACCTCTCATCTCACTTTTCCTTATCTCTAATATATGATATATATTCCCATCTCCATCTACCTTCAATACTACAAGTCTACAACCCAATACCATTCACTTGTTGGGAGATATAGTTTTGGAAATATGTGGTACAACAACATTTTGAAATGCAAGTGTAAGAAGTTGAAATATAATCAAAGAGCTATCAAGTGTCAACTCTCATATATCCATACACTTTTGCACGGTGTTAAGCTTGATATACATTGTTAAGCCCCTATCTAATACAGCTTAAGCTTTTAGATGAGTTGGTAACTTAACACATGGATTCTTAGTATTCAACTTCACCTTTAAGAGGATATGACTAATAATTAAAGGAAATTTTGGTTTAATATGTTTATAATGTTACTTTTAAGTATGAAGCCAATCTTCTTTACCAATTTCCAAATATCACCACAACTCTCAAGACTACGATCTAATTAATACCTACACTCAACTAAAAGAGAAGTTAATTTCAGTCATGTATATATACATAAACACATGCCTTAATTAAGGGTATGTGGGTATGTAACGACGACGTACTGTGATCAACTAAAGTGATTCTGAAATCACCCATTCCATTGAATTTTCTATTTGTGCTCCACCCATAAATTTCTATATAGCTATAGCCTATACATACAATTTTCATATGTTTTTGGTAGATAAAATCCATATTTAGCTACTTTTTTTCCTGTTGAACAACATAATCAACAAACAAACAAACAAACAGCTGTATACTCCAATTATCCCATGAAATATCATAGATTAGTTGGAAACATAAATGAGATCCCTCTAGTTAGGGGTTAGGACCATGATGCATGATAGCCCCAATGAAGTACAGTCTAGTACAGAGATAAATACTGGACGTAAGAATGATGATGCAACTGTTGTGATCAATGAAACATGCTTGGAGGTTTAACAAAGGTGAAAATGTTCTGTCCTCCTCCTCCCGTACTGGTAGTCTGGTACTGGTGAAACCCCCCCTCCCCCAAGGACAGACACTTTCCTTGTGCATTTACAAGGAATTGTGCCCATAAAAACATTTGCCCATTTTAAAAGTAAATAATGGTACCAAGAAAGTAAATAATTAATCAGATGAACAAATATATATCTTATTCATCAAAAACTTGATTTGGACAAATAAATATATCATTTCGATGCTTCTTGCCGAGTAAAACACATTTGCACAATTACTTTTGCCAACAAACAAATGACACATAAAGAAATTCGTGCATTAAGTTGCACAATTTCTTTCACTAAAAACACTAATTTTTTAATAAATATTATACTTTAAGTCTTGATATCTTATTCATCCAAAACTCGATTTGGACAAATAAATATATTCATTTCGATGTTCTCACCGAATAGAACACATTTGCACAATTACCTTCACCAATAAACAAATGACACGTAAAGAAATTTGTGCCTTAAGTTGCACAATTTCTTTTACTAAAAACATTAAATTTTTAACAGGTATTATATTTTAAATCTTGATATCTTATTCATCCAAAACCCGATTTGGACAAATAAATATATCATTTCGATGCTCTCACTAAGTAGAATACATTTGCGCAATTATCTTCGCAACAAACAAATTACATGTAAAAAAATTCGTGTCTCAAGTTGCACAATTTATTTCACTAAAACACTATTTTTTCAACAATAGAAGAGATGTATCCCACATTGGTTAGAAATTGATGTTGGTTTTAAAAATACTATTATTAAGTATCAATAAAAGAGATGTATCATACATTGATTGAAAAATGATGTTGGCTTTCAAAGTCATTTGATAAAAGACTTCAACCATTATTACCAATAGAAGATGTATATCTCACATTGGTTAGAAAATGATGTTGATTTTAAATTATTTTATATTATTACCAATAAAAGATATGTATAACACATTGTTTAAAAAGAAAATGTTAGATTTTAAAGTCTTTAGACTAAAACCTTTCACTTTTACAAGAGAAGTATTTCACATTAGTTACAAAATATTTTACTATTATTACCAATAGAGGAGACATATCCCACATTGGTTAAAATTGATGCTGTTTTAAAAATACTATCATTAATTACCAATAAAAAAGATGTATCATACATTGGTTAGAAAATATTATGTTGGTTTTCAAAGTCTTTTGATAACCAATAGAAGATGTATATTTCACATTGGTTAAAAAATGATGTTGATTTTAAATTATTTTAGATTATATAAAAAACTTTTACTATTATTAGCAATAAATAAATAAATAAATGTTTATATATATATATATATATATATATATATATATATATATATAGAGTGAGAGAGAGAGAGAGAGAAAGAAAGAGATGAATCTTACATTGGTTAAAAAGTGATGTTTATTTTAAAAGTCTTTTTTATAAAAGGCTTAATACTAATAGAAAAAATACGTATTCCACACTAATTAGGAAAATAATATTGGTTTAAAATATTTTTAGATAATGTATTTCACATTGGTTACAAAGAGATCCACATTGTTTAGAAACATATATTGGTTATAAAAGTCTTTAGATAGTTTTTTTATGTTATTTCCAATACAAGAGATGTATCACATATTTTTTAGAAAGAAATGTTGGTTTCAAAACTCTTTAGATAAAATATTACTACTATTATTATTTTTATATTATAACTAATAGAAGAGATGTATCCCACATTTTTTTAGAAAGAGATGTTGATTTCAAAAGCTTTTATATAAAAGACTATTGTTATTACTATAGAATAATGTATCTCATATTTGTTAGAAATTATTGTTGGTTTTAAAAATACTATTATTACCAATAGAAAAAATATATACCACATGGTTAGAAAGATTAAAAGTTTTTAGATAAAAGTTTTAAACTTTTATTACAAATGGAAATAGAAAAGAAGTATCTTACATTGTTACAATATGAATAATGATTTTAAAAGTCTCAAAATAAATATTTTAATACCATAAAGTCTAAACTTTAAGGTATCTACTAACGCAGATATGTTAAAAGATTTCATTTGGACAAAAAAAAATCATTTATGATAATAATGATAAAAATTGTACAATATTATTTTTATTATTACTATTACTATTGCTATTAATTTTTTTTATAACAGTAATACCTGTTAAAAAATTAATATATGACTCATTGTTTCTCAACTATTACCTATTAATAATAGATATTAATAATTAATACAATAATGAGATATTAATATCTACTATTAATATCTTCTATTAATATCTTCTATTGTTAATAGTAGAAGTATTATATATAAAAAAAATTACAATCATCATTATTTTCAAACAAATGTGGGATATAACTCTTCTATTGGTAATAAAAGGTTATATTTTTAATCTAATGATTTTTAAAACCAAAGTCAATTTATAACCAATATGAAATACATCTCTACTAATATTACCAATAGAAAAAGATATTTATCTCACATTGTTTAAAAATAAATGTTGGTTTAAAAAGTCTTTAGATTTTTTTTGTTATAAATAGAATATATGCATGTATCTCACATTGATTATAAATTATTCTACTATTATTATCAATAGAAGAGATGTATCTCATATTAGTTAGAAATGAACGTTGGTTGTAAAAATATTATTATTACCAATAGAATAGATGCATCATACATTTGGTAGAAGGTAATGTTGGTTTTCAAAATCTTTAGATATAAGACTTCTATCATTATTACATATAGAAGATGTATATCTCACATTGATTAGAAAGTGATGCTAATTTTAATTTTAGATAAAATACTATTACTATTATTACTAATAGAAGAGATATCCTACATTGGTTAAAAAAAAGTCTTTAGATAAAAGATTTTTAGTTTTATCATCAATAAAATATAAGAGATGTATCTCACACTATTTAGAAATAGATGTTGCTTATAAATTTATTAAGATAACAGACTTCTACTATTATTACCAAATGAGGATATGTATTCCACGTTGGTTAGAGAGTGATGCTAATTTAAAAAATCTACCATTATTAACAATCGAAGAGAAGCATTTCATATTGATTAGAAAAGTGATATTGGTTTAAAAACTTTTTAAATGATGGATCTCACATTAGTTGTAAAGAAATGTATTTCACAATATTTAGAAATGAGTATTGATTATAAAAGTTATTAGATAAAAGCATTTTTATATTATTACCAATAGAAAATATGTATCTCACATTGTTTAGGAATGAATGTTGATTAAAAAGTCTTTTATCTACTAGTATTATTATTAATAGAAAATATGTATACCACATGACTAGAACGTGGTGTTGGTTTTAAAAATCTTTAGATAAAAAATTTAAACTTTCATTACTAATAGAAATAAAAAATAAGTATATCACATTGTTTAAAAATAAATTATGATTTTAAAATTTTTAACAAAAAGACTTCTAATATTATTACCAAGTTAGATGTTAATTTTAAAAGTTTTTAAATCAAAGATTTTTCCTATTGTTACTAATACAAAATATGTATCTCACGTTAGTTAGAAACTTATGTTAATTTTAAAAGTATTTAGATAAAAAAAAACTGTTTAATATTAGTAACAATAGAAGAAAAAAAAACTATTATAACAATGGAAGAGATTAACAATCTAATTATAATGTCCAAAAAAAATTATTATTATTACAAAAATATAACTAGTATATATTAAAAAAAAGGATCCATTGACAAGGGCTAAAAAGTAATTGGTTTCATTAGAGAGTAGAGAGTAGAGAGTAGATTGATATGTTGTTGTGATTAGGTATGGAAGGGGACGTTAAAGTGTGGGCTATATGGTTATGTCGCATTTGTAGATAACGCAACATAAGAAAAAGGAGGACGTAGTGTTGGTTCATGGATCATTGTTGTATGCAGAAAGCGCAAAGCTCATATAATGCTTTTAATAATAAATACTACAACAGTAGTACTAGTAATTTGCAACAATTTGGTACTGCTACCAATATGGCTGACACAGTGAACTGAAGGACATCCTTTTGATAACCTGCTCCTGCTCCTGCTTCTGCTGTGTACTATTGATTATACTAACACTTTTATCTTCTTCTCTCTTGATGAATGATGAATGATGAATGATGACGACCTGCATTTACTTCTCTACCGCTTATTTTTCTAAATTATATTAACTTCAAACTTCTTTTACTTTCACATAAACACGTTGCTACTTACCAAACTTATATATTCATTATTTACACCCAATAAACAAACATTTTGCTTTATGCAAATAACCAACCTATTTTTTTTTATTTTTTTATTTTTAAATAATAATGGTTATAGGCTTTTCTAAAAGGGAATCTCATAAGACTATTCTAAAGGGATGTATATATATATATACGTGTGTCTCTGCCATCACTGTCTACCACTTCAATTGAAGCAATTGGAATCGAATCATTCGAGGCCAAGTGCCTTCAACAATGAAATTCTAATCTTTTATTGGATAGAGCTGGTTGACCAAGTGACACGTTTTCCAAATTTCTAATCACTTTTTTTTTCTATACTTAGTATGGTTCCTACCAAAATCTTCACTCTATATGCGGATGCGGTGCCTTTTGGCTTTTAAGAAGACAATTACGAAAGAAAAAACTACAACAATCAGCCGCCCCATTGGTAGGGCTATAGCATTTGAACAAAAAGAAACGAAATAAAAGTAGAAATAAAGGGATTACCAAAAACAAAATACATTACTATAATTTCTCAAAGGCAATTACCTAAACATACCTAAAACTGAATTTGTGCTTTTCTTCCCATAGCTTTTAATACTCCCTCGCTTTTCAAAAGACAAAAGATTATCTACACACCGTTTAAGAAAAAGTAATTAACTGTATTATAAATATTGGTGAAATGTGTGGTTTCTTTTAATACACTTGAGCATATGGTTATAATTCAAATAGGTATAAAAAATATTTTCTTAAAAGAGAAAGTTTTGAAAAAATAATAGATTTATTTCTTTTCAAGTCCCACCCTTTTATATCCCAACTTACCCCAATTGAATAAAAGATGGAAAAGTAAAGCAATGGCCTAAATGGGGGAGTGAATGGAGGCCGTCAAGTGTCTACAATAACATTCCATTGCTTTTTTTTTTCCCAAAGTGTTGAGACTTTCTCTTCTGGGCAAAGCCGAGTAGCCGAGTGTTTGAAAACCAAAGTCATATTTTGATTCCTTCCTTTGCCGAAAGGTAGTCTGATCCAGGCTGAAACCCTAGCCCTAGGAATTCTCTTTTTGGAGATTATTGATGTTTTCAAACGCTATTTTTAAGTTTCAGCTCCTCTAGAGTGTACTTGAGTGATAAAATTTGACTGAGACTCAAATAAGTTAAAAGTGAGTCCCATCTATCTATCTCCCTCTTGCCCCAGCAATGATGCTTCTAGGCAGATCCCAAGTACCCAACCATCTACGCGTCAAGATCACAGGGTGGGAATGCGCCGTTGGAATTATAGTCTAGTTGATGCCACGTCAAAGATGCGTTATCCTCATATTTTTTCCTCTTGTTGCGTTAACATTTCTAGCAGTTAACCTGAACTTTCCCCAATTATTGGTTTTCAAACTTGACCATCAGAGATCACAATCTAGTGGAGCAATTACAGAGATTGTCAGATCACTCTTTTTTAGTGATAAAAGGAAATACGGCTTTTACCACACCAACAGACTAGGCATGCCGTGCTGACCTACTAGTGTGAGCTATAACCTAATATCTCCATGAAAGATATACCATTCAAACATGCCAATTATGTGTGCTTTCAGCTATTATACAGAACACTAGCAGTAGCAGTGCCGTACAGCTTTTCCAATTCAATGGGGAAAAAGGATACCAGTTATCCCACCCACCCACGCACACAAAAGGTGGATACTTGTTCAATTTGTTCTCGTGGGTGAAAATTGAAATGCGAAGCAACACTAGTCTAGAAAATGCACTAACGGGTGATTGACTGACTACAGCATTGATGACTTTATTTCTCTAAGTGTCAGGTAGTGGGATACCACTTACGAGGGAGCAACGGTTGTGATTAGTAGGGTAGATGGTGTTATGAGCTTTATGGTCAGAGAAGGGGTGTGTTTTTTTGACAAATTTAGGGTAATTCTTGTCTCTATCAGTGCTCTAAATCAGAACTGACCTTTGTTTTGGAATGTTTCAAACAAGTACATCAAAGAATATGCAGTTTTTGGCCCACTTTGTGTTTTCTCACTCTCACAAGCTCCTCAGTCCTCACCAAGTCAAGATAGAAAGCGGGTCGGTAATGGCCATGATAGAAGATGGATGAACCACGCCTCTAGCCACTACTAGAGCAATGAAAGCAAAGCTCCCTCTGTTTGTTTGTGAGAGAGAGAGAGAAAGAGAGATTAGTTTAATTCAAAAGGGTGAGAACATTAGTGATACACCTTTCATGCACAACACGTGGAGGATTAGCTTAACAGGGGTTGCTAAGCAAGTTATAATTATACTCCCATTACAAGTAGCTTTGCTTAAAGTGAAAGGGAAGCTTAGTGGCTTGACATCTGTTTAACTTCTAGTGTCTGACCCCTTCCCTGATTGTTTTGGGCATTGACTATCAGGATTAGTCGGTTTATAAGACCCTTTCTATATAATTAATAGTAAAATAGACGAATACGAAGAGGAGAGAGCCGGAAACAATCATGGAATTATCAAAGAGAAAATACTATTAACTTACTGATTCAAATTGCTTTTTTCCAGTGGTGGATTTCACAAAGGTCAACGCCCAAAATACAAGACGCTGATTGGATACGGGGAATGATGATGACAGTGAGTTGTGGCCACTGAAGAAAGAGTCAATAAATAAATAACTGAGGGAATGAAGACACAAGGACATTGATTATTTGGTCCTCGATGCGTTTGCTATCTTAGCATTCACAAATATCACTGAATGCACCTCAAAGAGATACCATCATTTGGAAAGTAGCAGGTCCACGTTTTAATGCTTAGAAGCTAAGAACGGTAAATATTCATGGTTAACGTGCAGTGTGTGCAACTACAACAGAGGCCTATGACTATCAAGGTTCATTTGAGGAAAAAGGTACGACTCCATAAGAAGATAAATACAAATCATGTAATCCAACTAACTGAAGAAGTCAATCAAACATTAGAAAGATAAATGAAAAGACATCGGGAAAAAAAAAATCTATGTACAATATGTAAAATGGTATCATTTACCTGAATATCATAGCTGTGTACATTTAATTGGTCATATAATATCCTCTGATAAACTATATTTCCTTGGTAGAAATTATACAAAATAGAGTGAATTCTTCATTCTCAAAATTAAACTACAGCTCTACCCTTAACCTGAATTTCTAGGGTGTTATACCTGTCATACAAAGTTAGACTCAATATATATTTCAGGAATCAGACAATTTCGGACTAAATTGTTAATTTACAAAGTTAATCTATGTAAAACCAAGGTTGCAGAACCCAAATGTTTAATAAAACCATGACCGCACCTCATCTCAACAAAACCCTTCAGGCCAGAGCATATCAGTCCGATTTTAAGTCGGTCTAGCACGCAATTAAGGTATAAAGGCAATTAAGAAGCGGAGCGCCGGAAATATCACCTAGGTGCAACTTGCAAGCCTTATGAATAATTCTCCTTGGTTTCCAAATCATCAACTTATGGAAGTTCTTCTGTCTCATCCATCATCAATGGGTATTTCTTCGCTATCATAATCAATAAAACCTGTGCACATGCCAAATTTAAATGAGATAGAAACC